>JBAMAW010001411.1:0-641375 GCA_037043295.1 Amiota minor | reverse complement strand
CGCACCTAAGTCTAAAAGCCTAAATGTGGCATCAGCAATCTTTTGCTTCCTAGCAATAACAGGAGACTCGCACACCACAATAAACCCAAAGAGAAAAATACAAATGATATTTAACATTTTATTTTATACATTAATATAATTTTTTATTTCGGAAGTATTTCTAGTTTTGGGTTCACTTATATTTTTTAATATTTAATTACATAATTACTTTTATATTTTAATATTATTAACTTAGTGACGACCTTATTTTTATTTATGTGTGAATTATTCATTACTTTGTGTATACTTTTTTTTAAGAATTTAATATATTTTTATTTTATAATTATTACTTTTTTAATAGTTCAAAAAATTGGGTAAAATTAATTTAAATTAATTGATTAAATTTTTCAGTTAATCTTTTTTATTTTAATTTTATTATAACAAAAAATGGTTATTATTTTAAATTTTATTAATTTGTTATGCAATGTATTTTTATGATATTTATGTGGTTTTAATTTTCTTATTATTAGACATTTAAGTATTTTTCTTCCATTGAGTTTATTATAAGAAACGGACGAAATTTATACAACATCTGTGGCAACACGTCAAAGTAGCTTATGTGAAAACAATGTTAACAAAAGCAATCTCCGATTTAGGATGTTTTCGAAGAACTTAAGTTACTTGTATAAAGTAAAATGACATAACTATGTTGCCATGCAATATTTTTCAAAAATTCTTTAGTTGAAATACATATGTATTTTGAAGCGGTGTAACTCAATTTTCGATATAACAACCACTACTCTGAGTTATTGCCACAGATATAATAAAGAGTTGAAACGTAAATTGTGTGTTTTGCGTTGTACTATGTTTGCTTTTCAAACAAACGTCAAAGAAATTCAAAATTTTTTGCAAAAGTAAGTGAAAAACAATTTAAATAATGATATTAGTTTAATGCAAAAATAAAAAAGTAAAATTAATTAAATAAGATAAAAACAACAATCATTTATGACAAGCCAGCGATATTTAAAATTTGGTATTCGCGAAAAAGAACATGTGTTCAAACGAACAACTTTAGTTAAGCAATCAAAAAATTATAAATAATATTATTTATTTTATCAGCCTATTTTTTGTTTTGAATTAAAAGATCTCATCAATAAACAAACCTTTGTTAGATTAGGGAAGAGCGGGAGCTAGTCACCACGTCAGTGCAACCGCTATTTGGTCTACACTATTATTGATTTGGTCTATACCAAAGCATTATAATTACAGTTTCTCCATGAGCCTGGTATTCCTTAAGAATTCCAAGATTTTCTTCGGATACAAATGTGCAACTTCTTTCAGTTCTAGATATTGGTTGCCTGGATATCTGATCCAATTTACTATCACGTGGCATGGCGAATGCTCTGCTGTGAAACTGTTAAGAAGTCTAAAACTATTAAGAAGTCTCAGACTATAAAGATACCAATTGAATTAGCCTCAGTATCTCTTTAGTTCTTTTGTTAGAGCTATGAAGCATGAAGATTGTTTGCGAGTATCAATATTAATTGATTCCTTTGCATTTAAACGATCTAACGATTATAATCTTTAAAAACACTTTGGAATGGAAAACTATTATAAACAAAACAATAATAATAATAAAGGAAGTAAAATCTACAAAAATTAAAATATCAATTCTAATTGGTAATAATAAATCTTCGTTATCAATTAAAAGGTAACTTTTTATCCCATCCGAGTTATGAAATTGCCCAAACATATTTCGCAATCCAACAGCTTAATTGAATTGACGAAAGTTTTGTGAATTTCATTAATAATTATTAATTAATTAATCAATATATTAATCAATTGATATGATAAGATGAAGAGACACCTTTTCTATACATAGTTCTAAGCAAAAAAACTTTATTTTAAGGCATTAGTTTGGTATGTTTCTTTTTTCTTTTGTGTTTTTTTTTTTTTTTTTTTTGTAAAGAAAGACAAATTGTTTGTTTTCAAAATTATTTCTCAGATATTTAGCGTATTAAGAATTGGTATTTGTTGATTCTGATATTAATAGATCAACACATTTCACTGTATAAGTAGATAGATACAGAGAGATACGCTTAAATACGAGTATTTCCAAGTATTTTATGGATCATTCGAATTCTTTGCTTTCGTTACTTCGATTCTTTATTCGTTCGTTCGTTCGTTTTGGGACGGTTTTTCGCAATGAAAAAGGCACGAATGTGTTGTAAGTAGGTAATACAATAATAAAATTTTTCCCATGATTGCTGCTGCTACTCTTTAAGACTGTCATATTATTATCATGGGGCTAAATATGATTTATATTAAAGAATTGAATTGCTAAACTGATTTGATTTCATGTGATTCGATTCGATTTTTACTTGATTTTAATTTGATTTTATTTTTTTATATTTATTTTTCTTTTGTCATATAAAAATGGTTTTATTTAAAAAAATAAATTAAGGGTATAGGGAAAGAGGTCTGAGGTTCTAAAGACCAAATACAAAGGACTTGGTATATTTATTTATTTTTTTTTTTTTTTGTTTTTGTAAAAATTCAAATACAAAATCGTATACATTCTAGAATTTGATACTCGATCAATAGACATAACAAAGCATGAGCAGCAATTGAAATTCTTCGTCTCTATACTCTTAGATTTCGAGATTGAAATACAATTAAGTTATGTTTAAAGTTCAAAACTTTGAATTCCTTTGAATGCTAATGATTTTGTTTTTGATTTTTTAAATTTATGTGGGGATTTGTTGGTTGTTATTTATTTATTTTTTTTTTTTTTGTTTTTATTTTTTTAAATATATTTTGGCACTGTTTAGAGGCAAGCTTTTGGAAAGCTATTTTAAGGACTTGCGACGAGTTGAAATACTAATGCACATGTGGTGAATTTGCACTAGAACTGATGCTTTTTTAGTAAGGACATCAGTGCAGTTTGACAATATACAAGTTTTGTTATTTTATTTGGTATTTTATTTTATAATTTTTATTAATTAAAAAAAAAAAAAAAATAAATGATATAAAAATGTTTCTTTGGCTTTTTCTTTTTTTGTTTCCTTTATATTTAACAAAGAATTTTTTAAAGATTATAATCGTCTTCAGGATCAAGAAGATAAGATTTAATGGTTAGGTACCTTTCCTTAGGAAATATGGATTTTATGAAATTTGTGAGATCTTTTCAAAGAAAAAAAATTTATAAATAAAAATAAAATTATGGAAACAAAAATATATTGCATGAATCGAATCAAATTTCTTTTTATATACTTTTTAATATGTTAAATATTTTTATTAAATTAAATATATACAAAACAAATAATAAATAAATAATTATACATAATAATAAAACAATTACAAACATATATTTCAAATAATAATAATAATAATAATAAAAATCAAATTTATAATTATACAAATTGTACATAAATGCAATTTAAGCGCTTCTCTACCCTCATAATATTCACTCAATTAGTAGCAAAATGAAATACATAACATACTACTATTTACTTTGCTTTCTTTTTATAAATAAATAAACATTTACACACGCTTCTGCAGCACAAAACATAAAAATTGTGATTGTTGTTTTTGTTTCTATATTTATATTTATACTTATTTTATTTGTATTTATCAAATAAAAAAATTGAAAAAAGAATATCTTAACATTAATAATCATGACTTCTATTAATGTTCTTCACTAAATCATCATCATCATCATTTTGTTGCTGCAGTATCAACTTAAGCAAATTAAAAGGGAGGAAAAGAATATAAAAATTAAGTACTTAAGCGGAAATATTGTGTTTTGCATAACTTAAATTATTGTATTTAATAATAATAAATTTATATAAAAGTACTTAAGTAAATGAGTTTATTAGATTTGTTTATGAATTCATCTTTATGTATGATTTGGTAAAAAAAAAATATACCTACTACACACTATTGATTACTTGGACTGGTTACAAATCTTAAATGTCAGCTTCCTTGAGTCTGAGCAGTGGGAAAGAATCTTAAATTTTTGTTTTGCAATTCTTATTGTGGACTTATAACGTTTTACTAATTTTAGCTAATGGATAATTTGGATAATCAATCAGAAAGTTTAAAGATTGTTATAATCAGAGAGTGCGACAAACTTACATGTCCTCCCCTTATTTATTCAACACTAAACTTTTGTTTTAAATTTTGGAATATTTTAAAATGGTTAATAGATTTAAGATAAGATAAGTCATGTGATGATTATGATCAAAGATCGTACTACCCATAAAAGACCACCAAGAATAGCGATTCATTGAAAAATGTCATCATAATTTATGAAAAGCAGAAAGAAACCAAATGATATATATATATGTTTGTTATGTTGGTACTCATCAGACCAACACGAAACTTTTCTTTGTCATTCAACTGTACAGTCTCTAATGATCCTTAAAAAAAAAGTGATGCTTGTTCTGCGAAGTCTGTGTTTTTTTGTTTGGCGGACTTATTTATTTAATCAGCATTTATATTTTTGAAAATATTTTCGTCCAAATTTCTGGTTTTTTCTTTACCGCTTAAATCTGGAAAGTTGTAGAAGTCGCAGAGAAATCATACTTCTTGTGTTAAATATTCCATTAGAGTACGTACCAAGATCAGGCGATACAGTCTCCAAGCTTGCAGTTATTAACTCAAAGTAACTTTTATAACGAAGGTTCAGCATCTGATGTGTGCTTGTCATTTTCGTCACACGTAAACAAACGTAAAACAGAGTGTTTTCTATTGATATTCAGATGTACTTTTGTCATGAGTGGTGATGAGGACGAAGAATCAGTCCTATTTGATGTTGCTCTGATAGACACAATGCTAATTCCACATACAGGTTAATAAAAACTTATTAAAATAAATAAACAAGCGTATTGCGGTCCAGGATATATAAAGTAAACAAAAGTTCATTATTGAATTTTCTTGTCAGTGAGATTCAAATATTATTTTGAAATATAAAATTGAATGTAAGTAATATAGAGAAACATCTCCAGTTGCGGACATTTCTCGCGATGGTCCAAATTTCTTAGTCCCAAATTATGTTTTTAGAACAAAGTACATTCCATCTGCTGGGGCCAGATAATTTCATTTCCTTTCATGGTAGATGTCCACCCACAGTGGGATTTTACTTTATATACATACATCTATGTCTCTCATCAACTGGTATACGGGATAACAACAAAACACATTTACAAAAGTTCTTCTATATAATCTTATCAATAATATGCTTGATGAATTCTATTTATTTAATTACATATTATGTTTTTTTTTTATATTATATATATATATATATTAATAAGAATTTTTGGGACAAAACACAAATACACCTATACATTTATTTATTAAATGTATGTATATATACCTAAACATAGATAAGTATATATAGACAATGTTCTACGAGCCAGATGGCAATATTTCTTAGTTATGTGTGTGAATACATTTCTAATTAATATACTTAAATATTCTATGGTTCTTAAATTTTATCTATTCTATTATATTATTGTGTGTTGTGTAAATTTGCATTACCCATTATGACGTCGTATTACTCTATACTCATCATAATTAGGTAAACAACACAAATAATTATAATATTTCTATCAGCAACATATGGATAGCAGTTATTTGCATTCCCGATTATGACGTCTTATTACTCTAACTTCTTCTTCAGAGATCATCATAATTAGTTAAACAACACGAATAACTATATTATTTCTATCAGCAACATATGGAAAGCAGTTAATTGCATTCCCGATTATGATGTCGTATAACTCTAACTTCTTCTTTAGAGATCATCATAATTAGTTAAACAATACGATTAACTATATTATTTCTATCAGCAACATATGGAAAGCAGTTAATCTACATATCCTAATAATATTTAGTATATGTATGAATATGGTTAGACATGTAGATGTATGTATGTTAATGAATGAATGAATGTGTCTTGCAAATAGAATTTCATTAAATGTTATACAGAAAAATCACGTTTCTAACACATTTTTTATTTTTACTCTACTCACAAATTGCTTTAGTAAGTAAGTTTTGCATATTCAATTCAAATGTTTTAGAACATTTTGATGAGTTGTGACGGCATGCGTCGTCGTATGGTTTTGTTTTGTTTATGTGATTTGTGTATTTGTTAATTAATTATCATAATTCGTAATCATAAAATCAGTCAGTCAGTCCAACACAATTTCAATTCGCTTCAGTATCATCGTCATCGTCAACATCATCATCATCATTTTTTATATATCATTTTATATCGCGCTTCGTTATTATGTTTATATTATAATTTTTATGGTTCACATTCTGATGATTTCCCTTCTTTGTCTTGCCATATTTATTTCTCTTTTCTTTTCTTTCTTTTATTTGTTATTTGTTTCAATTCATTATTTATATATGTAGAGAGTTAATAATTTACTTAAGTCTAGACATGCTGAATTCCATTAAGTTCAATAAGTTAAAATGTTTTGTGTAAATGTTTAGAAATGTTTTCATTAAATTTGATTGAGTAAGTGAATGAATTATTAAACTAAAATACACTAAATATATGTGTATATATATGGTATATATATATATATATATATTTATATAAGTAGATCGATTATTATAATTATGTACTAGATTATAATTAATAAATTAATTAATTTAATGTAATTAAAACTTTTTTTATTTTTAATTTTTTGGTTTTTGGCTAATTCTTTTTCTTTTTTTTTTTTGAAACATTTTCCCTTATCAAATTCACTGACTTAAAACTAAATTTCAATTCAACTACTTCTTTTTGGCCGCTTTCTTCTCGGCCTTTCTTATGGCCTTTTCTCGCTCACGTCTCTCACGTTCCATATCCTTTCGTTCCTTTTCTATGCTCGCCTTCAAGTCTTTCAGTCGTTTCTTTAAACGATGCTTATCATCGCCAGCAACTCCAAGTGTTTTGAAATCTTTCGAATCGAGAGATAACAAAGCACCACCCTCAACATTATGCTCCTTGAAAACGGGTATATAACGTTCCAGCTCAATACCCATTAGCCAGTGACCAACCTATTATGATGATATTTTGAATTTGAAACTTCATATTCATTGCTCAATGTTATCCATCCAATTATATAGTTCACCTGTTCTTTGGTCCATTCATGGACTGGTCCACCTTTATAGTTATAGCAGGCAGCAGCAGCTTTACGATCCGAAAAACTACTACTCGAACCGGATAAATCAAGTCCATGACTGGGTGAGTAGCCTGGCGAAGAGCAACCCGATGACATGCTTGTTGGAGATGGTGGTCCTGTAGTATGGGAGGCAGCACCGCTCATACTACCCTGTTGTTGCCATGGGACTGTGCCAGGCGGAGAAAGGGATTGTGGTAGAACTTGTTTAACTATTTAATTTTTTTGTTTTGTTTATTTTTTTTTAAATTGTTCGTGAGTTTTTTTCCACATTTCACAATTTTATTATTTTGATAAACAAAAAAAAAAAAAAAAAGAAAAAGAAAAGAAATTTTGGGAACAGAGAGAGAGAGAGAAAAAGCAGAAATTTATTTGTTAGTAAAATTCCAGTTGTTTGGATTAATAATCATTCCATGTTTAAGAACTCAGTTTGCAGGCATGGCGAGAGAGAGAGAGAAAGATAAATATATAAAGATAGAGAGAGAGAGAGACATGAAAATGCAAAATGTACGACATTTAAGATTATGTTATGTTCTAATTGCTAACAACAGTAATCGATATTTTATCGATAACACTGAGTATTAGCAACAACAATCGATTAGTATAAAAATTAATAACACAAAAAATGGTTGTTGATATGTAACATTTAACGATTTCAATATTTCATAAAAAACGTTAAAAAAAAACACCATAATTAATTAATTAACAATTATAAATGATGATGATATAAATGGATAGTGTTTGAATGGTGGTTTTGGTTCAGTTTGGTTCAGTTCAGTTTGATTTGATTTGATTTGATTTGATTTGATTTCTTTCTCTGGGAGGATTGGTTAGTATATAACATATGTACTTAGAAACAATGAGCAGGTGGTCAGTGGTAAGTTTTGTAAAGAAAGGTTGGTTGGTACAGAGGCAGGCAGATAGGCAGGCACAGGCTATTATGATGATTCTACATTCGTTTCTTGCTAACTTGACTTGATGATGATAGTTCACCTTTTGGCTGCGCTTCATTTACCGCCTGACGGATCTCATTGATCAACGTCTTGCAGTTAATGGCGGCGACACTTTGACTCTTGTTGATCTCGGTATAATCATCGCTGGAATGTCGAGAGGAGCCATCACCGAGACGCCTGCGAGAGAATAAAGAAAGGAAACACAACAAAAACATTGATGAAGTACAAATACAAATGTACATATGTAGGTGTAAATGTAGGTGTATACGTATATTTATGTGTGTTGGAGTGTGTGTGTTGTATGTGAGAAAGAGTGTTTGATTTGTTCATGTGTTAATATTCTTATTATTATTACTACTATTATTGCTGTACCTCTCACGATCGGATAACGCTTGATTGAGTTGTTCCGTAAACGAGGCTGGCGGTAATTTGCCACTGATTATGGCACCACTTGGTCCAACGCGTCGCCGACTTGGATACATCCAATTCTCAGCTTGTTCATTCTCCGAAAGTTTATCATTTGAGCCCAAGATTGAATCATAAGAGCTATTGAGATCACGATTACTACTGCTAGCAGCTGCCGGGCCAAAAGTAGTCATGCTGCCACGATGAAAATCATTAAGCAGACCACCAGAGATATTGGTGCTGCTGCTACCAATCACACTACCAATGCCACCGCTACCATTGTCAGCTGGTGAGCCGAGTGCATTCTTGAAGATACTCGGTATGTTGTTCGTATGTGTAACAACTGTGGCTGTTGTTGCTGCTGCCGATGATGATCCTGTTGCCGATGATGCCGCCTGTTTGCTGTGATCCTTGTGGACTTGAGCATACAATTGATTGATTTGCTGTTCACGTGCAGTCGATTGATTCGATGAACTCGAAGAAGCCGACGATGTGGAATTCAATAAAATTGGTGTAGTTGTACCCAAGTGACCATTTGATGGTGTTGAATTTAATGAACTGGAAACGCTTGAGACAACATTAATATTGTTGAGATGATGTTGGAGCAAATTATTGGCATTGGAGAGCAGGTGTGTATTGCCATTAGAGAGACATGTTGAAATGACTGCGGCAGCATTGTTAATGGTCATGGATGTAGATGAGGCATTACTAACAGGAACCTTAGTGCTGATGATAGCCTCATCATCATCGCTATCATCAAGCGTACAGTCAGAGCCGCTATTGCTGCGGCTGCGTTTTGTCATCGATTTCCCTCCATTCGAGGTGATGATCAGATTGGAGTCACTACTGTTGTCACCACCACACGTGATTGTTGATGCGTTGTTCGAGGAGGGTAACTGACGATTGGCTAAACCACCACGGGAGGCTTTTGTTTAGTTATTTGATTTTATACAAGATTTCATATTTTTTATTGATTCATTAATTGATTGATTGAATTGAATTATTAATTGATCAGATTAATCGATTGATTCATTGATAGATTTTTTGATTGTTTGATTGTAGTGGTGATAATTGCAATTTATATATTTTTAATTTGTTGTAGTTGTTTTTGATTTGTTGGTTTTGATGCAAAATGAAGACGAAAGCGAGAGCACGCGCGCAGGTGGTCAAAGGCAGGCAGCGTGTTGCAATCAATAAAAATAAATAAACAAAACAAAAGACATGTGGGCGTGATGGCAAATTACAAAAATTACAACGAACGAACGACAAAGAACAAAAGAAAGAAAGAAACAAGATTAAGTAAGATTCACATACTCGTAAGTGTGGAGAAAGTTGAACGCGTGTAGTATTTGAACAGCGCACACACACAGAGAGAGGAAGAGAGTGTTGGTTATGTAGTCGTGGACAAAGTAAATAAACCAAGAAAAAAAATTATTAAATATTTAATTAAAACATAAATTTAAAAAAAAAAAAACAAACTTATAATTAAATTGTGTGGTTGGTTGTGTTGTGGGTGTGCATCATATATATAAGTAAATACGTGTGTGTATGGGTGAATGGGTGTATGGGTTCTTTATTCACAGTTTAAAACAAAAAATAAAATAAAAAAAAAATAGTTAAGCCATTGTGTGTGCATGTGTGCATTATGTATGTGATATGATAAAGCAGCAAAAGCACAAAGCAAAACTCAAACAAGGAATCATTGATAGAATGAATATACAAAATACAAAAAAAAAAAAAAAAAAATATGTAATGGAAAAAAATAAATGAATTTCTCACTCACCCAGTTCAATTTTAGTTTTATTCACTGAATTATCAAGCAACTCATGCTGAGGCACAGCAGCATCCAATTCATCCTTAACTGGTACCTTACGTTCCACAGTTGCAGTCTTAACACCATCACCATCTGGTGAAAGATCTGATATTTCTGTATCTGATAATTCAGTTTCAAGTTTATGAAACAGTTTAGGCGGTTGTTTACGCATCATTTGTGGCGTCAATTTAAGAGTCGCACTATCATAAGGTAATCCGACTGGGAAACCAGCCTTACGTTGTGTCTCTTGCAGTTCATGCTCAAGATTTATTACACGATCTTTGAGTTTCTTTACCAACGCATTATATTCGGTATCTTTTTCTTGCAACAATTGCTGATAGAATTCCTCACGATGACACATATCTACTTCACGTTGCTGATATTCACGCACCAGACGCTTGGCTTTGTTGTATTTCTTATCGAGTGTCATATATTGAGCCTGTGATTGTTGTAACATATTTTGTAGATTTGAAGCCTCCTTCTTAATATTGCCCAATTCACGTTCACTTTGACGCAAACGCTCGCTAAGCAATTCATTTTCATTGCCAGTTGTCTCCAATTTAACCAGCTAAACAAACACATAAAAACAAAAGAAAGACAAGGAAGAATAATAAAGGTAAATGATAACCGATTAATTTAATTTATATTAATTGCAAATACTATAAGAAATTTTTAATTGTGTGCCAAAAAAAAATATAAATGATACATGGATATAACAAAGAAACAGAAAAAACTGAAAGAAAATAGGAAAACAGAAACTGAAACCAACCTTTCGTTTAAGATTTTGTATAATATCTTCTTTTAAAAGGCAACTCATTTCACTCTAAAAATAAATAATAATATTAAATAATAAAATTAATAAAATAAACTACTAAAAAAAAAATTAAATTAAAAAAATTAATAAACAATAAAATATCCTTTATATGAATAAGCAATAAACTTGCAATGTTTTATAAAAAATTCATTTCAATTTCATGAGAGACCAGAAATATTTCTGTACTTTACAGAAACAAAAACTAAATGATTTGTCTTACCCCCTTATTAAGATTATTCCTGCCCAGATTAAAGTCAAAATACGAAACAATTCAGATTATTTACCTGTAAGTTACATCAAGTCAATTGCTTTATTTAGACTCTTGTTAAAAATTTAAAGTTTACTTTGCAAAGAGTTTACAATAAAATCTTTACACAGATACTAGAGCATTGCAAGGGTCAACAATAAACAAATAGTTAACCTTTCTCGTTTAAACGAATCATGTGCTACACGCAATTCCAACACTTTCGCAAATCAAACCGTGTGATGTTGAGAATCAATGATCTAGGTAAATTTGTTAACAGAAGCAGTATGACAGCGAATCTTATCATAAGACATCAGTCACCTGATAGTCCACCTGCGACTCGAGTCCGTTTCAATGTTTGCCGCAATAACAACTTCCTTGTAAGTCTCAACTTACTTCCAAGTCTACTGGCACACATTTATATTACTCTGTGCCTTAAGGTAAGCAAAATGTGTCCTTAACCCAAACAGGTGATCTTCTTCATCTACCCAGGGAGCACCAACGGATGCTCACAAAATATATCACGTAATACTTATAAAGAAAATTAAGTACTGCCGATTTTGTGATCTGGATGTTGGGAAACTGGCACACATTCATTGTAAATATCTTGCATATGCAAGGAAAAAGATTCTCCATCCTTGGGGCACCTACCAAATCTTCATGACAGTTATGAATAAATAAACCTTATAGTATTTAAATTCATTAAAATCCTCAACATCTAAGTCCAGTATCACAGTCCTCTTGATGTCGCAGTGCCATTTGGAAATTAATAATAATAATAGAGTACGCTGTCTCAGAAGAGTTTTTCCTGTCGAGGATTTCCCACATCGTGAGTATACTCGTAGTTATTTAGAATTCATATCCTGTACCCTCAGATATTGACCATTCAATATTAGTCCATATATTCAATCTTTAAACATGCAGTTTTATAAACAATAAACAAATAAAAAGTTTAAGTAGTGTGCCTCACCCTCAATACAATACAATAAGGAAGTGAAACTTCCTTAGCGAAGAGAGGTAAATCCAAAAATTAGAAAATGAAATGGGACTACTAGGCCACGGAGACATTTCAATTGTATTTGCCTAAATAGCTCCAATATAATAATAACATCGTCAAATTTGGATTTTTGTCACATTTCATTTTCATATTTTTTGGATTTACTTCCCTTCGCTAAAGAAGTTTCACTTCAAAAACTTGTATTTTTATCTAAAGAATATTAATGGAATTTGAAATAAAAATTGCACAAAAATTGCGACAATTAAGCATGAAAACTTCAAGAATCATTTTACAAATAAAAACAAAATATTACAATATGAAATAATTTATTTATACAAAAAAAAAAAAGAAAAAAACAAGAGTAAAATATTTGAAATGGTGGTGGAAGAAAAATAGGTTGATATATACAAAAACCAATTACCGCTTTATGCTGCATTAAAAAACGTTTTTTTCCATTTGAATTTGAATTTTTTTTTTTTTTTTTTTTGTATGAAAAAATTCCACGTTTAAATTTTGAAAAAAATTAAGGAAAAAAATAACAAAATTTAAATTCATTTTAATACATTTTTATCCTTTAAAGATTTAGGAAATGTTGAAGTTTATCTCTAAAATATTGAACTATTGACTTACCTCCTGTAGTAGTCTCTTAAGAGACTCTACCTCCTGTGAGTGTGTTGCCTCGACCTCCATTGGATGTTCGACTTGTACTGGACTTGAAGGTCCTTCACAAACACTGGAATTAGCTGAAACCGGTTGTGTTGAATCTTCAGAGTAATCAAGAGCACGTCTGAGATATTCTTCTTGTTGTCTAAATACAAAAGAAACATTCATAGTTTTATTTATCCAATGCTAATGGATCTCATAGGTATATTTACCTCTTTAAACGTTCTTCCTTCTCTCGATCTGCTTGTAAACTCAATCGTATAAGTTGTGCAACCTCAGAATTCTCTGGATCACGTTCGCGTCCAATTTGAAATTTGACTAGACCACTTGTATTTCTTAGAACAGAGGCTGCATATGCCTGTGTCACTCCCACTAGAGATTTACCATCGACTTCGATGATTTGATCGTTGACCTGAGCAAATTTTAAAGTTTTAATGGCGCAAGAATAACATACACACAAAACATATATAAAGAACACCACTTAAGAAGTATCTTCTCTACTCGCTTTAAGTGATTCATTACGCCAAGGCTTAAAACTTGAAAATTTCAACTCACCTGTATGCGCCCGTCACGTGCAGCCGCGCCGTTATCGGTTATTGTCTTTACAAAAATGCCCAATTTCTCGAGTCCAGCATCGGCACCAACGCCCATGCCAATAATGCTAAGTCCTAATCCTTCGGGACCTTTCATTAATTCCACTGGAAAAACGTGCATCTTTTCGACACGCTTCTCCAGCTCATATTCCGCCGAAGCGGCCACAGGGTCAACATCTTCATTGCGACGGTCATAATCAGTAACCGAGAAGGTGGAATAAACGTGGATGGGACCAGAACTGAAACGTACTTTGGTATTCTTTTTCACAGTTATAGGTGGATAAGAACAATCCTCATCATCGAAGTCAAGGAGACCTATAACAATAGATTATAACTGAATCTCTATTATTGTGATAAGATTAGCTTACCTGGTACTTCCATCCAAAAGTTGCCATCCTCAAAGTAATGGACACCAGCTTCAACTAAAACTTCCTTGCTACGCACTGGTGGATATTCTGGTATATAGTACTGTGAATCATCTAATTCCGTTTGACAGCTTAGACCTGTTGTATTTGTATTCAAAGAGTTTTGCTCGCCATCTGCTAACGAGTAGGTGGAATTGTGTTTGCTTGAGATAATGCTATCGTCAATGGTTGTTGTCTGATTGAGCGTTCCATCCGATTGAGTTGATTCAACAGAAACTATAGACTCATGCAGGGATTCGTTTATATTGGCGCCACCAATGTTATTATTGTATGCTTGTGTTGCTGATGTATTGTTGTTGTTAAATTGATAATGTTGTTGCTGTTGATAATGATTGAGCAGCAGCTGCTGCTGCTGCTGCTGATGATGATGTTGCTTTGAAGGCGATGAATCGCGTTCTTGTTCCTGTTCGTTGTAGTGTCGTGTATCTACGATTTTACCACCAATACCATTTGACGTGGAATGTGTATCTTTTGTAACAATATACTCAGCAGCGTCCTCACCATTGTCGCCTTCGTCTTCGTCCTCTTCATCAAACAGTTCACCGTCGTAGTCGGTGTTGTTGTCTTGCAAACGTGATATCAATAAATTCTCTAGACTGCGTTTAGGCGCTTCAAGCACATCACGCAACCATTCCGGTTCATCATCATCTCTGTTGTTATTATTATTGCTGATGCTGCTGCTGCTAGTGGTGGTGATGTTATTGCTGTAGTTGTTAGAGAGGTTGACACTGTTATTGACTCCCGCTTGAGCTGCATTCAAAGCAGATGCTATGGTTGTGTCCTCTAAGCAATCCGCTTTGTTGTAGGTTGCATTTAGTGTTGTTACTGATGAAGCATTACCAATGCCAACGATATCAACATCATCTACATCATCCTCATCATCGTCGTCGTCATCAACATCAACATCAACTATATTATCATCCTCAGTATTATCTTTAGTGTAGCTGTACTCTTTTTGTTCTTGTTGCTGCTCATCAACAATTGCATCTGTTTTTGTTATATGCTTTTTCTGCTGGGATTCGTTTACTTTCGTTTCATTCGAATCTCGTCGTTGCTTTTGTTGCTGTTGTTGGTCTTTTGTTGCTCCTGATTGCTTTGTTGTCGTTGGCAATTCCTCTATGAGATTCTTAATGCTTGTTGGCGATGTGGTACTTACTACAACAGCAGCAACAGCGGCAACCGCTACACCAACACACGGTGTAGCAGCAGAGAGTATTTGCTCGACTTCTTTGGCTTGTTCATCCGAGAGTAACGACTGTTGTCTGTGGAAAATCATATAAAATAATGCAAAAGAAATTTAATAAAAGAAATTATTATTAAACCATTTGAAAAGGATTTCATATTCCTTTTGATATTTGTTTATTTATTACAAACCTGATTTTGTTTTCCAAAATACTAAACAGAACAGGATGCACACATGAGGCAAGGCAAGACAAGTTACAAACGACAACACAAGGCACATAACAAAATGCAATACAAATAAATAAAAAAAATACAATAAAATAATATTATATTATATGATTTAGTAATTTAAAACACAAAAAAAAAAAAAAAAAACAAAAAACAATATTAAAACAAAAAACAAATGGAAAAAATATTGTACTTAAGAAAATACTTTCAAAATAAATAAATAACAAAATAATATGTAAACAAAAGTATTTTTGAAAAGGCAAATTAAATAAACAAATGTCATCATTTCAAGACAAACAAAAAATGCAATAAAAAACATATTATAAATAAATATAAAAATTTGTATAAAAAATAACAAATAAAAAAAATTAAGTAAATACAGAAATAGAATTCAATATAAACAAAAATAACACTCTATTGCTTGATGCTCATCTTTCTGTCAGTTTATTTGTATATTTTGTTTGGAATATACACAAGTCATTCAGTACATCAACTACGTAACTGAATAGAACAAGTTAAAATTTCGCAATCTAAATATTCTATTGACTTGGTAAGAAAGAAATTTCATTTTGCAAAAATTTACTTTGTTGTTTTGGTTGATATTCAAAGTACAATAAATATTCAAATATGTACAACAAAATTACTAAATATTTCCAGATAGAAACTGGAAACAGAAAATTTGAATAAAAATTTGTGTATTTCATTAATTGTTAATTGTACATTTCAAAGTCTCTGTTTGGAGTTGTCTTCTTCGATTTTTTGGAACTAAACAAAGCAAAACCAAACAGTTTTTAAAGACGTTCGATAAATTATCTTGTTCAGCAGATCATTGTTTGAAAATTTATAAGACTTCTTTTATAAAAATACACAGACAGGCTACTTGGAATACTAGATGTGTTCAAAAAGTAAGAAGATTTTTTATTTCTCTCGATTAATACTTATTTATTCATCAATTTCTTTTTCCTCTCCTCAAAGCACTTCTGATAAGGGTTTTTTTTTTCTGGTCTTCAGGTCTTCCAGCGATGAGGTCTTAATACCATAAATCTTTGTAAAACTGTGTACTTTCAAGTTTCTTTTCAAGTCCAAGCGATTGCGGTTCCGCATTCGTACAAAATATCACAAACCAGCAATGACGTGTGAGCTGACTCATTATCGTGGCGCAATATCCAAATCTTATTGTACCACAATTTCGGGGGTTTTCTCCGTATGTCTTCACGCAAATGACGCATAACTTCAAGGTAATATTCCCTATTGACCATGACAAGAATTCATGAAACAAACAGTGAGCAAAACCTTCACATTTCACTTTCATTGAGATGATTGAGCTTTGGTTTCGACGTCATTGCAATACACCCATGTCTCGTCACTGACTCTTTTGAGCAAATCATGATGACATGAGCCAAGCGATATGCCAACATTCTCAGCAACTTCTCTATCAGTGATACCACGAGCTATGACCTTCACTGCTTCAACATTTTCTTCGGTTGTTGAAGTTCTGGGGAGTCCAGAGCAGTCCTCGTAATTGACATATTCTCGGCCTTCTGTGAAGAGGTTGTACGACTTGAAAACAATAAATTTGTTCAAAGCAGACTAGCGAAATGCCCCAGTCAACATTTCAAGTGCTTTGGAGCACTTAATTTCATTTTTCACAGAAATTTAAATCAATATTATTTGATCTTTTTAATTTTTGAACACATCTCGTCTATAGAATTGTCTTGCATATTGATTAAGGATATGCAGAACTGTACTCATTCTCATTCTCGTGACATTCTCTCTATAACAAACTTTTTATTTTATTCACATTGTGAAATTATATAAAAATTATTATAATTGTTATTAATTTAAATATAAAAATACTATAAAAAAAATAACAAAAAACAGAAAAAAGTTTGAAGAAAGAATTAAAATAAAATAATAAAATTATAAATTATAAAAATAAATATAAAAATACAATTGAATAAAAATAAATACCATAAAATTATGATTATAATATATAAAGTTTCTAAAAAAATGTGTTTATATTAAAAAGTAATTTAAAAAAAAAAAAAAAATTAATTATGTTGTATTTCAAAAAAAAAAAAAATAAATAAATAAAATAATAAATGAGAAAATAACTCTGTTGTGTACTCGTATAAATAAAAATTAAATATTAAATACCTTAATGCAAGTGAAATTTTGCACATTAATTAAAAATTGCGCATAATTAAAAAAATATAATAAAAATAAAACAATAACAACAAACGCAACAACAATAATAAAAATGTAATCATAATGAAATTAATAAAAATGCATACAATATAATAAAAAAAATACATATATGTATGTATATACTGTAAGAAGGCAAACGCATGCAGTCCAATGTAACGAAATGTAATGAATGTAAAGCGATGCAGCAACGCGACGGGATGACACGCGCCACAAAGTATGCAATGGCAAATTAAACACGTTTATGCATTGTAACGATGCCAATGAGTGGTTTATCCTTCTGTCTCTCTTTCTCTATCTCTCTCTTATGGTCACATGCTTTAAAGAAGGAAAACCTGCTGATCATTGCAAAGTCATGCAGGCAGGCAAAAGAACATAAAAAAAATATAGGGGGGAAGAAGAAGCAAAAAGAAAGTTGTGCAATGTTATTTAATGGCAGGCCCCAAATGAATAACAAGTTCCACTGTACTGTTTTCAATATATTGTACATACATATGTACATACATATACAACAACAACAATGAATACTTGAGTGTAGTAACAACAGCAGTAGTAGCTTCATTGTAGGTGAAACAAAACCTTTCTTTCACACTCATCAACACTTCGCTGGCTTGTTTTACAACGTTTTGGTGAGGAAGTGAGAAAGGTCAATACGCGTGACGTCACGTGTGTCTGTTAATTACACGAAGGACCCCGTGAACACCATGCAGGCATATGTACATACAGACAAAAACATTCAGACAGATGGACATCATTTAAAGCAACGAACGAGTCCAGCCCTAGTTACACACATTGTTGGCCACCCATCATAAGTAGTTGATTATATTGTTGATAATGTGGCAAGGAACAGAGGCCACAGTAAAAGCAAGAAGGATGTTCAACGATGAAGTCCCTAACAACATGTTGATAGTGTCACATGCAATTAAATGCGAGGCTTTTATTCTTTCATTTTTATTACTCACTCTACACTCTGCTCTTCTACGCTATAATTGCATATTTAACTTATTATGAATCATCATACGCACCACCACCGACCGTAGGCTTCGTTGCCTAAGCATTTGCAAGGTACAGAGAAAAAAAAAAAACTCTAATTGGATGGTTGCCACCGTTTTGATGATGTTGATGGCGTTTGTTAGTTGTCGGTAGACACCGGTTGGTTTGTGCTAATTTTGAAATGCTCAAAGCGTATTTTCTGTTTCTGAAAATAATGTCAAGCGTCATGTGCTGATGCTTTCGTGTTTATAGCCTAAGTAAGTCAGCCACTGAGACTGACATATTCCAAAGGGCTCAATAAAAGCCAATGAAAGCGAATCAGATTCAGTAAGGCATTCACTGTTACTACTCAAATGCAGTTGCAGCATTAGAGGAATCGCTTAACATCCACACATACACATATATATATATATATATACATACACACATATACAGAAATACATATACTTATACAAGTATTGAAATCAATTAAGCAATTAGAGTAAAACGCGCACGCTATTGCCGTTGCCAATGATGTTGCTATGAGACTTACACTCCGATACACACACACACATACACTCATATGTATGCATGTGTGTGTGTGTGCATATAGTCACTAATGCAGACATGAAAGCAAGCGCTTTTGGCAAAATCCTTTTAAAGCGGCTTAGCTGTGACTGTTTGCAAAGCAACCAACACAAAACAATTCCAAAAAAAAAAATAAGTAATATTCAAACCAAAAATGATTTAAAACGTTAAATAAAGTACTACGACAACAAAATGTAAAAAAAATATTTATAAAATACTTTTTAATTAAAAATAGTTGAAACATGGAAATCCTCCGTTTTTTTTACACCAAAAACGAGCTTAACAAAATAAAATTACTTGTAGGAGACCTCCCACAAACCAAACACCAAAAACTAACGATCTCTTCCCATTTTTGTTTTACCATATATTGTTTTTTTGTATGCAAGTGTAACACGGCGTATGAGTATGAATAATAATAACAAACAAAACCGCATAAAAAGATATAAATTACGCATACGACGCGTTATGCTGACGCGCGACGTTGTTTGGCGACAACTAACTGGAGCAGGACAAATCTTTTCTCGTTCACTCGCTTAATGCTTGCTATGGCAGGCAATGGAAATGAAAAACAAACAAAAAAATAAATAATTACGCGCACCACACCAACGAAATAAATTACAAAAAGAAAAAAAAACTAACAGAAACAAAAGTAATGTAAATAAAATGGAAAAAAAATGGGAAGAGGGAATACAAATAAATAAACTTAAATACACACACACACACACACACACATTTACACTCTTCTCACATACTTTTAAAATTTACAAACCCAAATATTTCAATAAAATCAAATAGAAAAAAAAGAATAAAATAAAACAGAAATAGAAAAAGAAGAGTAATAGAGGAATAGAGGAATAAACGAAATAGAGAAGAAAAAAAATTATAGTCAACTTAAATATTCTGACGCACTAATACCCAGGCACACTACGTATACATAGACACATCATACACACTCAATCACTTATACACCGTCACAGCGTGTCACATTATGAAATGGAAAAGAAATTATCGCAAATGAGAAATGCAAACAAAAGCACGTTAATATAACAACAACAACAGCAGCAGCAAGAATAACAACATAAAAGCGAAATAATATTCAAAGTAAGAATAAATAAAAAAGAATAATAACAATAAGAAGAAAGAAATAGGAGGAAATGACAAGCATATGCGTGGCAAATAGTAGAAGAAAAAAGGATAATACAAAACAGTCAGCAGGAGAAAGAAAGGAAGAAAGGAAGGACGACGCCAGTCTCCTCACCCAGGGGAATGAGAGTGTGCATTTGTATATGTAACAACAAACAAGGTCAGTCGTTATTGTTTTGTCATACATTTTTAATTAATTTACCCACACACACACACACACACACACACACACACATATGCATGCATAATCACACAAAGAAGCATACGGACAAAACAACGCAAAAAGAAATAATAAAACAAAAAGTATTGTATTTAGTTTTAACAGTGAAACCACCAGCAATCAGCCAACAACAGCAGCTGAAAATGAGTAAAATTCTAATAGAGAAAGGAAAAAGTAAATGAGCACAAACTCAAAAACTACACAGAAAAATTATCAAAAGCTGTTGCATGAGTAAAGTATCATTAGTCAGAGAGAGTAACAGCAAGAGGAAGCCAATAGACCAAGTGAGCACAACTCAAATTATACTTGTATGTATGAAGAGAGAGAGAACTTCATATTGCCATTGCTAGCGGATATATATTTTATTCGTAAAATCGTTATCAAATCCGAATGTCGCTCAGTTTGTGGCACTTAAACTTTTATTAACAACACTCGCAAAAGATATTATTAGCGATCCTTTTGCGTATATTAAATGTATTGCGGCATTCGTTTTTCGTACCGGAGAAACCTTTTATGCTCGCAAAATTATCGTTTGCAAGTACGTTTGTCCATAAAACGCTTGTTTCTGATCCCCTTTGCAATAGTTTAGACGAACATTCGCTCAACATTCGCATCTTGGTCCACTGTGTTGCTTTTGCTTGCTGCTGCCATAGTTGAGTATTTGAGTATTTCTTTTTTTTTCTTGTATAAAACTTTAAATGATTGATGAGAAAACTGAGTCACAAGTAAACCAAAAATACTTGCAAAGAGTGAATTTTCAACACTATGACAGAGTGAGTTACTAAATAGATATAATAAATTTATGCCTTATTGCACTTGAGCTTGAGTTTCACCAAGTATGTTTGACCTTTTGTTTGAGTAGATTTAGTTGAGTGAATTTGTACACAACACTCGTATATAGGCAGGCAGGCAGACAACTCAAAAAAAAAAAACAAAAAAGCAAGCAACGACGAACTGAACTGAGCAGTCAAAAATGCAGTACAAGGTTGTTGTTTCGTAAAAAGCATCGTCATCGTATCATCATCACATCGTTCGTGTATGTCCAAGAACACATACATATGTACATATGTATATGTGTGCATATGACGTCATTCAATTTGTATATATTAATTTATACAGACATAAAAGGATATTTTAAAACTAGTAGAAACAACAAACACTCATACTTTTCTAAGCATATAAAAAGATCCATCGATTAGTTTTAAAAATAAATTCAGGATTATTAAAGTTTGAATGAACTTTCGTTTAAATGCGTTCTCCTTTAATATCCTTTAACACTACTATATGCTACTTATATACATACAAGTATGTGCTATATACTTGGTATTTTCATATGGAAGTCAAGGTGAACAATGACGCTTATACACCACACAGAATTGGTTGTTGTATTTATTAGGCCATGAAGCCGGTTCACTTCGAAATGAAACAGATGAAATACAAATATACATATACACAAATAAAATCAAAAGTACCAAGGAAGGAAGGTTTAAAATAATATGATGGAAGAATAGTTTTTACACTTGTAGTTTATTTATGATGATATTTAATTAAATTCAATTCAGTTGAGTTTTTGTTGAATTTTATTAAATTCTTTCTATTTATATTTAAAATATAATATTAAAAATTATAATTCAACTTATAACACACGAGCTAATTTCATATTGTATTGAGATAATCATGTTGAATATAAATTTCATAAAATACAAGGAAAACGGAAACAGCAAAAGCAACATCAGCAGTAACATTAACAAGAACAACAAAACAACATTTGTAGGAATAACATTTAAATGCATTGCAATTGTATAATGTAGCAGCAGTATAAACACATCTAGACACAATCAAACATTTGTACTTATATTGTATTGTACTTGTATGTATGTATGTACATACAAAGCGATTCATTCATATGTGTTGCTGTTGGATGTTGGTTGTATAAATTGAAAATATTGTGATTTTATTATGCGAAACATGTACGACTTGCTTGCTTTCTTACTCAATTCAATGTAGTGTTTTGCTGCTGAAGCTTGCTCCAAAAAATATGCAACGAAAAATAGTAATATAACAATGAAGAAGATAGCAGACTATAGAGAAAAGATGCAGGGAAGTAAAGAGAGTGTTGCGTGATGATGATGATGATGATGACAAACAGGAAATGTCGAGACGCGTCATCATCAGGCGAAGGAAGTAACGCGCTTATACGCACTTCCATTTGCACACTCACGCACACAGACATTTTCCATACACTACCAAGTATGAACTGACAGAAAAATAACAACATTTTCAGACGACAATAATGAGGATGTTGATGATAATGACAACGACAACGACGGCACATGAGAACAACAACATCATCTACATCAACATCAGCAACTACATCATCAAAAGCAGCATCAACAGCAGCATCACCACCACCAACAGTGGCAGCAACAATTATATTTTGTTGTCAAATTTGGTTGACAGCACTTCGTTGTCGTGCGTGAGTAGTTTACTTTTCCCACCCTATACGAGTATATGTACCTCTATCTATGTGTTTGTTTGCATGCCCCTCGTTACTGCAATCTGTGTGCATCTCTTTTGTCAACTTTACTCAGTTGATTTAACAACAAAGAAGTAGATGACTGGCTATAACAACAAAAAACAAGCATAACAGTAAAAAATCTGTGGAGGGAAAAAGGAAAAACCTTTTATCAACAATACATTGTGAGTTTTTCTTCTCAATGCCATTTTACTCTATTACTATCACCTCCATTTTGCCCCTTTTTCTTACTTAGTCATTGAGATCATGGCACACAACTGGATGGGTATGCGCAACAACATTTAATTGAAAGTCAATCATATGTCGTGTTAAAGGCAACAATGCAAGAAATATAAATGAAGTCTTTCGGTATAAAAGATTCCACACATACATACACACATCCTTGATATATATTGTTGTTGTTGTTGTTACTGTTCAATTTTGCCATTGTTGCAACACAAATGCATCATCCTTTGCTCTTGACAAATTTATTTTAACTCAGATTAAGTCACACACTCACTCACTCACTCAGAGAAACATAATTTAAATGCTGTAATTTTTACAATTGTTGCAACAAAATTTCTTTCACTGCCTTTGCACCTACATATAAGATTCACACACACACATGCACACACATTCACTTAACTATTCTTGTATTGTGTATTTATTAGTCTTTTTCCATTGTCGTCTGTTCTGAGTCTTTTCCTTAATTTTTATTATTTTCTTGAAAATAAAGTCAAAGTAAATTACAACAGTTTATTACACAAAATATCGCTCGTAATTTGTAAAACGCCAAAGATTAATGTACCTCACATACAATCACATAAACACACGCACACAAGTGTTCAGTACAGTGAAATGCATCTTACACTGTGTATGTGTATTTCTATTGTACTACAATGATGAAAGGTAACAACAATAAAATCGACATCAATGCAACGCAGACGCAGACAAAGAAAATGAAAGAAAATTAAATGAAAAAATAAAGGAAACAAAAAGTGGGGAACAAAATAATTGAAGCCACAAATTGTGGCAATTAAATGCATTCAACGTTTCACATTTCATGACAAAGCATAGCAAAAGAATCAGCAAATCCAATCTTATGATGATGAAGTTAGGTAAAAAGTAAAGAGGTAAACTAAAAAATGGAGAAAGAAAAGAACAATGCAAAGGCAATGAAAGTAGAGTACGAGTATAGTAGAGTAGAGTAAAGTGAAATGATGATGGGTGGTGGGTGGCAGTTAGGTAAAGTAGTCACGCTTAATAAGCATTTTGCGTGCATACTTTTGGTTTTGTGTTGCTACTCCTCTTCCTCCTCCTTTGCATTCTTTACATATGCATGCCATTTACGAGTACATATTGTACATATTCCTCTTAAATGCCAAATTTTGTAAGGATAAAATATTTTTTATATGAAGTACTCTCTCTATAAGAATGCACAAATTTGTTATAATTGAAACATAAACTTTCGCGGCATTCAAATTCCACCCTTTTCCCTTTACACACGCGGCACCAAACTGCATGCAAACGTTTTAGCATAATTTTCCATACATACAACTTCCATTGCAGTGCAGTAGGAGTAAGTAGTACAATAGGATGTAGAAGACGACTAAAGGAGTAACAAACAAACAAACAAATGGGTTTATCAAGAGAAGAGAAGAAGAATGAAGAGTCAAACAAACGTTTAAAGTTGCCAAATGCACCTGCGAACTCTGCGAGTCAGTTTTCATGGTTTGAACTTTTTCTTGATGTTCCTACAGCTTCACCACACACACACACACACACACAGCTGCTTTTATTCTACTTTATTCTGAGAAACCCTTGTCCTAACTTCACTACATCTACTACTACTACTACTATTACTCCTTCTGTTGCTGCTTCTGCCTTCATTTGCTGGTTGTGTACTCACTCAACTTTCTCTTGAGCAGCATCCTTATGCATCCACTGACAGTTACCCACTCAACTAAAAGCTTTGAACTGAACTACTAAAAACTCCCTCAAAAAATAAGAGGTTTTTCGAGGTTAACAACAATTGCAACCAAAAATGAAACAAATACCCCCAAACAAAAACAAAAAAAAGAAAAATAACATATTTATATCAAAATAAAGAAAAACTTCTAAAGTGGTTTAGTGTATTAAAGCCGCATTTTTGCCCCCCAAACAGAATCTTTATACAATAGTTAAAAGTTCCCTTATAAATACTCTTCACGAAGTGAATAGGTTTTATAAGTTTGTAAACAAGTTTGTAACGGACAGAAGGAGATACATCGGAGACCCCATTAAGTATAAATATTCTTGATCAGCTCGACGAGACAAGTTGCTTAAGCCATGTCCATCTGGCCATGGCACAGTAGTAGTCCTCATTTTTTGAGAGCTGAAGTTCACTTTTCACCAGACGCTCTACATTTTGTACATGTCGGAATCAGTCGAATTGGACCACTAGGAGGGGTACTTCTCTAAAAAAAAACTGACATTCATATTCATATTCTGTATACTCAATCACTGGAGCGTTTTCTAGGGATTCGTGAAGAGTATAACAACTTCGGCATAGCCGAAATTAACCCTCTTTTTTTCTTGTTTTTGTTTCATTTCACTCTTCTCTGCAATAAACTTTCCTCTAGTATTTTCCTTTACCCACATAATGGTTCATGCCTTCAATCAACAACTGGTGACTTACTTCTTCCAAACGAATGCCTTCTCTCCATCTCTTGAAACTGTTCTTCCTCCCTTTAGATAATGGTGATGATAGTAGAAGAAACTTAAACTGACATGCGAAATTGTGCCTTTAGTTTTTTCTTTCATTTCTTTTTTTTGGTATTTTTAATATTAAATTGTAGATATATTTTTTTAGAAAAGAAAAACAAAAAAAAAAAAAAACATAAAATAGAAATTTATATTCATAAATTTTAACGTTCTGCGCTCGAGGGCAACACTTATTTTTTACTACAATTTTTTTTTTTTTCTATTTTTTATTACAATTTTTTGTTTTTTATTTTCGACAAAAGTCTTGTTCTGTTTTTGTTTGCTGCCGCTGACTGATGAGTGTCAGTCAATGTTGTTTAGTGAGTCTCAGAGAAATACAGAGAAATAAAGCATTATGGGTGAAGTGAAATGGGAGAATGTTCATGGTGATGGTGATGGAGGAGCGTTGAATGTTTCATTTAACTTATAAATAAAAAGAAAAACTTTTTACAAATGCACTAAACTTTTGCTTAATTACTTTTGAACAGCAGAAAAAATAAATAAACAAATAAAATAAACAATTCAGCTGAAGGGGTCGATTAAATATTCCATAGATACAATATACAAAAATATATTTAACTTCAAATACTTTTATACTCGTATATTATATAGACAACCTTCAGGGCGACACTTTCAATTGTTTACTTTTTATGGAAAATTTTTGTTTATAGTATTTAATTTGAATAATATAGAAATCTCATAAATATTGAATGATTAAACAATAAATTTTGCTTTAGAATAAGATTTAAGTGAAAAAGTTAAGGTGTGGTCCTTCGGTGAAGAAATCATTTCTTCTACCTGTGTAAAATTCTAAAGATCTGGACGACTCGCATCAGATCTAACCAATACTAAGATGACCAACAAACTTGCAATTGATCTAGTAAATAAACGTAGGCGATTTGAATGGACTTGGATTGACAAGAAAAACTGGGAAAGACAAAACACATCTTGGATCATTGAATTGATAAACTCCAATGCCACAATAGGCCCGCCCTTGTTTCAATCTAAATCCAATAACAAATGTGTTACTCTGAATCTTCCAGCACCAAACCAGACAGACTTCATTACTTTTGTTTTTTTGTCTCTACGCTCCAATTGGAGTTAACTTGAGAATTGATATAAATTAAAAGCCATTCAGTTTACAAATTTCATATATGCATTTGTATTTGATCCCTTAAAGTATGCAACAAGAATTTTAGTTTACTGAAACAGTCACCATTACCATTGACACTTTGGATTAACTAGCTCCTTCTTTCTAACTTCCTTTCAACCCTAATTCCTTTTAATAGAATACATTTCAATTGTTCCTGCTTTGTTTTTTTGTTATCGCATTTGCAAATGAAATTCGAGATTTTACTTCAAGTTAACTAAACTCACTCAATTTAGTGTAAATTTCAAAACTTAATCCTTTTGCCTCGGAGAGAGTTCAATACAAGTTTTTGTATTTTGTTGCTGTTGGCAATGTACGATAAAGTCAGGTTGAACCCCATACAAAATGCATTCACAAATAGAAGAACACAAAACAAAAAAGAAAGCAAACAGGAGTCAACCGGATATTAGCAAACGGCAAAGTTTACTCAAAAACAAAAGGATTTGACTCCTTTCCGAACTAAAATAGAAATCAAAATAGTGCAACCGACAATAACAACAACAACAACAACAAGAATACCTTTTATTCTTTTTTTTTCTCTTCTTCTAGTTTTTATTGTTCTTGTTGTTGTTTTTATGTTCTAGCATTGCATTTCATCCTGTTGTAATTCCAAAGTTGCATGTCAACAGAGGGCGGTTGGAGAAACAAAAAAAAAAACAAACTGGTTGCCGTTGCAATCGAGCGCGCGAACGCGATAAGAGCACAAATAAGATTATTTGCCATGCAACAACAATAACAGCAATACTAATATCAACAACAACAACAACAACCAGAACCAGAACCCGGACTAAAGCGAATTACACAAAACAAGGGGAGAGAGAGCAAGCAAAACAAATGTATATTGATTGAGGAGGAGAGAAGAAGATGGGAAAAACTTTTTCACGCAGTCAAAAAAGCAAAAGTTCAAACATCTTTTTTTTTTCTTTAACCAAAAAATCATATTAAATACTAAAGAAAGAAATGAAAGAGGATAATTTGTAAAGGAGTCGAAGAAGGAGGCAGTAATGAAAGAAGAAGAAACCCCAAAATAAAAAACAAAAACAAAAAAAAACTTCAAATAAAGTTTACGCTTATTCAATGGTTGAGCAAATACCCTAAGTGGAGGCAGTGGAACGACATAAGATGAGGATGATGACGACGACAACAACAACAACAACTACGGAGGCGGCAAAAGAAATCAAATCAACCAAGCGAGTTAAGCAATGAAAAATAAGAATGAAAACAGGGGCAAGGCACAGCAAAGACAAAGTTCGTGTTTGGTTTCTATCAAAAAAAAAAAAAAAACAAGGAAAAAGTACCGAAAAAAAAAATTTTTAAAACCCAAACAAGAAACAAGTTAAGGAAGCACACCAAAGTGCAATTGAGCGTTTCAAGTGTTGAAAAGTGTTATGTTGTGTAAGCAAGCGAGCGAGTGAACGAGCGGCCGAGCCAAGAGTAAAGTGTTGCAAGGTGGCTTCAAAAAACAAAACAACAAAAAACTAAAGCGAAAACTTGCAACAACGTAATTCATTTAAGTTGAAGGCACAAAACAAAAAAAAAAAAACAAAATAAAAGAAAATAAAAATATCTAAATGGACGAAATGAGGTTGATGGTTGAAAGAATTTTTTTTTTCCAGAACACAATACAAAAACAAATGAATATAAGTAAAATTCGACAACAATAAATTACGCATGTAGCAACACACAACAACAACAACAACAACAGCAATATAAATAACAATAAGAAGAGTAAAGTGCAAGAAATTGGCTCAAATAGTAAATTAAATATAAATAAGTATAAAACCAACAGCCAAAGCCAAAAACTAGACTACATTTTTTTAGGTTTAGACAAAAACCAAAGAGACCAAAAACACCAAAAAAGAAACACAAAATCATTGTCCAAAGTGAATGCATTCATTGTCCACATTGTGTACAAAGTAATGCAATCCAATGTGTCAAGGACATTTTTGGTGGTGACAAACACTCGGTCGGTCGCACTTACTGCTTACAACTATCATAGTTGTAGTTGTACTACGAGGACTATGTACTTCCGGCAGAATGCCAAAAATTATACTAAGAAAAGTGGAGGGAACAATGAACAAGTATAAAATATCAGAGGATTGAAGGCACATTACACTAGTACAATACTTATTCGTTCATTTGTTCACTTTAGTTTAGTTTGGAGAGAGAGAAAGTTCAAAGATAAATGAGTGTCCTGCTTTTCGTTTAATAGTCCAAGTCATTTCTTTTCCCTTTTAACTCATTTCAACTCCTTTCTCTCTATCTATCTATCTATCTATCCATTTTAACCAACCAAAGCTGGCTAAGACCAACAAAACCAATGCTTGCTTTTGCATACCAACACAACCATCGTCATCGTCATCACCATCATCATCTCCATTTTGCGTGCGTAAATTTTGTTCTTTCTTTCTGTCTTTCTTCCTCGTATTGAAACTGACACAATGCTATCCCCCAATGCATTGAGTTGATTTTCCTCTGCCATACACTCCTCAACTCTAAGCTTCAAGCAACATTGCGTATGAGTAATGCTTAAATGCATGCAAACCGAAATGACAAATTGGCAATGTTCAATTGCATGCAAAATGGTAGGAAAACAGAAAAATGCAGAAAACCAGAAAAATGCAGAAAATACGCGCTCTATGAAATTGGAAAGGCGTATACCAATTAGAAGAACGCATAAGAATAGTTTTATGTGCGACAGTTGAAGGATGAATGAAAAATAGCATGGATAAAAACTATGCAAGCAAAGGGGATGTGGCAACATTCAATGTTCGTTGGAAGTTTTACAAAATGAAAATATTGTGATTCGCGTGTTGCTGCAAAGGATTTTCTTGTCGTCATTTCTTTGTTTTTTTTTTTCCTCATTTTTTACTATTTCTATTTTCTCTCTTACCATCAACTCTTCTTCGACTATTTCAAATGCATTGTAATGAAAAAATAAACGACTAAAAATTGCTTTGCAAATCTATCTAAACGTTGATAGTTTTAAAAATGGTTGTCGGCACAGTTTTGTCATTTCCCACGCACAAAAGTATGCAACAACAGAAAATACAGTTAAACTTCCATAACTTGAACCAAAATGAAGAAAAATTCTATTCAATTCTAATTTTCTCCATAATTTCTTAGGGAACAATGCAAAAGTTAAATAACAGTAAATTGTTTGATGATGACACGTCTTTCAATTCCTCGCCATTTATGGATAAAGATGAAAGGAAGATGATTTAGAAAACGTGAATAATATGATTTTAGTAAATCTAAATTTCTTCTCTGTTACAGAGATTCAAGTTATTGAAGTTCGACTGTAGTTACAATTTTCGTCTAACAGCGATTTACTTTTTTCTTTTTTTTTTTTTTGTTGCCTATCTTAAACCTCTTTATCTATATTTTTGTTTGAGTGCACTTGAGTGTCATCAATTTCCTTGTCGCGTGTCTTGATTGCTGTACTAGTAGTTGTTGTTTCGGTTAAATGACGTTAATAATCCTGGCTGCGAGGCGTCAACACACACAAAATACAAAATGTTAAAAAGAAAAAAAAAATGGAAAATTTTCACACAACATCAACAGCAACAACAAAAATAATGACACACTTAACTCAAGTGTTTAAACACTTGAAGTGTACACTTTGCTACATGGGATGCGATGAGATGAGATGAGATGAGAAGAGAAGAGATACTTTTTCAAACAACTCACAGACATAGTTGTCTGTAGGATGTCTGTGTGTAGACAGTTAAAACTGAGCAGCTTAAATAGATGATAGGAGACAAGCTCCTAAACCTAACCACTAAGCCAAGTAGCAGCAGCAATCGTCTTTCTTTACTTGTATTTAAATTAACTTTTATTAGCAATTTTCTTTAGGTCCTTGCCAAAGACCAAAACTGACGCCGGTTTCTTGTTTGTAGTTGTAGCCTAAATTGTCATCGTGAGTGACATTTATGACATTTTCTACTAAGCTGCTGCTGCTGCTGCTGCTTTTGACATTAAATGTCAACTAAAATCCTTAAAGGAGAATACAAACCTCCAAGATGAGATGATAATGTGTACAATGTGTATTCTTCTAAAATGACATTAACAAGTCTAATGAGTCACTTACTTTTGTGTATAGAACATGACATGACGTAATAATGCATACATTTTCGAAGGTGTAGAAAATGACTATTAAAAATCTTTTTTCTTTGTTTCAATTGCTTTAAATTTACTTTTCTCAATATCTACAGTTGATAATCTACTCTTAGTTCATCGAGTCTTCTTACTGATTGCATTTTACTTCAATAAAATTTAATTCAACTTCTCTTTATCATAAGTAGACATCCAACTATTGTCGTCATCATCATCATTATCAAGTTCAAAAGTCAGTCCAAGTAGTAGTTACAACTGATGTTCAACTTTTCCCTAATCGTACAAATGTGTCTAGTTCTTAATGCTATGTTCACTTGACTAATTAAAAGCTAACAATGCATTAAAACGACCATTTCATTGGCCCAACTATTCTAGTTTGACTATCTGTTCATTTGTCTATAGTCCATTGAAACTGAACAAATGAACTTACGTTATACGATTACTGCTACTACAACTACTACTATTTAGTGGCTAATGCTTAATGTATTAGAGTCAGTGTTATGGTCAACAAATGTCACTCGAGGCACATTTGGCCACAAATGTGACATCAGCATCCATTAAGATTATGTCCAAAAACACAAAATGAAATGCCATGGAAAATGGCATATGAAAAATCGACATAATTATTAGCCAAATAGAAATGACAAAAAAAAGAAATGGCCATAAATGTGAACTGAAAATTATATGGCATAGCAAAAATGGTGGCCAAAATTGAGATGTCACAAATAAAAATTAATGCGACGAGAAGTGAACAACATTTGGCACAAACGATTTGGCTTTATACATTTTTAGTGCTTATTAATATTAAATTGAAACTAAAATTCAAAATGGCAAACGATTTAAGTGGAAAATGTAAAATATTTTATGGTAATCTTATTGAAATGAAAAAATGAGATACTACTTGCCAACACCAGAATTCCTTTTTAAAGTCTTTTCTATTCTTATTTAATGCAGCAGAACACGTCGCTTATGATTAATTTTAATTAAAACTTCTTCCGACTTGGTTTAAACACACTTTCTTTTTTTGTTTTTGTCTTCCATTTATCCCAACTCAATACTTTCTTTATTTAATTATTGTTTTATTTTTTATTTTTTTTTTTCGTTTTTCTTCTGTATATTTCCGTTACACTTAAAATGTTAATTAAAATTTTGCGAATAATAGTTTCATTACTTTATTTCCTGTGTCGAAGGTAAGTGGTAAAAGTAGAAGGTAAAGTAAGCAATGAAGAAAGTTTTTACACAATTTCACGTTGATTTTTCGTAAGTTGGTAACAAAAAGTACGCGCTGTAAAAAAATACTCAACTTACAAACGTTGCAAAATGCAATGCAGCAACGCACTCCAAGCAACAACCAAAGTGAAAATGAATCAGAAATCAACACAACGAAAAATTTCTACTATAGTCAACCAAGTCATGGGTGCTAGCGCGATGAAAGGATAAAAACCGAACACCAAAAGCACGAAACAAAACAAGAAGAACGAATGAGTTAAATCACTCAATTCAATGAGTGAGTGAATGAGCTAAAAATGCAATCGAATGAAAGCGAATTTGAGTGAGAAAATCCCAAGCGAATGCTGCAATGAGTTCCACTCGTTTGAGTAAAAGAGTAAATAGCAAGTCAAAGAATGAGTGAAATTTCTTTGCGGTTAAACATTTTAGCACATCATAAGGTGCTTATCACAATTATAAGACACTTTGTTTTTTGTTAAAAATAAAATTAAATTCAAAAATAATTTTGGGTTATTGGCATTCAATTGTCAATTACTACCACCAATTTCTTTTCTTTATTTAGTAAATAATAATCAGAAAAATACAAAAATTGTGAAATTCCCCTTTTGCGCGCTTATCAAAATTGTAAGGCATTTTCTTCTTTTACATCTTAAAACAACAAAAAATTGTACTTCAACAGTATTTTGTACAACAACAATAAATATTAATAACCGATATGCCCACCTCGGTTCTTCCCAACTTCAAAAATACGGGTTTTCATTGAATTTATAAGGTTGTGAAGCAAGGCTGGGTTTTTAGATCGGAAACATTTTCGTATTTTTTATTTTCAGCATAAACTCGACGTACTAATACTCCCCAAACATTTTCAATCGGGTTTAAGTCTGGCGAGCATGCCGGCCAGTCCATCACCTGAACAGAGCAGTTTTGCAAAAACGGCAATGTTCGGCGACTTTTGTGTATTGGACAATGCTGTCATGCATAAAAACATACGGGTTTTCCCTGTTTTCGGCCAAAAAAGGAACCAGACTACTTTCAAGCACATTTATGTAGTCTGCGCTGTTCATTTTTGAGCTTGTAAATTTCAATTCGACCGTACCACATTTAGTGAATGCGCCCCAGACCATTACTGACCTGCCACTACAGTTTCTCTTAGAGAAAACAAGGAGTTCCTTTCTCAGATCGCGCCAATAATAGCGAAACCCATCTGGTCCATCGAGATTGAATGCTTTCTCATCGGAAAAAATAACCTATTTAAAGAAATCTCGTTAAGATCAATGCGAAAGTTGTAGAGTAAAATTGTCTCACTTTCGATTCACTTTTGAATAAGTGTCTTATAATTCTGATAAGGCTGCAGCTACGCAAAAATGCGAACATTCTAACTAAAACTAACGGTTCTTTTTCCATGCTGTTCTAAAAATAGAATTTGTACTGTTTTGTTGCGGCTAAATCTATTGTATTGTATTTACAAAATATAAGCCATAGAGATTTGGCGAGGGTTAGAAGTAAAATTTTCAAAGTGTCTTATAATTGTGATAAGCACCTTAGGTAGAACAAGTTAAAGTTAAGTTTGGCCTGTAATAAATCAATGGTAATGGAAAGCAAGTAAACGTCAATATCATTTTGTAATAAAAAGCAAATACATAAGGATATGATGATAGTAAAGTCAACTAAAAAAAGTTGATATATGGAGATGGACAGGGAGAGTGAGAGTGAGAAATGTTCAAAATGAAGAAGTATGAGTTTAGAAAATGGTGCGCATTCTTACTTACACACATAGATATTTGTTCTTTACGTGTTTGGTTTTCCTCAAGTGCAGTACTTTTGAAAAAAAAAACAAAAAAAAAAAGCATAAAAACCAAGGACTAAAATATGCTATTAGACAAATTGATGAATGACGTAAACGTTCAAACACACACACACACAAACACACCACAAAGTAAAGAGATATCTATCTAGATTCTAGATATGAAGACAAGACAAGCTTAACTTTGTAGCAATTTTCATGTTATCTGCGTATCCAATGACTTGGACTTAGCTTCCATCATGATGATGATGATAATGATGATAATGATGATGGCAATGATTATTAAAAGCGACATGCACAAGATGTCCAAAAGTGACAAATTGACAAAGCAACTGCAAAAGTATCCAATAAAAAGATTGAATTCTACCTTTGACTTAGTATAAAAGAACGACTAGGTCCGTGCAGTAATAAAAGTAACATTTTGGTTTCAAATGTCATAAGACGAAAAAAGAAAGAAAATTCTTAGACAAATAGGTAGAGTAATGGAAAATAAATGATTGAATGGCTTTCATTATATAAAACTAGCGTTACCCGGCGTGCGTTGCTACGTCCCCTGTTCATGCTCAGTTATTAAAACAAAAATGGGCCCAGTCTGAGTCAGACTCGTTCACGGAGGATTCCGTACCGGATTGAGTTTTGTATGGGAGGTACTCCCCTAGTGGTCCGATTTGACTGATTCCAACAAATGTACCGCGCCCATATCAAAACCTTAATGTGTCTTAATTTCAGTTCGATAGAACAAAAAACAGAAAAGTTTTTCCAATAAGAACCTGAATATTAATGGGGGTTTGTATGGTCCGATCAAACTGAAATTTCGACAATATAAGTTTCTGATGTATAGCCACCAACCATCCAAATTTCAAGATAGTGGGATTACTGGATCGTATAGCTGCCATACAAACCAGCTATCGATCTAATAGGTTTAACTATCTGGTATGTTAAAATCAGATCTCTCTGATTACTGGAAGAGGTAGCGCCCATAAAAAAGTTGCTTGAAAGGCATGATTATTGTTGTATTCAGAAAGGCTGAAAGCATGTATGGTTTAATTTCCACACAAATATTGTACAATACAATATTAAGGTTACTTTGTCGAAATTCCTTAACTCTGCATTACCCGTCTTTAATTCTACTATGTATAAAACATTCAACTGGTTGTACTTCAAGTTCTTAAATATGAAACCATGATTCCTTGTTCTCTTAATTTCAACTCAGTTTATTATGATTTCAGCATTAACTATTAACATAAAATTGCATTCAATTATGTATCTTTTAAAGTCGGGACGGCGCGTACGCCATTCCCGGCTACCAAAAACTACACGCACGAGTTATTCACATTAGGAATAATCGCAGGGGTCAACTCAACCGAAGTGCAATGGGAAAACCGCCTTCGTGATCACGGTAGTCCCTACGCCAGGTAAGTATGCATTCATCTGCTCTCAATCCACTACTTAAGCCAAATTGGTTAAAAATCGTTTAAGAATTATAAGACTTTAAACGAAAAATTAGCCACCACTATTCGTTAATTTCGTTTATGCATACATTCATACTAACATACGGCATATTAAATTTGAAATCTACAAATAGCAAGAATATCCAATAATAAAGTCTCTTATATACTGCTTTCTCCCTAGCAACATAAAACATTAAACAGATGTACTAATAAAAGTATCTCTAATAATGAAGTCTCTTATATACTGCTTTCTGCCTAGCAACATAAAGCATTAAGCAGATGTACTATTTATTACAAGCATCTCCAATATTGAAGTCTCTTATATACTGTTTTCTGCCTAGCAACATAAAGCAAAGGAATGAATGAACTTGATGGACCTACGAAAAAAAACCTATCCTATCCTATGTCCGTCTCCTGGTTCTAAGCTACCTCCCCACCAATTTTCAGCCAAATCGGTTCAGCCATTCTTGAGTTATAAGTGGCGTAACTAACACGACTTTCTTTTATATATATAGATGAAGTTAAATATTTGACTAAATTAAAATGAAATTCACTGCTGATAATGTTATTCTGTTTACAATGAAATTGAAAACCGGAAGTGCTTAGATTATATTGTATATAAGTCAACTTTTTGTAAAAAAAAACACAACAAAAGGGATTTGAACTTTACTTAACTGAACTGAAGAACAATAAAAATAAAAACAACATGGCAACCTTCCCCACCCACCCCCACCCTCAAGAAGATGCATGTCATCATTTTCAATGGCTTTATGAAGTAAAAAAAAAATGCATCTATGTCCATAAAAAAAAATAAAAGCAAATATTTACTGAAGATGTCAGCGACTTAGTCCTTAGTCATACATCATGGCTTATGCGTAACATTACAACAAGAAGAACATCAACAGAGAGCCACAGAGAGAGAGATAGAGATAAAGGCAAAGAAAAATAAATATATAACATACAAATAAAGGACTAAGGACATGCAGTATACTTATACAACTTTGTAAAACTAAAGTAACTACGAGTACGAACGAGGAGGATATTCTTATTTTAAGATATATATTTTTTTATTCTTTAGGTCTAAACTCACCTTGAGCTCAACAGTTGTTCAGCCTCATCGGCGGTCATTGCATCAGGTAGACTATCATCACGTGGCATAGCACCACCAATGACAGTCACTTTGGCAGAATTTATTTCCTTTATTATTGTTGTTGTCGTAGCTACTTTTGTTATGCTGGACACAACTTTTGTTGCAACATCATCACTTTTGTCTTTGATGTATTCTTCCTCTACATAATCATCATCGTGATCATCATCATCATAACCACCAACACCACTGTGATGATGATGATGATGATGGTGATGATCGTCATCTTCCAACTCAACATCCAATTCGGAACACTGTAAATGCTCTATTATATCCTCATCATCTTCACCAGCACTTGTATCTGCATACTCTAGATCCTGCAGCTCATGTAATGCATGCTGCTGCTGCTGCTGCTGTTGATGTTGATGTTGGTGTGTAGATGGTGGCGGCGGCCTGACTGGTAATGCTGGCACATCTGTGCACAGCTCCAGTTCTTCTCCGGGCATATCAAGTGATGCCATGGGTGCAATGCCTTTGGCAATTGATGAAACCGAACGTGAAGCAGACGATGAATTACCACCACCAACTGAAGCTGGTGACATGGGTGGCGTTGATTTGGCACTACTACCACTGTTTATGCTCTGTTGGTCAGTATTCGAATGTACACTAGTACGACGGCGTATGGGTGACACAACTCCTATTGGTGGCGAATTATAAGGAAGTGCCCGATGTACTGGTGAATTTTCTAGGCTATTGCTGCCGCCGCCGCCACCACTGCCCCCTGTAGGCGATTGCAATACTGTGGCACGTTCTTTGTAGTTTTGAACTTGCTGTTGCTGTTGCTGTTGTTGTTGTTGTTGTTGTTGTTCTGGCATATCTGTCTTAATGATGGCATAGACTGTTGTCGTCTCCATTGGTGCAAAACCATTTGAACCATGAAATTTCAATTGCATATCTGTAACTTTAGCGGTGTCATAGAGTTCAGCTTCGGTGGCGTAGATTTCATGTGATTCACTACCATCTGGATTAAGACGATAGCCAACGTCAACATAATTGAGACTGGGTGGTGAATCAGCAGTGGTGGTGGACGCCTCACCGATGGCAGTTGACGACAATGCTGATTTCTCAACAACATTGTTTGGTGGCATCTCTTCAAAATCATACGCTGGTTTTAGTTTCGCTTTAATCTCAGGTGATGGTTCATTGAAGCCACCCTCGTCCCCACTAGTTGTGGAAGATGAAATAATACTAGGTGGACGTTGACCCAACCCAGCGGCTGGTATATTTACAGTTATACTGCTGCTATTTCGCTTCGACGAGGGTGCCATGCGTTGAGGAGAAATAATGATGCTGGAATGACTTTGATCGTCAGTAGAATTGGTTTTAATGGCGCGACCTATAAATGTAAAAGAAATAGAACATTGGATTAAATTTTATTGTATTAAAACTGGATTTCAAAATATTTTTTTTTTAACTTTTTCATAATAATTTAGCAAAATATAAGTATCAAATCTATTTATTTATTTATTGTAGAATATAATTTTTATTTAATTTTGATTCGAAACAAAAAAAAAAATAAAAAATTAACATCATCAAATCTTTCGCTCCTTCACTTATGCACTGCTAGCTACTTCAATAGAATAATTTTTAACAGATGATTTTGTTATATTCTTCATCTATTTGTTCCTTGTGGAACAACCTTGAGATAATAGTTTGACCAAATCATTTTGCATCTTTAGCAATATATAGTTGCGATTATGTTTCTTCTCTTCAAAATCCTCATCCTTTTCGGGATCTTTATGTACATGCAATTCTAAAAAGGCACGATAGCGTATGATTTCCTTTTCCAAATAACTATTTGGTACATCTGTTTGTAAGCCTTGCAATTCCTTTTTAATGGATTCCAATAAAAATTTCATGTCATGTTTCATTTTTTGAGAATGAATTTCTTGAATTAAGCGAGTTTTTGCATCAGCCGCAATTTCTCCTTCACTTATCAGCGATGATGGCATTGAAATGTTTGAGACAATCGATTTAACACTCCAATTATCATCACTTTTAGTTTCACTTATCTCAATCTTCAGCTGTTCTTTATATTTCTGCTGCACAAGCTGCTCATGTTTCACTTGCGGCTGTTGTTTGGTATCATCATAAACATAAGTATCATCGTCATCATCATCATCATAGTCGTCGTCGTCGTCGTCGTCGTCGTCGTCGTCGTCATCATCATCATCATCTTCGTACTCATCATCACCAGCTCCATCACTCGAAGATTGTGAAATGATTGAACCATTGCCGCCGCAACAACGTGGACCACCACATTGTGTTTGAGGATAATTTTGATAAGAGCCGCCAGATCTATTAGCATAATGTGATGTTGTTGCCATGCAACATGTATTTTGAGCTGGTGCACTATTAAAATCAACCGCTTGAAGACGTTCCGTTGGATATTGCCGGAAAACTCCATACATGCGTTTCTCATTTAAACAAATGCTCAGCTGACACATATAAGCATTTCGTATGCGTCGATCAGTTATGTTTTCACACATGTATCGCGACAATTTATCTAGCCAGGCACAGGCTAGATTGTATTCCTCGGAGCCCATGGGAAACGCCTCATCTGGTCTGGGTGAAACATTAATCATGCACATAAAGTCTTCTGTTAGTAATTGAGCGAACTGTTCGTCACGAAGACGTGTCCGTGATGAACCACGCCGCGATCTTATAGACTGTGAACTTCCACGGCGCCCGCTTCGGTCTCGACGTTCGCGAGAAAATATTGAATGGTTACTTCCTATGCGGTTAAAGAGGCCTTTTGACCTATGATGGTCCCTTTGTGCCATAAGTGTGGAGTTACTTGAATTTGTCTTAGTTTTAATTTAACTTTTTTGTTTCCTTTGTATGTTTGAATAATATTAATTTTTGCCGCTTGTGTATTGTTTATTTTAAAGTTTATGTGTTTTGTACAGGTTGCTAAGATAAATTATGATTATATTGTACAGATTGATTAGACTTGTTTATCATATTTTGACATTTGTAAGCATGCCAACTCTTTGGCATCATATAAAACAAAAAAGCCCATAATAAAGATCCAAAAATTTAGATCCCATGTCCATGATGTCTGTCCGAGAGGAATGGTCACATCGCATGTTGTATTCATTGCTAAGTTTATACTTGAAAAGATGTGATAGGTCAGAAGGATACAGGCGCAAAAGTAGTGAAGTTTAAGGTATTTTGTTGTACACCTTGATCAGGCAAGCATCGTGTAAATGGGGCCTAATTTCTAGTATTATAAATAAAATAAAATAAATAAAATAATAAAATAAATAATAAAAAAAAAAATTTAAAAAAAAATTCCATCTATATCTGGACAACAGTGCCACCTACCGGATCCAAATGTAGCAAAGAACATGACTGATAACTCAATAAGTATAACAAAAAAAAAAATCATCAAAATTGGTTCTGCCGTTTTCGAGTTTTGCGCCGTCATACTATTTTTTGGGCTCATTTTTATATATATAGAAAATAGAAGATAGATTAGTAATGTTGATAATCTCGATATAATAAGTCCAAAACACGTATAATTTGGAAATTTCCTGATTTATTGTATTCTATTCGCGTTTCAATTATTGTTTGAACAAACCGAAATTACTATTATCAATTTAGTCAGGTAGATGGATGGTTCGCATAGAAAGAAATGAATAACATTATGACGGATAGCAATTCATATCTACCTACAATGCTAGTTTGTGTGTGTCATTGGATATGTTTGCTCCACATTTGTAAATTTAGAATGAAAGCGAGTGGGGCAGTTAGTTTAATCAGAGACTTTTTAAATTTTCCGCATAGTAACTTTAAAGACAACACTGCTTCTATCAACTAACATTTGTTAATAAACTACTGTCAAATTTTGAGCAAGCTACGTCATTTAGTTTGTGTTTGCCATTGAAAGCCATTGAAAACAGACAATGACAGTCGTGAATTTCAACGAACATAAAAAAAAAAGAAGAGAATTTCATTATTTTTTGCATTCAGAAACTATCACCGAAACGAAGGAAAGGTTTGATAAACACTATAGAGACTCTGCATCATCAATTTCAATGGTTGAAAAAAGGTTTACGAAATTCCGATGATATTAGGTCGTAAAGTCAAAAATAGACGATAAAATAATCGATGGAATAATATTGGACGATAGGAGAATGAAAGTGCGTGAGATGGCTGAGCCTGTAGGCATCTCAGCAGAGCGGGTACATAATATTTTACATGAATATTTTTGTACATGAAATAACTATGCTGCAATTTCACACACGCGACCATAATCATAACCATGTAGCCACTTCAATGGAGTATTTGACAATGTTCAACCGCATTTCAAACGTGTTTTTGTTCATTTTTGTAACCACACAAGAAACACGGATCCATCACAACACACCAAAGATCAATGAACAGTCAAAGCAGTGGACTTCTCTGGGTGAAAGAAAATGGTAAAACCCAGCAACGTCGATTATTGGGAAAATAAGACAATCTTTTGAAAAATCCATGGGTCTACAACTGCTACTTCAAGCATCATATTCTTCAGATTTAATATCCTAAGACTATTTCCAGTTTTCAAACCTGAAGAAATTGCTCGATGATATGAGATTTGGGTCTAATGAAATAAACGCCTATTTTGAAAACCATCAGATACCCAATAGGGTTGCTGAAACCGGCAAAAACCAAAACTTGAAAATACACTGGACTAAATGCAAACAAAAATCTTTTGTTCAAAAAGTCACTAACTTATCTAACTACCCTCGTAGTTCATTTCACATGCTCTCCCATTTTTCTATTGTACTTTCAGATTATCATTTATCTGACTAATGGAAGACAGAATCAGCTTTTATATCAATGATTATTTTAAAAGTTGTGGTTTATTTTCAGAGTCTTCTTTCATTGATTAATAAAGTCATTTCATATGCTGACACTAAAATCAATGCTTTTGTGTTAATTGCTTACTTAGTTTATGTGAAACATTAGCAAAAGAATTTTAATAACATTTTTTATTATTAATATAAAGGAAAATATCTCAAAAATAGTTTATATCTTTTTCCAAGAACTTTAAAAAATTTGATTCTCTCTGTTTTCTATACATTTAAATGAACATTTTTCAATTTCAAAAATCTACGTCAAACTGGAAAATGTGTAGAAAAAATAGTCTTCTGTCTGCGCTATTCATAGATTCAAAAACTAAACATTTTTTTAATGTGCTTCTTTTGTTGTTGTTGTTGTTGCGGATGATGTTGTTGTTGTTGTTGTTTTTGTTGGTGTTGACAACGCGTTGTCGCCAAAAATTTAATTTTAGATACACAAACATGTTCTTCCTTCTTTTTTTTTTTTTCATAAATTTTCGTTTTTTCACATTTTGGACTATTGAAACAGAGAATAAAACAAGATGATGAGATGAGATGAATTCGCTTTTGCAAATAATTAAAACTAAAATTGTATTTAAAATTTTTAAAGTTATATTTTTTTTTTTACTATTCTACTAGAAATTTAAAATTATTTTTTAATGTAAAAATGATTAATAAATTTTAGTTTTAGAAATGAATAAATTAAAAAACTTGTATTTCTTTATACAAACCTCGACAAGCTTTGCAGAATTTCCTTAAACTCAAACACATTTTATCGTCGTTTTCTTTATTTATTATTGTATTTCTTTGACACTTGGATAAATATTTTTTTTAATAAATTGTAATCATTTCTTCAATCAATGAATATTCAAACATTTTTGCTAAGGAAACTGATTCTTTTAAAAAAATAAAAACTATCAATTCACAATCCTTTGTCTTTAGCTTACAAAAATTTTGTTACGCCTGCAACTTTGACAACCCAACCAATGTAAATATTCCAAGGCAAAGCCGCCCAGACTTATAGCTATGCCAAATAACCAAAGATAGAAAGCGCCTTGTAAAACGCTTATACTAAGCGCCACATGATTTCTTTTTGTATCACGCAAAGCATCAAATATTCCAGTTCCAGCTGATGATTCTTGCATTTCAATTTTATTACTTAAATTTTCAAAGAATTCATCAGCTACAGTAGTCTCTCGTTCCCGTTTTAAGATATCCATACGTTCCCAATAATCAAGAAAACCGAATTCATAAAAGCTGCTTATAAACGATTGAAACTTATAGAGAAACGGTGAACCTTCGGGTAAAATATAAGTGCTTAACATTGAGCGAAGATACTCTTTAACAATATGAAATTCAGGTCTTTCCGTTTTAGCATTATAAGTGGTGGCCAAGAAATCCTTAGCCGATTCAGCACGCATAATGAAGGCAACTCGTTTTGTTATCTTTACAATTGGCGTTGCATATTGATAGGCGGTATAATTCAGTGGCAAGTAGACTGCATTTGCTGTCAGTAACTCATACTGACGAGGAGTCAAAGTAACGCGTACCGCATTGAAAAGTGTAAAGACACCATAGATAGGCACATCCAATTGCTCAAGACCATCGAGTGTATCGAATTGGGGTTCATAAATCGGTTGAATGAAACTACTCTCCAATTTAGCAAAGTAAATGGTTGTCACGACATAACTGAATAGAATCCAAGCAATAAGAAATTGTCTCAATGAACTGATGCGCGAGAATCCAGAAACTGGTTCACCCATGTGTGTCTTGAGAAACATCTCAATAATTTCAAACCAACGCGCATACTTAAATCTTGTAGAAGCATTAGGAATTTTTCCCGCAAGACGTTGAAAACAATGAAATGTTACAATCACAATGATTAGGTTGAAGATTAGAAGACGCCAAAGTGAAGTCTCAAAGGCACACACAAATATCAAATACTCTGGTTTCAGTCCAGCCGCAGGAACAACCAAATATATTATTCTTCTGCCATAAGGATACAGTTGCTCGACATGTGGTTCTATACATTCAAGTACAAAGCGAATGTTTAAAGCAATATGAGTATGTCCACCAATGATATCCTTCAGAACGCCAGAGAAGTTGCCTTTGGGAAGACAATTGCCATAGTTTTCGTTATCCGCTGGTAAAATATACTTAACTCGAGCATTCAAAAGTTCGGCAATCGTACGAGCAATATGACCATCAGATGCATCAAAACCATTTGTTTCAGGATTTATTTTGGGCTGCGCACGCAATGGATCTATAAACATCGAGATACGTAACTCATGGCCATATAAATTCTTTAGTTTATCATAGAAATATATTTCATTTCGAATTTTTTGCAATTGTAAGCCTTGCGGTCCAAATGGTTCATAGCTATATACTTCTGTATCAGTTATCACTAAAGCAAGAATGTAACCTTTTTTCCAAATATTCCAAAAAAGTGATTTCATTTGTGCGTCAGTAGCTTTTGGCCAAATTATGTAATATTTATGCATATGTTTGCGACGTTGCTTTGGATTTAACATAACCGAAATGCGGTCGATTATTGGTTTGCCTAATTGACCACTTGGTATGAGCAAAAGATTATTACTATCGGTTTGACGGATTGGTTCCTTGACAAAAGCCTCGAGGCTACGTGTGCAAACTGCTGTTTGTTGTAGCATGCAAATATGCAATGACGCAACTGATTCAAGATACAATGGATCATATGAACCTTGGCATGTTTTACAATGATAAATATAATTGATTTGTGAGCCAAACTGTAAGGCAATATGACAAGCTTTTTCTATTGCAAATTTGGTTTGAGTTAAATTTGTTGTTGTTGTTCCCTCATCGAAGGCTTTCATGAGTTTTAGTGAATTCACTATAAATACAATAAAAATCCAAAAGAACTTCATCGTTTGCTGGTCAATATAAAACTAACTTTATCTTAGATTTGAAGGATTTTATTATTATTAAGAAAAAACACATTCCTTATGATTCATTGGTCATGTTTATTAGTTAAACAAATACAATTGAAGCTCCTTATTAGTAAAATAAATAAAGGAAGAAAATTCTTGAATTGCTCTGCATATAACAAAAAAATATTTGTAGTGAAATAACTTCTTTTTTTTTTTTTGTATTACTCGCGTATTGAATTCAGAACATCTAAGGATATATTTTCTTTCTTTTCCCTTTATATAATGACACCTGGGCGTATACTTAATACCAATTAGCACAAGTTGCCTTAATTAAAATACTCCATCACGACGAGATAGTTAGTCAATGTCCACAAGTTAAATTTGCTTAACCACCATAATAGTCTCACGCAATGCAATGTCCCTGAACTGAGCTCATTCAAACCAAACAAACCAACCAAAACAACTCGAAGTTGAACCATGTTACATACGAGAGACGAGAGTCAATTAACAAGTAACCGGGTTAGGATTGAAGTAACAATCAGCAAGGTCCTGAGAAAAGATCTTTCTTCAGTTTTTTTGGTTTTGGAATAACAAATAGTTGAAGGGACTTGGGTAAGCTTAAACTTGAGATGAAGACCAGTTATAAAGGCAATTCTGATGTCACTGGCATTTTCTAGACTACTTTTTAAGAGCAATTACATCTAGAGAAAACAACTAACTCATAGACTTATGTAACTTCAATGAAAGCTAATCGTTATTTGATTTGTCTAATCATATAACTGGGTAACATAGATGGTTAGATGATGGTGATGTGAACTGTCCTATCTTCAAGCATAAGTGCTTCTTGATCAACCCTCGCTTATCGTCGAACTGACTGGATACACCATGTGAAGTTAAACATACATAAAAATAAGAATCTCTCTTTCTCTCTGTCTCTGTCTTCCTGTCTATATTTCTACAATATTTGTTTGAAATGGAAATCCAAACAAACAAACAAACCATCGTACGTATAAGCGCACGATTGAACGAACGGATGAACGCCACACGGCGTATGCTTAATATTGAGTTCAAGTAAATAAATCGTATTTTAAATCAGTTCAAAATCCAATCGAATAAAGCGAATTTTCAACCGACTAAAATCAAGAAAAATTCAAAACGAAGGTCACACAGATAAATTATGTACACACGTCGGAAAGCAAAGTAAGGGCAAAGCGAAAAGAAAAGTAGGAGCTTTACAACAAATTTCGAGAAGAAATATCAATAAGAAAAATATAATCGAACGAGTCACCATCAATGAATATAGTAGTTTTAAAAGGAAGCAAGCAAAAGGAAGGAAGGAAGGAGAAAAGGGAAAAGCAAAGAAACAAACAATAACAAATAATGAACTGTGAAAATCATGAATCAATGGAAAAATAAATATAAAAAATTAAACAAAAAATTAAAGAAAAATCGAAAATTCTTTGACTCACTAAAATGATAAATTGAGATAGTCAAAAGAGAAAAATAAATTAAAATGAATCAAATGATCGATCGTAAAGAATACAAGGGAAAAATGATTCATTTTAAGGGATTGCTGAATTATCCGTGATTTTAGTATTGTACATAAATATTATGTATACGCAATGTACACTAAATGTCTTACAATAAATAAAATCTGCTGACTAAATCTTTAAACTAAAATAAAAAGGAAATTATGCAAACCCAAGAATATAACAAAAACAAAAAAAAAAACCCATGAAAATACAAAAAATGAAAACCTCACTTGAGCTAAATATAGCAAAGAAATAGAAATAGAATTAGAAAAATAAATGAATGAAAAATACCTTGACAACAAAAAAACCCAATGAAGAAATACAAAAAAATGCACAATTTTTGTGGTTTTCTCTAGAACAAATTTGTGCAAGACAAAGAGAAAAGAGTTAAAGAAGATAAAGATGCCTGTCAAACAAAAACGAACAAACAAAGAAATCTGTTTTTAATATGGTAAAATTTATTAAAAGGAAAAAAAAACCCTCGTATGACTAAGAAGTGAAAAGTCAAAATGATAATAGAAAAACCAAAACGCCATTACAATATTTTTTACTTAGATAAACAAATGAAAAATAAACGAAAAGTATTTAAAATGAACATCAACAACTTTTTCTAAATGCAAGCAACAAAAATTTGATTGTCAAATAAATGAAGAATATGAAGGAGAAACTGAATTAAAGACAAGGGTTAGGAATCAGAAGGTCATGGAGATGATGACGAACGAAGACTACAACCACAACTAAAATTAGTGATAAATAGAAAAAAGAACAACGCTTTGTCGACATTATGGCAAAGCAAAAATAAGAAGAGATAAAGAAAGTACATACATTGAAAATAAATCTAAATAAAATTTAAAAAAAAAAATTTGAAAGAAAGGAGAGAGAGAATCTTAAGTGGTGTTAAGAATATGGAATAATGAATTCTCAGTTATGATCCATAAAGTACCAGCAGCAACAAAGCGAACACAAAACAATTGACTTACAGATTGACAACAGAGCGATCCTAAGCAATTAACTCAGCAACTACAAACCGTGCAAGTAGCGGGTTAGATGAATCTAACCACAAGTCAATCCAACCAAGCAATTGTCCATTGACTGCCGATGAAGGAGCAATAAAGTCGCCTTTCTCCCTCCACTTGTTATCCTCTTTATGACATTTTCTATTTTTCTGCACTTTTTAAAAATCACATACAGTTAACAACCGAAAATGTCTTTCTTATTGCAATTGATCGAAACCTATGCTCTATGCTCTAATGAAATGAAACGAATTTATATGGCAACCTTAATGAGTTCAATATTTCAATTGAAAACAATGAAGACATTAAAGCGTTTTCCAACTTCAAAAATGAAATTCTAATCATGGAGAAATTCAAAATACAATAATATTCACTATGATAGATGAACATCATTGCATCTGATGATATTCTGTCATGCATTTCAAACATTTTATCTATGTATTTCCTTCTCTAAGAATTCCCAAAGAATTAAGACAAAACAAAGGAAATTGCATTATTTTTTTCTTTCATTTTGTTTTAACTTAAAATACTATGCCATCAGATACATTTTAAAAGATATTTCGATAGCGACATCTGCAACTACGAAGTACAATAAGAAAAACAAAGTCTATCGTCGGCATTCACTGACGCAAAGAGAATTGAATTTCTTTATTTTTATTGTTTTGTTCTCTTTTCTTTTCTTTTCTTTCTATCTGCTGCAGTTCTCAGATTTTCTTTTGTTTGTAAAAATGTACATATTTTAGTTTGCAATATTTCGAAATTTTTTTTTTTTAAAGAATTTTTCTCTTTTTATTTTTATTAATGCTAATTGTGCGCACATGTGTTTCTAATAAGAATAAGAAGAATATTTCTTTGTTATATTGAAAAAATTCATTTCAAAATCATTTTTGACAATTTTCAATTTAAAGCAATTAAGTCCAAAGGCAACACACAAAGAAATGGAGATGCACCTAGAACAGTTTTAAATTGACATTTCATGTTGAAAAGAAAATTGAATATAGGTGTGGTGATAATACATCAAGTGTTTCATGCAACACGCAATAATATGCAGATATTATTGTGCTTCTATCTGAATCGATCTTCTCCTATGATGACTTAGTCTCAGCAACCACAAAAATATCATAAATGTGTGGGCGCACGCACAAACAGCAGCCAACCTCATGAACATGGAATCTATCGAAAGCATCATTTTATTAACTTCAAAGGCATCTATCTTTTGCCCTCGTCATCACCCTATTCACATCTATTTACATATCCACTATGTACATAGGCACACACACATGATGTATTTATATGGATACTATAGACGATGCTAAACGTTCAAATTAGGGTCACTCGAACAACAAGAACACAAAAACTGAATTATTTGTTTTTTATAGTATTTTTTTTTTTTTCTTTGTTGGTATTAAAGCAAGATATCCAAAGCAATTGAGGGAAAGCCAGTAAAAAATGCAGCAATGTGTACGAAAAAAAAAATAATAATAATTAAAAACAACATAAATATTTCATACCGATTCAACTAACAAAAAAGTTTAAGCGATGCCTTAAACTTAATCGACAATTAAGTATGTTAAACTGCTTATACTGAGGGCTGCTGACTTTGTTAATTTATTATGAAACGGCAAGTTTAATAGAAATAACAATTGATTTCCATCAAATAGTAAATTATTTATTGCAATTTCTGCATTTATTTTAATTATGTTACTGTTAACGTGAAAATGTTTTTAAAAAGTGTTCCAAATTGATGTCAAAACATAACAATGCGTTACACCCAAACGCTTTTGGTGTCGCCAAAAATGTTAATATATCTCGTGACTCAAAATTCGTAGTGCGAAGTAATTTATATATTCTGAAAATAGAGGAATGCATGATGCCTGTAAGAGCGTTTTTATCATTGCGTGTTATTGCCATCGAGGGGGGCTGAACATGATAAAAATAAAAAGTTATGAAAATGCTACTCTTCCGATTTCGATGATTTTTCTTCTTTTTTTCTTTAATTCCGTTCGAAAACAACTGAAATTTAAAATTTTAAATATTTTAATATGTTAATATAGATTTTGTTTCCCTTTTCTTATCACGTCAGCAACACTTTCTTTGTTTTCTAAGATGAGACAAATCAACCTATAATACAAAAATTGTGTGTGCTTATGTGATCTTTGATTATCTAAAACAAAAACCAAAAAAAAAAAAAAACCCCCCAAAGAATAAAAAACTATCTCAAGGCAGCAGTTTGTCATGGTTGCCAAGACAAGGCAAGGTTAATCGAAAGAATCAATACAAAAAAAAAAAAAATTTTTGTAAAATAAAAAAAGATTTAAAAGCATCAGAAAATGGATTGAGAATTAATAAAGACTTTAATTTGTTGTCTTTCTTAATATTATTATATTACTTATTTATTTCTCTATTTGACTCAATTCAATTAATAATTCACGAATTAATCTCGATTAATTTTTCTTTAAATAAATTTTCCATGAAATTTCTTTTACGCTTCAATGCACCCAAAGAAAACGTGCATAAAAATATCGTCGTAATTTATGATTTGAGATGATTTTCTTATTTTTAAATACACAAATAAATTAATGAATTTTTTTGTTCTTTTTTAATTAAAATTTTTATTTAATTTTCTTTTTTTTAGTGAAAGTCTTCAAGGCAAATTATTAGAGACAAAGTAGCGCCATCACCGATAATAACAACAAGAACAATAAAAGAAAATCCAATTAGAATGTCGCGCGAGATCAATTTTTATGCTTTATTCATGCGTTTCAGTTTTGCGAAGCTTATCATCTCTCATCAATGGCAACGCTCGCTTTGAAAACGCGACAAAAACTGAAGAATCTTGAAATACTTTCGACCGCAAGAACCCAAAAAACAAAAACAAAAAAAACACAATTTTTGTAAAATAAGAAACAAAAAACAAAAACAAAAGCAAAATAGCATAGTCTGCAAAGTGTAGAAAATTTTAATGAAAGAAATTCCTTGGAATTACGCTCTGCGCACGATCGTTTTACGTCGTCGCCGTCGTTGTCCGTCGGCATCATTCGTTCGTTCATAGCCGGCAAAGCACAGCATCCAACAACCGAGAGAGCACACACAATACACAAAAGCATGAGGAGATTTGCAAGTGTGTGTTTGCTGTGTTTGCGATGCGAGAATGACACTTGTTTTGGCACTTTGCCCGAACATCGCAGACAAGTAGACACTACGTAAGCATCGGCAAAGGGTGCCAGGCACAGGGTGTTCTATGCAAGCATGCATGCAAAGCTTATTAAGACGAAATACAAAGAGAGCTGATGCTTAGCGCCATTGACCAACAACAAATGTGAGAGAGCAAAATTAATTACATGTTACATGTGCAAAGAGCAAGTCAGATCACTTATTCAGAAAATAATTGCATGGAAATGAGAGGAAATTTGTTTTTGGCATAGAATAATAAATGCCATAAACAAAATCTCTTTGAAATATTGAGACAATAAAATTTTATTCATTAAGATTTTATTTGCAAAAGAAAAGTGTTTGTTGTAGTTGTTGATGCTTAGCCACGTTGTGGTAATTCATGGAACTAAATAAACAAATAAATGCGAAAATAGATGCGCGCTGCCAATTTATTTCACCCAAAGAAATTTCAATTCTAATAAAATGTTTCAATAAATTTTCCAATAAATTATTTCTTTTTTAATATTCTACACACACAAAAAGTGAAAATAATGAAGAATATACAACTAGTAATTTATTTAACCAATACTGAAGCGCTGCTTTGCATACTCGCAACAAAATCATAAACAGACAAAGCAAATGCGTATGTATATTAGAGACAACATCGTTGGTCGAGTCAATTCTCATAATAACATCATAATGAGCAAAACCACAACATAATTAGAGAAAATATCTATCTAGTCATCACCCTCCTCATCAACAAGCAACCGAACAACTAAAATGTCCACGCTGCACTGTTTGCAAAATAAAAATGAAAAAAAAAACATAAAAAAAGCGGACTAGTGATGAATGTTTGTTGTTAAGTAGGTAGATCAGACAAGAAAAATATCAAAAGCTTTTATATTATAAATGAGGTTCAATGAACTTAACATTTTTGCAAAGAAAATTTGTGAAAAATGTTTAAATCCTCATATTTTTATTTTGCCTAAGTAGATGCTTTATGTATTATGAACAAAACATGTAACTTAAAGTATTTTAAAACTTGTCAAATGGTCATGTACTGCTTTATTTTATACAGTAAAGTAAGACTACTAGTGATATAAGAGCATTTGTTACTAAGAAATATTTAAAAGCTCACTATACAGCATGAACGGAAGTTCCACATCTTATGTTCAATTGCAAAGCTTTGGTGAAAAGCTTTTCATTTCCTTCACACTACACACGACCATCGGGTAGTAGCTGTACAAGATTGCCAACTAAATAAATTTTTCAAGGGCCACGCTGCCATTGTGGCCAACTACTTATAGAAGAAAAGCCGGTTGGGTTTTGTCGTCACAAACAAATGAAATAAATGCATGCGTGCATATTTGCAGAAACTGCATGGCGTCTCGTCATGAGTTTAAATTTTTTCACACGCTCAGTGCTCACTCGACTCAGCTAGCTCTCTACTTTTGAGAAGAAATCAAAAGCAAAAGCTAAAATATTCAGTGGAGAGTGTGGGCTTTGTTTGGGATTTAAAGAATGTCAGTCAAAACTACAGGGGGCGGTGGCAGCAGTTGGGTGACAAAATACAATATGTATGTACATATGTTGATGATGACGATTTTCGCCGATACTAGAGAAGCATGGTGGGCGTTAAAATAATGCGCATATCAATTACAAGCACAAATGATAGATAGACAGACAGACAGACAAACAAACAAAGAAATTGTCAATATTTGAACGAGTTTTAATTGTGATAAATAACTGTAATTCCTACTGCATCGTTAGATTTTTACAAAGAGAAACATATAACAAAATCTGTGAGAGAGACACTACACAAATGCATTTGTAATTTTATGAGTAAATATTTAAATATTTACTTTACTATGAAATTGGAACATATAATTATAAAGCCCCAACCCCGGTTTTAATTGAGTTTGCCTCTATTGAGCCTCCTTTTTGACGAGATGATTATAGATAACAAAGTTCATTATTATTATTATTATTTTTATCAATAAATCAAGTCAACGCTGCCACGCCCACTTTATATTAAATTAAATTAATGAATATACAAAAGAATCAGCGAACACTTGGCCAAGTTGCCAGACATCTGAGATAACAACAGACACCATCAAACAGACAACAAACTTTGTTAAAGATAAACACATAAACACAAAGAGAGTTAAACAAGAGTATAAAAGTAATAGTAGAGGACGGGAGTAGAATGAATTGGATTGCTTTGGATTGGATGCAATCGTGCCGTGCACAAAGTAAAGACGGAAGCCATCTCGAAACGTACAAATTCCAATTCTTAATCAGCCACTCTCCCCCCAATGGACACCTCCACCTCCTCCTCCTCCTCTCTACATACAACATACAACAAAGTTGTGAAAGAAAACAAAAAGCTTAACGCCAAGAAAACAGCATGTGAAAGATAGTCTATCAGATTATGGAGTGGGATGAGCGGAGAGTGAGGGGAGAGTGAGAGAGAAATGCATCATTGAATTCTTAATCTGGCATTAATACAATTTCGCAGGAGCGCAAAGTGCAGAATGGAGATGGTGGGTGTGAACACAACGACAACAACAACTTGTGGATGATGAATGCAGTTTACCAGAGACCGGCTGGTCTCCTATGAAAGAGAATCCCAACAAAAACCATCAATTGTTGTTGTTCTGAAGGTTCTCTGAATGGTGGACAAATGGACAGACGGACGAACGAATGAAAGAATGAACGAAAAAAAAAAATAGATAGAATGAGACGATAACGACGACACACACACAAGATGGAGGAGCGAGCTTCATTGAAGTTGAAGAATATACAAAACAAAAAAAAAAAGAGAAGACAAGAGAAGAGAAGAGAAAAGAAAAGAAAAACGGTTGGTGGATTATTTTGCCATGCGGAATATGTTGTTGGTGGAATAGTTTTGCTGCTGCTGCTGCTGCTGCAACACAGTTGAATGGTACAAGTTGGCGACGACATCGTCGTCGTCGTTGTTGTCTTTGCATTTGATATGCTGTTTGACCCATATTGGAATTTGCCTCCAGAGCCTCCTCCATGTGCATACAAACAAACAAAGAAACAAAGAAAGAATGAACGAACTAACAAACGAATGAATGAACAAGTCACGATTTCTAAAATCGGACGCAAGGGATTTCTCTGTTTAGGAGTAACATAAGATCCGCTATTATACAATACAATACAACAATACAAAAGGCATCCACAGCGTCCGTCGTTTAGATCGTTAACTTGACAACACGTTGCGGTTCTTGAACCCAACGAACGAACCAACCAACCAACCAACATAAAAGCATATTACTTACTAGGAACTATAATACTTAGACACCATAAAAATAAAGAGATAGGGATTAGTAGGAATGAAAGAATTTTTGCTTACCTTCAATTTCGCTGCGTCTTCGCCTTGGCATGCTACTATGATAATATTCCATTTCAGACTTCTCAGTGGATTCATTTTCTTGTTTTTCATCTTCGGTATGAACAGGTGATGAAGGACCCGAACTAGTGCTTGGCACAGGTGACGGTGAAGCTGCCGAATTAGTACTGCCGGTGAGACCACCATTTCCATTGATACCGGTGCCACCACCACCACCACCACAACCACCTCCAAGACTATCAATGGATGCACGTTTGGCTGCATGAATGGCGACATTTTGTGGTATATCCTCAATGAGATCAATTGATTTTTTACGTGGTTTCTCGGGCGGTATAGGCGCCATCTGTTGTTGTTGCTGCTGCTGCTGATGATGATGATGATGTTGTTGTTGAAATAATTCTTCTTGTTGCAATGAACGTTGCATGGCAGCAGTAACCGCTGCCGATTTTGCTGGGGGTGGCGGTGGCGGTTCACAACTCTTTGTTGGTGAACTAAATTTGACAGGACTAAGATTCTTTGGTTTGGCTGCAGGTATCGGTGGCAATGGTGGCGATTTGACAGGACTGCCAATCTTATTGCCACTACGTGGTTTAATCTCTGGTGGTACGACTGAATGTCGTACCGGCGGACTAGGTGGTTTATCTTCAGCGGTAGCCATGTGTGCCAATATGGGTGAACGTACTGCATCCAATGGCTTGTGATTAGTAATGATGGACTGTTGCTGCATGGCTAACTTTTCGCTTTCTTTATCTTTTGCAACAGATGTCTCAATGTTGCTATTGTTAAGTCCTCGAATCCCAGCACCTGTGATCAAACCCGTACCGGGCACTGTCCTTATAATGTCACAACGGTTTTGATCGCTATGCGACGAGCGACTTGATTTGGTTTTCGTAAAATGTGAAGTCCATTTCTTTTGTTTTTCAATAAGTTCGCGTGAATTGAATTTCCGTTCTGGCTTCTCTGGTTTATCTCCAGTGCTGGCGAAGAGTGCACTCACAGAACCCACAACGCCGGAGCCAACACCAATACCGGAATTCACTCCCACACTGTCTTCACTCTTATTTCTTAAAATATTATGTTGTTGCAATTTCGATTCCACAATGTATTTGCTATTATTCAAAGCGAGTCCACTGTTACTACGCTCACCAGGACCAGGACCATTTGGTGCTGCTCCAGATCCTGCACAATTATTATTTGCCAATGAAGCAGCCACTACATTACCCGATGGAAATGGGGTCCGTCGCTTGGGCGGTGATTGTGAACGATCTGATGAACGTGATGATGAACGATCGGAATAGTTGGAGTCTCCACAATTCTCCTCACGAGAACCAGAACGTAGCATACGCGAATTCACATTCGAATTGGATTCTACGCCAAGTTTCTCAAAAAGTGCTCGTGCGTTATTGAAACGTGCCGAATGGGATTCTGTGCGTACAACACTGACAGGAGTTCCACCCGGACCAGTACCAGCTGCTGCAGCGACAGCAGCTTGAGCAGCAGCAGCAGCGGCGGCTGCAGCATGTGCTGCGGCAACAGCACTCAACTGTTCCACCGGTTGAATCTCAATCGGTTTACGTTGAAAGATATTGGCGATCTGTGAGACTTTACCAACCGGTGCAGGTGCATGCATTGATTTCTCCATGTTTATGTTGAAAATATTCGTTTGATGATGCAAAAATCAACTGAAAATAATCAAGACGGAAATGTAGAGAAAGGTATGTAATTAGTATGTTTTTTTTTGTATATTTTCTCTTTTTTTTATTGTGCAAATTATACAATGTTCCACGCCCAAAATCGATAGCAAACAAAACTTTATCTTTTACCTTCACTTTGTAGTTCGTCATTTTTATGAAATTTCTTGTTATATACACACACACGCAAAAACAAAACTATGTAAATAAATATTGCACCTAATCAATTTAATTTACTTTAATTAATATCTTTTTCTTTTAATTTCACAAAATTTTTGTCAAAACTTTTGCTTTGTGCGTTAAAGACAAGAACGACAACCACAACTGACTATATCACGACGACGTCTCATTAATGTGAAAGCGAATTAGCAAAGAAAAGTGTATCGGAGAAGAAGCCGAGTATGAATGAATATAGTAGATACAAAGAAAGTGGAAAACACAAGACACTCAGTCGAAATACGACAATACAAACTATAATAAACCATATTTCCTCCTATACAAATGGGGTTTTCAGTCAGTCGCTTAGTACTTAGTTTGGTGAACTGATTCGAATTGGGGACTAAAGACAAAGTATGAATAGACATAGTACATAGAAAACAGAATTGTATAACAACAACAGCAACAAAGTACAAAAATACTACATAATGCCATTTTCTGATAATAATTATCGGACGAAGGCATGGGTACAATTCTTATACCATTGTACGTATACTTAGTTTTATTTTTACCACGTTATTCTATCTTTCCCATATGTATATTTTTGTTGTTATTATTATTTTTTTTTCCCCCTTAAAGAAAAATACAATCAGTCAGCTTTATATACCACAGTACTCATTGTATTTGTTTATGAGCGTAGCAAAGAATATTGAATGAAAACAAACAGAACATGAGAACCTTATACTTATTTGTATTTCACTTGAAAACAATATCAAACAATCAAAAAGCTTAAATCGGAAACAATTGATTTATTGTAAGTACATATAAGCGATTTTCCCAATCAAAATTATTAAAGCCACAAATTCAAATAATAGATTTTTACTTTTATTATATGGATATGTTTATCACAATTTGTTTAATCCAACTAATGTTGACTCGATAAAAAAATTTTAGATTGATATGTAAAGAAAATACAGAAATTATTTTAAGATATATGGAAAAACTAGTGAATTAAAGCCATGAAATCATAAGTAAAAGTATCATTCAGAATCAATTAGAACTTTGATTAGAAATCTATGATTGCAATGTCCTAAAGAATAAAACAATATCTAGTTCTGAACAAAAAAGGATGGTTAAAAAATCAATGCGCCGCACAGAAATGCCTCGAACAGATCAATCGTAAGGGTGATTGGCCAAATATTGCAGCTTGATTGAGATAAGTTCCATCATTCACCATACTCACGACCAACGCTGATAAGAATAGGTTCCCACCTGGCAATCATCCGGTAGCTTAGCATCATGCTTCTCTGCCGAGTGATAAATTCCGACCTTGGCTCTACGACCATAAGGAAGCAGGTCATGAGAGGCACTACGAGTGGCGAGTAATATCCCCTCTTCTTTGGAATGTAGTTCTTAATAACCTGCTTAAAAGAAAAGGTTATAGGGTGACTGCCCACGAGAACGATTTGGTTTTAATGGTAGTGGGTAAGCTACTACTCAGTATCAGTGATTTATTCGAATCCATTCTAGACATCACCCTACGGTGTGGTCAACCTGATATATACCCTTCAGATAAGGGTACTTGGGTGGAACGCAGCTAGAGTTATCTAAAGAAGCCAAATTCTGTGTGCTGGAACTAAGGAGAGAAGACTAGAAGCAGGGTAACGCCATATGGCAAGACGAACTTTCAATCTATATTCACGACTCCAAGACAAAAGAGGATACTGGTATATTTTTCAATGAGTTAACAACTCAACTATTTTATCGTCTACCTCACTGGTGTAGTGTGTTGCAATGCGCCTCCGGCAAGCCCAAAAGTTGACTGGCACCTTGTGGGGAAGCTCCTAGGAAGATATCAATTAATGTTGACAGCCAGACTGCTATCAAAGCTCTATTCGTAGCAAATTGGCGGCTCTTAACCAAAATGGCGAACACTCCATCACGCAATTCTCACATTATAGGTAACGAGATGGCGGTTAAGTGCGCTAGAAAGGGATCGGCACTGCCTGTTTCTGTAACAGTTGCTGATATGCACAGACCTTAGCAGGACATTCTTTCAAAGCTGCATACGAGAACAAAGCCTAGCTGCTAGGACACGTTGCCCTTACTGCCAACCAAAACGAACCTACGAGCTTCAATACTTAAAACGGGGACTGCACAATTGGAGTTGGATGGCCCAAAGGTAGCGCGTTCCACATCAAGACTTCTACCCTAGCTATCAAGATGAGGAAGAACCACAGATCTGCTCTTCTTGGTAGACGAGCACATTATCTCGTGAAATTGTTCTTTCTTCTACTGGACCTGGCACCTTTGTGGATTCTTCAGGTTGGCTTTAGGGGAGACCTCTAAAAGCAACTGTGGACAAGCTAAATACCTTTTCCTTCTTTTTTTATTCACAACCCCTGTCCCCTCTTCCCACGCATCCCTTCCTTTCCCTATGATCAGGCACCACGATGCGCCCCAAGGCTTCTGGGTGAACTCGAGTGTATACGCGCGCGAATTTTGAACTCTTTTCTTACCTAATCTATACCCAGACCCAAACTCAGGCCTTACACAACTCAATTTTTGATCAATGGAATACTTTTTGAATGAATATCAAACAGCACCTTGCCAAATTTGTAGTAGAGGAAAATGAGGAAAAAAATTATAAAGATGATAGAATATCTGCTTAAAGTTTGATTAAACGCTCATCAGAATCAATTGAATTCTTAACCAAGCCAATAGTATGTTTAATGATAGTTTGGTATTCAGTCTTATGTGTCTGAAACTGAAGCCCAGACACCTAACTATGATTTATTTAAATTGCCACTATGAATGTCCTAAGTATCTTGCTTTAGTTAAAAGTACAATATTTTTGAGAATTAAAATTGAACTTATTCTAAAAGAAATACAAATGGAATATTTTCGACAATTAAAGGGCAAAAAACGTGCTTACTACTGAATAAATGTGGTATGTGTGAGCTTATCTTATCTTTTCTTTCTGGAACAACGGCGGCATGTGAGAAAAAAATGAGTCAATAACACATTTTATTAAGTTTGTACAATATGTCGGCGTAAGCAACAAAAGTCAACGACAATTATAAAAGTTTATTTAATGAATTTATATAATTAATTAATTCTGTACCCCATCATTATTAAGGATTGGAGAGTGTTGTTTCATCCAATAAAAGTAAGTATATTCTATTATAATTTTCATTTGATTTGCTTTTGTTCTTGGAGAGGAGGAGACTGCAAAATAGACAACAGAAGTTTTTTTTTTTTTTTTTTGTTTTGTTTGTAAGTAGTTGATCAGTAGGTCGGGGTTACAGTTTTAAATTAATTTATAACTCAGAAATTAATCCCAAGTTTAATAAACAAAGTTACAAAAAAAAAAAAAAAGATAAATGTAAAAAGATTTTATTTGCATTAGTAAACCCCATTACATTTAGTATCAACCTACATAGAGTCAGTCACATAATCTAGAGAAAATTATATGTAGTAGACGTTTTATCTTATCTAAATTTATGGTTATTAGAGTGCGGATAAGAAAAACCAAAAGAAATGAGTCTTCATGACGTGATATACGAGTGTAGTAGTAAATTTACTTTAAATTGTCTAAAATTGAAATTTTTGTGATTTTAAAATAATTATTCATCAACCGAAATGACTTTTCTGAGGTTTAAAATATCCGGCACCCTTTTGATTTTATCCCAAAAACTGTTATTACTGAAAAAGTTCTTAACATTCGTTTTATATAATTTCATTTGTCAATTTTACTGTTTATGAAGAATTTCAAGTTTATTTTAGGTGATAATTTTGCAATTAAATCTTATATTTGTATAGGGTATCATTAAAGATAAAACAAGTGACACATTTATTTTATTTTTAGTCTCATTACTAGGCAAATAAACAAGCAAATTTTTTGCATGAGCTCAAAAAGTAAATTAAATCATAGAAGACAAGAATTTTTAAAAAAAATTTTCACCAACACCATCACACCAATAGAATCAAATTGACACAAATTACAAATGTTTGTAGGATACATGATTCCCATCTATCTATGTATATGTGCGTGCAAGGATGTGCACATCCTTGTTTAAGCTCATTAGTGTATTGATTTCTTGTAAATTACAAAACTATTCTTGGTCTCTCATTCTGATGGTTTCCCCTATCATCATCATCATCATCATCATCATCCCCATTATCCATTCATTTATCATCACCACATCACCACTTCAGTGACAAACGAATGGAACGAAAACTTGTTAACTTGTTGATGAATTACCAGCGGCTATTAATTAAGCCTAAAACCATCAGTCAAAGGGGATATGAAGGACAAGAAGAGTTGCATATTCCCTCATCAACAAGCAACCAATCCATGGCCATCATCATCATCACTTACTTCCGACCTAAGGCTCCCTCTTATAGTGGGGTAGGTTATAAAAACTTTCTATATCCATTCATCAAACCAAACACACAAAAGGTCAATAGTGCAAGGCTGCGTAGCAAATTTCCGTCAGCTTTTATTATGATCTACCTTTCTCCTTGCCTACTACCTTGATGTTCTCTCACTTGAGTGGAGCGACGCCGGACGCCTCATTTGCAATCTCAACAAAGTCATTAACTAACAATTAAGTTTAAAAACATTATCATTATTTCAACTTCATTAATTCATTATAATTCAAAAACACACACACACACACAAACAGAGCACAAAAAAAAATTAATAAACAAACCACCAACAAAAGAAATTGTCTTTGGCTTGTGGGCTTAGTGAAAACAGACTAAGTAGATAAAGAGGTGAAGTGGAGTGGACGAGAGTCCAATAAAAGATACAGATAAATTAAGGGAAAAGCAAACCTGTGGCTTGGCTCCTCACTTCTCGGTCCGCCCAACTTTGCATAAAATGTTAATTATGAGAAATCAAGTTGAGTTAATGTTTTTCTTCTTATTGTTGGTATTTCTTGTTCTAAAAACACGTGTACAAAGAGTTTAGACGAGACACAGAAAACATACTAATTTGTCTAAGAAAAAAGAAAAAAGAAATTAAAAAAAAAAGACCATGAAGAAAAGAATCTAATTGCGTCAACAACAAAAACAAAAACAAACAAAATAATAAACAAATGAAAGTCAACAACTGCAACAAAAACAACATGAAGAGTATCAAAAGACCAACAAAAGCAAATAAATGGTTAAATAAAGAAAATAGAAGGAGGAAGCAAAACACAAAATAATAAAACAAAAAAAGAAAGAAAAGCAAATCTTGACTAGCGCAAATAGAAAATGAAAAAAAAACAAAAAAAAAAAAAACACAAAGATCAAGCAACCAACACGCAGACAATTAAAGTCAAGTTGTGCTCATAGAGGCGGCAATAAGGGAGGAAGAAGAAAGAAGGCCAAAAGCAACAAGAATCTCAGGATTTGTTGTAATTGTTGTTGTTGTTGTTGTTGTTGTTGTTAGTGTTGTTAGTAATGATAGAACAAGAACTGCTGACAAATTATGCCAATTAAATGGTGGGAAAACAAGCCCATGGCTTCATGTCTAAGCCTCAAGTCTCTGGTCTCTGTATCTCTGGTCTAAGTCACAGTCTCAATGACTTGGAGTCTGTTTCTGTTAGCCAGTTACTAATGTGGGCTCTTGATATTGAGCTGGCCCCACCACTTTTTAGATGTGTGTAGGAACAAACAACTCAACCTGACTGACATAGAATAAATGCAGAGCAATTAATATGGTAATAGAAATTCAGTGGAAGTTGACTTCACTTACAGACTCAATGATTGAATGAATGGGTGGATGAGTGAATGCGTGACTGGAGTGAGTGATGATGAATGATGTGTTGCTGGCAATGGATGCTAGTTTAAAAAAAAAATACTCCAAGTTATACGTATAGTTATAAACAGCATTTAGAAAAAAAAAAAAAACAGGAAGGTAACCATTCAATTTATGATGACTAAAAAGCACAAAATATTATGAAATCTATGTCTTAACCATGTACTTTTGGCTCCTCCAAAATTGTCTAACTAGGCAACTGGGTAAAGTGTTACCATCCTTTCCTTGCCAAGTACTAGTATTTTTCTATCTCTTAACCCAGAAGCAGCGAGAAAAAATTGCTAAATTTAAATATTTGTAAACAGGCGCGAGCGCATTTGCTTGCAATTATGCGCACATGAATGAACGCGCATCACACACACACACTCACACAGCCACTGTATCTGCATAAGGATAACACATAGGAAGGATATATTCTTAGCACAAATTCACACATCCTCCATATGCAGTATCTCTGATAAAACAAACGCGTTAAATAAAATCTAGTCAGCCACCATGTGGGTGTGTGTATGTGTCTATGTAAACTTTATCTAGCTAAGCTTTAAATATGTAAATTGCGAACAGGACAGGCAACGGGGACTTACTCGTACATACATAGAGTAAATATGGGAAGCTGAATGGATTGTTTAAACTTAAGCTTTGAGTAACCAAAAATACACTTAGTTTCGCTTAGTTTTGCTGTTATACTCGTATAAGGATAACCATTTACTAAGGCAAATGTTTGCTTTGGTGCAATGCAGTGATTAAGGTTCATGAAGCAAAAGAAGACTTCAGTTTAGACATAAGCTACAACATGATGATGATGATGATGGTTGGTTAAATAATCTTAAGATGAAGAGGTTATTGAACTCAATTTGATAAATTTATGTATGTAAGTCAATTATTCTCATTTGAATACTTCAGTCTATAAGACAAATAAACACAGAAACACCCGCGAACTGAAGTTGAATGTGGCAAAAAACCCTTCATAGATAAGTACAGAATTTGTTTGGTAAACATTAATAGTGATTTCCATTTTTAATATTTTATATGACATGATATTCCCATATAATAATAAAATTTATTATTAAAGAAAATCCATAAAATAGTATTGAATGATCGAGCCGAAGGCCATAGCAGCCAGTGCTCCCCACCTTTTAGTTATGTTAAGTTTTTACAATTTAAATAACTGTAATAATAAATAAATAAATAATATAGAATGGCAGACGACAATTGGGTGCGCCATGATCAATTTAAGTATCAGACATTTATTTATTTATTAGGACCAAAATTATAATTACAAATTATAAAATAGTTTTTAATATGAGCAAGACAGAGACCTTCAGCTCACGGGGATCAAACTTTCCTTGGGCAGGAATCGCACCCACGACTCTGGGGATGTCAATCCAGCGCACTAACCTCTGAGCCAACGAACCAGACATCAGACATAAATAGCATTTATACAAGTATTTTGATTAAAAAAGAAAGAAAAATCTGGATGGTTATTTCAAGTGATGTGTTGACGTCGTATTTTGAAAAATTTGCAGAGCGAGTCTGCTTCCTTTTCTGACTCTATGTCTCTAATTAACAGTGTTCGAAAAGTTTTAAAACAGCTCAAGAATCAACAAATCTCAGAGGACAATAACAATAATAGCTCAGAATAATATTGTAGGTAACTATTTTGGACAATTTGATATACGGAATTAATGACAAACAGTGATAATGTGGATTAAAAAAGCCCAAAAAGAGGAGCCTTTATCACACATGAATAATCAGATTCAAAGAAGTATTGATCTGATGTCATACAAAGCGAATTGCATAACAGATTATCTGCAAATAATTTAAAACAAGCTTTACTTTTGGAACAAACCCTAACTTTATGAATTGGTTTATTACTTTACGAAATAATAGTACCAACGAAAAACGCGCGAGGTACATACTTTCTCTTCCATATATGTATATGAAATTCGAGTGTACGAAATTTTGTGACTCTTAATCTCCTCAACGGATAGACCAATTTTGATAAATATTTTTTTGTTTTAGTTATGGGGTCACCAAGATGGTTTATGCTTCAGTTGGACCCGGTAGGTGGCGCTGTTGTCGAGATACAGGCACTTTTTTACCAAATTTTTAACATTTTTGTATCTAGCGCCGCACTATACTAAGCCGTTTTTAATAAATTTTTTTTAAAATGACAAATGAATGCTAATGAAAAGAGTTGCATACTTATTTTTTCAGTTTTTATCTTTGAACATATTATTTTGAAGTATTAAGTTTCTTAAAAATCACTGCGAGACCATAATGCTTTTAATGCTTTGGTGGTGCTCTCTGAGTACGCACTTTTAGCGCTCTTCGTTTCTGGATTATTTGTTCATTTAAAGTGGGACAAGAAAGAGACAGTGTGTTTCGTTGTTTGTGCTTTACTTTGTTTGTGTTTTGTGTTTGAGGCTATTGATCAATTTTGGTTTGTTGATAAGAGAAATGGGAGGTTCGCGGGGTAGTCGTGTACCAAAAACAAAAATGTGTTCTGCCGATTTTTTCTCTTCTTCTTTCGCGTATTTAAGTCTTACAAACATATTTCGAATGCCATGCGTACGGAGTTATTTATATATGTATATTCTATGTATAGATGTGATTTATTCGTTAATAAGCTATAGATATCGGTATCGGTATCGTCCATTATTTACTACAATTATCGAATTCGGTATTGTAAAGGCAAACCTCCCCAGTTTTAACTATATCATAACAGGGTTTCATTATTAATCTAACAGTACTGAACTCGAAAAGAAATTATGTTAAGAAAAAAGAAGATAATTCTTGTTAAACTTTTTACACTATAAATTGCTTAGTTCTTGGACCACCCTAGAATTAAAGAAAATCATAATCATCACTAAATAAACTAAGGCTAAATTACATAAGCAAAACAAGATAATAATGATGCATGAAACTTTATCTCTGCGTGATGATATCATTAAGTTTAATGGGCCCCATAGAGATTAACTTTACTCTTGTACTCTTGTATATACATGTATGTATCTTTATTTTCTCTAGAATAAATTAGTTTTCTATTAAATTATACTTCGCTTTGCAGACAGAATCTGCATTAAAAAACTGGGAAAGGCTGACTTCCTTGCATATACAATACATAGTACTTTGCTTATACTCATCTTCATCTTCATCTTGAAGAAAATCAATCATTAAAGCAATTTATCACCCTGTTTTCAATTCATTCATATTTAGATACATATGTTGTTACTTAAAATGTTCTGCCCTACCCAATAATTCCGAACTACGAGTACAAATGTCTCATCTTAAATTTGATTTTTCAAATGACTCACTCACCTTTATTTTTTGTTATTTGATTTTGATGGATGAATACTTTGTCCTTGTTAAATTTTTATTTTTTAAAAAAAATTCCTTTTATTTTTCGTTTATATTTTTTGTTGAGGATTTGACTTATGAATATTGGCAGCCTAAAAGCGTATAACTTGTTGTTTTTGTAATCCCATTAGGTGGTCTTTGTTGTTGTTGTTGTTGTTGTTGTTTGACTTGTTTCATGCTCAGTTGACGACGTTGCATTTTGTCAAATTGTCGGCGTTTTTGGATCGTCGTAGTTGTTGTCGCTGGTGTTGTTGCTGTTATTGTGGAACCTCACGGTCGTCGCCGCCTCATAAAATTTAAAACGCACTCAAGCGTATTGCCTCAAGAGTCTTATTTGGCCGCTTTGACGACAACAGTAGGAAAAAAGTAATAACATCAGCAGCAGAAGGAGCGGAAGCGGTGGTGTGATAACGACGGCTTTCTACCAAAGATGAGTATGCAAATTTTTCTTGTTAAGTCTGCAAAAAAAAAAAAAGAAAAACAAAAAATATTTATACGATGACAAAAAATAGAAAGAAAGAAAGGAAAAAGCTACAAAATGAATGTTGCAAAATTGCATATTTTTTCGTTAATTTTTTTTTTTAACTAAAGTAAACTAAACATTTCAGTTTTTTTTTTTTTGCTTTATTTCTAGTCCAATGAACCCAAAAGTCAGAGCCACCAACAAAAATACATACAAAAAAAAGAAGAAAAAACAGAAATATTGTAAATAATGACAGAAGAATTGCAACAGCACAAACCACCGCAATATGTTGCGTGGTGTGGTGTGTTATGTTGTGTTGCATTTGCAACATTTAGTAGCACAACAGTCATGAGAAGGTGGAGATTTGGATGCCTCCCAAACCAAGATTTAAGATTTAAGTTTATGTTATTTATAAGTTGCCTCAAATTGAAGGTGAAATGTTGCAAACGGAAACCATTTTTTTTTTCTTACTTTTCTGTTATTTCCGAAGGAAGAGAAAAAAAAATAATTAATGATGCAGAAAATCAAATAAATGACAACGAAAATGATAAAAGAAATGTTAGGTAAAGAAAAAAGGGGAAGTGAAGTGAAGTGCAATAAATAAAAGTTTGCAGTTTGGTTAGTAATAAAAATACTCGTACAAATAAAACTTAAAACACTAATGAATATCATTAAAAAAAAAAGAAAGAAACTTACAAACAACCAGCAGTGAAACAGTGAAAGTGTTCAAAAATTTGGTATTCTTTACTCTTAAAGTAAAGTAATATATTTGCTCACAAGTAAAGCTAAATAATGAATTTCTACTTTAAGTGTAAAATGATTACAATAAATAAAAACAACTCAAAAAGGAGGCAACAACTTTCTCATACAAAGTTGGATAGTCTTGCATTGAGTTGTCAATTATGGCAAGGGAGATTTTTCTATGTGTTGTTTCTTTTTTAGACTTTTGCATTGTTTATTTAAATTTTTGCTTGCTTTATTTTTATTTATTTATTGCTCTTTCTTTATTGTAAAAGAAATAAATGTATGTTTTAGTTACTTATCAGTTAAACTAATCACGTTCTTTATTCCACAGTCAATAAAGTAAAGTCATGTCAAGTGAATTAAGTAAAGTGAGAATGAACGACGAATGAAAAGCAAAATCTATAAGTGTTATAGAGTGAGAGGGAGGGTGACATTCAAACAATTGGTCATGCTGTGTGGGGTAAAGTAATCAAAATAAATAAGCAACAAGTAATAAATAATAAAATTGTTTATCGTCTTTGTTGGGAGTTTTTATTTGTATTTTCCTATGACCGTTTGAAACTACAATATGTAATCCAATTTATTGTAAGTAAACAATTTCACTTACTTTAAGCGTGAGAAAAACTCAGAAACGAAGTAATGAAAAAGTTTAAATGAAGGTGATATTTATGTGTTGTGTGTGTGTGTTTGTTTGTGTTTGTGTTTAAGGTCTATTTGCCTTTGATAAGATTGTCATGTCTCACTATTATGCAATGAAGAGAGAGAAAGAAAATTTATTGTTGAATACAAGTATTGTATGTATAACAAAAAAAAAAAAACAAACCCAATCATCATCATTAATTAAAGGGAATTTTTATTTTATTATTATATAAAATATTTTAGTTAGGTAACATTGGCGAGACTTAAGAGATCCGAGGAGTTGAAGTATAAACTTTCTTTTTGTTATGAAATTATAATTTTTCTTAAATATTCAAAAAATTCAGTAGTATCAATTTAAAATTTGATAAAAATCAATGGAATAGATGCTAATCTTTGTTACGACAAATTAAATCGTAACGATTGGCAAGTGTTGCCAAGGTGCTGATCGCTACGATGCTTGTGTTTTGGACATAGATGGCTAGAATAACAAGACGAGGAAGAAGAAGGAAGAAAAATTTATGAAGTGAAAGAGAGAAAAAGTTACGAGGACTGTTTTTTGGTGAAGAAAGATAAATGTTAGTATAAAGACCCAAAAGCTGAAATGTCTTCGGACACTCCCCAACCGGACATTCTAACTTCTACACTTTATCATGAACGAGATTCAAATGAAGATTATGGGAGTCTTACACCCCGTTTACAATGGCACTGCATCACGATGGTTATTATAGTGCTGACTCTGAATCAAGAACAGCCTTTTTAAGGTTCCGGACCCAATAGGTTCCAAATGGAACCCTATTGCAGAGACTTCGTTTTCCGTCCGTCCGTCCGTCCCCGGTTCATATCTCATAAACCGTAATAGCTAGAGAGTTGAAATTTTCACAGTATGTGTAGTTCTATTCAGGCATCAGTAACAAATACTAAAACTAAAATATTTTCAAAAACTGAAAAGGGTCCCCATACAAGAAACATTTTGATTTGTATGGCAGCTTTACGATCCAGTAATCCCACGATCTTGAAATTTGGGTGGTTGACTATACATCAGAAACTAATATTGTCGAAATTCAGTATGATCGGACCACTAGGGAGGGCACCTTTCATACAAAAGCACCATTAAAATTCAGTTTTTGATATAGGCGCGGTTCATTTGTTGGAATCAGTAAAATCGGACCACTAGGGGGATTACCTCCCATACAAATCTCAATCTGGTACGAACAATTACCAAAAACTACCAGCTTTCATGTCCAACACGAGGAACTTTCTTCAACAGCGACTATACCTAAAATTCTGAATCAAATCGTGGTTCATCACGTTCTAGAACAACAACCCCTCAAAGATATAATTTTCTCTGTAATTGTTATCGAATGTGGTTCGAATCAATGATCGAATCACGATTGAATTGAACCAAAGGATGCATGTTCCACAACACAAATTCTGTCGTAGCTTTGGATATGTAGCGACAGAAAGCATCCAAAAGCTCCAATACAATTGCCCTACACTTGGATAATATCCAACTACCAATTCCCTTTTTGTGAGTCTTCTGGATAAACCTATCTATCCTATCCTTAAACACATAATGACCATTATCCAATTTGTTTATTCACAATTATAGTCTGAGTCCAGATGAAAGATAATTGCCTTCATTCGATTAGATATTCAATAATGTTGTGAATCTAAAAGTCTTCAACTTTACTGATTCATTAACGCAGTACAAAAGACTGACAAATTCCAGGAAAATGTTTTAGCCATCATATGATATTTGTGCTTTAAATCAATTATAAGAAATTTCATCAGTGATATGATTTTCTTTGCCCCAGCAATTTTAGAGGAGGACAGCAAAACAAAGATTGTAAAATGACTAGAGAGAACTGGGTTGTGATTCTTTATAGTGATTCCGTGTTTTGTTTCCAATAAACTTTATGTTAATACAGACAGAATACTTAGTTCGCAATAATATTACTTCAATAGGTTTTGACTGGCAACAAAAAAGAAAAAAAAAAGAGCAATCAGCATAAATTCTTCAGTGAACTTTATTAAGATTATTCAGTGATATGTTATCAAGCGATTGTTTGTTGGTTGGGTTCATTTTCTAAACAAATTGTAGAGTATCTTCTTCTACCTATTGATTAATTTCAAATTGAAACCTTTGAAATGTTTCCATATTTAAGGTGAAAGTATTTAAGTTAACCAACTTTATTACTTTATCTAAGCAATTTCTTGCATTAAAAATAGAATTTCATTGAAATCCATTAACAAATTTGCTTTAAAGCCCTTCTTTTGTTTTAATTTAATACATTTCACATTTTTCAATCCAAATGAATCATTTGAAAACGGTCATTCCACTTTCATTTAAGTTTATATCATCTTTTGTTTTTTTTTTTTTTAATTTGAACAAAAAACAAAAGCATTCAAAACTCATCATCATAGAAAGAAACTCACATAAATCGATCGGCAAAAACAAACCAAATTTTTAAAACAAATATTAAAAACGATTAAAATCTGTCTATCTATAATAATAAGTGGTTAGACAAGATTATAACGGTCAACACCATCAACTCATCATCATCGTCGTCATCTCACACTCAAATATACATATGTTCATGTCTAAGTTGTTAGTGTTTATGGAATAATTGGCAGCTCATAGATATAAAAGATACAATGAACAACAATAACAGAAACAATGTCATAGCATTTAATCAAAACCACATTCACTGAATATGGTAGACATAGAAAGGCAATGTGTCAAAGAAGAGGTTAATCTTCAAGATTATTATAAATTCGCTTAACTTACGTCAAGGCCGCCACATATGAGATTTATCTATCACTTTAAGAAAAGAAGACACAAGAGTTTCTGTTTTAGTTTAAGGCAATCAAATTTATAACATAAATAAACGTGATCTATAAATGTCTGTATAAGATGAGGAAAATGCTGGTGGCAACTAGCGAAATTGGTTTTATGCCCAAAAACAACTGATTTTTATTTTATTAGTAAAGTTTATTCTTTTTATTTATTGACAATTAATGTCAGTCACTCAGTCAGACAGTCAGAGTTTATTAGCCAAGTTTATAACAACCAGTAGCAATAAAAAAAAAACAAACACAACTATCACAATTGATTTAGGGGAAGTTGCAAGGTCAAGTGAAGTACGAGTATTGAGAATGAATGGGAAAAAATCTACTTGAAAAAGTTTAAAACGTTGAGTGACAAAGCAAGATAAATATACAAAAAGCAAGGTTAAGGGAGGAGAGGGAGCAAGTGAATGTAAAAGAGAAGATTTTTAATTAAGTTTATTTCAAGTGTGTGAAGGAAGGAGAGAAGGAGTAAATAAACTACTTACGAAAGATTTATTTTTGTAATTGTAATAAAAATAAATAAATCTTATAAATTACATTTGAAGGTTCACCACTTCAAGTTTGAAATTTTATCTTATGTTTTTTTTTTTTTTTTTTTTGTTTATTTTGAGATAAAATGATAGAAGAAAAGTTTAAAATTTACATTTAACTTAGACCACACACATCAAGAGAGAGAGAGTGAGAAATATTTACATACGAGGGATGATCAATAAATGCTTAGAATATTCGAGTTTAGTTCATCACTAATCTGCTGTTGAAGTCTCAGTTATATTAACCATATGGTTTCAATTTTATTGTCAACAAAGCAACAAACTTTTGTGTACAATATATAAAAAAAAAAATTGAAAAAAGGTGAATTACGTTAACCATTATTTTTTGCTTAAAAAACCCATGACCGAAACCAAAGAACGACTTGATAGATACTATTGGGACTGTGTACCATCAATTTGCATTGGTTAAGAAAAAGTTTACTCAATTCTTTGTGGTCATTGCGCCGAACGTTCAATTCGCCGAAAAGAGTCACACCAGAAATCATCAATGAAATCCATGGAATGATATTGGACCATCGAAAATTAAAGTCCATGAGGTGGTTGAAACTGTAGGCATCTTAAATGAACGGGTACATCACATATTACGGGAATGTTTGGATATCAAAAAGCTAACCGCGTGATGGGCGGAAGAATAAGCACAATTCTGTGGCCACTTCAAAGGAGTGTTCGGTGATGTTCAACCGCAATCTGAACAAGTTTTGGTGCCCTGGACGAAACATTGATCCATCATAATACACCAGTGACCAAGGAAAAGTCAAAGCAGTTAACTTCTCTGGGTGAACATGTACCAGAAAAGGCCATGGTGGATCCGCTGACCAAGAAGGCTATGGCGACAGTTCTTTGGGATGCACCCGGTGTGATTCACATTGAATACCTTAAAACAGGTTATAAAAAAATCACCGATGAATATTATTCAGAGCTGTAAGACAGATTCGATATTAATGTAAAGCAAAAACGACCGCATTTGGTGTAGTCACCATGGAAAAAATCCATAAATTAAGCCACCCAGCAATATGCAACTATTTCCTGATTTAAAAATCTGAAGAAATGGCTCGGCGTTAAGAAATATGGGTTGAATGAAGAGGTCATCACTGAAACAAACGTCTATTTTGAAGACCTTGACAAAGCCTAATATTTAGAAGGGATACAAAAGTTGAAAAATAAAAATATATAAAAAAATGTTTTTTTCTTTTTCTGAGGACTTATTGATCGACCCACGTGAATACATACATTGACACATCCTCCTAGTTTTGATACCCGGACAAAGTTTTGCATAAAATTTGTAAATGTTTTTTTTTGTTGTTTTGATTTTTGTTAATATTTTTTTAACCAGTTTTACTTTCCTTGTTAACATGCAAAAATTATGCATTTTATTTCATCCAAAAAACAAAAATTGTAAAAACAAAACTAACAAAATCTTACATGATGTTTTTTTTTCTTCGCTAAGCTATAAAAAAAAAGAATATGTATGAGTGAGTGTTTGTCGGTCGCTTTTACTATGGAAAAAATATCATAAATTACAGGCGCAGTCGAGCATGTAAACGAGCTACTAAATACAAATTTCACGCCACTAACGAACAGTAGAACTGACGATAGAAGGGTGAAGCAAGAGGCGCAACAGTATACGAATATAATGAGGTTTATAATAAAAAAAAAGTGTTATTTTTTCTCGCTTATTTATTTTAATTACACAGTAAGCCACGAATACTTTGTTGGATCTTTATGAAATGAAAGGTGTGTAATTATAACAAAATAAAACACAAAACAAATCAACGTCATCACACATGGAATAAAGAGTTAAAATTATATTAAATTATGTTGAAAATTGTATCTAGATACAATAATTGATATAATAACAAAACAAAACAGGTTAAAACAAAAGGCGTGTATCTTTTGGAAATGGCAGTAAAGGGGGTTTGAGCTTCAGAATGCATTCCGGATTAAATGCTTGAGTTGAGTAATAGAGATGTGATCGCAGCGGGTAGTAGTGTGTTTAAGAATAGGAATTCAAAACAAAGTCAACAAAATTACACGATCCAATTTTACAACAAATCCAATGCTTGACATAATAGTAATATTAATTAAGCAAGCCTACAGAAATGATGCAATTAGCTGCCTTAGCTAAGGATGCAATGGGAGAAAGAAAAGGAATGATGAATTTACTTGAACAACGTTCAGCGATAAAAATGTCTAAACTATTCTACTAGAAACGTACAATGACTGAAGGTTAAGGCGAAAGAAATTTCAGGAAAGACTAGATGCAATGGAATACAACAAACGCACTTAGTGAACGCTGCCCCTTGACATCGTAAACTGATAACAATACAACTGATGATATAGTATAGTCAATACCTCAAAAATCTCTTTAATAGTAGTTGTCAAGTAAATTAAGTAGAATGATTTAACATGTAGTCCAAGGTAGAAAAACATCAATCAGTGGCCACTTGGTTGGACATACATCCTTTATCTACAGGTAACAAATTCAAGTCATATTTATTTTTAACATATGACTCTCTCTTTAAAATGGAGTTGAGGACTACCCAAAATCTCACCTGAGGTAATGCTCTACCCGTATATGGCTAACAATCATCACTATATTCCCATAAAAGGGTAGTCCCAGTCTCCATTCGACAGAACGGAACAAGATTCCGTGGGCTCCGTGGGCACATCAAATTTTGTACCCGAAGATGCTACCAATTTGAACTCCAAACTCACCAATGGCAGATTCATATTGTATTCAATTATTTGTGGCCTAGAAATCGAAATTAAAGACACACAAATGATAAGGAATATATTTAATCCAGCTTCTTTGATTAGAATTTGGAAGCACAGTGGGATTGAATAAAAACTTAAAATTCGAAAAAATTAATAAGCTAAAGTTCGATGCATCTGAAAAAGTATAGTACTAAACATTTGGATGCTGATCCATGTTAAACACCACTTTTGATAAGCCACAAGCTTCTAATTTTTTAATACTTCTGCATCAAGAAATCACTATTTTTTTATAGTGAACACGGATACATTCGCAATTGTACTCTGCGCATCAAAAGTAGCTTACCAAGACTGGAAGTCAGTCATGCATTAATGCATCAAATTCGAAATTTTTCTTTTACTTGTAAGGTCAACTGCAGTAAATCTGATTTCATGAATAATTTCTAGATTCATTTTGGAATGGACTCTGCATGCAAGCATTAAACAATTTTAAAAGAAAAAGTGAAAAATCATCATCAGCATCTGCATCATCATTTATTCATTCAAGGCAACATTTCGCTCACTTACCATACAGAAAAAACACAACCCCTTTACCACCCACCTTCATCCCACACAAGAAGATGTTGATGGCGACTAGGACGACATCATCAACAATAACAGCACACAAATGTAATTTACGAGTACAACATCTCATAAAAATTTCAAATAATCTCTGTTTTTTTTTTTGTTTTGTTTCTATTTGCTCTCACTATTTCTTAATTGCATGATTTTTAATTGCATTTTTCTTTAATTATATTTATTTTCTTGATTTCTCTTCTCGCTCTTCCATACTTTCCTTTAACATCCAAATCATCTGTCACTTACTACTCACTACTTCTCCACTTAGTCATTGCGTGTATTCGCGTGGCTGTCTTTCACTTAACATTGCGCTAGCTGTCAAACTTAATTTATTTTTTATGTTTACACACTTCCTTTTACTACTTTATTAATACCCCTCCCTCCTACTCTTTGACTTCCTCTCCCTACAGCATCTTTGAGAGACATTTCTTTGCCTCATGGTCAACACAACATCAAAATATGTAAGTTTTATACCGCTGCTGCATACCACAAAAACATTGTCATCCAATTGCAGAATGCAATGTGTTGCAAGCAAAAATGTGGGTTAAGTAGAAACGTTAATTTGACAGTAATATTGTAGAAAGGCGACACAAGTGCAAACAACATCATGAACCTCCTCATTATGAGGGGAAAAACATGTCTCGTGCCGCCATTCGAGTTGAGCTCCACAATAGAAAATTTTGTAGTTTTTATTGGTATAAACATTTTTAGTGAAATGTTGTAATTTTTTACACATTTTTCTATTAGTTGAATTATGTTTATTAAAAAAAAAATTTTTTTTGAATTTTCCCATTTTCTCGTTATTGCAATTCTAGGAACGTTAATCTTAGAAAATATCCCATTATACTGATTAATATTTGAACTGATCATGTGTTCCCAAGTGACCCTACTTTTTAAGGTTAACTAGATGTTAATCGGTTATTGACATTTGAAAAGGTTAATATTAGGTTAGCTTATTATTTTTTTTATTGTCTTTTTTTTTTTAATGAATTACTCAACTTACAAAGCTTATCAACTAATATTTGATTAAGCATGAGTATGAAACCTAAAAAGGGAATGCAGTCTACTTTCATCAGATCAATTTATAGGGCACCCATGATGGTGATTTATATCCTAGCAACTTCAATATTTGCTACTTTATTTCTAATTAATATCCTTCAATACAACAATAGCGGGGTCATAATCATCGGAAATTGTTTCTTTATTTCCAGGCTCCGTTCCAAAATCCTTCCTTATGGGGACTTCACACGGAGATAAAGAGTAGAAGGAAGAGTATTTGCAAACTTATTACATAGATAAGGATCCTTACCGACATTATGATTAATCACTTTAGACTTGGTTACTTAATTAGTATTACTTGAGACTCTAGTCTAGGGAAAGTAATAAGACCTTTCCTCACCTGACAACGGAAAATATATCCTTTTATGAGCCTATGAATTCTTATGTTCTCACAAACAAACAGAGGCATCATATAACCTTTTTAATCTACTACTATCCATGCAATAGAACTATGCCTTAGAGAAGAATTAAAGTCTTCCACTGTTAATAAGCAGATATTCATTCACTCTGATAGCAAGCAGTCATCGGCTTCAAGTTTCAATCGAAAATTAATTGAAATTGATTAATATTACTCAAATATCTTATCTGAATACCTGGACATAGTGGGTATCTTGGAAACGGAAGAGGAAGATGAACTGACCAAGAAAGCAACCGCTAGTATTGTAATGGAGCCATTCTGTGAGCTGTAATTCAACAAAAATTAAATACAAACAATGACAATCGCAACTCTATTGGTTAGACACGAAAAATATTAGGGTATCAAAGATCTTCATGCCAACTAGATCCATCAAAAGAACACTAGAATTAATTGGTCTAGCATGGATGGGGTTCTCAGGTTTCTTAACAAGACATTGCAGAGTGATGAAACATCTATTGTACATAATATGCAGATCACTCATAGGTCCAAATTTGAACCAGACTCCACTATCTGGGAAACTAGTATATGGAATCAAATGAAATTGCAGATTTACCTCAGAAGAAAATCTTGTAATTCATGATGACTACCAGAATCCCGAGGGAATTGTTATTACATGGTTGTCACAATAGGCCTAACAATAGTTTCTAATCTAATCCAAACCAATCCATCGTTATATTGGTAGTAAACTTAACTGAAATCTAATCAACTAACTTAATAAAAGTTTATCTCTACATACAATAGTTTTATATATTGTATATTAAAAAGAAAACAAAAAAACTTTATAATTTAAAGCTTAAACTCAAAAACATTGCTTTGGGATCAACAAATCTAGAATGAGTACAGATATAACAACACACATGAGATAAACAAATCACCCCTTTTTCTTCGTGTTATAATAAAGAAATCTCAAGTAGACCATAAAGGTAGTACAATAAATATAAAGGTACTAGCTACCTAGTAGGTTGGTTGGTTGGTTGATTGGTTGGTTGTAAAAGCCTTTGAAGAGCTTCAACTTTACATAACTTCCACTTTAAAAGTCCACTTGTCTCAACAACAATAACAGTAACAACAACAACCACAAGTAGTATGTACAAAAACAACAACAACAACAAATTGACATTAGCAACACAGCGTGTCGAAGCAAATGCTCCTTATAAGCTTTGTAGCATTTCTAGGGTTTCATTTCAAGTCGAAAGATGGATGAATGAATGGATGGATGTTTTATAGCCAACAACCAACCAGCAACTTTAACAGTTCATGACTAAAAAGCAAATTGTTTTTCCCATGTTTTTAAACCTTGCGGAACACCAGCAACAACAACATCAATAATTTAAATGCAATTTTCCTTCGATAAAACCAAATTTCATGAAAATTCTTAAAGATTATGCATTTTCTGGCTAATAAATTGTTTTCTAAACTGTTTTTCTAATTCTTTTTTCCAGATTACAAAACAACTTTCTTTAAAACAAAGCCGACGATGATGATGATGATAACGATGATGCAAGGAAAGAAAAGCAATTTTCTTGCTTAGTTGTAGCTTTAAGAAAAAATATCTGTAGCAATCCACCAAAGGCATCATTCATTACCAATAAGAAGGAGAGCGTAACTAACTTGTCTTATAATCAAGTTTAGCCTTCGTCGGAACACTAACAACAACTAAGTATGTTGTAACAAAAGGCTAAAAAGAGATACATACGGGGTATATGTAGAGATGAAAAGATACACACGGAATGATAGAAACAAGAGGTTTGGAGAGAAAGGAGGAGGAAGAAGTGGCAAACAAAAAGAGACAATAAACGATGTGTTCACAATATGAAGAAAATGATGGATTGTGGCAATGAACTTGACATTAATAGGGCTTCATCTGATGCGCCTTCTTGCATGCATGTCTTTCTTCCTTCTTCCATCCTTCGGTTAGTATTCCGGGGGCTGCCTGCCTCTCTGAGTAACTGAATGACTGCTGTTTTGCTACTTCTTCCCACCATAGTTGGATGGAATAAGTGACTGACTGACTGACTGACTGATGGACAGACAGATAGGGACAATTCGCTTGCTTGTCTTAGCGTGACTGACTGCATTCACATTGCACGCGTTTGTTGGTAATATGTTATTCGGAACAGGCAAAACAGGCATAAGTTAGTATATAGCGCATAAGAGTCATTGCCATTTTCTTTTTTTCTTGCTATTCATACTCATTCAGTCACAAGCATGCATAGATACTATTCTCATGCATATACATACATACATACATATACATGTGTTTATGTATAAGTAGCAGGCTTAGATATTAAACCATACATGTTCAGTAGTTGGATAGGATGAATAGAATAGGATTGGGTATACATTTAAGGCGATAAGCATAAAGTATTTCTAATTGCGGATATGAGACAGCAGCAGCAGCAGCAGCAACTAAAGTATCTTCCATCCTCTCCCTCTGAAGCATGTAAAAGCATTCATCAAGAACAAGTAAATATTCACATAAACTTATTTGTTTTATGGCTAAAACAGACAAATAGAGAAAAAGACAAACATACCAACCAAGACTATCTGACTCTGACAATTTTTAAAGTTGCCACATTTATAGCAAATCAACACATTGCGAGATACATAGTCAGTCGAGTATTGTATCTAAAAACGGTTGCCAATATTGAATTGGCAAAAGACAAAATGTGTAGATTGTCTGTCTGCGAGTCTCTCAATTCATCTTGAAGCTGTGTGTGATGACGTTTTATGGCGATGACTCGTTCACTTGCTCTAGACTTGACTTTAGTTGAGTTGAGTTGAGTTGAGTTTGACTAGACTCGAGTTTAGTTTGCCTTGGCTTTGTTTTTATCTTCTTGTCTTGTTGCAAACATGTTCTTGCACTTGAAATTGTGCCGCATATAGTAAATATGTAGTCTGAACAAACCTACCAACAAACCCAATGCAATCCAATCTAATCAACCAAAGTCAGGCAGCAGCCAACTAGTGTATGGTCAATGTCGATGGCAAGGCTTGTGACCCTGTCTGTCTGTTGTCATCTGTAACAATTTATGCCAAAAGCACAAATTCATACAATTTAAGCAAAAAGAAATGAAAAGAAAAGAAAAGGAACTAGAATTGTGAAACGCCTTTTCATGGAAATACATACTCGTACATCTACATTTTCATTATTGCATTATTGCTAATCTCTAGTAGTTTTAGATTCATTTTATTGTTCTCGTACTAAAACAAGGATACTTTTCTATTCATTATGATGACGTTTGTCATTCAAAGTCAAATCATTTCAGTCTCATTGACATTTCAAGTATCAAAAATCATTGTCATTATACAATGTGAATACGAGTAAATGTGACAATCAAGGACTTTTACGAGTACAACATCATCAATAGAATCGAATAGAAAGGATTTGACAGTGACATCATTTATTAGTTTTTCTTGTACCCAGAACAAATCGATTTCAATTCAAATGGATTGAAATGAAATGTAAAGGGATGAGTAGAATACAAAATTAAAAAGTTTTATTTCAAGGTTTAAACCATTTTGCAACAAAAGCCAAATGAATTTATTATAAACATCATGCGTCTCATAATCATACGACACTAAAAACAAATTTCTTTTCTGTCCCTACAAATCCATGTTGTTTAGAATTAGAAAAAAACTAAAATGCAGAATGAAAGAACATAGTATTCTGCGTAAAAAAAAACTCATTATCGTTTGAAAGAGTATCATTTGATCTACTTAGATGCAATCAAAATAACATAACTTATTAAATAATATTCGATGGATCCCCCTTTGGCCTATCCAAGCTTAAAAATCCACACTGTGTTAAACCAATTATCTAGGATATTTGAATCCCATTTTTCTTTAAGATAAACTAATGATAAATAGCTTATTCTTTGAATTGATAAGAAAGAAATATAACGATGCACACATTTGGGCTAGATTCCTGATTTTGCTCCAAGGTTTTCCCTCTAGAAGGCTTATCTTATTGGAGTCCTTATGTAAAAACTTGAGGCAACTTCTTCCTTAAGGGTTAAATACTTGAAATTATTCAATGCCTTTCGTAAGACATGAACATGACCATAAGTTGCGTTGGACTCGGTTAGGCAAAACCCTTCATAAGCTTACGTTTACGAAAAAAAAAAACGGCTTAACTCGCTTGTAACCTATTTACGAGGTGTGACAATTAAGTAACGGGACTGGTCTGTAAAACATACTTTATTGAAAACTTATTACAAAAAACAATTAATCTCCTTCAACATACTCCCCTTCCCTATCTATACGCCGCTGCATGCGAGTTTTCCACTGGTTAAAGCAGTGCTGAAAGTCACTAAGTGTTAGACTCCTTAGCAGGTCTGCCGTTTTTGCTTTTACCTCTTCAACCGACTCAAAACGTGTTCCCTTCAACGAACTTTTGATTTTGGGGAACAGGTAGAATGTTTCGTCACATGTGATGACTTTTTCCATTAGCTCTGGATCTGCTGTCAATTGTTGCATGATGTCAAAACAGATGTTTTTCCGGTTCTCCTTCTGTTCGGGAGTGAGGTTTTTTGGCACCATTTTGGCACACACTTTTGTCATTTTCAGATCTTCATGTAAAATTTTTCTCACTGTCTCTCTGTCTACATTCGACATGTCTGATATCATCCGAAGACTCAAACGCCTGTCTTTCCGAACAATTTCATTAATTTTTTGAACGTTTTCTGCAATTCTTGATGTCACAGGGCGTCCAGTCCGTTCCTCATCATCAACTTCTTCCCGACCCTCAGAAAATCGTTTGTGCCATTCGAAAATTCTAGTACGTGACATGCAGTCATCACCAAACACATTTTTTAGCAATTGAAAACACTCACTTGGAGGTTTTTTTAATTTTACGAGAAATTTTAAATTAATTTGCTGCTCGATTTTTAAACTAATCATTTTTCCGGCACTTCTATTACACAACACTTTACTCAAACTAGGTTTAAAAGCAAACTAGACTAGACAGAGAGGCGGGATCAAGTGGATTCTGCGCAGTAGGAATCAAGGTCACTCACCATCCATCCCCACTCTTAAAGCTAAAGACAGACGACTGTGGTATACTCAGTCCCGTTACTTAATTGTCACACCTCGTATTTTGTCATGGAAACATCCACAGCTTTAATTGCATCGAAGAATTTCTAATCATCTCTCGACATCGAGCGCCATTCACAGTCATTGCATTGTCATTTTGATTTTGGAAAATAAGTATAAAGACCAATTATGAAACTAAACCAAAATCGATACCTTACAAACTTTTCAAACAAATCTCTACGATTTCCTTCAGCCCATATGTGACAGTTTTGTTTCTTGACAAATGACCTTCATCAATGGAAGTAATTTCCCCGTAAAATTCTTATTTGCTTCTTGTTTTCCTCATGTAGTGATTGATTTAACTAACCGGAATGTATTTTCTTTATGTATGAAAAAAAAATATATCGGTTTCATGTATCTTTCAAAAAATGGGTGCAAATTTAAAAAGATAACACAAATTTTAACACCCTATGGCGCCCAGGTATCCAACAAGGTTGAACACTCCTGTTCTAAATGTTGTCTCTATAAACTGGAATAAAAGCTGAAAGTTTTCAATTAATTGATTTCCATTTTCCCATAATAATTTTCTCATTTATAAGAAAATAGAAATATTATTAAATTATTGTGTGGATCACCTTTTTCTTTGGAGAAGATCGTTTGGGTGGAGTCTTTTCAGCCTTCGACGTGTCACATTTTTTGGGTGAGTGAATGCTTTTGCAAGTGCATTAGGATAGTTGATTGTGACGCCTTCTAAAAGTGACTTTGTTTCAATGACAAACATGAAAAAGACATTAATTTGATTTAAAATTTTCCATAATTATCTTTATTGAAACGTCTCAAATTATTTTGTTTTTTTTTTTATCATTATTATTATTATTATCTCTCATCGTCACATGTCGATTTCATCATTTCAATTAAATTTTTATTTACGTGCATTTCGGAATACAATAAACCAATCAACAATAAAATAAAGAAAGAAACCACAACAAAAATAATCATTAAATTACCAAAAATGAAAGTGAATTAAAAACCACAAAAATTATCAAAAGAAAAAAAAAATATGACAATGCAAAAAAATCATCATCTCACACGAAATAATCATACAAAATGAGATACATTCATAAAGCGCATGTTGATAATAAAAACAGCTACGTTTCATAAGCAAGTCTCTGATCATGATAATACAGATGATGATAATGATGATGATGTTATGATGATGCTGGTGGGTAATGATAATGATGATTAAGAAAAGCCAACATGTTGAAGTTGAGAATATGTAATCTGAATGATGATAATGTTGATGAACAATGACTGTGACAAATAAATAAATATATACTTAAAATACGCAATACAAACAAATAAAAAGAATAAAGAAGAAACAAAGCTAAATAAAATACAAAGTTCAAATCAATTGAATGATGGAACAAACAGCGGAAACACAATTCCAGAGGATGGGACGTGCGATGGAATCGGATGAACGATGCTGTGTTTATAAAAAAACCAAGAGTAAATCAAAATCACACAAAGTCTGCTATGCAATCACAAAAAACAAAAAAAAAAAAATGCATAATAAATATTCTGATAATGATTATGAGATTATTTATTACCCACTTACTTACTATATTTTGAATAGATGAAAAAATTTACAACAACAAAAATAAAATTAGAAATATTTTATTATAATAAAAATTAAATTTATGATTAGAATAATTGCATGTAATTGATTAGATTTTTCCTTTTCACACTTTTACTATTGATTTGTAAAAGGGTTATATCGCATTCTTATGATGTTTGTAACACACAGCACACGGCATATGAAAATGATGAGATAAATCATATTGATCATGAATATACTTGACATAGTTACAGTATGTTTCAATGGAAATTCCCATATTACTGGAAGATATAATCCTCATCCAGAGTTTTTTTTTTTTTAACTTTAAATTCTAAAAAGTCCTCAGAATTTTTAAATTAAAGCATCAGAATTATTTCAACTGACAATGATATCGATTAACATTTACATAATTGCATCCAAATGACACAAGCAGCTTCTACATAACCCATAGGTTCCCTTGTGGCTGCTGGAAGCTTTCAAGCATGCAGTAGAAGGCTCAAAGCATTTTAGAGAGCGTTAAGGCATTCAAAAGGGCCAGCGGCAGATAAATTCTATCTTCAAAAAAAGGGCTGCAACAGAATGCGGCTCGGGAACTGAACCCTATGACTTAAAATTTTGTCAGGCACTGACAGATCTTTACAAATCAAATTCCTATTATTACAATATAAATTAATCGTTTAAACAAGGTTTCCTATGAGGAAAAAACTTTTACAATCCTTAAATTATACAAATGAAATTCATCTAAATTCATCTTTTGACTAAACTCTAACTCTGTTCCACTTAAAACAAGCATATTGTAATAATTTTACCAAAAATTTTTACTCTTCATTCTTGGGATATATTTATGATAACCAAAAAATCTTCCAAACGCACCATAATTTGATAAAATTCGAATTTCTTTATAGACAAAGTTCTGTTCTTTCTCATCTGGGATATGAAAGGAATGCAAGCTTCGGTTGAATCTTATCTTAAAAATATGGTAATTTCATATGCCAAAAAGTGATAAGGACGCTGTGTTGAACGTGACTAGAGAATGTAATTTATTGAATGAAATTCATAAATGTACTAGTTTAGTACTTTGGTGGGTTAGGTCAGTTATGTGATTTTTTTCTTTGAAACAGAAATTCCATTAAATTGCAAAAAAAAAAAAAAGTATTGTATATTAAATGAAATTTATACTATGCAACTAGAACAGAGCACAGGAAAAATGGAAAAGCATAAATGTCAAAAAGAAATCTCAAGTGAATAGTTTTTCAAAAGAGGATTTGGATTTATTATGAATTGAAAGTAAATAAATCTAAAGTGAAACCGTACAAATGTTTCCATTTACACAAAGTAAAAGCAGGAAAAAATTGAAAAGAATTTATGGAAGAAAAGAAAGTCCTAAGTTCAATGGTAAATAATGTAAAGTGATATTCCATTTCTACTTTGTGAGTTTTTGCTTTTTAGTTAAAGGATATTTTTCTGTTTGTTAAACGAAGGCGATGAAAAATGTAAATAGATTATTTGACTTTTCGTAAAATGGGATTATTTTTTAAAAGAAATAATGAATGGCAAAAGGTTTAAGCTGACATTTACTTTGATGATGATGATGATGATTCCTGTCATATTACACACACACACACACACACACACACGTACATACACACGTACTTCCTAACTACACATACTCACACGGACACACAAATGCAGACTCTTGAAAAGGAAGAATTTCATAAAAAAAAAAAAAGGATGCAGCCTGCAATATGCAAATATACGAAGTGATTGCCTTCGGTTGATGTGAATTCAGCAGAGAGAGTGAGAAAGATATAAACAATACCGGCAAGCAAAGACAAGGAAGTGGTAAAAGTCCTGCAAACACGCACACCATCATCACCATCAGAGGATATCAAAAGTTACCAAAGCACACACACACACACAAAAGCGGAAATCAAATAAAGGTAAAAGCAAACACAAAAAATGAGGAAAAATGAAAATGAAAAAGTTTTGTTTGAATTCTTCCTGTCGCTACAACAAAACTGAGAGAGACAACAACAAAAAGTTCTCTTCTACTTTACATTCTACTGTCATTATTATAAAAAAGTTGGCGCGATGGCATTAAAAATTGCTGAGGATGACAGAATAACAACAACAAAACCAGAAAACAGCAAAAATAAAAAATTCAATTGAACTTTTTTCGACTTTACCTTTTACGAAAAATATAAAAAAAAAAAAAAAATAAATGAAAAAGGCTTTTCCAACTTCACGCGAAACTGACAAAGTAAACATCTTTCTACTCTTCTATGCTTCTACTATCACCATCTTCATTATCATCATTATCATCATCATCATCATCATCATCCTTTTAAAATTCACTCTACTGTAAATGACAGAAATAGCATTACGATGTTGATGATGCATGATGATGATGATGATGATGAAAAATATAGAAATCCAAATACTAAAAGGACACACAAAAGATTCTTGCTTTAATGCAAATGATTTACGATATATGACAGGATAGGAATACAGACCAATGATCAAGAGAATCGCATCAATTCAATATGAAAAAGGAAGTTGCCTCATGAAGGGAAAATGAAAATAATGGGACCGGAAGCACTTTGAATGCTTTCAGCCTAAAATTCCATAAATATTTAATATTTAGAGTGACTCTGTCTGAACGTAAAAGCATAAACAAATTAGACATAATTTGATTTGTGGTCAATAACAGCAACTTCGACAACATAGAGTCCGTCCTCCTATCATATCCTAAGCCTCAAAGGACAGAAATGAGGTCACACACCTCTTTAGTTTTCGTTTTGCATTACACATGATTAACGAACAGAAAGTGGGAGAGTTTGAGAATGGGAAAGTCAGAGAGTTTCAGTTTGTGAAAATGTAGGTGTTTGTCACTGACCTTCCCCCACCCTTTTGTGGTTTACATGCTTGATTATACAATTTTTATGAGAACAGGACATGCGACACAAATGACAATGATTAGCCTACAAAAATAAGTTACTTTGATTTTAATAAATTATTATTATCATCATCTATTGACAACAAATTACATTCCTATTCTATTCTACAACACCCACTGTCAGTTAGTTGATTAGTTAAAACACTAAGCCACCCATTAAGTCGGAGTCAATGCTTTGGCATTGAAAGTATTGTATTCACGGAATGAAATTGTTATAGAAAAATGAAAATTGCATGTTAAACTTACAGCTGCGCAGCACACGCTTGCAACTTTGACAGACAGACAGACAGACAGACAGGCATACTACATATACAAAGAGATGCATAGATTAATGGGCGGAATGACTGACTGAGAGTAAGTCGGGTTGACTGAGAGACAGACTGTGAATTACCACTAACTGTGAGTTATTCGATAGACATGCATGCAATGCTATGCAACTTGATTCATTCTCTTTTTTGTTTTCTATTCGAGAATTCGAGACTCATGTTATTTACCTCACCTAAATGGGATATGCCCTTACTCCACTCTTCCCTCCACTCAGTTATTTAGCATGCATATACCAAAGTAATTCAATTGTTCACATAAATACACATTTTTTTTTTTTTTGTTGTTGCAATAATTGCAATGTTGCATAACGCGTTTGTTGTGCTTGCAAAGTCAACAACTTTATAACTAAATAAATGAAGTTAATTTGCAAACAAAAAAATTCAAAATATATAAAATGAAAATTGCAAAAAGATAAATAGACTAAGAGACTTAACCAACTTAACCAAACCAAACCAAACCAAACCAAACCCAACCCACAAAACTTTGGATTTGGAAAAACAAAAAAACAAAAAAAAAGAAAAACCTCAATTGAAAGTCATTTTGTGGCCAAATCGTTTATATTCAAAGTATTTTACTAAGTATATCTTTTTAATCATATTGTTGTTGTTGTTGTTCTTCTTCTTACATATTGTATTTTGTAATAAAGTGTTGTGTCAGCACAAGTGTTTATTATTGTTGTTAGGTTTTTGTTTTTTTTTTTTTTTTTTTTCTTTCTTTCATTCATTGGCATTCACTTGTCACTGTCGCCGTCTTAGTGAAGTTAAAAGTCACCGTTCAAACACACCTGGACAAATTATTAAGTACAAAACATAGAATTTTTCTGTACTAAGTATAAGACATAAAGTATCAGAAGTAGATGAAAGATTGTATTTTTTCAATATCAAGAGTTTTTCTTTAAGTCTTAAAATAAGAACACAATGATTAATAGAAAATGTTAGAGATTATTTGCCACTAAGACAGTGATGAGACAGGATTTAGTACAATGAATTACAGTGTAAGTCCTCTAATCGAGATCATTCTGTAATCCAGTTAGAGTTCTATTATATCCCTTGTAATCCCAATGGATCACGGTTTTACTGATCCGAATCACATCTTGTGTAATTGCAATGAGTGATGATTCAATAAAATGAAACTTGTTTGAATATTAGGGATGCTGCTTTGATCTTGGGATAAGAGTAATGGAACATCAAAATTTTGTAAAAATCTACTTTGTTAATCAATTCAGATGATGAATAGGAGGATTCTGTTGACAACATTTCGTTGTCTATTCTCAAAGAGATAGGGATATCAGATCATGAAAATGGCCAAGAATTAACAAAAATCGAAATTTTGTTACAGAAAATGAATAATGAATGCCTTGTTGGAGATGAAGACCATTTACAAGATAAAAGTTAAAAATGAAGACTCTATCACTGACTTCAGCACATGCATATAATGGGTGGAGGAAGATAAAGTCAAAGAGGACAGTTTGCCCATTTTTAGAACGCTATGGCAGCACGCAATGTAGGCTAAGCAAAGTTGCATTCGCCCAATCAAAGGCAATTGAATTATTTAAAGAAAATTTTAAGTTTTCGCCTACTTTGTAAATATTGTAATTCTAACGTTTAACTGAATTGTTATAAGTGGGTTTTCTGAGAAATGAGTATATTATTTTTTTAAAATATAATAACAAAAATGAACAAGGATTTATAAATGATTCTCTTTAATAATTTTAATATGTCTTTGGTAAGCCGATTTTAATGGATCTGGATTAGAAGAATTCTACTGTAAACGGAATATTTATCAATTACAATAATTCAAAAACTACACTTCATTGACTGTAACAGTGAATCGTAATAAGTATTACCGTCTTAGCTGAATTTATTCAATGTACAGTTAATTAGTTGGTCGAGCAGAATGTAATTCCTTGTCATTGCTCGACTAATTTAGACAAACAAAATTGAGAACCAGGTACCAGTCATCAATCACATCACTCTTCCCATTAATCTAGAATATTGATCAGACTAAATAAAATTGTCGCAAGGTGATAATGGTGGATTTACTTTAACATTCATTGTGGATAAAATTTTTATTGAGAAGTTGCATCCAAAGCATACCAATAATGATATAACCAGTTGACTGTAGGGAATTGATATTCGATATATTGTATAGTCATCAGAACTAAAGGTTTATGCAAAATGTCATCGCAATCGGTCAACAGCAAGAGCGTAAAATTTCAATTATGTACTAGATTTGACCTACATAAGATACAATTTAATCCAAATAAAACCTATTAAAAAAGAGAAACAAATGTAATATTCAATATTCTTTGGGACTCATTAAACTTAAAAACACAGAATTTGATATTCTAGAAATTTATTAAAACATAGTATTACTACAAAATGACCTTAATCTTATAAATAATCAATCGCCTTTTCACACTGCTGAAAAAGTTGCTGGTATTTATTAATATTGCTTTCATATTACTACAATATTTTATTTTTACTGAAAACTGTTTTTTATTTTGGTTATAGATACTATTCTACATACATGGAACGTTGCGCGCACATTGTACTAAGTTCAATCGTAAAATTTGTGAAAAATACATGACTTAGAGCGTTTTTCATTGTATAGAATTAGTTCTTGCAACTCCCTTTTACATTCCTTCTATGTTTCTTATTAAAATTTTAACAAAACATTTACAATTTGAACTTTACTGAAATTAACATCAGATGTTTTTTGCTTGCGCGCAACAAAAAGAAAGATTAAGAGACAAAAAAAAACATCTATATGTATGCAGCACTAACAAAAACTTTGCAGACCGCACTGACTGAATGCAGAAATTGCTTACTTGATGTTATAGAACACCAAACCCTCAATTTTGTCATTTTCTCTGTTGTTGTTTACTGTGAATAGGCTATAAATATTGACAATTTTACATAAAAATTAAAGTTGTAAAACAAATGAATAAAGGCGATGCTTAGGTTCGGACCAATAGACAATTAATGAAAGACATTGAATGTGAATATATTATAATGACCAGGTTTGTAGACAGTATTATATCAGACAGTAGTATTTACGCACTTGACATAATTATTGCCTTGAAGAAACATACAATTTGATGTGGGAGGAAAAGTTTTGTGTTAAGATTATTTTGGAAACTTAAAACCTTTGATAAGATTATAAATTGAAATATACGCATACCAACAAAATGTTTATTTATTTAATCACAACATCAACACCAATATGTATGTTAGTTATTTAAAATTAGTATATACATATGTGTGTATCAGCTAAAGACTTAAGAAAGAGAAAAACATTATAATTTTGCATATGAGGTAACAAGGCGAAGTTTCTGGCACATTTAAGTACATAAAAATCGTTATTCTTATGGGTAGCACTTGCGTGAACTTCACATTAAAAAATTGGGTTATAATGATGATGACATAAGACTCCCGAAATCTTAATAATTTATTAATTTATTTTATAAATGCTTTGATTTGTTTCTAGTTGTGTGACATTGTTCGGATTGACACTTACTAGAGTATTGACCTAGAAACACCTGAACCACAATCCATCCATGATAAGTTGGCCCAAGTGGTACAGTTCTGAACTAAGCTTAAAAAATAATCTCTTCCTCTGTAAAATCATTCTAAAGGTTGTAAGGGCTTATAGCATTGAATTTTGAATTTTTAGTTCAAGTTCTTCAAAAGGCTTGTCAACGCTAAATGGTATGTCCGCTCTTTCATTCTTTCATTCACAGAGACCTGCAGTTGTAAAAATCGTGAACTTTTGCAAAGAACACATCACCCAATTTGAATCGGAAGCTCGCCTTCTGAAGTGTTACCACACCCTGGATCATCCTTCCAAATCTCACGAAAACTAAGCGATAAATAATAATGTAGCTGTTATTTTGTATGACTACATGTTAATCTCAACTCAATAAATTCACTGATTCTTCTCTTTGTGACACTTGCAAATAAATAATTACAAACAATGCAAAAGTATCTGTGTATTTGCTCTACAAACTTGAGAATTTTAACTTAACACTTACACTAACAAACAAGTAAAGCGCATGTGTGACTATTCATTCATTCATTCATTGGACCCTCAACAGCAGCCATAACAAAACGAAACTCTTTTTTGTTTTATTATTGTTTCATTTTATAAATTCATAAACAATATTTCTTTTTATTTTCTTTTACTTTTGGTATACATTTTCTTTTAACCATTTTATAGTCTCTGAGGCTAAATTGCAAACAGTTTTTCTTTTCTTCGTTTTTTCTTTTTTTTTTATGTGACGTGTGCTTAACTTGTGCCCAGTTACAAATAACAGAAATAGTATAAGCAGCATAAACACAAGATACAAATGTATTTATATACACACACTTGTAATTGTAATACACACATGGAAATATACAAAGTTTTTTGCTAAAACAAAAAACAAAAAAAAAAAAATTGAAAACAATTAACAAAACAAAGTCAAAGAGATCATGATTTCTTTTGTTAAAGCAGCCACCACCAGCTGCACACTTCACTCATTTTTATGTGGGTACACACACAACAACAATTTATATATTTTTAGCAATTTTTTAATGTGTTCATTTTATTTTATATTAATTAATTTTGTCTTGCAATTTTTAGTTTATTTTTTACATAAATTATAAATTAAGTTTCTGCTTATTTTGGATTTTTTTTGTAAATTAAAAATAAATTATAAAATCAATTCACTTGACATCAAAAAAAAAGACATGAAAAAATAAACAAACAATAGAAAAACAAATTAAATAAAATTAACATAAAAAAGACATTTGCATGAAGAAAATTGTCGCTTTTGCGCAACTAATTACATGTTAATTTGTCAATTTTGCAAATTAACAGGAAAAAAAAAAACATAAATAAAATAATGTAATTGAAATAAATATGGTAAATTCATTCAATTTGAAAATTGTCAAATTGTCGACGCCAGAGAGAATTTTAGATTTTTCCAATATTTCCCATTTTGGTTTTATTGTTTTCTCTATTTTGTTTGTGTTGATTTCATTTTAATTTGATTTTAATTTTACATGCATTGTTTTTTTAATTTCTTAATTTTATTGTATACCCTTCTGATGCTTCGAATGAAAAATTATTGACACTTTACTAAGATGTTTGTTTCACAAAGTCAAAATAAGAAAAGAATATATCCACTTACCACAAGCACACAAGTTCATCTAGACCCTACCCTTACGGCCTGACTTTAAAAAAGGAAGAGGGGATTTAGGAAAGTTGACTGAATGGTATTCCTAGTTGGTCTCAAAGGGCCTCTGAAACCAAACGCTAATAATCAATGAGCAAAGCGAGATCCCCCAGTGGATATTTTGCCAAAATTTGCCTAAATCATCGAAGAAAAGTTACCCAAGAAGGCGAGTCTGTCTTTCAAAAAGAGCAGGGCTGTCACTTAGGAAGTGTTGAATACTTTCTGTTTTTTCTCCATCTCCATAGCAACGTCAAAAGTCTTAATATGGAACATGTATTCTTTGGGCCATCAACATAATTGCGCAATAATATTGAGTTGAGGAAGAAGTTCGGGGCCTTTCCCGGTTACTTTAACTTTGAAGTGTCAGAACTTTTAAACGGTTTACTGCACCTGGAAACTCTTCTTCTTCTTCTTATTCTTTGTTTTTGTTAGCAACTGACAAATGAAATTATTATTGGTAAAAACTAGGGATGCGCCGAGTAACACTTTTGCCGAGTAACGAGTACCGAATTTTACTCAGCTCAATTTTTTTTCTCCCGAGTACTCGGCCGAGTAACTCGGTTCTATCAAATTCCCATTTCGCGCGCGTAACCAAGTACAAACAGGTTCGCGAGGGGAAGAGCAGAACTTGCAAAAGCTAAAGCTATATCAATAACTACTGATATTTGGACCTGCATGAATAACTTACTCGAATTCTTAAGCTACACCGCTCACTGGCTAGAATAGGAAATTGAGCTTCACAGAGTGTTGCAAATGTCACATTTTAGAGGACCCCACACGGCGGACAATATTCGATCAGTGCTTTCAGATTTATCCGTGAACTGGGATATTAATACTCGCATTCATCTTGTCTTGAGAGACAATGGACCAAATGTGGTGAAAGCCATAAATGATAGTCAATATGTTGGCAAAGGATGCTATATACATACGCTGCAATTAGACGTAAAAGCTTCGTTGAAGGAACAAAATGTAATCAACGTTATTGCCTCAGCTAGAAAAATTGTAGGCCACTTTAACCATTACGCAGTGGCACAAGAAAAACTGACCCTGATACAAAAAGAACTAAAACTGCCAGAGCACAAACTCGTGCAAGATGTTACCACAAGATGGAACAGCACCTTTTACATGATAAACGGATTATTAGAGCAAAAAAGGGCAATATCTCTCTACATCACGGACAATCCAAGTACAGCCAATCTACAACAATTAGCTGAACGTCAATGGGAGATCCTACGGGAGTGCATTACATTACTCAAACCTTTCGAAGAAATTACTAAAATTACCGAAAAAATACAAATATTATAGTTTGGCAACTAAATATATTGCTTTTCTTAAACAAAGTATACTCGGCATTCAAACCGAGTTATTCGGCATTCAAACTAAGTTATTAGGCCGAGTACGAGTATCAAAAACCCGCCGAGTACCGAGTATCAACCGAGTACTCGGCCCATTTCTACTAAAAACTTTATTGAGATTGGTTTGGTCCTTAAAAAGTTATTATTATTGATGTTCATAATGTCCATACTATGGAGTGGTCAGCTCTTTCCTTGAACTTAATCCTATAGATCATCTTTGAATTGATATGAAAACCAATGTAAGAATAGCAAGCATTGAAGAAAGAAATATGTCGCTTGTCAAAAAAAATACATGTTAATCGAATCTATAACCTTAACAAGGTATTTAAAATCACGGAGGAGGAGCCGCTTCTTATTGATTGATATATAGAAATTGATTAAAGAAAATGTACAATACATGATTTTATTTTCTTCAAAATCTCTTCATCAAAATGGAATGATAGGATTACTACAAATATATAGATTGATTGATATCTTGATCTTACGTTTCATCTGCTCATTTTGTTATTTCAAGATTGATGTGTATGTAGGGTATAAAGTTTCCATTGAAAGAACTTCATAATTTTTTATTTCTTTTTTTTTTACTTCTGGTTTTTAATTGATTTTTTTTTTTTTTTTAATTTTACATTCATTAAGTTCACGCCAATAGATTTTTGTTTGACATTAAGCGTGTTTCGCTTTCAATAACTTAATATGGTTAGAGATTTGTTTAAAGCGTAGGTGAATACTGGAATGGAAGCAAATTTTATTTATAAACCAAATTTGGTAAGGAAATATACAAAAAAAATATATATATAAGTATATATATTAAAAAAGCTATTAAAAATTCATATGTAGCTTTATTAAAAATAGGTAAACTCTTCAGTTCATTTTATTACATTTCTAGGATTCAACGAAAAAAAAAATAAATCTAAAATTAACTAAAGTCATCGATTGCACTTAACGCCCACGCTATGCCATCTACCCAAATTTGTTGAGATAAAAATAGAAAACGAAAATACAAAAAAAAAAAAAAACTATAAAATAAAAATATCAAAACTAAGGGGAAAAAAATAAAACTAATGTATCTAGAACCAAATTTAAGCTCATAGATTCTACATATATACATAGATGATACATTAGAGAGAAATTTGTTACTTTAAAGCGACAACAACAAAAAAAAAGGGGGGCTGAATGAGAATTTGTTACAACATGAAAATGAAAAAAAGAAACAAAAAATTATTAAAAATTAAGGAGACAAGAAACAAACTAAAAATACAAATAAAAAAAAAGAATGCAAAATACATATGAAATATGTAAACGAAACACAAAAAACAAAACAAACACAAAAACATAAAGGAAACAACAAGAAAAAATAATAACAACAAAGAATCAACAACAAGATAAATTTGTAAGTTTTTTTCATCTTGCCTTCTTGATGATGATGATGAGAATGCGCCAACTGACAGCATGAATGAAAAAGAAGATGAAGAAACAGCTGAAGACTCTTAAGATTTCATACATAAAGCTACATTTAAGCTAAATGACATCGTACATTTAAGTCGTCATTCATGTCATTTGTTATTCGAATGACAGGAGTAGGCGGCCAAAATCATCATGATGAAATCACTCCATGTCATTTTTTTTTTTTTATATCAACACACTCAAGACACTTGTCACTCAATAAATTTCTGAATCTGATTTCATTTTAGCAATACACTGTTAAGCAAGTCAAGCAATGACATTCATTTTGCCATTCACAGATGTCAAATATGTCGATAACTACCAATAATCATTCACGCAAAACAATAATGGCAATCGGTCATTTGTTTTAAATGTATCTTAAGTCAACTCATTGGACGAAAAACAAAAAAAATGGGCCAAGTGCGAGTCAGACTCTTACACGGAGGGACCCGTACCAGATTGGGGTTTGTATGGGAGGTACTTCCCATCCAATTTAACTGATTCCAACAAATGTACCGTGCCTATATCAAAAACTTATACTAGTGTCTAAATTTCTCTTCAATAGTCTAAAAAACAAAAAAGTTTTTTTTTAACAAGAACCTGAATTTTGTATGAGAGGTACCCTCCCTAGTAGTCCGATCAAACTGAAATTTCGACATTATAAGTTTCTGATGTAAAGCCACCAACCATCCATTTTAAGATCAAGGGATTACCGGATAGTATAGCTGCCATACAAACCAAAATGTGTCTTGTATAGAGTCCCCTTCAAGTTTTTGAAAATATTTTAGTTTTAGTATTTGTTGTTAATGCCCGGATAGAACTACACAGCTCTCTAGCTATTACTGTTCGTAAGATATGACCGAGGAAGGACGGACAACGAAGTCTCTGTAATAGGGTTCCGTTTGGTACCCTTTGGGTACGGAACCCTAAAAAGTAAAAACATCAAAAGCCATAACAACAAAAAATTTACTTGTAAAAATGCAGATGTGCACAAAAGTTTAAAGAAAACCATCAAGCAAAGATATCAAGAAACAAGAATCAAGCAACAAGAAAAAACAGAAGGATAAGAGAAATTGAAGGAACCTCCTAAATCAGTAAATGCATTATGCAGTAAAGCATGTAACATGAAGCATGGGTGCATATGTTGTTTGATGATAATAAAAAACAAATGAATAGAGAAAGCAGACCAAAACCGGTGATGATAAGTGAAAACTATCTACAACATAAAGAGAGGAAGCCCGAGTGTTCCGCAGAGGATTTGGGTTTAAATTATATGTATTTCGATTTGTTTTTATTATACTTGAAATTAATTATATTGTACATTGAATTCTACATTCTGCTAGTAGACAACACTCACACGAACTATGCCAAACTAATCTATGGTTAGAAGTCAATGCCGCAAGAGAAATTAACATCATGTGTGAAATGTATAAAAATGAACTGATTATATTAAGTTTCATTTGAATCACAATCAGAATTAATCTAGTTCCGAATCAATCAAATAGACTCAAGGTTTTTATTATAGAATATGGAATTTTTTGTAGTCGAAATACTAATGAAATTTGCAAAAAATATTTTTTATATTATTCAGTATTCAATTATTTATTAAAAATTAACAAAAACAAATTGATAAACACAAAGAGATGAAATTATTAATCATGATAAACTAAGGCACATTAATCTCTTAAAAGAATCAGGGATATAAAAATGATGTTGCCGGTTTTTTTCTAAGACTAAAATCCTTAAATAAATCATAATAATTTAAAGTATGAGCTACTGTATTTTTAATTGAAATACATGTAATAGAAAAAGCTGAAAGTCGATCTTGTATCATAGTATTCTGTAGATAGATTTTAATAATTTTTAATCTTGAAAAACTGCTTTCTGCAGACGCAACTTTTACATGTGTCGTGTCTCAGGAATCCTCAGGAATACTTCGACAGGTGAAATGAAACTCGGATGTATGTAACTACCAAGCGAGAGATAGCGAATGGTTAGTTTAATAATGCGCGGTTTAAGGCGGGAAATTCAAATAAACATTAGTACTAATAGTAAATAATATTTTCAAACCTTTTATTTAACTTGCCTTTGTATGTGGCCAAATCTTGTAAGCTGAATTAAAACCATTTCTTCACATCTAATTGAGCTGAAATTTTGCATTTACATTTAATTTTGGTGACAATACAATATTCCATATGAATTTTTTTCAAAAATAATGTAACAAAATTATTGTTTAATTTTTTATTTTTGTTTTTTTTTTTTACTTAATTTTTTTTTTTTTACTTAAGTTGTTGCATGAGTGCGCAAGGCACCTGCAAGTGCGAGGTTCCGGGTAGTTGCCCTTACTTGCCACACCCAAGGCCGCCACTAAAGATCATGCATTGATTTAAACACATAATTTTTTATAATTTTCCAAGCATTCAGCGATTAAACAATAAACATTTTTAAGACTACCTAATGAAGAGGTCTTAAAAATTCTATCTAATCAAACCGAAAGGGGTTTCCTTAAGATAGAAAGAGCTTTCCTTAAGATATTAACTCTATCAAAAATGCTATTTAAATGCATTTGATACTCTGTTAGACTAAACTCTTTTACAGAGTCTCAATATTTTTATTTTTTTTTTTTTTTTTTGATACCGTTTTGAGAATATATCGGCGAATATTCAATATTTATGTAAACTTAAAATATCAAAATTGTGTTATTACTTATGTTAAGAACGTCATATTGAGACTGTTAATAAAGTTTACATGAAAAGCTTATTAGAATTATGATCTCAGTATGCTAATTCTCCTCCCACGCAGTAAATTACGATACACAAAGTCTCTTTCAGACTCTGAGTCTGTTCAAAAATCAACAACATAAAGAGAAATACCATAGCTCAAGTGAGTGTTACGAAAGCTCAAAGACTTGAATGACTGTAACAAAGTGCACAGTAGGAGAAGCAAAAGGCCTCAATGCAGTTTTATCTTAGAATTGATGCTGTTGATGAGTGAAGTTGCTTTGAAGCATTAGTATTTTTATTATTATTATTATTATTATTATTGTATTTGTATTAGGAACTATTGATGTTCTCCGAAATATGTAGATGCTCTCTTTGTGAACTAATTTTTTCCATTCTTAGTCTTACTAACAGCATATTTTAATTTATGATCATAACATGGCCTTTGTTATTATCTCTCTCTCTCTCTCTCACACACACACACTCTCTCTCACACACTCTCTCTCTCGCTCTTTAGTTCATATTTTCTATTAATAAATAAGAGACATTTTATTAAACAATATAGAGGGTGTTATTTCATCTGTGGATGAAGCGTTTTTTTTTTTTTACTCTTATGAGACTGAGAGGAAGCCGCGTTTTACCATACACATTGACACATTGAAGATGATGAACTACAGGTAATTTTAAAAGGGGCTTTCCTCCTATTTATTCACCATTTACTTAAAGAAAACTAAATACATTTATTAGCTGAAGGCCCTGGCAGCCATGGCTAATTTTCTGTTAACTTCTAGTTTTAACTTTAAGTTAGCATTATATAAATAAATAAATAAATACATTTATACATACATATAGTATTATTTTTATCATTGCATTTTTGCTTTGTTCTTAAATGCTGCAAGCATCAACAAATAAAGAAACAATAACAATAATAATAATAATAATAACAATAGTATTGTAAGAAGAACAATAAACACGCAAAAGCCTGAATATGAGACATGAGTTTAGTATGTAACTGCCATGAACTACTTTGCCATTCAACAATAATATGAAATAACAACAGCAAGAAGAAGAACAATGTCTGTCACTTTATAACTCCTTATACACATTAGTACATACATACATGTATAAAGATACAAATAAAGATACATAACATAATATTGTACATAGGCACAAGTAGTAGGCTTCTACTATTTAAAGTGAAGACAAGTTTGTATTTTTTTGTGTTTTGGTTTTGCATGTGCAACTTACGATTCGAACAAAAATATGAATGTATCTAGAAGCAAAAAAAAATAAAAGAAAAAAAAACAAAACAAAACAAAACGAGAGCAATCAACCAACCAAGCAACCTACAATGTTTTGTGCTAACTTTGCGTTTTTTTCTTTTATTGTTTTTCCTCTTAAAAACCAAACTAAACAAAAAAAAAAAGAAGACTCAACTCATAAACAACAAAGACAAGAGCAACAACAACAACAATTGCACCAGCACCAACATAATCACCATGTGTTCACACCTTTCCCCGAATATCATCATCATCTTTATCTTCTTCATCTTTAACCATATGTCATTTTACTGTTTGTTGTTGTTATTGTTCTTATTGTTTCTTTCTTAACACAAGACAACATAATGCGATGCAACAACACAACTAAAACGAAGTTAAATGCAAAGGCAACAAGAACAAAAATTGTATATTCTACAAACAAATTCGGTTTCAGTTTTTGAACTCCAATTTTAACTCTTTTTTCGTTTTAACAAACCCCACCATATGTATTTTCTCCCCCACCACACCATCCTCTTATATAAGTAGTTTTCTATACCTTTTGACTTCGTCGACATCAATACTAACAACAACAACAACAACAACAGCAAGAAACACTCGAACTTTGCCTCATGTAAATGCTGAAGGACAACAGCTGTATCTCTTTGTTTTCTAGATATTTGCTTTGCTTTCCTTTTATTAAATATATTTATTTAGACACTCTGCCTCTCACTGTCTCTCACTCTCTTGGCATCTTTAATATAAAATCTCGTCATAAGACTAGTTAACTGGATTTTACGATCAATTGCAGCAATAACAATAAATCCATGTTTTTGATCTCACAAATACAACACAAAAGCTAATGCGCACATAATCATTGCAAAATCTCTCCCACTCTCTATCATTCTGAATTGAAGCTCTCTCTAAACATGACAGACTTGTGTTACTTTGCTCTGCTCTGTACTAAGTTACACAGTTACTTGGTCTCTCGTTCAACTTACTTACTTTGCAAGGCAACCAGTTTTGCGTTTTGAACTGTTTTTTTTTTTCTGTGTGTTTGCACTCTTCTTACTCCTTTTTCGATTTGCCAAAAACACAAAAAGAAACATGAAAACGACGACATGAAAAACGAACGGTGCATGGAGTATGCAGCTGTTCTGTTCTGCATTGACTTACTTACTTCTTTCTTTTTTGGGGGATTTGTAATATTTAATTCAATATTTTTTTTTGCTTTTGCATAAGTTTCAATGGGATTTTCTTGAAACGCAAACAGATAAAAATATTTTTGCCATTAAATGAAGATTTTAGTTAGAGAAACACACACTTATGCCTGCCTATACATACACATATACTACACCTAAGCACAGACTCCAATTGGATTTGGAGTTTGCGCAATGCCCGTGAAAAATCAAAATCAAACAGGAAATTATCAAACACACACACACACACTCACACGCCCCGAAGAAAGGAGGCGGTGGCGTTAAATGGAAAAAATGCCGCTACATCTTGTCATTTTTCAATTGTCAATTAAAGGAAAAATCAAATGAAAAATTAACTAACTCACCATGAATATTTTCTTTCACTAAACCAAATTTGCTTAGGCGAAGCAATGCAATTTTTCCGTCTTGATAGTTTTTTTCATTTTTTTTTTTTTTTTTTGGTACACAGCACAAAAAAACTTCAATTCTTCACTTCACTTTTTGATTTAAATAATTTTTTTGGGTTTTTTGTTTCGAGAATCTTGCGCTATCACAGGCGGCGCAACTTAAACGTTCAACAACAATCACAAATCTGCAGAGTCCGAAGTTAGTTTCAGGCTTCAGAAGCGAAGCGTTAAAATGTCCTTCTTCCTTATTTCTGTACAATTTCTGCAAAAGAAGGAAATTTCCCTATGTCGTGTTGTTTATTTGTGCAGCGCAAATTCCTGATTTTATTTGTATTAGTTCGTCTGCAAATTTCCTCCCTCAATTCAAATTTTTATTAAATATTTTTTATTTAATAACTTTTTCGTTTTCTTTTTCACATTAACTAATTAAATTTAATTTTAATTTGCATTACACTTTGTGGTACTTTTTCTTCTCCTGTTGCTGCTGCGCCAAAATTTCTTTGCTCTTCTTTCTTTTTCACTTCTCTTCAATCACTTCTTTTTTTGCAATTGCTGTTTCTTTTTTTTTTTTTGTTTGTCACCATTAAATTTTGTTTTTGATAGAATTTTTATGTTTTATTTATACAATAAAATTATATACAAACAATCAAATGCATTTAATTTTTGCGGCGACAACGTAACAACAAAAACAATACACACGCGCGACTCACAATTCGAACGGCGTCGTGCGAAGTTGTTCTTTGTCCAATAGTCAAAGTTCTGTAATTAAATTAATGGAGAAAATTGATAAATCAAATTATAAATACATTTTAAAACAATTTTCAAATATCGTAAATTTACAAAATTTTTCAAATCTCGTATTGAAATTTGCCGACGGTCGAAAAATAACCGGCGCGTACGGATCTCTTATCGTTAATTGTCGAATTTCGAGGATTAAGAATAGGAAAAAATTAATATTATTTACAATTTTCATCCAAACTTTTTCACTTTGCAACTTTCGTAAATGCCGACGGCAAAAAAAATCGGCGTGCGTAAACCCACTCTCGCTAAACGTCGAATTTCGACTTGAAAAGTAACGAGTATAAAGAAACGAGTAAGACAAAAAGTAGCGAGTGGTGGCTTTTAGACGAATAGGAGTCGCGCAGCTGACCTGAAATTGGATATGAAACGGTTTTTTATGTGGTTTCGGAGTCGCGCGGGTGTGAAGAATACGAATTTGAGAGAGGAATTGAAACGGTTTTTTATGCGGATTCAAGTGTTGCGCGGGTGAATAGAATGCGTCTTCTGATGGAATTGAAATTTTCTGCTTGTTTTTTTCTCTCGGTGGGAGAGCAAGCCAAAGTGTGTACACAAAGAGAGTATTACTTTTCTATTTTCAGCTCTCTTAAAGGCTCACGCATGTAGCGAGTCGCTTTCAATGGTTACAAAACTGTAAAAGTATGTGTGAAATTATTTACGAAGAATATCTGTATTTCAATTGTTAATTAATTAATAATAATATGTATGTTTGTAATAGTAGCAAGAAACTACATTGACTCTCAAACTGTGAAAGTTTCAACAACAATCAATCAATTTGTCCAGCAGGACTTAAGTTACAAAGTAACCGAACAGGATTATTATGTATTGTATAAAGATATACTATTTAACTTCTGCACTTAAATGCAAACTTTTATCAACATTTTCCACGTTGCACTTTAAAAATCATATCACTAAGTTAAGGGTTTCTTGGTTATTTATTTCAAAATCTGATAATCTTACAGTTTTGCTATCTTTACTAAACGACCAACAAATGGTCATACATTTTCTGCCTTTGCATTTCTGTTGAGGAAAAAGCATTTCCGGTTGAGAAAATGATAAGCAAAATAAAAATCCCCTTTTAAGAACATGGCACAATGTATTGAAAATGCTTATAGTAAATGTTCTCAATATTTGTGTGATACATAAAGCAACCTAATATTCATAATACAATGCAAAAAATATCGACACGATAATTGGCAGTTGTGGCCAACTCAATCAAATTTTCAAAGGTCATTTGTTTTGAACAAATGAGACACATTCAACTAGTTTCAAAGAAATTTTTGCAAATATTTCTCTGCTGTTGTCATAACTAACAAGTTGGCATCTCTGTTTGAGAGAACAAAGTAGAATCGCGATTAAACAAAACAATAAGAAGTCTGCAAAATCGTGAAGTAATTTCCAGAATTTAATGCAACAAACTCATTTCTATTGAACACTGTCAGAGATAAGAAATTGTGGAACATGCAGGCGCTGTACATATTCCTTTCCTTATTACTTTATTTACTAGTTGTAAATGCCACCGAAATTGTATGGTACAAGAAACCCAAACCCGTAAGTACATAATAAATTAACAAAATAAAACATTCTCTATTCTTAGTAATTCATTCCGCAGGAATGTAAGCATGATCAAAAGCAATTGGCAGTCACCCAAAGTGGATTTGTTCAATGCTCTATAAAAAATTCGGTACCGGTTGAAATATGTGGTAATTGCATATCGGAATACAAGAATATGGAAAATGCGTACGAAATTATCACCAATAATCCAAATTGCACTAAGGAATTCTTTGACAAGGATCGCATTAATCTCATGTCAACATTGCAAGGCTTACTCAAGGGCTTATGGGCCAAGGCATATTGTGATGATTGTGCTAACGGCAACAATTCCGAGATATTTAATGATAAATGGTCGCTTTGGAACGGATGTACATTGCAAGATCAAAATAAAGGAGTTTGCATAAGATGTGAATTACAATATGAAGATCTGAATTCATTCTACAAAGGTTTAGATATTAACAACAAAGGCAAGGTTTGCTATGATCTACAAGATAAGGTAGAGCACAGCAAGGTATAAAGAGTCACTCTCACGCTCTCTCTCTCTCTCTTAACTATCTCTCATTATTCCTAGATGAATCGTACGCGTTCCGAATGGTCAAATACATATAAGTGCTGTAAACGTGAGAAGAATTTTATGTATTTCTTGATTGCCACCGGCATATTTGCTTTCATTCCGTTTATTTTCTATGGTGGTGCCTACATAATAACCAAACGTCAAGAACGCAATCATGGGTTGTTAAATGAGCATGGTGAGTTTGTATGAACAGAGTTTGGGACCACATTCAAAAAATACAAATAATAATTATACTTTGTTTTACAGAACCTGGCCTTGATGGACCATCAACAGCAAGTTTAATTGCAGCAGCAGTAATGGCTACAGCTACAACGCCACCGGCAACGGCTGCATCGTCATCATCAGCATCATCATCGGGACCATAGCTTACAACATCCGCTGCTGCTCCTCCTGTTAAGACGAAACAGGCACTAATAGAAACTAGCGATAGTGATTCAGATGATAGAGCTTATGCAGCAGTACTACTTGCTGGTAAATCCAGGAAGCGTTAAAATGATTGCATTAATTGTTCCAATATTAAGTATAATTTTTGCTTCGAATCATTAGTGTGTAGTTACTTTTCAATTAATGTTGAATGCATTCAAATCCTTAATTTCTTGAAGTTGTATTTTGAGATGTTGTGATTTTCCAAAAACAATTGAACTGATAAATAACAATAATTAATTTTTTATGTACATTTCTTTTTATTTTCCATTTAGTTTTTCATATTTTTATACTCTTCACGGAAGTGTATTCACTATTATTATTATTATAAGTTTGTCATGAAGTTTGTAACAGGCAGAAGGAGACAAAAAAAAAAGACCACATAAAGTATATATACTCTTGATCAGCTCGATTAGACGATTTGATTAAGCCATGTCCGTCTGTATGTATGCAAACTACACACTCAGTTTTTGAGCTAGAGAGCTGACATTTTGCACGAACTTTTCTTTGTACCATACGCAGTACATTTGTCGGAACCATCCGATTCGGACCACTAGGAGAGCGGTACCTCCCATAAAAATCATGTTCTTATTAAAAAAACTTTTATTTTTTGACAAGAAAGGCCCAGGACATTTTTCGGAACCAGCCCAATCGGATCACTAGGGGGGAGGAGGGTACCTCCCATACAAACCATCCATTTGAAATCATGTACTTATTAGAAAAACTTTTTTGATTTTTGTCCTATTGAACTGAAACTTCAACACTATCAGTTTCCAAGAAATGTGCAAAACATTTGTCGGAACCAGCTCAATCGGACCACTAGGGACCCTCCCATACAAACCACCCATTTGAATACCACAATGAAACAAACATTCACTGCGTCCCGTGAAGAGTATTTCATCTTCGGCATAGTCGAAGATAACGTTCTTTCTTGTTTGATATTGCACTGCTGCAAATTGTTAGTTCGATGCCTCTAGTAGGAACGCAATGAACCTGAAAGCTGTAAAGAAATAAAGTTACATGTATAATATCCTAACGTCCTAAAAGATAGTCCAATAACAAGTTCAAATATTGTCAGTAGTAGTTCCACATGTACAAGAGATGATGATGGATGTTATTTGTCCCACTGTTCGATAATTAAATTTTGCTCATAAATGAGATGCTACAAGAGCTTTTTGTGATTGGAAGCAGAAAGTCATGTTTATCGAACGTTGCAAGGTCAAAGCATAGCACCCACCTGTTGTTGTTGTTGTTTTGAAGTGATTTTGAAGTATCGGTCCAATCAATTATCTAATCAACTATATTTAATATAAATCATTTCTATTCTATCTTAATTTCCGTATATTCATCCACTTTTATTTGCTCAAAGGCCAAAGACCCCTCACTGAGATAATATCTGAAAAGCGTACCGATAACTGAGAAGACTTCAACCGGCTTCTATCCAGCAACTGCCAAAAACTATCGCTGTTTATTCGCTTCCAAATAAGTAGGAAACACCCAACTGACACAAGATCACCTAATAAATGGAACTCCTGCGCAACACTGTTTTTAGGGTGACACTCTCTCCAATGACAATCTGTTGGACCACTGTTCAAACTATGGTTGTAACGGAATTTCATATCCGCCGCCGCATGTTTTTAGCGGAGGGATAATTATATTTTGTCATTGAGTGTTAGGTCACACTTTTCACTTCCTATTACACTCAACAAAAGCCAAATACGCGAAAAAAGACAAAGACAGACGTCAGCAGAGTTGATTGCTATATTGCACACAAATTGTTCGAAGTTGTTGCTTTGAAACCAAATTTTATTTTTTTCTTTGTTAACCCACCTCCGCCGGAAGGCAAAACCTGGACTTCCGCCTCTTCATGCATTAAAATGGCCTCTGTTACAACCCTAGTCCAAACTTCGCGAAGGACTAGAGCATATTATTTCAAAAATACAAAAAGCTTAGATCTCCTCCAACATCACACAACTGAGAACATTAATATAATCTGTAAATATATCAATCATTGCAACATAGCTAATAAACTAGCTAACGTAATACTTGAATGACCCCCACCTATAGAATCGTTGGTCTTGATAGATAGTTCTGCAATATCATTAATTTACTGTGTATTGGAAGAAATCTAACAATCTAACTTTTTGTACATAATCTACATCCAAGAATTATAACAACTATGTTGTAAAACAATCCCCGATTTCAATATGGTTCATGCCCACTGTATTGACTTAATAAGCTTGATTATTATTATTGCTAATATGCAAAAAGCTAAGGTAAAGTGCTAAGGTGCATAAAAAGTGACTTGCGTCCATAGTCACCGGCAGTCAATTCCCCCAAGTTGACTTTAATTTTCGATTAGGCGCTGTTGTTTTACAGATTTGATCTACTTGCTGAGTGACGGACTGTGTCTTATTGCTTTTACAAAGGAAATTTATCTAGCTACTTGTACTTATTCTAAGTGAAATTTATCCAATTTATTCTCAGTGCAATTATAATAGTAACCGTTAGCTAAGATTAAGACTTAATTTCATGGTGCCAAGCACATGGAATGATAAACGTCACCTTAGATATACATTAGACTTGTGCTTGAATGCGTTTAAAATGCTTTTTGAATCATTCACTTCTTTTGCCGAACCCATTTAATGTGAATGCGAATGTATTCTGAATTTCGTTGCTGTAATGTGAATGTTGTTCCCATTCACATGTTCCTATGTAAATCTCTTGTGAATGAAAATGAATGTTGGTACCTGCGAATTGTGAGTACATCATTTTATGTACCTTTTATCCCTAAACAAATGAATGATCGCGTCGCTTAACGAAGTAAAATAACAACGAAGAACATGAAAAAAGACAAAGAGACACGTCGGCATAGGCATTCGCCTCGTGTGCCTTCTCAGATTTAGTTTAAAGAATGAAACTTCCGTACTTTTTTAGATTTCAAGATACCGCCGTTCTACTAGACCCTTCCAAGTGGTTATATTCTTCCACGAACCATATAAAATAACGAGTAAATTTATCCCGAAACTTGTAGTTTGATATAGCTGCCTGCAATCATAATCTGTCCAAAAGTTTTGGTCTCCCTATGTACAAGTTTATCAGGTAAAGTGTAAAAGGTATGTAAGCTTCGTCTTCGGTAAGAATTTCCACAACTTATTCCTTCTTTAAGTGTTAAAATATGTAGACCGATACTTCTCCGAACTCCAAAACGAACTATTTTCTCCATACTTCGTCCGTACTACGCTTTGACGAAATTGATTTCTGAAAAGTTTATGGGACACACCACACCATATCAATCATTCAATCAATCAATTAAGAATTAGTGTGTTTGTCACGTACAGAACGAACTCTTATATTAAGAGTTACATATTCAATACTTATACTCGTATGTATCCGTTCGCTCATCGGCACATCGTTGGCAAAGAGATTCGTACGTACGTCTGAAAGACAAAGAATAATTTTAGTTTTGGATAAATTTAGAATGAGATTGTTGCAACAGGTCACTTGTTGACTTCTTAATTGTTGATTATCATCAACATAGTCAACAAAGTAACTTGTAAAGATGATGATTGAATTTTAATATTTTTTGTTTTTTTGGTTCGAAAGTTTTGCTCATTTTTTTTTTTTTTGTTGTTGTTGTTGTATTTTTTGTTTTTTATATACTTTTTTTCGTGATTTTACTGTTGTTATTGTGATGAGCAAACACAATTTTGTTGAGAAAGAGTGAAAGGAACTGAAAACTTCTTTGAAGTTTAGAGTAAAGTAAAGTAAAAAGTTCATCATTATTTCTATAGGATTTTGTTAACTTAAAAATATCTTTTTGTAAAAATATCACAGATTTGATTTGTTGTTTGAATCATCAATTGATTGAAGTCTTTTTCACGTCTTCCATCACTTTGCACTTTTCTTTTCTACTTTCTTCATTCTCCCAGGGCAATGTTCATTATTTAATAGATTATAAATCTGAGGTAGGTCATCATCATATACATTATAGATGATTTGTGGGGAGACTAGTGTGGAAGAATGGAATGGAAACGGATTTGTTGCGTACAAATATAGAATGAACGTCTTTTCTTTTTGCTTGATGCATGTCAGTCTCTGATTTGATTTGCATTTTTGTTTCATTTTCTTGTACCAAAAATAAAGTTCACATTTTTTGAATTTCTTTTTTTCTTTTTTTTTATGTATTTTTTTTCAATTAATTTAAATTATTGATTATTTTCTTTTGCCTATGGTAAGTTTATTTCTTTATCTTTTTTTTTTTTTTTTTTTCAATATTTAATTTTCTCATAATCTCAGCATTGATGGTCAACTGAAGATCGTTTAAAATTTTGTAATGAGATTTTTTAAAAATTATTATTATATTATTATTATTATTAATTAATTTTGTTTTTGTATCGTTTATCTTTTCTTTTTTTTTTTTTTTTGTTTTTTTGTTTCGTTTTATGGGGGATCTTTTCAAAATAATACAAAATTATCCATTCATAGTTCTGATTATTGATGTTGTTACTTTGTTTTTCGCTTACATTGAACGATTGATTTCTTGCTAAATATAAATTAAAACCGAAACTCGATGGTGTTTCTGGATGATAGCAGACACCAAGGATGATTGATACTCGACTCGTTTAGACTCGTCGGTCTCCTCATGCTATACTACAATATTTGCAATGGAGGCAAAAAAAGTGTGACACTTTTTTACACTACGAACAAACACTCATTTCATTCTTAGATCATAATTTCATCATTTCCGTTTCACACTTTAGTTAAAAATATTTCTTTTTCTTTCTTTTTTTTTTCTCGCGCTATGCACTTTAAGAATTAGAACACAACAAACATCGGATGGATTTAACGTCGGCCATCTCTATAGCGTTGGGCACGATCGCCTCCGGCACGGAACCGTTCGCGTTCATTGCTACGACCGCCGCCGCCGCCACCACTGTTGCTGCCACGTTGATGATAATCACGACGATCGCGGGAACGACTCAAATTCGAATTATCTCGACTGCGATAGGAGTTCGGTCCAGGACCTATGCCATTACCAGGTAGACTACCAACACCGGGCATACCACCAGAGAGTGATGCATTGCTGTTGCCATTGTTGCCATTAGTAGAGCTGTTGCCATAACTAGGGAAACCGGGTGGTGGAACTGTTGGCAAGCCAGCATTTTTCCAAGCAGCGAAATCTTCGTAGGATGGTGCTTTGTCAAAACCAGGTGGTGGTGGACGCATTGCTTGTGGTGGTGGATAGTCAGGCAGTGGTGGTGGACCAGGTCCATCGTAATACCGCACTGGAGGAGGCAACTGTTCATACAGAGACCCAGGTGCACCAGGTAGTGCCGCACCGCTGGCTCCACTTGTGCCAGGCATTGGCAAATTTGCGAAGGGCGGTACGAAGGGTAACGGTGGCAGCTGGCCATGCATGGTACGCATGTAATCGGCCACATAAGCTTCAGCTGCTGCGGCCGAAGACATGTAACTGCCCAAGATGGCATGCCTGCATCACCGCCCCCTGAACGTGAGCCCCCATGAGGACCAACACCGCCAGGACGATATGGTGATGAATTGCGCTTATAACCACCACCACCACCACCACTACCTGGTGGACCCATATAACCGCGATGATGTGAACGTTGGTGATGATGTGGTTGTCCACCGCCACCATAGTTACGTTTGTGACGCATGGGCCCAAAATTGCTATCGCCACGACCCCCTCCACCATTACCGCGACCTCCACCACCTCGGCTAGACAAGCTACGCGGTGGCTTATAGATTACATGAATACCCTTTTCACGCATATCGCGGGCAGTTTCCTTTGATTTACGTAGTATTGGCGTCAATTCAACTTTTTCGTCCTCTGGAAATAGACGACACAACTCCGCTCCAATCTTCGGCTCGATTTCCTGACCGTCACGTCCAATTTTAACCGGTTTACCTTCATTCCATGAATTGTGTAGATGCAACGTAGCATTAAAGGATAATTCCTTGCGACAAATCCAGTCAAGTTCTATGACGCCACCTAACGCTTTCGCTGAAATACTTGGTGGCAATACCCAATCAACTTGAGGTATATCACGACGTGATGGAGCTGCCATGCGTGCAAATCCAGAGAATTTTCCTTAAAAACAAACAAATAAGTAGACACCAATATTTGGATAAACTGAACAATAAAGTAGACTTACCACTCTCATTTACAGAGAAAATCAACAAAACATTGCGTGCTTCCTTGTATGCTTGACTGAGATTTGAGTCATTTTGCGGTAGCGTAGCCCACACATTCTTCGTCTTTGACAAGTTAACATTGTCAAGATTATTCGATTTGATAAGAAAGAAACGAGTATCGCGAAATAGATAATTGAGTTTCGTCATGTAATCATAGGATTTGGTAGTGTTTCGCTTATCGGATCCACTGGTTGTATTGCGCTCGGGCGTTTTGCTCTTCGAAGCCGCTTTACGGGCGCCATTGCGTTTGTGATTGGCACCCGAATCAGAATCTTCTGATTCAGAATCCGAATCCATATGCGGCATTGCCGGCTTATCATCTTCAGCATCGCTGACATCACTCTTATTGGCTCCACCACCAACATCTGTGCTGCTGTTTATAGCCGATTGCTGGGCTATATTAGTGTTGCTGCTACCAACAGACTTCTTACGCATTTTCTTCGCCGGTTCATTGCTTGTGCCGCGTTTCACGTCACTGGAATTAGAATTGGACAATCCCACTGAATCGTTCTTCTTTGATTTCGATGTAGTAGCTTCGCCTGCGCTACGTTTTTTCTTCTTTTTATCGCCATTTACAGCTGGTGGTGTCACATTCCGTTTGGTTTTCTTCGCTACCTCTTTGTTTTTTGCCTTGCCCTTGGTCAACTTACGCTTATTTCCACCTCCGGCTCCACTCGAAGATGGAGCCGTGCTCACTGAACTTATACTTGGCGCTGAATCTGATGACTCACTACCAGACTCAGATGCCTCACTTCGTGTATCGAAGGAATCATCGAAGTCTTGCAATTCTTCGGCTATATCAGCCTCATTCTCATCTAATCCCAAATGCACCGCGTCCAGATCACCCATGTCTCTCATATATGCAGCAATTTTGTGTTTTTGTTCTTAATTTTTTTTTTCCTCTAATACGTCGTTCGCTCTCACCTTGAATGTTTTCTGTTTACCTTGCTCACTTTTATTTCTCTCACTCAATCTCCCTCTTCCGCAGCAGTCTCTTCTTCTATTGTTTGCTGTTTTGCGGCTTCTCTTTTGTGTTGCTGTTCTTTAGTTGAGAATGAATGAAATGAGATGCGGCGGCAGCGTCAACGAATACATAAAACATAAAAGAAGAAGAAGAAGCAGAGACAAAGTGAATCGATTTAGACGATTGAAGTTTTTTTTTCAAACACTTAAAAACCAATCAAAATTTACACTCACTACAGAAAATTCAATTCTCTTTCCTTTTTTTGGTATTTATTTACACTTTTTTAATATTTTCATTAAATTTTCTTTTTTATTTCATAGGAAAATATACAAAATCCAAAAACTATTTGCAGTCTATTCACTAAAACTGAGAGAGTGATTGGACGCAATCGTCGTCGATTATCGCTTGTTTCGATATACATTGTAATCAGGGTTGCATTCGAAAATGCTACGAGCTTTGGTCTTTTTTTCCTTTTTATCTCTTTGGTCTTTTTGTTATATTGTATTTAAATATTTTTAAAATGTTCAATCGAAAGGCATTGATTGATAATTTATAGTATTAGCAATAAGCCGACAGTGACTTAAAAGTTTTGAAAAGTGTGTGCATTAAATCATTGCGGCAGCCCTCGTAATCGATATCGAGAGGCAGCTGTTGCATTAACATTGGTGAGTGGTGCAAATTGCTGAGGATGGAACACAAAATCGTAAACCATCGATATTACATAGAAACTTTTAAAGCCTGCATACAGTTTTCTGAAAAGTGTTATTAAATGATTGTAGATTTTTATATTTTGGTTAGTTTGTTATTGTTTTTGAACTTACAAATGAAGTGAAGTGAAATGTCTGAAATTGATACTTCGAAATTATTTACTCAACCACTTCATCTGCTGGAGAACTTCACATCACAAAAATGTCTTTTACCGGACTCCATATTTCGAAATGATGCCGTCGTAGACTTGATGCCAGGAACCTGGGCCAAATGTGTCCTCGAGAATGGTTCCTATTCGGTGTGCCGTGTTTATCCACGTGACTTTATACAAAATTGCTATTTGGACAACTGTGTAGCCTCCGAAGATTTTGAAGCTGATGGAAAATTGCGTCTATACCAATTTGAATGTCTTTCCGAAATAGAAGAAAGTGAGCCACCAGTATCGGAAGTGACAATTGTTTTAACATTGACAGAGAAACTATTACGAAAGAAAGGTTTAACTAAAGAGAAATTATTGGATTTGGCTAAGGCTTTTTTGAAGCCACTAACATTAGTGCCCGGTTGCCGTGTTCAGAATGGAGATTTACTGACACGTGGTGTGGTGGCTATAAAGATTGCAAATGTAATTGGTTGTGCGGATGACCAATTCTTTACCATCAAGCCTGAAACATCTTTGAAGATTGAAGATGTGCGCTTGGAACAAATGCAGCCGCCATTAACAAGTTTTCTTTTGTGTAGTTTTGAAAAACCTTGGTTGGAACTAAACGATTTATTGACAATTGCAAAGAATCCTCAAAGACCGAAAGGGTTACCACTCAATGCCTTGGTAACAGGTGCCATTGGTAGTGGTAAAAGTTATTTGGTCCACTATTTTATGCATTTAAGTGGATCGAATTGCTTTCACATAACCGCTGCCAAGGTTCAGGCCGGCGAAACGGATCAGAATTAAGGCAAATCTTTCAGTCAGCTCGTTTTTTCAGTGAGCAAATGAAGCCAAATTGTAAGCAAATTGTATTTTTAAGTGTACCACATACCATAAAATAAACTATTTCCAGCACCTACAGTCATTTTGTTAGAAGATCTTCATTTACTCTGCCCCTCAGTGAAAATGGGCGCTTCCGACACGGGGAACATACTGCGCATCTCTTCGCAACTCCTGGCTCTTGTCGATGAACTCAAATCTTCTAACTCTAACATTATTTGCTTGGCTACAACAAATGCACCTGAATCACTTAATGAACAGACACGACGAGCTGGACGCTTTGAGCATGAGATTACAGTCAATGCACCAACAGAATTACAACGAAGAGAACTTTTTTCTCTGCTCTTTAAGGAACAAATACCACAAACTTCTCTAAATGACGATGATGACATATTGAATTTAGTTGGTCAACAGACACAAGGATATATGATTGCTGATCTTGCGTTGCTGATACGCAGCATAAGCCAACAACTGTTGCTTCATCCAGATACTGATTTGACCAGAATCATTAAAGATGCTCTACAGCGCAGTCAACCCAGTACAGTTCGGAACACAGATGTCAGTGTTTATAAAATTTCAACAGGCTTTGAATCTATTGGTGGCATGGAGTCTCTTAAACGAACATTATCTGTGTCTGTGTTGGCTGGTTTAGATCATCAAGCGGCTTTTGCACGATTTGGTTTGACTTTACCAAAAGGTGTGTTGCTCTATGGTCCACCAGGTTGTGCGAAAACCACTGTAGCAAAGTGTCTAGCGAAAGAGGCAAATATGACATTCATAGCGACTTCGGGGGCAGAAGTATATTCACCCTACGTCGGCTGTGCTGAGAAGTTTATAGCAAAGTTATTCGATACAGCGCGCAAGAATACTCCTTGTTTGATATTTCTGGATGAGATTGGTCAGTTAACAATGCAAATTTAAACAGCAGACTTTAGTGGTTAATGGTTTTTTGTTTTGTATCATAGATTCCCTTGTTGGACGTCGCTCAGTTTCAGCGGCTTCTGGCTCTGGTGATGTTCAACTGCGTATACTCTCGACCTTACTTACCGAAATGGATGGCATTGTTACTACAAGTAAAAGTAGTGAATCTGCTGCCCTGCAGCATATTCTTGTTGTTGCTGCCACAAATCGTCCAGATATGGTCGATGATGCACTTATGCGTCCTGGACGCTTTGATAAACTGATACATGTACCTGCACCTGATCTGGATTCGCGTTTGGCTATTCTTAAATTACATAGCCAGCGTATGCCATTTGCAGCTAATGTGTCATTGAATGAGATTGCTAAGCGAACTGTAAACTATTCTGGAGCAGATTTATGCAATCTTTGTAATGAAGCTGCCATGCATACATTCCATCGTGATTTTGATGCTTCACAAATTGATACAGTTGACTTTGAAGCTGTTCTACAGACACATAAATCTTCATTGACACAACAACAAATCGATTGGTATCATGAATTTGAGAGAAAATTTGTTAGATGATATTTTTTTTTTGTAATTAAATGTCAGATGCTATGGATCAGTAAATCTAATCCAATGTATAACTTTCTAGAATCTCTCTGTCAGATGTGCTGAAGTTAAGCTACAGAAATATTTTCACAAATCTGCTTCCAAAAAGCACCAGCTTCTAGGCGAATGGAAATGTGATGGTGGAATTATAATATCAAAATCTATTCGTCTACTCTTAACCTTTTAAAAAGAATAACAACAGTACTGAATGACAACTGTTCTATCTGATCTTTAGGACTTGAAATCTGTGCGGAAGATCCGAGACATGAAGCCTTTTCTATACACTGTTGTCCATAAGAGTTACAGACTAAAGGCACTTTCAGGTCTGTGAAATTTAAAATTGCTTACATACTAAGGAGCACTTTCTGCTATACTAAGTAAAGTCAAAGCAGAGTATCTTTGCAGTATCTGCCTTATAGAGACAAAGTTTAATTGCTTCCTCCAATCGGATGTCAACAGTAAATGTAGTATACAGGACGGGGCCCAGCATTAATGCCATACCGTTGTGAGAGTTCACCCGATTAGGAAGCAGATAGTATGTGGGTGTAGCAAGTCATTTCTTAATCTTATAAAACACAACTTGGATGCCAGACTTTATTTAATGCTTTTTTCTTTAAAAGGAAACTGCACAATATTTTTTATTTTCAAATCCAATCACCAAAGCTAAACTCTACGAAAAAAGCTGTTACTGTATAAAATCATACTAAAGCCGTTATGGACCTACGGTATACAGCTTTGGGACACTGCTTCCAACTCAAATCTGGAAATTGTTCCGAGGCTCCAATCAAAACTTCTCCGTATGTTTGCCGATGCACTGTGGTATTTCAGAAACGTGGTTATAAAGATTCCAACTATCAGTAAGCAGACATACACGTCGTATAAAAAAGTTACAGCCTTTGGATCTCCCGTTCCGCTACCAGGAAGAGCTATTATTTTCTGTGACAATGCTCAAGCGTTCCATGTTCTTTTCTTCTTAACCCAATCGGATGATGTTCACATTATAGTTAAAATTTCAAATATTTATGCACTTTTAACGCTCACACAGCGGTGCATTTTGCAATATTAAATTTATCGATATACGTTCCTCTGATAAGGTTGAGAACACTTTCAAACTGAAGCTGAGATAACCCTCGAAACTTTAATGAGATTGGTAGCACAATTAAACTGTACATGAGAAGAGTACCCTTGAGAAATTGATTTAACTGGCCATATAGGTAAAAGTTGAGTTAGGTTTTATTTAAAATATCAGCTGATTGCGAAAATCAGAAAAACAAAGAAGTTAATGTAATTAAAGCTCTCGCTCGCCATCTCTCTCTCTTTCTCTCGCATCGATATAATCATATTGTTATTTGTTTAATTTGTGACTCACCCAAAAAAATGTCCGCAATTAACAACAATGCAAACAATGCTAATACAAAAGAACATCAACCGCCTTCTTATGACGAAGTCATGCACCAATTTGGAACAGCGCCACAACAACAAGGTGAGTTGTCTTTGCATAGAAGTTATTTTGTATTAAATACTAAATGAAAGTCGTCCTCTAGGTGGTGGAATATATCCGAACCCACAGGTAATTGCTGGTGTTCATCATGGTGCTCCTAGTGCTCCTCCACCAAATCTACAGCCACAGCCACAGCCTGGTGCTGGTTATGTGCCAAGCTATGGTGCATTTGAGACAACACCCGTTAGTGTCATTGTACAACCACCAACTGTTGCAATGCCCACCGAGATAATTGTTATTGGCGGTTGTCCCGCCTGCCGCATTGGCGTCCTAGAAGATTCCTACTCATTGTTAGGTGTTTGCTGTGCAATTATTTTCTTTCCAATTGGCATACTTTGTTGCCTGGCAATGCGTGAGAAACGTTGCACCAATTGTGGCACCATTTTCTAAACTAAACAACTGCATCGAATCTCAAGAGAGATTCTTATTATCATCTATCCGATTTGTTATCAACTCAATAGCATTAAATGCGCATTTTAACGGTGAATAATCAAAATTAATTATTAAAAATAATCATCAAAAGATTACTGGGTAAGCTTCATATTCTACTCAGTTTGTCCGGGAACAGTCGCGGAAGTGAAAGTGATGCTGCTGCTGTTACTTGCAAAGCAATATAGATAAATTTGTTTACAACAAAACAAAACAAAGAAGCAATCAAGAACTTTTTGTACCAGTTTTTTCCATTGTTAATTAGGCTAGTGAAATAAAGTCACAAATCAGACCATTAAAGTAAACATAATTTAAAAAAAAAAAAACAAACCTAAACAACAAATCTCTCTATGTAGTAGTACGATTATATTGAAAACAAACAACAAACAATTTTTGTTCTTACAACATCAGAATACAATACAACACAACGCAAACCAAACCAAAACCCAAAGCACAAAGCTAAATAGACAAACGGCGTAGTCTGCTTTATTTATTTTACAGTGGAAGCTCACAATTAAAAAACACATGTAATTGAACTACAACAAGTCCTCGTTTCACACACTAACAAGAGGACATATATTTGGATACAAATCTATGGTATCGCGGGTTCAAGCCTTCCAAAACTAGGCACTACTCCATACACAAAGACTTAGGAGTCACCAGTGACCACTGCAATCGTCAGCAACATACTAATTCAAATAGTTTGGCAACGATACACCGACCAAAATCGTGGTAAACTAGACAAGAGGACAGTACCGAAAAAAAGGAGTTACGTTCTTTTGTTTTGTTGGTTTTTAAAGCTTCACACGTCTTCGAATGGATAGATCTGATTTCAGGAAAACGATTCAATACTTTTGGTCAATGCTAGACACTGTTTAAGCTTTCTGGCAGTCATAAACCTTCTATAGCCTCAATATCTTCGAAATTATTGTATCCCATTTTGAATCATTTTCGTAATTTTAATAGCTCAATGGTCTCCAAACAACTCTTCAATATCCTCGATCTTTGAAGCCTTCGCCTTCAATTAAGTGGACAAGTTGTAAAATTTCATTTAGCTCATCATTTCTATTCAATTGGTATCAAATTTTGTCACTGTATTAGATCGAATTCATATTAAAAGCATCCCGAGATATCATTACGAATGGCCATGATGTTCACTTAAAGAATGATTCCAATTTACATGAGGAGTCAGTATGGGACAATAAGTTTATCAAGTGCTACCAACTGATGATAGCAGTTTATATAAATAATCTTTCCATCAATTTCTTTTCATGGTGCTTGAGATTTTTGGGGAATATGATTGCTACCCTGATTTTGCAATATTCATTGTGTTTGTGAATAACTCAGACATTTCATCCCATGGAAATTAATTTAAAGCTTCATTCAGAACCCTTGATTCTTAAAACTAGAAAAGTTCTAATTTCTGAGTGTTCTAATATGTGAGCTTCTACTGTACAAAACAAAGCAGATTTCCGTCACAGCTTCCGACAACAATGATGCTGACGATGATGATGACGACTACGCCGCCGCCGTAATTAATTGACAAAAGAATGGATGAATTTTTTTTTTTTTTTGCGCATTATCATGTTTACTTTGCTATTAGGGGTTTCTCTCATACTTTGTATAGGAAACATGAAGACAACAACAAAAGTCGTGACCACCATCACCACTGTTTACTGAACTGAACTCAGTTGCTTTCGAAATGTTATCAATGTCAGAGATCAGATACGCGGAACATTTGGTTACTTTTCTTATTGTAATTTTATTCCTATCCAGACAACAGGTTAGTAGTAGTGCCAGTTCTAGTAGTAGTAGTAGTAGTACTAGTAGTGGTAGTAGTAGTAATAATGGATCTAGCAATGGTAGTGGTGGGGCACGTTATAATGTCATCTTAGTCATATTTGATGATTTACGTCCTGTATTAGGCGGTTATGGTGATCCATTGGCCAAAACACCACATTTGGATGAGTTCATGCGTGGCAGTCATTACTTTACGCATGCTTATAGTCAAGTGAGTAATTCATAATTTAAAGGAATTCCTTATAATCATATTTTCTGTTTTTTTTAGCAAGCTCTTTGTGCTCCCAGTCGAAATTCCATGCTTACTGGGCGGCGTCCGGATACTTTACGTCTCTATGATTTTTATAGCTATTGGCGTACTTTCGTTGGCAATTACACAACTCTCCCACAATATTTCAAGCAACATGGTTACTATACTTATGCATGTGGCAAAGTTTTTCACCCAGGCATCTCATCCAATAATACAGATGATTATCCACTTAGTTGGAGTGCGCCACCGTTTCGTCCCACTACAGAAAAATATATGAATTCACCTGTTTGTCCAGATAAACATGGAATTCTGCGTAAAAATCTTATTTGTCCGGTGAATCTTGCAACGCAACCGTATAAAACTTTGCCGGACATTGAATCTGTAACAGAGGCTTTACGTTTCCTACAAACTCGTACACAAAAGAGGCGTCCATATTTCTTGGCATTGGGTTTCCATAAGCCACACATTAATTTCCGTTTTCCTCGACAATTTCTACATCAATTTACTTTGAAAGAATTTTTTAATTATACGACGGATTCCCGGAAACCCTTTGAGATGCCAAATGTTGCTTGGAATCCCTACACAGATGTTCGTTCACGTGATGATTTTGTCAAATCGAATATATCATTTCCCTATGGTCCAATTTCCCCAGTACAAAGTGCTCAAATTAGGCAAGCGTATTATGCCTCGGTTGCCTATGTAGATGATTTATTTGGTAAATTTATAACGCAAGTGAATCTAACACGAACCGTGGTTGTGGTTGTTGGTGATCATGGTTGGTCATTAGGTGAACATGCCGAGTGGGCTAAGTATAGTAATTTTGAGGTAGCTTTACGTGTTCCATTGATTATAAGAAGTCCAGAATTTCAACTTAATGAACCGAAACGTATAGATAGTATAACTGAGTTGGTGGATATCTTTGGAACTATGGTAGATTTGGCACATTTACCGAAAGTGAAGCGTTGCCAGAATGTTGCAATATCACAAGAAGTGACCTGCACGGAGGGCAAAAGTCTCTATGACCAGCTAAAGGGTGTTGGCCTAGGTGAGTATTATACGTGATGTTAAGAATTGAATTTAAATTCTATTTGTTTTTTTTTTTTTCCATCAGCTGAAGAACACATTGCCTTGAGTCAATATCCACGTCCAGGTATGCAACCAACCAGACATCCGAATAGTGATAAGCCCAAGTTAAAGAACATCAAGGTAATGGGCTACAGTCTCCGTACAAAACATTACCGCTACACCTTATGGGTGCGTTTCCATGTACAGAATTTTACGCGTGGTAAGCATTTTACAAGGAACTCAAATTTATTCAATCATAAATGAGTTTCGTTTTTCTTAGTTTGGGAAGATATCTATGGTGAGGAATTATATGATCATCGTTTGGACGCTGGTGAGGAAATGAATCTGGTGCCTTTGATGGAATTCGATGATTTGCGAATGCAATTAAGACGGCAGCTTATAGCCACAGTTGATAGAAGTGTATAGAATAATAATAATAATAAAAGATTAACAATATCTGTGAAGATGTAAAGTTTTCAACATTCATCAGATTGTCGGGTGGTACTAGTAGCTTTAGTTTAAATATCTTTATATCTACGAGACTATAGTATTTGAAATTTATTTATAGTTTGTTCGTGTTGCTCTAAAAGAAGCAACTGAAGACATTACAGCACTCAATCAGAAACGCAATCCAAAAAGAAAAAAAAACATCTTGTCGTCGCCATAATTGGAATTTAATACTTCCGGTTCATATGCGTGCTTGCTTGCTTCTTTGTGTGTGTGTGTGTGTGAATATCTATGTGCGCACGCCAACGTGCTGCATATTTTTCGTTGTAATTTCGCGTCTTTTCGTTTCTTCGCGACTCACGCCCTCATACCTCAGTGAAAATGACGACAACGACGACGACCAACTCTGGATCTGTATCTGTTTTACGCCATACTGCGCATGCTTGACTTGTGCCTGTTTTGGATTTTTGTGAATGAAATTTCATTGAGTGCGACAACGACGACCATGATGGTGATGATGATGATGATGATGGTAATGGTGATGATGGTGCTGATGATGATGATAATAATAATAATAATAACGAAAAGACGTGTTGCTTGCCTTACTATGTGAACTCGTATGTGCGTGGAGACGACGACGACGCCCAATTTGCCGCCGCTGGAAGCTTTCATTTTTCGACACATGATTGTGGTTTGTTTGCTGGTTGTTAGTTGTTGGTTGCTGTTTGTTGTTTGCTGTTGTTTGTTACCACAAGTTTCTCAAGTGAAAATGCTTGGAAAGTAATTAATTCGCATGCCTACGCAACTTATGACGACTGACTACAACCGATGTCTGTCTGTCTGTCTGTCGACATTAACTTGGTCGGTCGCCACCGCTGTCACTAATGACAATTTTGTTGTAGGCTTCATTCGTTCGTTCGTTGAATCGTTTGGCATGGCATGGCATGGCATGGCATTGCACATCTCCACCACTTCCTTTTACGCTTTTTTTGCGAGCATAACCTATAACAGTTTGATGTTACCCCTCTCTCTTCATCTCCCTCACTTTGTATTTATATATATTGTATATTCAATATTAACGTGTGTTGGTCGTTGCCGCCACCGTTTCACTTCCAATAATTTTTTACATGCAAAGTCGTTGGTGATTTTGGAATTTAGCGCTTTTCTCGTGGGCGAAGACGACCGACAGCGTGTTGAGGTGATTAAACTTGGCATTTTATTGATGGGCGATTGGTGCAAAATTAACTTGATTCCATTCATTCATTCATTCACCATACGAGTATAAGTGCAATGGCCCTCCAAACCAAGCAAGCAAGCAACTAACGAACCAACATTTACGTGTACATTGGGCCAGTTTAGTTTTTAGTTTTGTTACCCACCCACAGCGATTGCAGTAACTTCGAAATACCATACTTGAAACGGAAATGAAACGTGTACAAGTCTAAGTCTAAGTTTAAAATTGTTCTGGGAGTTCAGGTTTGATGTGCCTAAGGTCAGCTTTCATCGTAATGTGAAAAGAAAAAGTACCATCACATACATGCTAGTGGGAGAAGAAGATGTGGGTAATCAAAGAACAGCACAACACAACACAACACTGCACTCGTTTAAAGCTTCATGGACTGAAGCTTCATCAAGCGGTGAAGTACTTCATTTTTTCACCTTCTTCGTTTTGTTGGTGCCTACGCCGCTTACTGCTAACCACACAAAGTAACTCATGCAACACGCTGACAACAGATACAATACAACAACAACATCAGCACCAGCAACAACAACAAAAACACACTTATGTTTCTAACTGTCATTTCAATATGTCGTAAGAGTAAGAAAGTAAAGTTGCATGGGGCACAAAGAAAGGGGGACATACACATATAGACACTGACAAGCCATTTCCGTTGTGGGTTTTTCTTAGAGTTAACCATATTTTTTTTTTTTTTATAATAGCACAATATATTTTATATATAGTACAATATATAGTATATACTAATACATATAAGGGGAACATTGAGTTTGGTAAAAAGCTTGTAACATTTCCACGAGAATTTTATTACATTCATAATAATCCATTGTAATCAGTATTTAAAACATTTAGACGAAAAATTAAATTTTTAATAATGTTAAAACTTTTCAAATGGTTCAATTTCCTCAATTCCATTTAAACCCCATATTGAAACTTGTCTTGTATCGTAGACTCTACTATTAATTGGGCCTTTGACTGGAAATGTTATTTAATAATTTTATTTTTTTCCCGGTCCGGCGTCGCAAGGCCAACCGAATCGTCTGAGCTCCCTGAAAAGTGTTCCTCACATTCAGAAGAACTCAATTGGCCCATATCTGGTGTTTTCGCTCCTTACTGCCCTTTATTTTGAACATACGGACAGGCACACAAATAATTCCCGTGGCTTACCAAATGTACAAGAATGTAATTAAGATGAAATACTTTTGAAAGTATCAGACGAATCGAACTCTTTATTTTAAAAATTGACATATTATCGAAGACTTTGATGCACAATTTATTTTCTTGACAATATCACCATTTATCGAATCCAAAAGTACCCTATGTCCAAGGCTGGAATCAACCATACCCATATACAAAATTCTATTGCAATCAGTTGATCGGTATGGCCACGCATAAGACTCCAAAAATATTAGATTTGTAATAAATTTTCACATGTGGTTGATATTGTACTATGTAATTTGAGAAGGAATTTGTTGGAATAAGATCAGGATTTCAGGGCCTGTAAATTTTACTTACGCAATACTGTAATCGATTCAACAGATTGGGTCACACCCGATCCTCGGTAAGAAGGTTATATAATTTTGTATTGGTTACGCTTTTGTGCTTAATTCGGACTATTCAGATTAGAAGCCACCAAAAGATATTACGTAGATTAGATTATTGCGACCTCGGGTTGTAAGATTTAAAAAAATTAACCTCATGCAAATATTTATAAAAAAAAAAAAAGGGTAATTTTTAAAAACTAGAGTGCCTATTTGTGGTAGGATAAAGGACTAAGAATCAATGATTAGGAACTGATGATCGACTTCAGGAGTTTCCGTACAAACTTTGAACAAGTACAATGAAATACCGATATGTTTAACGTGACCACCTGTCTGGGAAGACTTAATATCACGGTGTCAAGCAGATGGATTAATAAACGTCAATCAATGTCCGCAACTCTTAAGTTCAAATCATACTTACTTTGGTCATATGACTGAAACCTTGATCGGGAGTGTAGGCCTATCTTAAAGCTCAGCTGCTCTATGGGTTAGATCACACGGTTGTATTACGCAGCTCCGCGTCGAGTACATACTCTACCCGCATCTGGGTAACAGACAACTGTCACCTCGATTCTCCCATAAAAGGACCGTACCCACTGGTCAAGACGGAAACAATTTCCGTGGGCTTCTGACCATCCGTGATATCAGAATCATGGGTTAGTGCCTTAGAATTTCAACATATCTCTCTACAATAGAATGCATGTTAGGTAACCCACAGATGGCACTCTATTACGAGCGAAACCTATTCCTACGTTTCCCGCCAAACTGGCAGCATTAATATGATCAGTGATTAGGTGATGCACTGTATCACAGCTCAATCTTCAGCTTTCCTAAATTTTCAAGACCTACGAGCGAGTACTTCCTATATGGTATTTATATAAGTTGAAAATAAAGTTCTATATAAGAAACCTCTATATATTTTTCATATGTAATACGTACGCTTATGGCAATATGTAGATATAATATCATCTAAGCCAATCGGTAACCACAAACTATGAGTCTTGGTCTGATTATTAAAAATGATGGTGCGGTTTGTTGTATTAGTAACTTAATCTGATGTCATCTACTTAACATACTAAGAATATTTAAATTCTAATAATATTTTAATGCGCTTTTCTTTACTCCTTTAGTACTTACCTCTTACAGTTTTGTCAATTAAAAAGTATCTATTTCATTTGCGTTAATAAGGCGCGCAAGTTTTTTGGTCTATTGATATGCATGTAAGTATGAATTTAATATCTGAAAAGTCTTTTTAAATTTACACAAACAAATTTCAAATTCTTTTCGAATCCATGATATCCATGAAATAGACGCGCGACCGCGCGTGTTTATTCTAAAAAAGCATGGGCGAACAAACTTATACACTTATAAATATACCTCCATACTTAGATACAAACATTTAAAATTGCGAAAGATGCGTAGGCAGTTGTAGTAATTTTTGCCTATTGCCTTTCTACCTTCATTCCCCTAAACAAACCCATACCCATCATCATCATTTAACTCAAAAAAATTGTAAGTAACTGTCAACCTAATGCAAAGCTTTTTCAAGCAATCAACATAGAGAACATAGAGAATGAATAAAAGCATAAAGCAAAGTAAAGCTTCTTGTACTCTAGGCTAGGCTAGGCTAGGCTAGACCTATGTAGTACCAGTATGAGTATGTAGACCAAAGCCAACGAACGAGGCGAACATTCATAAGTATGTAAGTTGCTGCGAATTGGTTTTAGATTCAATTGCGAGCAGTAGAGTTGGTGATCTACTAGTATTTAGTGCAAGAGAGGAAAGGAAGGGCATTTTGTTGAGCTTTGGTAGAGTAGAATTACTAGGTAGAGCAGAGCACATCTACTACTTTTGTAAGTATACATATATCATATTGTAATATTCCATAGTTTGGTAGTAGTAGGCAAACATTATGAGTTGCTTTTCCTGCAGTTTAATTCTGTTCAATTCAGTCTCTCTTATAATTTGTTGGATACAATTGTAGTTAGTATAAACGAGTAGGTTTGAATATGGTTCATCAAAGTTTTACCTACGCTTACAGAACAACATCCAAAGAAGCATAGCTAAGAGTTGAGCCAAGGAAATATTCAAAAAGTGGGTTCGACTTTAGTTTTTATATGTATTGTAGTTTGTAACTCAGTTGATATTGTGAGTTGCTCTTGTAAATCTTGGTTTAACTATGTATTATGATGATTATTATTGTAAGTTGTTTGAAATGAAAACAAAAAATGCTAATTTTTGATGACATGCCATAGTTTGGCTAATACGAGTTTGATGATGGTGATGATGATGATGATGATGACGACGGTTGCTAAACTAAACTGGTCTTTATACTTGTATCTATCTAACTTTGTATATTTTCAGTTTTAGTTTTTTTTTTTTTTTTTTTTTTGTTAAAAAGTTGCGTTGAAATTTCTTTTGATGGAATTTCCATGAATTAATGTTTTGCCGGACTATGCCAGTCTTCAACTCAGTCACTTTGTCAATCAGTTAGTCAATTAGGCAGACTGTCTGACTGACTGGCTGTCATTTAGTTTAACCAAAATGCCTCTTTATCTTTTCTCATAATTTTTTGTTTTTCAATTGGAACTTTTATGTGTTTTATGTTAACTTCCAACCCGAGCTCCAAGAAGATGTCAAGCTGTGATCATGATGAGCTTGAATTCTGTTGTTGCGATGATCATGATGATGATGGTGATGTCGATGATGATGATTATTCAAGTGTTGAGTTAACAAATTCCTACTAGGTTTTTTGTTTGCAGGGGGTGTTGTCTCTGAGCTAGTTTTGACTGAGATATACAAACTATTTGCTGTGTAAACATGTGGAATTTCAGTGATTCCAGATCTTGTATGATTATTTGATTTTGAATTGTAATAGTTAAGAGCTTCTTAAATTATTACCAATTAGATTATTTATAGACATAGATAGTTTGCCAGAGAAATGAGCCAAGAAATGTTTAATTTTTTAGAAATTTCAATTTATTTATTTCCGTTTATAAATAAAAGGACATTGAATATTTATGAATATTACAATTAAATTTAAGCTATATAAATTTTAAATCTTTATTTTCAAGTCTTACGAGGGTAGATCGTTATATTTTTTTACCATCATACCACATATTAAATTGATTCATGAGATTGATTTTGAATACATTTTCCTATTTTTAGAGCAAGGAATTGAATAATGACAGCAAAAAAAAAAAAAAAAATTGTGTTTTATGCGACTGTCCTATTTTTCGGTTCACTGGGCCACATTGATGATCTGAACAACAACAAAAAAGAAAATAAATAAATAAATTGGGTCGCTTTAAGTTGGCGAGCAAAAAACAAATCTCTCGAATTTTCTGTTTGCTTGTTGGGTTGCATTGGGCCCCATTCGAACTGCGGGCCTTGCTTTGGACAGCCTTGGTTTATAGAGTCAATTTAGTTACATGTGATTAAGAAGTACTCAGCAAATAAATTATTTTGTTTCAATTGACTATGGTTCTCATGATAAAGCATTCTAGAAAAAATATTTACATCCATGTCTTTTTTTTTTATTAATCTACCCTCATTAATGTGATTTTTCCGAAGTAAAACGTGACAAACACTTAGTGTTTTCCGAGATTTTAATTCACCTGGGTGATTTAAGCTAAGAGCAGAGGGGAACAATTCCACCAGGCTATTATGATTATGCAGGAACTAAAAACTCCATAAAAAATTAATACAATATTTTCATATTTATCAGACCAAAATTACCTCCAACAAATCCCAAGCCGCGGAATCTGAAGATTGAAACAGAGTGAAGCAAGTTTTATGGGGACTATACCTTTGATACCAAACTTGTCTAACATATGTATATTTTTGTTGAAGATCGATGAGGGCGATTTAATGAAGTTAATAGTTTAACAATTGATCAGTTAAGATGCTCATGATCACATTACTGCTGCGTCTGTTTTTTTTTTTTCTTATTGTACTCGTATAACCCATCTTCTTACAGAAATCCTTAGTTGGGAGAAACATCAGTTATCACTAGAAAACAGCAAAAATACATAATTTGTGGACTTAGTAAAATCTTGTCTTTGATTTAAAGGAATTACAAAATTAAGGAACCAATCTTTCTAAATTGTAAATGACTGGTATTTTCCTTTTGATCGACCCTCGTATTCGTGATTGGTCAATAACCATAAAAAAAAAGAACTGATCCCATCCATACTATATATGTATATGTACTGTGATGACTGCCGCTTGAAGTCATTTTTGAATGAGTTACCTTTTTTGCGTTTAAACGGAAATTAAAATTTTTGAATGAAATTCCGCAAAACCATTCAGAAATCCTCCTTATTGCCTTATTGCCTTTAAATAACAACGCACAAAAGAAGATGTGAAGATGTGAAACAATGAAGGAATTTATTAAAATTTAAATTTATTATTATTATCATTTTGGTTTTATATTTTTGTTTTTCAATAAACCTTTACAGTTGACTTGCATTGAGATACACATGAGTATGTATGTGTGTGTGTATGTATGTATAAAGATATGAAAGTATCTTCATATATTTTGTATGGACCGATGGATGGATGGATGGTTGGTTGAATGTTTGGCCTTAAGCACGCGCTCATAAGATTGAAAGACAATATTAAACACAACAACAACAGCAACAACAACGAGACAAGAACGAATCAAATACAATTGAGAAGACAAAAGCCAAAGAATGAAAGCGTAAAATTCCAGAATGAGCCCACGCACGCAGTTGTCGACGACATCGATCGTTGTCCAGCGCATGCGAACCCAAACCAAAACTCGAACTCGAACCCCTTTAGGCCAAAATATGTTTTTTCTTTTACTTGATTACAGAATGTCAAACCATTTGGCATTGTGCATTTATTTTATTTTTGGGCATAAACAAATATATCTATGTATGTGTGTTTGTATGTAGTATCTATACAAAGTATTGGATCAAAAAAAGGGGCGGAGGAGTGGGGAAGGGATTAAAGAGCTCCAGGGAGGCTGTAACACACACCCAAGACAACACAACACAACACAGCATAACACACAAATGAAAGAAGAAGCAAAAGACAAAAACAGCTGAGAGGAGAAGGTTAAGTTATTCTTGTAGTTTTTGTTGTAGTTTTAGACAGACAGATAGACAGACCCAGATGCAGACTCCAACTTGATTCAACTCAACTCAGCTCAACTCGACTGAACTCAACTTAAAGCGAACTGAATCGAATCGGAATCGAGTGACCGACCGACCACAAATGATACGAAAAATACAGGCAGCCGTTGTAACGCGTGCTAAACAAGTTTTCTGTACAATGGACAAAGGCTGACGGACGGAAAGACGGATGGATGTACAGATCACAGACGAACAATCAGCGGGCCTTATGAGCTCTCTGAACAAGATATTCAAGCACAGTATATACCTATAGTATGTCTGGTCTGGTCTGGTCTTTCTTGGTCTTGGTCTTGGTCTTAGTCTTGCCTTGTCTTAGTTTGGCTTGTCTTGTGTTACTTTAGTTTCGATTTGGTTTGAAAAAAGTATAAGTGGCAACCAAGAAACTCTTACTTCAACCACAAGCTTTGCTCAGCTCAGCTTAGAGTTGAACTCCATAGGGCTACAGCCCAATAAACACAATGAAAAGAACAAGACAAAAAAAGTAAAGAAGGTTTGAGAAAGGCAGAGAGAGAGAGAGAGAAAGAGCTTATGGAAAAGAGATAGAGCTGATGTTGCATTGATATAAAAGACATTGAGAAATTGTTTTCCTTTTCAGTGGCTTCTTGAGGCTTCCTTTTTGTGATAATAAACATTTATGCTTTTTTTTTTTTTTTGTTGTTCCTTTTCTTTTTATTCTTTGCTAACTTTGTTGTGTTCTCATTTCTTAAAAAAATTAAAATAAAAATTAAAAGTAATATAAAGTATAAGAAATACAAATAAAAGATAACCCCTTACCTCTGCACATACTGGTCAAAATAATAAGAACAAACAGCGCCTTAGAATTATTTTAATCGATTTTATTTCATCTATAAACTATTCGTGTTAAGTATCCCATTGAGCAATTTCTTCCAACCTGCTAAAATTTAGATCAAATCAAATGACTTCTTCCAAAGCAAAGACTTCATGAAATTCAAATATTTTAGTCTCATGGAACCCATTCAGAAGGAGATATATGCAGATATATTTTGTTCAATGATACGAAATGTTTAGTAAGAATGTCATCTGTCTACCAGAGGTTTTAGCAAACTATAAAAAAATGGGGCAAGTGCGAGTCAGACTCGTACACGGAGGGTTCCGTGTTGGGGTTTGTATGGGATTTGTTTAGAAGTTACACTCCCTAGTTGGTCCACTAACCATTCAAATTTCCAAGCAAACCAAAATGAATCTTTTATGGGGAACCCTTTAAGTTTTTGAAGATATTTGAGTTTTAGTATTTGTTGCCCGGTTAGAACTACACATTTTGTAAAAATTTCAACTCTCTAGCTATTGCGGCTTATGAGATATGAGCCGAGGATTGACGGACGGACAACGAAGTCTCTGCAAAAGGGTTCCCTTTGGTACCCTTTGGGTCCGAAACCCTAAAAATGGATATGTCGTTTTTCCATTGCATCTAAACCTAGTTTAATGACCTTTAATGACCCCAACGCAACATATACAGACGACACATGCGTTCATTTCAACTCACCCACAGAAACGGTAAAGATAATAAACAATTATTGTACATGTAACAATTATGTGGACCAAGTCTTCTGAAACGACAGTTCAAGTTATTGTACATCCCTTGGTGGAATTACAAAGAATAGTGTTTAGTAGACTATCATGATCGAGTGGAAAAAAATGTTAACTGGCTCTTAAATTTGAACTTGACAAGTCATCCCCAATCTAGAGGGTTAAGATTGTTGTCAAGCCTGTTGTATCCATTGATACATTATAAAGTACATACGTACTTCTATACCTTCGGACACAGTAATCACTGAATGCATGTCTTAAATCCTTTTGCTTAGGACGCTTTCTTGTGTGTACCCAATATATGTAATAATGCAATATACTTAATCCATTCGAAGTTTCCGACGATACTGTTCCCGCACAAAATCCATACTAAATAACTTCTGTATAACTTTTACAAATTGAAACAATCAATTTGAATTAAATTATTGAATTGATCTGATCAGATTAACATTTCATCAAGAGCCACTTTAAACATAATTACTGCGTTGGGAAAAATCTTCATTTCCACATTTAGAATGTAGAAGGTGATCATGCAAGTTTTTCTGAAACCAAAGAGGTAGAGAGTTTCTCTTCATATTGTACTTCAAAAGAGTTAAAACTGCATTGCACTTTAAGCATTAAAACTGTTAATTAAGTTTAAAAAATGTGTTTTATTTAAAATACAATGTTTCCAAAAAAAAAAAAAAAAAAAAAAAAACAGAGCATATAAGTTGCCCTAAAACTTAAATGAGCAAATTCATCAGCTGACGTGAGAAAGATTTGTAGGCTTTACAGGAATCACTTTGCAAAAACTCAACACATTTTTTGTTTCTTAATCTTATGACTTCTTCTGTTGTTATTGTATTTCTATTGTTTTTTTTTTTTCTTAAAGTTTACAATGAATGAAATAATTTAAACAATGTTTGCCATTTTATAGTTTACACCTGTTCCCAGTTCAATTTGTAGTATGAATAGACTCACATCTTTTAGATAAATTTCAACAACAATATTCTTATTATTATTATTATGATAATGATGATGATGATCATCATGATCATCATGATGAGCTATTTTAATATATACAAGGTTTTTCCTGACGCCATACAAAATATTATCTCTTTTCATTCCCATGCTTTCTTCATTCTGTAAATAGAAAATAGAAAATTTTGGAAGCAAAATAATTTATAGTTTTTTATTACACTTCCGTATACTCAAGTCATCAACTTATGGATAGATAGATACAAGTGAGGAGGTAAAAGATACTCTATATGAGTAGATATACTAAACTAAAATCTCTGAGATACTCTGAGTATGTAATTGGTTAGTTGGCTTATGTTAAATTTAAATTATTGACAAATTAAATTCAACAAATCGAAAAATTTCTTTATTTAATAATTGTGTTTTTGTTTATAGCTAAAGAATGCAAAAGTTTTTTAGTAAATACAATAGATAAAAAATCAGAAAAGAAAGGTAAGTTTGGTCTAACGAAATATTAGATACACTTCATATACGAGTATGTAATTTATTTTTTATTAATTTTTATACAATAGATACTTTTATTTTCATATGTATATGTATATATCTGTTTTTGTTATGTTATACATTTACAATATTGAGTTTTTCTGAGGCTTTTACGGCATGATATTTCTTTCTAACAAATTTTTTCATATAACAAACTTTCGCTACTCTAACAATTCGACTTGTAAAAAGTAAGTGTAACTTAAGGGGGAAATCCATACCACGCGTTACATGTGTGCTATGCTTTCTACACGTTTTAACGGTACAAGCATCACGACATGCATTAGAAATACAACAATAAAAAAAAGGTTCTGCTGGAAACCTAAAAGGTCCAGCTTATGTAAAAGCAGATCATTAGGTGCGCCAGCTGCTTGCATTTTGTAATCAGAAAACAGCTGGTGTGAAAGAAACAGCTGTTTGCCGACGAAGCCTCAGAGAAATGTTAATGGCAGGCTATAAAGTTTGCTTCAAAAGAATGCATGCATTCAACTTTTATGGCATGTTATACAGTTACTGGCCTAGTTAGTTACTGCAGTGCAGCTACGCGCACCGTGTGATCGCATCATACGAGCTGCTGTCATGTGCGAGTAGGTGAGTACAAGAGTAACTTTTTACAAAATGTCTTAATTTTAATCGCCACTCGCCCCTACCTAGCCACTAGCAACAGCTCGCACGCGACTCGGACGCCAACATGGCAGCAGCTTGCACTCGTGTGACCGGGCGAGGAGAGTCGAGCTATTGTCATGCCACTGTTATGTCAGAAAATCGTAATGTGTAACCAGGCCCTAAGCCCAACGCGCAAAACACCAAAAACCCTGAAACGCGTCTTATGGTGTTTCTACTTTAGAGGTTTACCTTTTTATGGTTGCAAATATTCCAGCTAAATATATGATTTGATTTACGCAAAACAAAATACCATGAGGACAAAATATCAGCTCAATATTTGAAAAACTAAGTGTCTTGTTCTTCTGAATCAATTTGATTTGTGTGTTCTTCTTGTAATCAAGTTTCTACAAAACTTTTATTGATTTATCCAGTAAAATGTCTAAAAACCAAGGGAATAGATTCGAGCAAAGAAAAATGAATGAATTGGAATGATCTGTGTTGGGGGAGAGCAACAGGTTGGCAACGTTAAAAGATCAGGTGATCATTGTTGACTGTTGCGAAAAATGGGAAAAAGGGTAATAACAACTAAATAGGTGACTGTGTGATTGATAAGGAAGAAACTGATAGAAAAAGAAGTATGTAGAAATAAAACTTAGTGTGGCGTTAGCCGACAAATAAGTGGAATTATTATAAAAATATAGTAAAAAAAAATATAACCACAATATGGAAGTGAAACTTCTTTAGCGAAGTGATGTAAATCCAAAAATTAGAAAATGAATTGTGACGAAAATGAAAATTCGATGATGCTTTAGAGACGTAGTTGGGAGGCGTACAAAACAATGCTTATGCATGAGTAAGAGAGAGATTAAAAATACTTTACTGATTGTGTTTACTTTACGAAAGAACTTACGAACAAGTGGCCGAATGACCGAAAAATAAAATAACTTTTTTGTATTGAAACAATATAATACTACAATATTCTTTATTATTGCTTGACCATCTACTTTAGAAGTTTCACTTCCATATTGTATTTGTCTAAATAGCTCCAATATATTGTAATAATAACTTAGTCAAATTTTGATTTCCGTCACCTATCATTTTCATATATTTTGGATTTACTTCCCTTCGCTAAAGAAGTTTCAATTCAAAAGTCTTATCAACCAAATTGGAACTATTTTTCATTGCACGGAATACATATTCCCAAGCTGGGACACTGCTGAAGGGAAGTCAGCAAGAATCAGAATAGACAAGCTTAGGTTCTATACACTATTATTATATAAGCTTAATTAAGTTTTACAATTTCTTCAACTTAAATGATATAAATTAAAAGAACACAAGATTTGCTGATGTTAGATAATTACTTTGTTAATGGCATGAAGGAATGGGATCCTTATGGAAATGGTAGATGGAAAATTGTGAGTGAAAAGTTGTGTGAATTGTTACCGAGCAGGTCGTCCGACCTTTCGAGTCAAGAAGGTGTTGGTTGGTTGCCTGTGCTCCTTTCTTTAATGAGGCATATTTTTTTGTTGATAAATATTCACATAGTTAAATCAGTTCACCTTACTACGCTGATCATTTCCATATACCAAAGTTCAAGAAGAGTTTCCAATACAAGGTTTCTTTCATTCATAACAAACAAACATCACCACAAAGTGATAATACTGTAGTACTATATTTCACACTACTAGTGTTGAAATGAAATGCACGAGTATCAGAACAATTTGTATGAGTTCGCTTTGAAAGATAACGAATTCAACACGAATTCATGGACAATTCAATGCATTGCAATTGAATCTAAGTTACTACACGAAACTACATATAAGATATGTGAATTTAAGTGTATTATAATATTTACTATGTATGTATATTCAAATAGTAGTAGTTGACAATACTTGGATCCCAAACGATGTTGTAGGTCTGAGTTTGTTAGTAGTCGTTATTGTCGGTGGTCGCATTTGTGTTGTTGCTGTTGTAGTTGTTATTATTTGTCGGTAGAGGAAGTGCTCTTCCGGTCTTGTAAATGAAAATATGTGTAGATATTTTATTTTATTTAATTTCATTTCATTTTTATGAATAGATTGCGTTACGCATACAAAAATAGGCAAATGGCAATGATGAACAGAATGAATGAATGAATGAATGACAAACGAACAAATGAACGAGTGAACAAACAAATGAGCGAACCAACGAACGAATGAACAAACAAACAGTTGGAATAATAATAGAAGTAGCAGATTTCATTGGATTTCAGTTTGAGTATAAAGATACTCGTAGTTTAAATGCTTGTCGCCCATTTCCATGGGTTGCTTTTGGCGTTTGTATTATAGACTTACTATGGTAAGTAGGGTCTGAGTTTCACTCTCTCACTCTCTCTCTTTCTCTCTATCTCGCTCTCTCTCTCTGTTTGTCATTTATGTCTTTCAAATGAAATTGTAGGGGGTGTTAATAAATAAATCGTATGTATGTAAATAAAAAAAGATACAATACACTATGTAATAGTAACAGCAGCAACAACAATTGTCGCTTGATCATTTTTTACTATTTTATATTCAGCTCAGCATGATGATAATGATGATGATGATGATGATGATTTCGAGATAAATTTGCATTTTTCGCATACACTGAGTTTGCGCGCGCGCCTTTGGAATACCAGAGAGGTGTAGAAGTACAAGGAGATAGAAGAAATTGTGTGTTGATAATACTAGTACCTATAATATTAAGTATATTTATATTATTGTGAAGGCGTATCTTCTTCTACGTTGGATTGTATTTTTTTTTTTTTTTTTTTTACCTAGTGTTGTGTTTGCTTACTGATAATTATAGTTACGCAGTTGCTTTGCGGTATAAAAGGGATTTCCTGTTATGAATATTCTGTCATATAATTATATACATACATACATACATACATACAAACGTATGAATAATTTTATTATTGTTGCTATTGTTGTTGTTGTTGTTGTTGTTATTTTGTATTTGATTACGTTGATATGCACAACGCGTCGCTTCCGGCGTATCTTAGCATACCACAAGGCAACACACAACACAACATGGCATAGCATGGCATGGCGTGGCTCAGCATGACTTACGAGTATTTCAACATTGCGGCAGCGCATGTGCAACTTTTTGAAGTTTCAATTTTTGTGTCTTTGCTGTTGTTGTTGTTCCTGCTGCTGTCTCCTTCCTAGCAACACTTGCAGTAATTGTAAATTTCACTCACTAAATATTTTTTCCTTGGAATGAGACAAATAAAAATTACACAGAATTTTGTATGAATTAACCTTTTTATTGACCTCTGGTTAATGAGTTAAAAGCGCGAACTTGTAATTTAAGTCATTGTCAGGCAATGGCATCTTTATGATCATCATCATCATCATCATCATCATCATATTGTCATTGTTGTCATCATGAATAGCATGAGCAGATCAGATACTCTTACTTATTTGATTAATTAATTAAGAAAAAGCGGCCTTTTTGACATTTCTGGGGAAATGTTTTTCGAAACAAAAAACTGCACATTGGAAATGAGTCACATTTAAGTATCATAACATAAAAGGGCCTACAACAAAAGATTTTAAATACAAGACAAAGGAAAGATTATATTTGTTCCTTAATGAAATTATGTACAATTAGGAAATGAGATAAAACTATGAAAGTTATCAATATAATCCTCAAAATTCCCAAAAAACATCTTCAAGACAAGTTGCATTGATCTTTACATTAACAATATCTCAATCATTTCAATTACCCTAAGAGGCACTACAGCCGAGTCAAACATCTATCTCATCCAGAAGATGCTGAACTCTGCCCTCCGTCAGATAGTAAATGCTCCTTGATACGTGAGGAATAATGTCATATCCAGGGATCTGAGAATCCTCTCAGTCCATAAGAAGATCATTCTCCATCTGCTCTTGGTATAAACACCTTCAAGAGGAGGCTATTTTCCACCTGATCTTTGGGTGCACGGACGCAAAAGGAGACGTAGGCTCCGTTTCTGAACTACCAAACCATTTCCTTGCAAATTATTTTTTTGGCTTTCCATTGGCCATCTATCAGTTTCTAATCTTTGCCACTTCAATTACTCGTATTTATAGCACATTATGGAATTGAAACTTCTTTAGGTAAAGGAGGTAAATCGAAAAATTAGAAAATGAAATGTGACGAAAATCAAAATGCGATGATTCTTCAGAGAAGTAGTGCGGAGATGCACATATTGCATTTGCCTAAATAGCTCCAATATAATAATAACATCGTCAAATTTTGATTTTCATCACATTTCATTTTCATATTTTTTTGGATTAACTCCCTTCTCACAGTTGAACCCTATAACAATCTAACCGAAAATTCTCTAGTCGTGGTCATCTTCCGAAGCATGACAATTACACTGGAACATTGGGTGTCCGTCCACGGGAGATTTTACTGTACATATTTCCATGCCCTTTACTCGAATTACACATTGAATGCTTTAGTGAACAAGATAAATTAGATAAGCATTAGTTTCTGAAAGTGTAAAGGAACCTAAAAGTACTAAAAGACTGATAAGATGCAATTTTAACTCTCACTCAATAGCAAGAAGTAAACGAACTTAAAACTTGACCAACGAATGCCAGCCACATCATGCCGCATACTTATTCATGAATATTGTGAGGATGTTGATGAGGGTAAGGAGATGAAGGAGAGTCGTTGTGTTGCTACTAACTACCAGTTACACAAAAATATTAACTATTAACCATCATAATGTGCCGTAACTATGAAGGCCTTTTTCTCTCCTTTCCTCTACTCTCTTCCCCTCCTCTCCTTGGCAAACGACTCGAGTTGAGTGGGACTATCATCATTAGTAGTCGTAATACCAGCAACAATATGATTTTGCCATTAGTTGAAGGCCTCTTAGAATATGTAGACTTTGTTGTAAATGTAAGTGTGCAAATGTGTGTTGTGTATCTGTGTATCTAAATATCTGTATAGTATTGGCCACGTTTGCGCACAAAATGTTCCTTGGTGAAAGAAACAAAAATAAACTCAGTTAGTTGCAAACAAAAGTTGTACGCAGCAAATACCCTTCACTCCACTCTACTCCACTCCACTCCATTTGTACGTCGTATCTGTATGTGTATAAGATATATATATATATATGTGTGTGTGTAGTAAGACTTTCGTTTAGTGCTACTGTGCACAACAAAATATTGTTTTCTTTTATCATATTTTTTTTTTGTTTTTGCTTTCTGCCTTGTTTTTGTTATTTTTTCTTGCTAAGCATAATAACATCAACACAGATACTATACTACATATACTTACACATACACACACACACGTTCATATATCTTATATACCAGTTTCTTTGGATTGAAGTTGTAGTACGCGCGCTTTTACTGCAACGTCGTAGCTAACATAGCCTCCACCGGCACCACCACTCCACCAACCATCATCATAACAGATTCCGACTCAGCTCAACTCAACTCGATTTCAATGCGATTTCAACTCGAAACTCAGCCAGAGAGACTCTTGAGTGGCAGCATAAGCATGGTGCTGGTGATGATGATGATGATGATGATGGTGATGGTGACTGGCTGATGTTGTTGTGTTGTCTTGCGTTGTGTTGTTGTGTTGTTCCCCCATGGCACCCGTTTTCTTTATAGCATGGTTTATTTTTGTTTATCTGTTGTTTTATTCTTTTTCTTTTCTTCTTCTCTACTTACATACATATATATAAATTCGTTCTTTACTTCATTCGTTTGTTCACTGCTCACTCTATTTCACTTCACTTCACGCCACTCCACTCCACTCTACTCCAATCTACTCCACTCGCTTTCTGTTCTGTGTTTCGATCGGTTGGTTTAGTTCGTGGTTTTTTGTGTACAGGTTTTTCTTTTTCTTTCTTGTTTTGTTTTTTTTTTTTTTCACTTCTTTTCACAACGTCATCGTCATCGACGTCGTCGTCGACATCGCCATTAGTTGCTTTTGTTATTGTTGTTGTTGCACATGCGCACAGTCATTCTGTTGCAGGTGGGTTGGTGGCAACTCTGGACTGTTTGGCAGCAAACACAAAAGCATGTTATGAAGTCTGTAGCTACTGTGATACGCAGAGATACACTGAGAAAACAAATCAGTTATGCCCTTAGATTGGGCAAATTGATTACTAAAATTGACACCATACTCATATAAATTTTGAGACCCATTAGGGTCTGAGTATGCCTAGTAGCACCTTAGGTTTGACCTGAAATGTTTCTGGATATTTATTTTCAAGAGAAAATACTTATAAACCCTTTTCGTTGCAAGAGACATGTTTGCCTCAGCAGGGTGCATCATGTGTCGCAGACTTTGGTATTAATACGAGTAGTAATAAGAAAGGTTGACTACTAACTACTCAAACCCCGTCAGACCCCATTGATAATAAACAAAAAAAAATTTAAGAAGCGTCCCTCATCCTCATAGGCACAATATGAAAGTGAAACTTCTTTAGCGAAGTGATGTAAGTCCAAAAATTAGAAATGAAATGTGACGAAAATCAAAATGCGATGTTATTTCAGAGAATGCACATTGCCTTGTGCGGGGACGTCTGCAGCGTAGAGAATGAATGCGTATACATGAGTAAGAGAAAGATAAAAATGCTTTACTGATTGTGTTTTCTTTACGAAAGAATGTACACGAACAAGTGGCCGAATGACCGAAAAACAAAATAATAACAATATAACACTATTCTGTATTATTGCTTTACCATTTACTTTAGAAGTTTCACTTCCATATTGTATTTGCCTAAATAGCTCCAATATAATAATAACAACATAGTCAAATTTTGATTTTCGTCACATTTCATTTTCATATTTTTTGGATTTACTCTCCTTCGCTAAAGAAGGTTCACTTCAAAAATCATAAACATATTAATACTAATTCGGAATAAATATTGTTTAATCTCAATACTTTGCCCCCGATAACCCAATATTTTGATTTAAATGTATTTGCTTTATATCATCAAAAGGTTGGATTAGATGCACTTGCAATGTAACCAGGTTGCTCATTAAACGAATCTATTTCTAAGTGACACCTGATAATGGACAAGGAATTGATGATCTGTGAAGAAAATATAAGAATTTTGCATAGGAGGGCTGGAGTATTACTAATTATTTTTATGTTTATCATCTTCCAAGTTTAGTTTTTCAATCGTTTACTTCTGCTTTAGTATAGGAATAGACAGACTACTTGATATCAGATGCCCCATTGGGAGTGTATGGGTTCTGAGCCTATGAAACCATTCTTCGCAATCAACAATCACAACCAGTTTCCTCACTATCAAGAATACCCATGATAAGAATAAGAGTTACGCTAAGGAATATTTTAACCAACTTTTAATATTTTTAAACTATTCCCGAGTATTTAGTTCAATTACAATATTATTTCTCAGTGTAAACGAATTATTTGTTGCGCACGCGTTTAGCAGCAGCTCGCGCATTTGAGCTTTTCAAAAATATTAAAGAAAAGAAAACAAAAATAAGTAAAAATAAATAAACAAAAAGAAATAAAACAGAAGAAAAAAGAAAAATAAATAAAAATCTTTCAGATAAAAAGAAAGGGAAAAAAAAATTCATGAAAATAATATGAAAAAAAAATAGAAACAAAAATACGCAAATAAAAAAATATTGTATAGAAAAATAAAAGAAAGAAGGCATACAACGACGCATGCCTATTCGTATTCGTATTCATATTCCTTTCTATTTTACTTTTAGTACGAGTATATTTAATACATTAGATTAGCTGCAAATAGAAATCTATCACAGTTCAGATAAACCAAGGAACCTAGGGACCAGACCAAAGACTAACCCCACCATCGACCAAGCTCAGTTAGCATTATTTTCTTATTTATCGGAGGCACTTACGTATGAAGATGCATATGGATGGATGCAGGATTTCTAATACAATATTTACTTACCATATTAACACTGGATGGACAACAAAACGATTATGACGATGACGATGACGTTGTCGTGCTCTAAGTATCAAACTATCAAATGTGTGATGTGTGTGTGTGTAGTAGATGCTAGTACTTAATCTATTTAGTTAAGGTTTCGCTTCCATAGGCTTTGACTGTGACTTCGAGAATGTGCTAATATTTTGTGCAAATAAATACAACATACTTGTACAACAATAAGAAAAAATGTTGTGGCATGCAGCCAACACATACCCGTATAGATAGATATGTAGATACATACATGTAAACAGAGTAAATGATGATGAAGCATTGAATATATGAGTATGAGTATGTAGATAGGCTTATTTGTTTAACGCTTAGCTGCTAGACTATCTACATACGTGTATGAGCAGCACATTTGTATATAAAAAGTATCTTGCTAAGTGATGAAGATTTTGTTGTCTTAGTTCGATTGTTTGTTTTGTTTGTGCTGTGCAAACTTTATGACCTTGTGAAGGATCTTCTTCTTCCGTCACCATTATCACCATTATCATCACTGCATCATTATCATTATGAATATCTTTTTGTTTTTATCAAACTTTGTTAGTTTTCTTTTTATTTTTATTTGAGTTTCTCTTTTTCTGTAAAAAACAAAAAAAACAAAAAAAAAAAAACTACATGAACTGCCAACGCCATTTAAGTCATAATTTAAGCCACATTCCAGACGCGCTCAGATTGCATCGCGTGTGCTTCGCTGCGTATGGCATTTAATGTTGGTTGCTTGGTTGCTTGTGTCTTGAGATACATTCATAAATTCTTATCGCACGGCAGCATCACCACCATCATCATCATCATCATGATCACAATCATCTTGATCGTCATTCTCAATATCATTATCTTATTCAGTAGAATCATCAACAGCATCGTCATCATCATCATCATCATCATCATCAGAAAATCCTGAGTGAATGAGTATCTTTCGTTTGCTGCGTGTTTTTAGCCATTTAGTTTTTTATTGTCGTTGATTCTGATTCAGATTCAGATTCTTTTGCTTTGTTGTTTTTTTTTTTTTTGTGTTGTGTTGCTGTTGTTATTGTATCTTTTATTGTTTGTTACTGTCAGTTTTGTTGAAGTTTTCAATTTTGTGTGCCATTTCCTTGTCTTTTTAATACTCGCGTGTTCTTATTTCATTCACTCTCTTCTACTTCTTCATAATTCTTTTCATTGTTGGCCTTAACAAGTCTCAAATTTCTGTCAATTCATTTACAGCGTTCGAGTATCTTTACAAACGAGGTGCTTTCTTTTGGCTCAGTTTGGATAAATCGTTAAGTTATGTATCTTTTGCAGGCAAACTTCTCTTCATTTTTAATTTCCCATTTTTATTTTTTTTTTGTGTTAGGAACTTCGAAATATAAATTATGCTTAAAAGAAATCATATTTTACAAAAAAAAAAAAGGCACAAGTATCTACGCCAACAACTTTAGTATACATTTGTATCTTTGTATTTTAGCCCTGCTATTGCTGCTGCTGCTGCTGCTGGTGCTTACCACTCATCCGTTCTGTCTGTCATTGTGTCTTTTTGTTGTTCTCCATTGCCAGTGCTGCTGCTGTCATTCCCACGCGTTTGGGCACGTACGCGTCGTTTAAGTGCCTCTTGCCAACGCTTCAAATGAGTATGGGGCGTCTACACCGGCGTCCTCCATCTACCATATCCACAACAACAACACTCATTTTGCTGACGTAGGCAAAGGAAACAAATTTTAGAGCATTTTGCATTACAAGTGCCAACCTACTAATGATGATTTTTTTCCATTTTCTGTTCTTTTGCTTCTCCTACGTGTACTCAATCTTAATATGCTTCCTTGGTGCTGCTTTCATGCCACCACCACCACCACCATCACCAGAACCAGCACATACTCGTACATAATACATTTCTTTATTTTCCTTTTCTTTTTATTGTTATTGTTGTTATTGTACTTTGTAACGTTAAACATCCGTTAAGCGTTCTTGAAGTGTTGCGCAGGCGCATCAGATCAGTTCAGTTCAGATTGTTTTTTATTCTTCATTGATGTTTCGTTGCTATGTAGATATGTTGGTACTACGCATTTGCAGCTGTTTTTTATGTTGGCTTCTCTCTTTCATCTCCACTCCACTCCACTCCACGCCAATCTTTTCCTGTTCGCTTCTCATCTCATCTCATCGCATCGCATCTCATCTATTCTTAATAATATTTAGACAAAGGGCGAGGGCGAATTTCCTTGAATTCTACAAGTGTGTTCAACACTTAACATACTTTGAAGTAATCTTCTGTACTTGAACATTCTGTAAGAATTGATGGTAACAACAGAGGAAGGAGCAGCGTCAGCAACAGCATCAGCAGGAAATGTTTATAATTATGTGAATTGTAAAATTCTAGTGTTTTTTTTTTATGATTTAAGTAACATTATTCTTAAGAATGGTCCAGAAATTTATTCTTTAAAATTAAAGAAGTTTAAAAATCGTATATTTTATTGAACATTTGAAGGATGCTTTGAATAGATTCAGAACTTTGATTTGCTTTATAAAAAGAAAAAAATTTTTTGTTTTAAAACACCGCCAGGTTTAAAAAAGTTTTAATCAATAAATGATATAACTTCAACGTGGTGGCTCAGATCCTAGGAAGGCCGGGCAGCCTCTTGATGTGTCTAAAGTCCTGTCTGCTGGAAGGTGATCAGGTCCTCAGTTACCGTCAGGTTCATGTCTTTGAGCAAAATTGAATTCCTAACATATCATGGGCATCCTGTCTTGTTCTGCACTAGTTGCACTGTCCATACAGGGGCAACAATTTGGGCGTAGACTGTTCGCTTATTTCCTAGAGAAAGTAAGCTTCTCCCGTTGTGCAGCAAGTGCAGTTTCTTTAGTTTCGACTGCTAAGTAACACAGATGTAATGTGCTGACCGAAAGTTAGTCTTTGATCAATGAGAGACTTTGATGGGATGATGGTGTCCCAGCAGAAATGAACAACCGATGGGACATTCCTCTTAGGATCACTTGTAAGGCATTTAAAATCCTCCAAATGCATCTAAAGCCTGGTTGTCGTAACGACATTCTTTTTGCTTTTATCGACATTTTTAACATATTCCAAAACACATATAAAATGAAAAAACATATAAAATCACAACAGAGGACAAATCTTTGATATTTGTGTTCCCGCCAACAACAGAAACATTCCAAAATTACAGGTTTCTTTGGAAAATACACTGAATTCTATTTCGGATGAGATATGGCAACACTGGTTGCTGTTCCCGTTTCTGTTGCAAATGCCACCCACAATATCCCCATTAAAAACCTTTTGTTTTAGGATTGGATATCCTTCATAGATTTATTCTTCTCCGAGTATAAAGTTTTTTTTATTCTTGTTTTGCCACATTTCACAGTGAGCACACTGTTCTATGTTGCAACATCATTTGCCAATCAACCAACTGGACAACAATAGACATTAGCATCGCCAGAAAAAGCAACAACCTTTGAGTCTCTCGTACCGCTCTCCGGACTAATAATCCAACGATAAATTAAAAATAATAACTTGTGATTTTACATTCATATTTGCCTATTGTTGTCATTGCCTGACAGATTACCAATGTAAAGATAAAGTGTAAGATAGTGTTATATATATAGGACCAGGCGTCATCTATGTTCTTTTGGCTCTTGAGACAAACTTACCAGCTAAGGATTTGCACTGTTTAGGGATTTTAGGTTAAAAATGAGATTAATAAGGATTGATTGAACTACAATATATCATATTTAGTTTTGTGATTAATATTATATATAATGACTTTTCAGAAATCCAAGACTGTGCTGAAATACATACTTACATAGTTCTTCCTACGAATTAATGCCAAGTATGGGGTGATATATATCCAGTATGATCTGGAATGGATTGCTATGTATGTACAATATGTTGACACTTTAAACTAAGTACTTCTTAATAATGAGTGAGATTAGTGAAGCAATTCTATCTGAGCAACTAACTGAGCCTGGATTATTATCTATCTACAATATCTTATAGATCTCGCCGTACAAAAAAAAAAAACTAAGGATATACAAAGTACTTATATTTATTCATTTGTAGTGCAGTGTAATGTTGTGTAGTGTAAAGTTTTTCAATAGATTTTTTTTCTTTTCTTTTCTGTTATTGTACGTGTATGTTTAAACGCACACAGAAACGTGGGTGGTGATGTGGTGATTGTCATTTTCTTTTATTTTTTGATTATTGTAAATGAAGGAGGGGACAATGGAGATGAAAGGAAGGAGGTAGAAGTGCTGACCATTGCCATAGCGGCAGCTTTATATGCACAAAGTAGGCACAAGCTTAATTAAAGCAAATTAAAGTGATTGCCATTTATTTTGAGGTTAATTGCATTAAATGGGCGTGTGCGCTCTCTCATTGTGCCATTATCATCATCATCATCGTCATCATCATCATCATTATTATTGTCGTCATTAATGCCAGCACACTCACTGTACTGCACTCACTTCACTGACAGTTTATACCCACAGTTACAATTTACAAACAAAAATAAAAAAAAAAATATTTTGGGTTTCTTTATGAAATTTTTATTGCTATTTTTTCATTAAGAATAACCAACAGAATTGTATCTAAAATTAGTATCTTTTGGGTTTTTTATATGCATTATTTATTTATTTATTATTTTTTTTTGAAACTATCTCGAATGAAACTTAATTGTGTCATGAGACAATAACAACTTTGACCTTTTATAAATGCGAGTTCAATGCATAACGCTGATGATGATGATGATGATGATGATGATCATGATTGTGATGGTGATTGCAATGATGATGATGCACATGCAGTGATACGAGTATTGTGCATATATGAGTGAGTGAATATCCTATTTCTATCTAAGTAAAGTTTTGTATTTTATTATCATTTAACTTGGCGTGCATAAATTTTCATTACGCACTGTGCCAATTTTATATGTTCGCCAATCAAATCGATGTCAATTGAATGCTATTCATAGGGTTTACCATCTATTGAATGTTTATTAGTTGCATTCAGTGCAGATACTCATCATTATTTTATCATGTTTTATAGTTTTTGTTTTTCTTATTTGATTAGTTTTTTATGGGCATTCGCACGCACATGAGGTCCTCCTTGTCTTGTTGTTAATGAAGTTTATGTGAAAATTGTAGAATAGATGCACAGATACTGATTCAAAAACATTGAGATACAATAGAGTGACGGGGACGATGCTACAAACCTAACTAAGTAGCGACAAATGATCGTCGTTGTCGTTGTCGTCGTCCATGAGGTTCATAAAATTGCCGACTACAAGCGAGCGAGCGAGCGAGCGACTGACTGACCGGATGAGCATTAATTGCGTTGATTGTCGTATGCAATTGTCGCATCAACTCTTGTTGTTGAATGTATATCTATGTGTGTGTGTGTTTGTATCTGTATTTGTATCTGTATCTTTGTACATATTTGGTTTTTTTTTTGTTGTGCTCATTTTAAAAAGCTACGGGGCACCAATGACAATTCCAATTGGAATTATTATTTGTATTCGTGAATCGAGTGAATCGAATGACCAAACCGAACCGGCAACTGACTAACTGACTGACTGCAAAGTACAATAATAATATTACTGCCTAGGTAAAAGTTCTATAAAAGAAAAAACAGCAACAACAACAACAACAACAAGTACAAGATATGCTATTCATGCTGTTTCTTCATATATTTGTTGTAGTTGTTGTTGTTATTGTTGTAGTTGTCGTCAATTTTTTAGACACAATTTCCGGGTCATTGACTTGCTGTCGCTTCTTTTGCTGCTGCTGCTGCTGCTGCTGCTGTTGATTCTTTTCCATTTTCATTGAATTGCGTATGTAACTGCAAGTGTATCTATGTATGTATCTCTGTAACTTACTGCGTACGATACATTTGTACATTTGTAGTATATGTATCTGTATAACTTTAACTATATCTATGTATGTATGTGTGTGTGTGTGTGTGTGTGTGTGTTGTTGCACGATCAACAAATGAAACAGACAAGCAAAGGAAAGCAAAGCAAAGCAAAGCAAAGCAAAGTAAAACCAACAACCAACGCACAACGAGTTAGAACAACAACAACAACAACAACATTAATAATAATAACAAAAACAATATAAAAGGAATAAGACACAAAATGCAAGAAGAAAACGATAAAAACTAAGAACAGAAACCAACAACACCAAACGCGACAACGACAACGACAACGAGAACGACGAGTTGAATGCAGCAAGAAATGCAGCACGAGATACACGCCAAGCATTTGGAGCAAAAGAGGTAAAGCAAGCGGGAGCCAAGACAATGACGATATGTTGGGGCGGACGGTAAGCAAAGAACGTGCAGCCAACAGCACAGCACATCACAGCACAGCACAACAACCACAAGAAGACTTGGAGATTTGGAGAATTCAATGAACGAACGAACGAATGAACAAAAAAACAACCAAACAAATGAACAAGCAAGCAAGCGAACTGACGTCGTCGCCTGCCTTGGAGTTTTGTCGTAGTCAAAGTCGTCTGTCTCCATCCATACTAATTTTGTCTGTGTGTGTGTGTATATATTTATGTATAGACAAGTATGTATCTTGTATCTGCGTGTGTGTGTGTGTGTGTGTGTGTGTGTGTGCATGTGTAGTGTGGAGGACGAATGCGTTATAAAAGTAAGTAAGTGAATGACAGACAAACGAACGAACGATTGAAAGAATACAAATAAGAAACAAGAAAACAGAATATAGTGGAGAAGCAAAAGAAAAAGCCTTTTCAACGATCGTTTCAACTCAGATAAAATTAAAAAACAAAAAATCAAAAACATATAATATTAAGATAGAAAGAAAGAAAGAAAGAAAGAAAGAAATAAAGAAACCCCATGCACCCGGCAATGAACAAACTAACTAACCGATGAACAAACCAACAGACAAACATTTGGATGAATGTTCGTTAAGAGGTTTTCTAGAACTTGTATGTACGATTGCCATAGATACAAACAAACAAACAAACTTAAGCGGCAAGCTGAACTTAGAGGCTCAACAGGCTACAATAAAATTGTAGCACAAAGTTAAGCTCTGCGATCGGCATTGAGAATTTAGTACGAGTAGTATACAATAGTATCTGCTAGATACTTTTTTTTTTTTTTTTGTTGTAACGAATGAGCGATATTTTCTTTACAGAAAGAAAACATATAGATGACAAGAGAGAGAGAGAGTGAGAGTGGAAGAGGAACGACGAACATTAATGTAACAAGACATCAGAGAATAAATATCTATGTTTGAATGTATCTGTGCCTCTTTTGAGTGCACGTTTAACGCATTTTAATCAGCGTGTCGCATAATTACCGGATGCTGCACTGTTGCTGCCGCTGCTGCTGCTGCTGCTGCAACTGAATGATGACTGAGCCCCCACTCTTTCGCTCCGCCGATTACTTGGTCACTTCTCTTAGTCATAGTCCGTCCCCATTGATGGTATACGCATGCTAAAAGCGTTCGCGCTGTGCTCAACATATTTAAAATCATAACAGAAAAATGATGGATGAATTGTCGCGCTGCTTGGCTCCAATAAAAAAAAAACAAAAAACAAAGAGGAAGAGGAAGAATCAAACAGAAAATACATACAGACACTGATGTGCATCATTCGTAGTTCTTGTCAGGCTGCACACACTACACACACTCAACTCATTTAGGGGGACACGACCCAAAAGATCGAACATCGTCTGAACAAACCAACGAACAGAATGAACAGGAATGAGAGAAGCTAAATTAAAATCAAGATGCGTTTGTTTTTCCTTCCTCCACTGTTTCGTATCTCTACCCCTTTCCATTGATACAAATTTTACTTTAATGTTCCATCATCATCATCATCATCATGGCCATAGTAGGGGGAATTATGCATATGTAGCTGCTCCACAACCCGCTAACCCGATCTCAATACACTTCATTCTGATGTTAATGTTTGCTGCTGATGCCGGTGATGATGCCATGCCATGCCATGCCATGCCATGCAACGCCACGCCACGCGTTGAGAAGCAAAATTCTAGTGATCTTTTCTTATAGAAGATTTTTCTTCTTTCATTGCGAGCGAGCGCATGATTTTCCTCTAGAAGAAGAGTGTAATGAAGTGAAAGTTGTCGGTTCAAAGCCATCAACAACATCATCGTCAGCAACAGCGGCGGCATCAGCGGCACCAGCGGCAACATCGACGTTGCCGCCATCGCCGTCCACATGCACGTCCGTCGCCAACATCATCTTCGTCTGAATTCTCAAAGTATTGAAAATTTATATTAATAGAACAAACTTGTTTTGACGGAAATGCACTTTACTTTATTTATCGACGCGACGTATGGCTGCACATTTGGCATAGTACTACAATATAATGCGGCACAGAATATTGCTTTTGATATTTGATTTTTGGTTTTTTGTGGGTGTTTCTGATAGTATCTATCTAGTCGTACGACTACATATGTATCTATCTTTACTTTTAGTATTTTAATGGTAATCATGTTTTTCTCAATGATTCAAATTCATATTTCATTAGTTTATGATTCTAAAGATTTAAGTTATTGATTAAGAATGTTGTAGATAGAAAAACATTAAAAGTGACCAACTCTTTGAACTAAACCTTATGGCAAACATATATGCGCCAGAGGATGACAAAGGTTTTTTTTTTTTTTTGATTGGGAAACTTTAAGAGGAGAAATTTGTTATTTAATCAAATGCATGGGTTTGAGTCACCATCACGGCCTTAGACGGTACGTAAATTCATAACAGTCAAACAACTCTTAAAGTCCTTCTTTACCTCTTAAACTAACTCCTCCTGGACTCCTTTTTGCAGGAATTAGGCTGTCACCATGACCTTATACTCCACAGTGTATCCCAGGGAGATAAGGATTGGTTAGTTCTGAGCTCTGCTGTGTGTCTATCAAAGGCTGAAAAACTGAAATAAATGGAAATAAATAAATGAAAGGCCTGGTTTCCTAAAATGTTTGCAAGTATTATAACATCTCCACCTAAAAAGCAATGAATCTTATTAAATTGGGTGTTTACAACACTTGACACACATTCAGTGTTGTTGTTTATGGAAAATGAGGTGAGATGGTCACTTCATCACATCTTAACTGCTTGAAGAAGCTTGATTTCAAGAAACGCTTCTGTACTGAAGTCAACATAATGACCAAACTCAGCTCATACCAGTGGTTTCGTACACAAGCAGACCAGACCGTCTGTATTGTATCAACTGCCGATAAGAAAGGTTTCATCGCTATGCTGAAGAAGGATTAAGAACACCGTGCGTGTTTCGTTCAAAGCTGGCCAAAGACGTTTCCTGAAGAAGTTTAAGTATCGTAAGAATTAGTCCCAGGCTGCTCTCCATAGTGCCTCCGTTGTGCTGTGTTCTCAGAAGCCCGTTCAAGCAAACAAAGAAACCAAAAAGACCGCATAAATGCAAAATAACTTGGAATTAGTGAGCTGAAGGCCATAGCAGTCAGTGCTACCCACCTTTCAGTTGTGTTAAGTTTTTAAAATTTAAACAATTATAATAATAAATAAATAAGTAAATAAACTTGGTATTAGGATGTGGATTTGTTACTAAATAAAAGAAAATAAAATAAGTTAAACAATTACTGTGGATCAAGCAATAATAGTGTGTAAGAAGTTCAGTAGATGTTTTCAAGTGATGTTGGCCATCACTCTCTTATTTTGATTTAATTAATAATTGCTAATTATCTCTCAAAGCTTATGTTCTCCGCTTCTAAGTAATGCTCATTCGTTCTTACATAATTCAAGTCCAAGGAGACTCCAAAATGACAATTAACAACTGTGAAAGTTAGAAAGAAATCACTCCAGTTTAGGGTCAATCAGTCTTTCATTGGAATTATTAGTACACATGTACATTAGTAAGTAAAAAACAAAACAAAGATACTGAAGAAAAATAAAATAAAAAAACAGTTCAAATAAGGTTGAATTCATTTGTCGAAGCATTAAAAACACGCGTTCTTGTAATTATGCTTTCAAAGCAAACCCGAAATCAACAACAAAACAAAAAAGCAAAATCAACAGCAGAAACAAAAATAATAGCAAGAAACAAGTTTTGTTGTGTACAAGCAAAAACAAAATACACATAATAATGGAAAAAAAAAACAAAATATCTTAAAGACAAAATATGTACAACTAAAACAAAAAAAAAAACACAAGAACAATGAGGGAATAACAACAAGTTGTTGTCTGCGATAAGAGAACCTAAGAACTTGGAAGTGTCAAATGAATTTGTTAGGCCAAACAACAAACAAATCTCATTATTATTACATACTTCATTACTTTATTTGTAAGTAAAGTGTTTAATGATCGAAAGTATATAGTATCTATCTATCTAAGTATCTACAGTACAACAGGATATCAATGAACGGATGGATATACAAATATTTTACTATACTCATACTTATTGTATGTTTCTTGCATGTTGTTTAAGTGTTTCCGGTGACGAGCAACAAAAACAACAACAACAACAACAACAACTCAATAGACACCAAGATACTCGTACTGTGAGCAAATGCATGTTTAGTTCACATAAAAAGAACAAGAAAAGTATAAAATTGAAGTGAAGAATGAAATTTACACTTTACAATGAAGGCATAAAAATCATGTTTACACCTGTTGGACCCTTGAAGAAATGTAAAAATATATGTATTACCATCTTAAATACTCACCACAAAAAGGTGATCAAGCAAATATACATAAATTTATGTCTCGTAGAGGTAGAGAGGTTGATACGATTAAGTAGCGGCAGATACTCATCAAATGAAAAACCACAGAATGATTTCCGTTCACTGATATTAAAGATGCTAAGGACATGCATGCGCAACAGGATATGCGTGGCACTTGTAAACTCAACATAAATACTTGTACACCAGAGCCTCGGTTTGCGTCATCCCGATTTGCGTCGTTTCGATTTGCGTCGCAAAAATTTTTAGTGGGATTTCGAATTGAGTCGTCCATGACTTCGATTTGCGTCGCAAGAAATTTTCAATGTTCTCAAATTGCGTCGTTAATTTTACTTTGCGTCGTTTGAATACACATGCATATTTCGAAAAATACATATGCATGTCGCATGTATTTAGCTGCAGAAAATATTTTTTTGTAAAAAGGGGATTCACACATAGCGGCAACTGAAGCGGCTGCACATAGAAATGTGAGAGGATAGCAAATAATTTCCGCAATTGAAGGTTCAGTTGACTTTTGATCGCGAGTGTAACAAAGCTTTTTTGCGTAAAAATGAGCCAGAAGCGCAAACAAATTAATTTTGAACTTAAATTAACTATATTAAAACGTGTCAAATCGGGTGAAAAAGCTGTTGACATTGCAAGACATCTTAATTTAGCTCCTAGTACTGTAAGGTCAATTTGCAACCGAGATGCTGATCAAATAAGAAAGTTTTCAAAAGCTGCTACCCTGCTGCAAACACAACAAAGTATGAAGAACAGAAGTCCGTTGTTGGTTAAAATGGAAGCCCTTCTCTTGGTTTGGATTGAAAATCAAAATCAAAGAAAAGTGCCTTTGAGCAAAATGATTGTTCAAAATAAGGCCTTAAGCATTTTCAATGATTTACAGAAAGAAACTCCATCGCCAAGCAGTGGACATTCCGGAAAATTTGAAGCAAGTCAAGGTTGGTTCGAACGTTTTAAAACTCGGGCAAATTTGCATAATATTGCTCTGAAAGGAGAGTCGGCTAGCGCTGATAATCCAGCTGCGGAAAAGTTTCAACTTGAACTGAACGCAATTATCAAAGAAGGGGGATATTCTCGTAAGCAGGTCCTGATTGTCGATGAAACTGGCTTGTATTGGAAGCGGTTACCCAAAAAAACATACATTTCCAAGGCTGAAAAATCTGCTCCTGGGTATAAAGCTAGAAAAGATCGACTCACACTTCTTTTAGGAGGAAACGCAGAAGGAGATTTTAAATTCAAGCCTTTTCTTATTTACCAATCCGAGAATCCAAGAGCCCTTAAAAATGTGAATAAAGGTGATCTTCCAGTTCACTGGCGTGCTAATAAAAAAGCGTGGATGACTGCCGCTTTATTTACAGATTCGATTGGTAATTGCGCTGTTCCCGAACTAAAAGCTTATTGTTGCTCTCAAAACATTGACTTTAAAATCCTACTTCTGTTGGACAATGCTCCAGGGCATCCAATATATGCAGATGATATTTCCGAAAATATAAAAATTGTTTTTATGCCTCCGAATACCACCTCCATCATACAGCCGATGGATCAAGGTGTAATATCCAACTTTAAGTGCTACTATCTACGGCGAACGTTTTCTCAACTTCTAGAAGCAACTGACAAAGAAGATAAATTATCCATACTAAAGTTTTGGAAGGATTACAATATCCAGATGGCTGTCGAAAATATTAGTTTTGCATGGAAGGAAGTTAAAGCGACTTGCATGAAAGGAAGCTGGGGAAAGTTATGGCCAGACTGCGTGTTTGAAAACAATGTTCTGATTAACGATGTACCAACTGTTCGCGAAGAAATTGCTAAATTAGCTATAGAAATGTTGAAGGAATGGAGATTGAAGATATCGACGAACTGTTAAGGTCACACGATGAAGAGCTCACAAACGAACTTTTGTTAACATTTGGTATTGAACATGAGTTAGAAGATGAAACTGATCCGACTGATACGCAAACAGAGTCAAAAAAGCTAACGACTGCGCAAATTGCAAAAGCAATGGGGCTGGTAGACCAGGTGGTGGAAATTTTTACGAACAATGATCCCGATGAAAATCGCAGTGGGAAGGCAACTCAATCTCTTGCTGACGCTATACAGTGCTACAAAAATGTTTACTTGGAGAAAAAAGCAGTTTTTAAACAACAAACTTTGGACGCGTTTTTAAAAGAAAATGTAACTCAACCGGAAGAAAATATAGGCGATTAAAAACCTTTTTTTGATTTTAATTTTATTATGTACATTCCTTTTTCTGAGATTCAGCTTTAATAAGAAGCATTGAAATTGTTGAATCATGTATATGAAATAAATTTCCATATGACTAAAAAAAAATTACACATTTCTTCTTCAAAAATTGCATTTTTCTTTACTATGGAACGAATTAAAAATATTTTGCAGTAAGTATATGGAAAAATGTATTTCGATTTGCGTCGTTTCGGTTTGCGTCGCCTCTCTCCGGTCCCCATTAACGACGCAAACCGAGGCTCTAGTGTATTTGATTGCCTACATTTATTGTTCTTCAGATTCCATTAAGGTGAAAAGAAAATAAATTAACTCATACTCAGAATAACAACAATAATAACAAAATAATTGTATTGTATTAAAATTTTGTTAATGATTTCATTGATCTGTCATTTTGGTAGCTTCCAGCATGTCTAAAGCTGCCTCGTATTATGACTGTCCGTCTGTGTGTATAAGCACACACAGAAAAATACAAAAAATAAAAAAAAAAAATAATAATTTAATAAAATAAAAATAAAATAATCTATGTTGTTATGGTGGTTTTCAAAATCACGTCTGACTTATTTTATTTATTATTTTTCATTTTTTCTTAGATTAAAATTTAGCAAATCTTTTAAATTCTTCTATATAAACAACTCATATCAAATGCTTATCAAAATTATTTGCTATATTTCCTTCCAGAACGAGAAAGAATTAAAATTTGGATTTTGGATTGAAATATATGTAGTATGTAGATTTTAGATAAATAAGATTTTTAGCTTCCTTTATATATTTTAAAATTATCAAAACTTTAATTTCTATATCAGTATTCATTTTTGAAAGTATTCTTGGTTGTAACCTGACTAAGCATTTCTCTAGAAAATGCTACATACTTTGACTATGAAATACATATGTAAATATATCGGTTCTGTATCTATTTGAGATCTTTTGAATAAAACTTCTGATGGAGATTCTTTTCCACATTGGCATATACATTGTGACATAGGACATTATGAGAAACACATTCTCTTGAAATTTACCCTTGACACAATACGGGACAAATTCACTTTTAAATTGTAGTTTTGAAAAAATAAGACTTCCACACCGAGATCATGTTCTATACGGTTTTCATGAAGTGTGATAGTGGCGTTGGCTTTCTTTAAAAAGTCAAGACCTATAATTCCATTGAAGGATTTGAGACTGGATAAATTAAAAAAACCAGAATTTATTCCGAATAAGTTAATTGTACATTTATGTGAGATGTTGGTGAACCCATGGATGAATTTAACTGAAAGCTTGTCATCGACACTTTTAATCCCTTTGAGACGCTCCAAGAGCATACATATACAATACTTTTTTGAAGGTCCCGTATCGATAAGAAGTCTAAGCTTGTTTTGACGTCCCCTAAAAAATTCAACACATCGTGGTCAAGCTCCTCAATCACTTCCTTCGACCAGTCTTCATATTTGAACTCGTCAGGCTCCGCTCCTTCTTGACTCATGTGATTAATTCGTTGAACTTTATGAAGAATTTAGAATTTGTTGCTTGTCTATAACGAGAAGTGGACGGGTCGACGCCCATTGGTTCTGCCCTAGCAAGATTAACCTGATAGCGTGACTGGTTTACTATTGGACGGTCATCTGCAGGCTGTTGATAATCAAGAACCTACATATATTGTATAATGCAAGTCCCTTCATTACTACAATTTTTTTTTTTTTTTTCTTATTTATATTTGCAATCTGTCTGTTCTCTTATCATAAGATGTGTCTGTTGCAAAGCCTTACAATCGTCTCTCTGATCAATGGAATCTTCAAGTTTCGGTAAATGACTGAGTTTCTGACGTACCACGGTGCAATGACAAACATTAGCAGGCTTCTGAAGAATTTCCATATATAAGTTGGCAGTAGCGCCCCAAAGCTGTAGGTCCATACCGGCTTGAGTATGGTTTTATACATCAACAGCTTTTCACATAGAATCAGCTTTAACTTCGGGCTGAGAAACTAACTCGTTTTTAGAAGCTTCAGATTCAATTGATTTCTTTTGGTTTTAATGTGATACATCCCCGTTTATGACTATTGAAGGACATGCCATGTGTTTTAACCGTGAATTGGAAGTGTGTAGACTTCTTAGCTTTGACGCCTTTGTTTCACGTCTTCTTCCATTGATCAATGAGGACTTCTTGCTCCTAGAAGAGGGCTGAGGCTGCAAACGGGTCATCATCATTAGCTTATGTCGTGAACGAAACTTTTCTATTCCTTAGTATTGGGTGATAAGTCGTAAAGAGTTTGCCTTGATTAGTTCCAGCTCTTATATCTTTTAAGTCAGACCCTTGATCGTCACACATTTGTCTTATAATATCCTAATGTGGAGATACGATCTAAGCACTAAAAAATACGTGTCCAGCAGCAATATCTTAAGCTAGTTCAAAAGACATACGGGTTCGAATTCTTCAGTACTTACTTTGCTTTCTTTTTCAACTAACCAGACATTACAGCTCCATGGGCATATAAAATGCACTATGGCAATTATGACTTTCATTCTTGATTTCTGATTTTGAATATTTATTTCATTGAAATTTTTTGTATTTTATTCTATATGTATGACGCAATCTTCTATTCTTATTATAACATACATATGTTGTATTTAAAAATCTCATCCCGAAAATAATAAACATTTGGGATATTGATCTATAAATACAATCATGGCTATAGCCATATACTATATTTATTATAAGTAGATTGGTTTATTGTAAAAAACAGAAAAAAAAAAAAAAAAACAGAAAAGGAAACAAATAAACAACACACGCTTATCAACTTCATTCATTGAAAGATCCAACCAGACTTTAAATACAAAAAATAATACAAAATATATAAAAATAGAACACTTCAATCAAAAAAATACAATATACAATAAATAAGTAAATGAATTTATATACATAAGTATAATAAAAATGTCAAGTAATGATGATGATGATGATGATGATGATAATGATAATGTTCAAGATGATGATCATTTTGATGATGAAGATGAGCTCGACAACATGACAATTAAACGAACAGTCAACCGAGCCATTCATCTGTCGTCCATCGTCCGTTGTCCGTCTTGTCTTGGCAGGCTGTCAGGCAGTCAGGCAGTTCTCTAACCAATCTACCGATCGACTATAAAAACAATCTGCTAGCCAGTCAACTAGCCAGCCAGCTAGCCAGTCATCCATCAATCCATTCATCAATACATCTACTGTACATACTCGTACATTGAAAGGCCAAAGTGTGTCAGTATGCACAATATTTTTCCTTTTCTTGAATTTTTTGTTATTTAATTTTTGTGGTTTTTTGTTTTTTTGTATATTTTTTTTTTTTATTTTTTATTTATTTACAACTTGAAGTAGACAGTTGAGACGAATTGGCATGTCTGGCTTATTTTAAGACTCTTGAGATGATAGTGGTGTAGTTAGTTAGTATCTGTATCTGTATCTGTGTGCATGTGCGTGTGTACGTTGTGCCGGCTTTTTGAAACATATACAGTTTTTTTTTTTTTTTTTTGCATAGTATCTCTATGTGTATGTATGTATCTATGAGATGCTATAAAGGTGACCCAAACGAAATGTGAGGTTATCATCATCAACGGCAATTTTATTTTATATTTCTCTTTCCTTTTTTTTTTTGTTTTGTACAAAGCAATCAAGCGGATGATAGAAACTGATGATGGAACAAAGCAAAGATGGTGCTGAGGGAGAGGAAAGGAAAGGAAAGGAGTGAGATCAGTCGAAACATAGTACAATAGTTTGTTGTCAAAGCTACTTTAGTTAAACTAGTAAACTGAACCGACGATCTATGTATGTAGAAAGAATATTATATGCGGACAAATAGCGAAATGTTTAAATAATGAAATGAAATGACTTCAAATGAAATGCATTATTCGGTTGATGAACGATTGGTTTGGATTGAATGAGATGAAATGAGATGAAATGAGATGAAATGAAATGATGGAATGGACAATGACAATCATGATCATAATGATGATGATGATGATGATGATGATGATGATGATGATGATGGTGATGGAACTTAGACAATTGACGGATGATGATGTGTGTGCGGCGGCGGCACTTGTTGTTGATGATGATAATATTTAAATACTTTTCATTATTATCATATTGTAGTTGTTGCTACTTGATTGTGTTAGATAGAATCAAAAAGTATTTGAGCTGAGCTAAGCTAAGCTCAGCCGAACCTAAATCTCAATCTGATGTGTATGTGATGGCATATGGCGACAACTCATTGATGCGAAAACAGCTGTAAGTAAGTAACTGAACGAACCACGAACCAAGGAACGAGTGAACGGGCGAATGAACGTAAGAATGAGCTGTAAAATGATTGTATCTGTGTTTGTTGTATCTGTTTGTGGTGTGTGTTTGAACTAAGCTAAACTGATCGCATCGAATCAGTTTTGCTTTGTGGTTGATTATGTAACTTGTTTGCCGTTGTGTTTTAATAATAATCTTTTTTTTTTTTTGTGTTTGTATATTCTGTTTTGTTTTTGCATGTGATTTTCATTTGTGTTTTTTTTTTTGTTGATTTTTGTTTTTTTTTTTTTGTATTGTGTTTGTGGTTTCTTCTATTCAACATAACCCAAATCGAGAGGAACGGTTTCATACCCTTCCAGCAGTTTGGGGTAAAATGTTATTTTTCCCTCTTGTTTATTTTTAAATTAAGTAAAAGCGAATGTTATAAAAAAGTATCTTGTAGATGCATTTTATTTGTATCTACTTCATATGCATATGGGCACATAGATATGTATGTACTCGTATGTATGTTTGTATGTATGTAGGCTTGATGCGTTGCGCGTCTGTGGTAATTTTCATGCTCTCGTTCTTACTCTTCTTCTTCTTCTTGGTGTTGTTATTGCGCGAATAGTTCGCCGACGCCCGCAAATACGCATAGAACGCATACTATGCAAGCAAGCAATTGCATAGTGAGTGACAGACGCCAACAGAGGGAGCTGTTTGAGGTAGTAATTTAAAAATAAGTACGAGTATCTCCACATCGACATCATCGTCGTCGTTGTCGTCGTCGTCGCCGGCCCCAAATAGTAACCTAACTGCAAAATGCAACAAACCACAAAGTAGCAAGTGCGGCTGACTGGCAGGCTGGCGGACAGGGAACACAGACTGGTGGACAGGGAGTTGATGCATGCAGGGTAAGAAGACATGCAAGTCAGATAGGCAGCAGCAGCATCAGCATCATCATCTACACGTCGCTGACTTTCAAATTTAACCCAGTGCACAGTAGCAACTAAGCAAGCGAACAAGCAATCGAGCAGCGGATGGATACTTGGACAAAGAGACAGACAAATCGACCAGCCGACCGAACAACCGACTGTCAGGCAAACCTCAACACACATAGATACATTCATGTATGAATGTAGTAGATACAAATGATTGCCGCTTGCTTGTATGAAAGAATGGCTGGCTGCTTGGCATGGCTTGGTTTGGCTGGTTGGTTGGTTGGTTACTTGGTTGGACAAACAGATGAACAAACGAAACAAAAGCAGCACGAGAGGCCGCCGCTGCCGTCGTCATCGTCGCCAGAAGTGTACAAGAGATTGTAGAACGACGTTGTTCTGTTGCCCGTATACTACTTCTACACTGTATCTGTTGGTTTTGTTGTAGGTTTTTTTTTGAATCCGAGAGATAAACAAACTGCCAGTTCACTATCAATCAAATACCGGAAACAGCTGCTTTAGTTTTATTTTGCTGTTGCTGTTGTTGTTGCTGCTGCTGCTGCCTCCATTTGCCTGCCTCGAGTCTCAATGCGTGGCAGTACACATTCATACCATCAGAGATAGATCTTTCTCTCTTTATATAGTAGATAGACATATGAATGTACATACATATGTATAGTAGTTTGTTGATTTTATAGTTTGTTCTGATTATGTGCAATAATAATGTGTTTGTTGTGTACAAGTATCTGTGTGTGTGTGCTTCCTTGCTAGAGTAGAGTATCGTATATGCAAGGCAAAGCAAGACCCAAGGCAGCCATTGACTTCATTGAGTAGCACGCTGATCGTATTTCTTTGTTGTTGTTATAGTCGTCGCTATACCATATACAAACACACACACGCACACTGGAAACAGGTCCAACAAAGATGCATGCATTCAGTATTGCAGTAGTAAGATTGCAGTACATTGAGATTTTGGTTTGATGTTTTTTTTTTTCTTTTTAATAAAAATTATGCATAGATTAGAAGGGAGTGTTGTGAAGAGACAAAAGCATAAGGAGAGAATTGGTTAAAAAGGCAAATTTCGACAGGTGAACATATAATTATTTATGATCCAGAAAAATATAGATAATACCGAATTCTAAGTAATTTCAAAATATCTGTTTCATTTTCAGGAAATTTAATTAAACTGAGATTTCAAAAATACGAAAAAATTTATTGTTTTTTGTTTTTTGTTGATACAATTGCATTGAGTGGAAGAAAATTCAATGAAACATTCTTTTGTATTGAAGATTTTCATTATCCTTATTGTCTTAACAATGAAATGGTTTAGGTTTAATTTTTTTCTTTCAATACTTGGGGTTTTTGGAACTTTAGTATAAAGTAATTGGATATGATCTACGATTTGCTAATTTAATTATTCACTGACACTAAACTCAAGAATAATTAACTGCAATTCAAAGTTTAGGAAATCTTAATCTCGTAAAAGATAAAGTTTAAAGGAAGTGATTGATCTCCTGAGACTGCAGGTTTACATACTACAGGCTTGTAGGGCTATGGCAATTTTATTAGCCACTCATCTGATTCCTAAGATTGCCAATTGCATTCAGGTCTTTAACAGCTCCCACCAAGAACTGAGTTCAAGAAATATGTTCATATATTTTCATATAAAGCACAAGTTTTTGATGCAGAGCCAACACCTTTGTATTTCATTGATAGTAAATTGATGACGTTTGCACTAGTCTGCCTGCTAACATAGTTCAGACATCTATTTACGATTAATCCAACTGTTCGCCCCTTGCTTTTTTACTGCCGTCCCTTTATATGTATGTTACCAATAGAAAGTGAACTTTCGCCTAATAGCATTGACCTCAAATATCTTTGCTTACAAATGAAAGTTCATTTATTGTTCACCTCTTGATCACAACTCAAAATGATCAGACATTCACTTCTTTTTCTTTAGTCGAAAAGAACGAACCTCCTTTAAAAAAAAAAAATTATTAAAAAATTGCTGTGCAGGGCCAAAAATTCTTCTAATACTAAGTTATGTTTAGTACTGCTGGCATTTGAAGTGAGCTTGCATTGTCTGTTTTTATCAGGATTGAGCTCCACAATTGTATCTCATATGTCCAAACATGTTTCTGTATAATTAAAAGCAAAAGTTTCTTTCTTACAGATATTAGATTTTCAAGCTGTGGTCTTTTCTTGGTTCTACATATAATTCCACCTTTAGTACTTAGTCTTAAGCATTTGTCAGATGATTTTGCTGAAATTATGAAAAATAAGAACAACAAAATTGGTAATGCTTATATTTGATGTAAAGACTGGAACAGAATGATGTAGTTGAAGCTGAGTTTGAAGATGGTCAAACAATCAAATGCAGTTGTTTGTATGTGAACGAACACAATGTCAAGCTGAGCCTGAAGCTGAGTCCGTGAAGGTAAAGTAGTTTGAATTCACTCGGCTTTAAATCATCTGACTCTTTCCAACGCTTTAAGTTAATGATAACTATGTCCATTTAGTTTATTATCAAGATTCTTTTATTTGCCAAGGTTTGACAACCCTACTGAGGCTGAACCTCGTATTCTCATCACTTTTTTTCGAGCTTCAGCTTCACCATTCTGTTCCTGCTTGCTAGTTCAGACTTCTATTTAGGATTAGGCCAACAATTGTGTCTAAAAATGTTTCAAAGATTATCTTTTATTATAGAAAGTGTCCATACAGAGCCTGGCACTTGAAGTGAGCCAGACTAGCCACAATCATATGTCAGTACAGTCTAAAGCAGAAATTTATTCTTGTGCCCTTCTCTTGGCACTAAATTTGTTTCCAGCTCAATCATTTAGTACTTAGGATGAGCTACAGGCATTGGACAGAGGATTTTGCTGAAATTATGAAGAAATAAGAACACCAAAGTTGGTTTTTTTTTTTAGTATTATATGTTTTTTTTTTATTATTTTGTAGTTTTTTAACGGAACATACATTCTAAAAACATTACATAAAGTTCTTTTCCTCCATTCATCATCATCATCACATCATTATGATTATGATCAGAATCTCATACTACTACATCAGCTTCATAATATAAATCATTTCACATCTTTCTTTTTTGTGTTTTGTGTTTTAATAAAGTAAAATGTACAAATAAAATAAATATTTTTTGTTTTTAATATATTTTTTTGTTGTTTTTCTGCGCATGCGCAGCCTAAAATTAAGGAGTTTTTGTTTTTAGTTATATATTTATTTATTTATTTATGCGTGTGTATTCTTTTTATAGATTTTGTTTGTTTTGTTTTTGTTTTTTTGTTTTGTATGATTTTTATTTAGATAATTTTTATAATTTTTTTTTTTTTATACATAAATACATATACAGATGATTTAAAGTATATTTATATATTATATATTTATATATAAAGATATATGTATGTATGTGTAGTGTGTGTATATTTAATTTAAATTATAATTAAAGATATAGTACATTTATATAGATAGATTTATCGATATATTAAAGTGGGTTTTAGTTTTAGTATTCTCCTTTTTCTTTTTCTTTTCCCTTCTTCATTTAACTCAACCATCATTAACTTTTCTTATATTTTATTTATTCCATTAATTAGTTAATTAATTAATATTTATATCGATTATTTAACATAACGATAAAATTATAATTAATTCTTTTCCACATTTTAATATATTTTTATTTTATAGCTAATAATTATTTATTTCTATATAGTTAAGCTTCTCCTTACTTATCTCTGCGTTCTTGACATTTTGTTTTATTCAATTTTTAATTTTTTATTTAAAAAAAAAAAATTACTATTTTTATTTGAAATCGTATATTTTTTTTTTTTTTTATATAAACAACAAAATAAAAAGAAAAACAAAAGTCATGTAAAAAAGAAAAATAATAATAATTTTGACTCTATAAAACTTATTAAGTTTTTTTACATTTATTTTTAATGAAAAATCCCTTTAACATTTCTAATTACATATATTTATTTATATATATATATTTCCTTTTTAATACATTCAACATTCATTTAATTTATTTAATTGTTTTCACTAATATTTGGAATTTTATGATTTTTTTAATTTTTATTTTTTATATATAATTTTTAGGTTAGTTTTAAGCTTTTCCTTTTTGCGCTTTAAGTGTAATAAATAAAGTAAGTTATTTGTTATCAAGTTTTCAGTTTTCATTCAGTTGACATCTAGAATATTTTAGTTAAACATCGATAAGGCCTAAGATTTCCAATAAAATTTACATGTGTGTATAAATGTAACATTTAAAGATGTAGAATGGAGTTCAAAGAGAGAAATATGAATCTAATTGGTATAGAAATTATATATATGACAATCTGATGTATTTTTTGCCATAGAATCGGTATCACATTAACTGAAGATCTGATTGTGTTTGGGACAGAAAATGTCTGTCATATTATCTGAAAATCTGACCGTGTTTGGTATAGAAAATTTGTATCATCATATCATTTGAGAATCAGATCATGCCTGGTACTTCATTGGAACTAAAATATGATTCATGACATCTGATCTGATTAGGCTTAATATATAATAGTTTGCATTTAGGGCCATCACTGTCATCTTACATACATACATGTATCAATCAGCTGTTAATGTTTATCAAATTATACATAGATTTGTCTTGACACTTCTTGATACCGAATCAATCTCAATCTCAGTCTCAGTCTCAGTTACTGTTACCGAGTCAGTCTCTGTCACTTCATGGTACTGTGTCAGTATCATTTTACTCAGTCATAAGTCTTAATCGGAATCTTATTCTGCTTGTTAAATGTCACATTTATATAAATGTAACTTCCTAAATGGAAATGGAGGCCTTTTTTATTTACATTTTATTTTATTTAGTTTTTGTTTTATATATATTTTTGTTTTAAAAATTTTCAATTAAATTTTATATGACATATAAATGATCTTCATTTTATAATTTTTGTTTTTTTTTGTTATAGTAAAAAATTTAAGTAATTTAATTTTATTTAGTGTGTATGATTTTTCCTACATGTTGTTGTAATTATTCTTAGTTCATTTGCTGGTGTTGTTGTAAAGTAAACTTGTTTTCTCAATTTTTTTTTATTTTTTTTATTTTTTTGTGGACATTTAGAATTTTTTTATAATAAATTTTAAAAAAGTGTTTTTCCTTTAAATTCGATTTTTTAAATTTATTTATATATTTTTGTTTAATATATTTGTATTTTTCACTACTTGGACATTTATTTAGTTATTAATTAATAATAATAAAAAATTGTGTTCAAATTTGCTTACACACGCGTTCCTGAGATTGGAATATCTGAATGATCTGTTGTAGTTGTGTGTGTGGTAGATTTTTGGAACGCGTTCAAAATTTGTAAATTTCTAACTTTAATGGACTGTTTAGCTAAATTTTGTATAAAACTCTCTTCTTCTCTATAAGTAAATAGATAATAGACACATAGAAAAATAGCAAATTGTTGGGCCTTTAAGAATAGACAACAACAAGCTTCAAATTTGTAGTACGAGTATGAAGATTACGAATTTCTCTATTAGTTTTTCTTCTATTTTCTTACAAAAAAAAAGCCTTTTTGGGATTATCTAAGAAGTTTATATAGATATATTGTATAATATATAGTGCCAATTTTTGTATTTATTTACTTTATATTTTTATTTATTTTTTTGTTATTTTATTTTATTTAAAAAACAATAAAATTATCGAAAATTTCAGTTTACTTCACTTTGCCATTTCAGATCTTTTCTCTACAGATTTTTTATTTTATTGGAAAACTGATTTGGAATTTATTTTTTATATATTTTATTTATTTTAAAGTAATTTATTATTTTTATTTTATTTTTTTATTTATTAAACAAAAAATAAAAAATTTGACTTAGACATTGAACATGAAGTTGATTAACTTTTCTCTTTTCCTATTCCTTTTTTCTCATATACAAATATAAAAACAAATTGATAAAAAAAAAAAATAAATAAATAAAAATAAAGCAAAAAAAATATAAAATGATTAATGAAAAAAAAAAATAATTAAATTGAAATAAAAATATTTAAGCAAAAAAGAATTATTTTTGAAATAACTTTACTAATAATTAATAATTATCTGTTTGCAGTCTTTGGTTATTTAATTTTTTATTTTTCATATTTTTATATATAAAATATTCTTTTTTGTTTGTTTGTTTTTAAAGTTAATTTGTTTTATTTAAACAAAAATAATAAGAAATTTTTAAGTGTCTCATTTTTGTTTTATTATTTTGCGCTCTTTTGCTATTTTTTTTTTCTTTTTCTTTTTTTTTATATATATATATTTTTTTAAGGGGACTTTTTCTTTTTGTTTGTCAGTTTAATGAAAAAATTTATTAACAAATTCGCTCAATTATTTATGATTTTTTTTTTTTTTTAAATTGTATGTTTTCCCTATTTTCATTTTCATTCATTCTTTGTTCTTTTAATTAATTGAAATGCAACAAAAAAAAAAAAAAAGTTCAAATAAAATAAGAAAAAATAAAAAGACAATAACTGTACCTAATTATGTGACAGTCCCTGAATGGCGCACAGACCTTGGTCCTACTACTCGGAAACTTCTTTCATTCACCTGCATCGTAATCATCTTTAAAGTTCCCCCACTTCTTTATCTTTAGTAGTCTGGGCTTGAATCAAGCAAGCGTTTCTCAGGCGTCAGATCGCCTTTACGTAATATTCGACTTGCTGCACTGCATTCACTGCGTCCATGGCCACCATCGATTTTCTTGCCAGTTCCAACACCATCGGTGTTTCCATTTTGCATGCCATTACCAGCACCACCAATGCCGCCACTGCCATTGACACCGAGCGGCACAATGGGTAGCATACTTGAAGTAGATCCGATACCCTGGCAACGGCAGCCGCGACCAGCAAAGCGTGCATAGCACTGCTCACAGAGTTTGACGCATCCACGCATGGGCCAGTAACACCAAAGGCAGGGCAATACCAACGACAAAGCGCCTAGCCAACACCAACGCTGTGTTCGTTTGTAAGGTCCACAGGAGCAGGGATTATCGACGCAGGGAGTGCCAGTGCCATCGTCACAGTCCATGTCGTTGTCGCGAGCGCAATGATAGAACAATGCTTTGGCGAAACATAAACAGGTTGCATAGTCGATAATCGATTCCGCGCTGCAGAGGCAGGTCTTGTTACAGACCCATGTCTGGGGCAGCGGTCGAGGACTCTGACATTGCTCACATCGGCAACGGCCACAACGTGGGCACACAATAGGACTTAGCAGCGAGGGATCACCGCCAATTATGATGGGAGTACCCAGTTGACCATTAAGGGAGCCGGCGCCCGTTTGCGTAGTATGATGCAAGTCGAGTAGTTCATCGAGCGAATGCAGATCCTTTGTTGGAAGATGCTGCTGTTGCTGTTGTGTAGACGAGGCAGGTTGCTTAGTTATTGGCTGTGTAATGGGTTGTGCATTTGCTGCAGCGGCAGCTGTTGCGAAGCCCGTGCCACGTGGCGGTGGTGGTGGTGTAAATTTATCACCAAGAACACTGCCAGTATGTTGTGGACACTTGGTCGTCAATGTTGGGGTTATTTGGCCATTTATTGCTGCGTGGGTGTGTTGCTGTTGCAATAGGTGATGATGCTGCTGCTGATGATGATGATGATGATGATGGTGTTGTGCATGGTTGTGTGAATTGTGCGAATGTAAGAAGCCATCTATGCCATCGATGCCACCTGTTCCAGTTGTCACTAACGTCGCTGCCGTCTGAGCAATTGCAGCTGAACCCGCAGCTGCTGCCAGTCGGTTCGCCGTCGCCGTCGTCCCTGACCCTCCTTGCGTCGTTCCTCCTCCCAATCCCAGTCCCAAGCCGATGCCCATAGACGCCGTTGAAGAATGTATTTGGTGTTGATGCTGTTGATGTTGTTGTCGCAATAGCTCTCTTTGTGGCAGCAACAACAGATGATGCGTCGTCGTTTGTCCATTATCCTGCTGTCCGGCAGGATGCTGGGCACGCGTCGCATGCTGCAACTGTATCTGTTGCTGCTGGAGCTGCTGCTGTTGCGTTGTTTGCGCATTGCGCAGCGGCGTATCCACATACTCATTGGTGAGCCTTTCGGATTCTGGTCGCGGTTGCGCCAGTGTGACTGGAGATGCAGGCGGTGCTGGTTCGACGCTTTGGAAATGACTAAGGAAGTTGTTGTTGCTGCTGCTGTTGCCAGTGATGGTCAACAGGGGTACGGCGCTACCCGGTGTCGGTGGCAACGGTCGCCGGCGTGTAAAACTATTCGCCGCTGTTATAGATGCAGATGCAGAAGATGATGATGCACTGCTCACGTGACTGCTGTTGCGACTAAGACTGCTGGGACGTTGCGGCAGGAAGGTAAGATGATGAATCTGATAGTCGTCAACGTCAAAGTCGTTAGTGGCCGCTGTCGTCAGATTCACTGTTGGATTTATTGTTGTTGCTGCTATTATATTTGATGTTGCTGTTGCGTTTATTATTGTTGGTGAGATGACAGCAATATTATTGTTGTTGTTGTTGTTATTACTAATATTTGTCGTTGTCGCCCTTGTTGTCGTCGTTGTAATACTATGAAGCAATTGTTGTTGTTGTTGTTGTTGACTCGAATGATTAATATTATAGTTGTTGTTGTTGGTGTTTGTGTTGATGTTGTTGCGATTATTGCTGCTGTTGCTGCTGCTGCTGCTACTACTTAAGTTGTTTGTACATTGTGGTGTTGTTGTTGATGATGTTAATGTTGCTGCTGTTGTTGTTGCAACTAATTCGCTGCTATTGTTGCTGCTATTGCTGCTCATCACCGTTGGCTCCGGCGCCCTAGGTCGATGCACACGCGGTAATAGCTTAGGGGGCCGGGGTGGCGCCAAGGGATCGCCGCCATTTCTGCGATCCATGTAGTGTTTAGACCCTTTTTATCGCAACGAAACCTCAATGCCCTCGGTACATAAGTTGCCTTGGACTATCAGTTTCCGTCATCCTTGACTTCTTCTCTCTAATATATGTTTTATGTATAGCTTTAGCTATTTTGCGAACTTAAACCCACTCCTTTTTGTTTATAATCACTTCACTTAATAGGGCGTCCTTAGTTTCAAAAAAAAAACTTGTTGTTTTTATTGTTATTTATTTACTTGATTCCTTGCAGATTGCTCTCTATAAAGATAAGAAAAGTGAAAAATCCAAATATAATTAAATGTTTGTTATAAGAAATACAATCAATAAAATTTATATTCATATAAACTTGTCTATAAATAAAGGAGTCTTTATCACCACTTCTACGAGATATTTATTATCTATTCTTATTACATGATTACAACTTACGAATGAGTAGTAAATACTAAAAACAAAAAGATATTTTTGAAAACACTACAAATTTCATCAGAATTTTTACTTTGTTTTTCTGTTTTTAGACTTAATTATTCTTATTATTTTTATTTTTTTATTTTTGCCAAAAGCAAGTTTTTCTTTTATTTGCTTTTGCTTACATAATTTGCCGGCTCAAAGATAACAAACCAACAACTTCTAACGTGTTTTTCTAAGATTTTCGTATTCTATGGATTTTGGAATAACTTACTACTTTATGTTGTCTCTTCTTTCTATCTCAAAAATGTTATTGTATTTATGTCGTCATCATTTAGAGAATTGATAGCAGCAGCAGCAGCAGAAAGAATCATAGACACACAACAATTTGGTTGGTAACAAAATTTGAAAAAAACGTGTCTTAGCGTCTTCATTGAGAATGTAGTATAAGGAGAATAAAATAAATTTTGATAAATTAGTAATGAAAAATAAAACAATGTATTAGAATAGTAACGAAAATTAAAAACACTTCGGCAATGTAGAAGTTGTCATACTCTTCAAGCACCATTAGGAAACGGTTTTGCCTACGTTCATACAGGAATATTTCATTATTGATTTGACTTATGCTTAGTGTACAGCAGTCAGTATACATAGAGCATTTTAACATTGAGACCAAAATATTTATATGGGAGCTATACGATCTAGTAAACCTAGGGTCTTCAAAATTACATGGTTAGTGAATATGGATCAGACAGTTATACTGTCTAAATTTCAGTTCGATAAAACAAAAACGTTATTCCAATAGGAACATTAATTTGAATCGGGGTTTGTATGGGAGCTAAACGATCCAGTAAACCTAGGGTCTTCAAATTTACATGGTTAGTAAATATGGATCAGACACTTTTACTGTCTAAATTTCAGTTCGATAATAGAAAAATGTAAAAAGTTTTTCTTTTAAGAAATTGAATTTGAATTTGGGTTTGTATGGGAGGTATAAGATCCAGTAATCCTAGAGTCTGGAAATTTAAAGGGTTAGTGAATATGGATCAGACACTTTTACTTACAAAATTTCAGTTCGATAATAGAAAAAGGTAAAAAGTTTTTCTAATAAGAACATGAATTTGAATTTGGGTTTGTATGGGAGCTTTACGATCCAGTAATCCTAGAGTCTGGAAATTTAAAGGGTTAGTGAATATGGATCAGACATTTTTACTTACAAAATTTGAGTTCGATATTACAAAAAGGTGAAAAGTTTTTCTAATAAGAACATGAATTTGAATTTGGGTTTGTATGGGAGCTTTACGATCCAGCAATCCTAGGGTCTCGAAATTTACATGATTGATGAATATGTGTCAAACATCAATAGCATTCAAATTTCAGTTCTATATATTAAAAAACAAAAAAGTTTATCTAATAAGAACATTAATTTGAATTTGGGTTTGTATTGGAGGTGCTCTTCCTAGTGGTCCGTTTCGACTGGTTCCTAGAAATGTGTAGCTCAAAAACTGAGGAACTAATTAGCATACATACAGACGGGCATGGCGCTTACAAACTGAACACTTTATCTTTCGTATCAATCAAATATGAACTCATTATGAACAAGAAAATTAAGAAAGAAGAAATTAACACAGCATTTGGTTACATGTAACAAATTTCTTCTTGGCTTAGTCAATTCTCAAGTGATTTATATCGAATACAAATATTCTTCCTTAAACTTTACATTACTTTATCCACATTTGATCATTTAACAGGCCTGGAATTGAGGCTGGCTACTGATTTATTGTGTCACACAACTTATTTGGCATTTAAAGACTAAACGTTAATTGCCATTATGCCTTTAGAATATATATATATATATAGTGGCATGGTACTGTAAGTCATCGCTGTTGCAATCGAATGAAATACAATAATTGAAAACAAAACAAATTTCTTAACGCCAAACACCATACCAGGTGTTACACCGGGTTTTTGGGTTTATGCACTTATGAAGCAAACTTCATAGCTTGCCATCGTTAAGTTCAAGTTTCCCCTGGCAAATGGCTGACTTATAATTTGTGATTCAGGATTATTCTCTTTAACTTGTGAGTCCAAGCTACTAAATTATAGGATAGAAGATTCGATTAATTGTTGCTAATCAGATCAGATCATTGTCATTAATTATTATCTTATAAACATCATCCTAGAATAATTCAAAACCCATTCACATTTACATTTATAATTTAAATTTTATTTACATAATATTCTTTTTTTTTATTGTATTATAATTAAATATTACTATATTTATTTAATGAGATTGATTGACGTTGACATCTTTCTCAATGTTATTGGCAAAGTACTAATTTTAATTAATTAATTTGCAATTAATAAAATATATATAAGATAAGCAAAAGAAATACAATAATATTATTAAAATATTATATTATTGATATTTACATTTAAATCGAAACTATTAATTGTCAAAAAAGCAACAACACAGAATCATCAGAAAAAAATCCAAAATGGTAAAAATTAAAAATTGAAAGGAGTCAACAACAGATCGGGTGACAAAGAGGCGGGGGTCACATGTAAGCAAGCCAAAGCTCAAAAAATAATGATTTAATCCATAACAAACATGTTTTGTATTCTTGTTAAACAAATTATAATTTATTATTAGAATTTTTTTATTTTAATTTCTTTTACTCGTTTTTTGTTTAAAGATTCATATTTTTTATTTTTGTTTTGTTTTTTTCTTTTTTTATGTCAATTAAATGATACTTGTTTTTCAACAAACAATAATAATACAATAATAACAACAAAAAATATATAATGAATGCCAAAAACCAAACACAAATTAAAAAAAAAAAAAAAAAAAACGTAACAAAAAACAAATAAACGAAATACTTGAATGAATTATAAAAATACTTAATTGTCAATGGAGCGTTCAGTTCTATTGGTTGTTATGTATTTCGATTCATCAAATTCAAATTCATGAAATAAATAAAAAATAAATTAAATAAAAACCAAATAAAACAACATTCTTATTAATGAAAATCATTTCTACCAAACAACGCATGAGTTTTAAAAATAAATGATTTAAAAAAAACATCAAAACAATTTACAAACAAAATTCAAGGGAAATAAATTAAAAAGATTCATTCTTTATTTTAACCAAAAATAATTTCACTGATCTTTGCTTCAGCAATTCCCCCCTTCCCCTTCTTCCACTTAGAACACAACACAACACATCAGAATCATCAATGCTTTGCTTTGCTTTGCTTTGCTTTTATTTTGAAATCAATTCACAATTAAATAGCAATGCGAGACAAGGTCAAAGTTTAGCAGTTTTTGGGCACGCTTCGTTACATTTTGATATTAATTTTATTTTATTTTTTTTTTTTTTTTTATTTTAAATTTTTGTGTTTGTGTTTTTTATTTTTCTTTAGTTGTATTTTTAAAATAATTTTTTAACAATGAAAGCACGTAATTTCTTTCTTAAAAATAATATAAATAATAAAAATATTTTAAAATTTTCAAAAGAAAATTGCAAACAACATAAAAAGGAAACCTTGGACTCTCTAAAAATCAAGAAATAAATAATAAAAAAAAACCAACCAAATAAAATACTTCCAAATCCATAAAAAATAAATAAATAAATTAAATAAATGAATACAAAATAAATTAAAAGAATAAATAAATATTGTGTATAAAAAAACAAATGTGTACAAATAAAAAAAACAAAAAAAATAAATAAATATTTTATATAAGAAACTAGAATACACAGCCCGGCGTTGCACAGGCAACCGAAATCCTTAAACTTGTGTGATCAGTACGATCATGAATAGAAAAGTTGAATTATATTTTTGGTCTTTCATTCTCGCTTCCCCCTGCCGCTTTTTTTTTTTTGACAACCGGACAGACACAGAAAAAATTCCAGTGACTTGACAAATGAACAGCAACGTACACCTGGCCTTGTCTTCAGTATTATTGTATTATAGAGTCTTTCAATTTATTCAAAACAATTTGTAGTGCGTTGCACAGCACTTGAAATACTTTTGAAAAAATGAGACGAATCGAATAATTTAATTCAAAAATATTGGCATAGTATCCTTAGGGTTTTAACGCAGGCGACCTGATTAATTTAAAAATATGTCTCTAAGCTTTATATGCAACAATTGATTCACCAATTACGCGACAACTGCCCCAAATATCGGATCTAAAACTATCCTATGTCCAAGGCGGGAACCAACTATTCACATACAAAAAATTTCATTGCAATCAGAAGAATGGTATTGCCGCGCATAAGACTCGAACAAACAAACAAACAAAGTTTAATTTTTATATAATAGATATACATACATATTGTGAATATAAACCATTCTCAGATCCCCTTGAACACACACAAAAAATTTCATCAAAATCGGTCCAGTCGTTTAAGAGAAGTTCAGTGACATACACACTCACAGAAGAATTATATATATAAAGATTACAATTTATTATAAGAAATAATTTAATTATTTTTACTCAAAAATGAAATGTCTGCTGTGTGTGAGAGCTCTGTAGATTAGATATATAAGAACCCCAATAATAATGTCATTTTGTTAGAGTCTCTCATCGCGATATGGTTGGTCAAAAGGACTAAAGCTAAGAACAGAGTTCAAGCAAATCAGGCATCATTACAATAAGGTTTCTGGATAGATCTCTCTATTCTATATTAATGCAAATATTCTATCAATATTTTGTTACAAAAGTATCATCTTGTTTTATAAAATGATGACGAGATTAAAAAAAATATATTTTACTCTGGAATCTCATATCAAATCACAAACAACAAAATAATTACAGGTAAAATTTATGGCAAAACAACAGACAACAGACAACAGTTTAATGTGTTAAATGTCTTGGGGTCTAAAGTAAGCAAACAAACATGGATGGATGATTCGTGGTAGTTATGCGAATAGATACTGAGGGCAAGGAGGCATGAGGAATGCTGAAACAAAGTATCTGCTGCTATTGAATACTAGTACCAATAACCAACAACCATCCATCGATCGATCGAAATATACAATTGGCGTCTCTTATATTGTAAATATTCGTAAGTATCTTACTTAATATTTGATGTGCATTTGAGTGTGTCTCACTATATTTTTTTTCTATTCTATTCACAAGATACTACAATATTGTATAAAAAAAATAAATGTGTTGTTATTGTTTCTGTTTCAGTTTCTGTGTTTCTGATACTGAATGTTCTCGCTCAATTGTGGTCATCCTCGAAAATTGTTTTTGAGTACCGGACATGACGTCAATAAGTGGGCGTCTTGTGTTAATTTTATTTTATAGATACAAATATATCTATCTTCTATCTACTTGTATCTATGTATCTAGTCTGCTTCTTCTTTTCATTTATTTCATTCGTTCATAGATTCATACATTTAATTTTCTTGTCTTTAAAATTATTTATAATTTTTTTTTTTTTTTATCAAAAAATCATGTGAATTTTTACATGAACAAAAAATAAATAAGCAATAAATTTAGTAAAAATCTTCTTCTGTGTTTTGAAATATGAAATATGTATTAGAAATCTATAGAAAATATTCTAATATCTAAAATTAATTTAGTTTAAAGAAGAAGGAGGGTGTGGCATGGCAGTTTGAATTAAAAGAAAGAAAGAAATCAAATCAATGAAAGAAAGAATTGTATTTCGATTTCATGTTTTGTTGATTTTAATCCACAAATATAAATTTATTGTTTAGAGAATTTTAATTTAATTGTTTAGATTCACACTTTCGTTTTTTGAGTGTTCAATTTTTCACAATTCAAAAACAAATAACAAATGAAACAATAGAAAGAGAATTCAATTTTAATTTCAATTTTATTTTCATGTTTTTTTCTCTTATTGTTTATTTATTTACTTTATATTTTTTTTTTTGTTTTTGCTTTTTTCTATTAATAATTGCCAAATACAAAACAAAAAGTGTTAATTGTTTTATGCGAATCACTTGAGAAATATTATTTAACAAAAAAAAAAAACACATTTCTTTTTAATTAAGAAAATTAAAAATTATTAAAGAAAATCAATTTCATTTTAGAGCTTTTTTTGTTTTGTTTTGTTTTTGTTTCATTTTATCTCAATGATAATGGAAGAATATTATGTTAATGATTTCCTGTATTTGATTATTTGTGAACTAAACAAAATTTAAGATAAATTTATCATACGCCATGTTGTCATGGGTAAATACTCTGTTTGTTGGTTTATTTAAATTGTAAATAAATAAATGCAATTGAAGTTGAGATATCAAATTTGTTAGAGAAACCAAAACACAAAAAAAAAAAGAAACTTTATAATAAAAATAAATAATAATAATAAATAAAAAATTTAATGTATAAAAATAAATAAAATAAGAAAAAAAAATAGTAGCAAAAATATTAAATAAAAATAAATAAATTTTTAAAAATTAAAAAAAAAATATTGTAAATAAATAAAAAAAAGTAGCTTAAAATTATGTTTTATTGAAACTTTAATCAGCAATAAACTATGAAATATTGTTGTATGGAAGTTTATGAGGATTGATATAAAATCAGTTTATATAAAAAGAAGGAGAATCTTATTGATTGATAAATTGTTAGGTTTTTAAAGCATCGTCGTGATTAGTGATTGATTTTGCAAGTGGATTTTATTTTTGCAAATCTCTGTTCATAGTGACGGGTACGAGTTGGAACAGGCACATCCTTCACTGACATTCTGTCAAAATTTCAAGACCAAAAGACAATTAGAAGCCGAGTTATTGGTTTATAAGTGCCAGTGTGTTTATAGCATCGGTCGACGCCTTTTTTTTATAGTCTCAATATCGGCATCGCGCTTTCCTTTCTGTGTCAAATGTATGTAGTTGTCTGAAGAGGTGAAATCAGTAGAATACGACGGTGAGTGATTAACGATTCAAATGTGATTTTTGATCAAAAATTCAGTGATTAGTGTTGAACGATGAGCAGGCGCATTATTGTGCGAAAAGCGCCAGCTGCCATTTTCACGGTGTTGCCTTCCTGAGTCCTAACTTTTCGATCAATATAAGATGAAGTGAATCTCTTGATATGTTCAATTCCATTGCCATGTTTTGCAACGAAGAATTTGGCTCATTTTTTATAAATTCAAGCACAATTTCAATGTTACTCGGTGTCGTCCTTGATGTCCTCCCGTCCTTCTTTGAATCGTTTAAACCACTCATGGACTCTGGCACGGGATAAACAATTTCCACCATACACTTGTTTGTATTAATTCAAACGTCTCAGTAAAAGTTTTTGCAAGTTTAAAATAAAACTTAATATTCGCTCTTTCTTCGAAGTCAATTTTTCTTGTATAGTGACTTTTGAAACAGTAATAAGGAATGATAAGGGCTTTGAGTTGGGAAAGAGGGCATTTCTAATAATTTTAAGATGGGGACATTAGTCCAAATGGTACATGACACCATAGGGCGTGTATTTCCCTTGATTAAAATTACAACAAAAAATGACAATTTGAAAAAAACAAAACTAGCAAAATAAAACCTTAGAATATAAAGAAAAGATAGAAAGCAAGATCAGACGGGGTCCATGATCATATGCGTTTTAAACCCATTAAGTTAAATAGTAAAATAAATGTGTGTTCTGTGTGAGTAGTGGGGAATAAAAAGGTGGAAAGGAAGGAGCAAGGAGAACTGAAAACTGAAATTGATCTCAGGAAATGCTAATGAATGCAGCAACAACAACAAACATCAACATGAGCAACAACACCAACAAAATATCACTAAAACAGCAGGCGTTAATGCATGGTAATGACTAACGAACGAAGAGACATCTAAAAGTCATGAAATGAAATAAATAGAAAGACACAGTCCACAGATAGACAGACAGACAGACAGATAGACAGAGAGCAATTAAAGAAGCAAAGTATGTAGTATGAAGAAGATACACCAAATTACAATGTCGACAAATGGTTGGTTGGATGGTTGGATGGTCGTTTGGGTGAAGATCATTAAACTAAATGCCCAAGCAGCGGCAGAATGACAACATATGCTCTAAAAAAGTTGCAACAACATTTACAATAGTTAGTCAGTCAAAACTAATAGTTTTCAAAGCAGCAGCAGCATCACCATCAGCAGATACAAAAGTATCTGCAGCAAGAACAATAATAAGTATAATACAAAAGTAACCAACATAGTAATACGACAGACAACAAATGAAAACAGCAAGCAGCAACAAGCAGAACAGGAGGCACACAGCACATCTCAGACACATGTGGCAAACAGAATGTTCCTAGTTCTGTTTCTGCTGTTGCTGTTGCTGGTGATGCTGATTTTAATGTTGTTGTTGTTGATGATGATGATGATGACGATGCTTTTGTTGTTCCTGGATCTCTTAAGAGATCTGCTCAAAGGGCTTGGACTTCTGGTGTGATGAGCATTTTCATTTGATTCCCCATGTGTTAATGAAAACTGGCAGTAAACGGAGAATACAACAACAACAACAACAACATACATACTTACAATAAGAAAAAAAAAGGTGACGATGCACAAGAACAATAACAAAATTACAAAAAAGCAGCAAAAGATCAAATCACCAACAAATGTAAAAAACATGTTAAGAAAAATAAAATAAAATCAGAAAAACTTAAGCTGAACAAAAACCAAAACTGAATCAAAGGCAAGAAGAGTCAAAGAAGTTCATTTTAAGAAGAAAACCAAGTAGATAAAGACGAAGTAGAAGATGAAGAAGAAGAAGAAGCTGTATAAGGGATCAACTATTATTATTATTATTATTACTACTACTACAACCTACTAATGCTGCTGATATTACTGGCTCTTCTCTGTTATTGCTTGCTGTATGATGATGATGATGATGATGATGATGATGATGATGATAATGATGATTTCAGTTAAGTGGAGTTGAGTTGCGAGTGAAGCCCATAAAATAAAATGTGATCGACCTTTAAGAAGAGAGAGGAAGAATGAAAGTCTGATAGAATAGATACTCGTAGAACGAACTCTGAACGATTGTTTGGCATATTATTTTCATCATTTAGAAGATTTCTTTTTTCCCATTTTCTCATTTTCCTGTCTTCACACACATACAAATTCAGATTCATACTTAGTAGAGAGTTAAGTAGGTAGCTCGATCATTCGCTCACGCATTCATTTTTACAGGTAGAGGGAAAGCGAATGAATACAAATTTAAAATACGAGATAAATAGATAGATGGACACACGTAGATAGACATACATACACATAGTGTAGGCACATATGTTATTCATACTTATAGTTTCATGCTGAGCGTGTATCTTATGTTGCTGCTGCTTCCTTCTTCCACCAAACTAAACATACTACAACAATTACAAATATAAAAAGTATAGAGGATGAGGAGTAAGTAACATCATTTTGTGTTCACCTTTTATTGTTTGTTGGTGTTAATGCTAAAGTGGCAACTCTTGAGTTTTTCTATTGTTTTCTTGTTGTTGTTCTACTATAATTTTAAAAAAGAAAAGGAAACTGCAACATATGATAGTTGGATAGTTGGTTTTCCTATTCCCCTTCTCCCTCTCCGTGTGTAGCATTTACCAACCAAAAATACTTGTACAACTTCTTGCTATGCTATGATTTCTATATTTGTTAAGTAACCTTTTCCTTCCTTCAACTGTCCCTCATCCCGTGCCCTTCCCTTCACTATAGATAAATTCATTTATGTTGTATCTGTTGTTACTATTGCACCACTTCATTTAGGTGCAGCGGCGGCAACAACAACATCAGCAGCAGCAGCAGCAGCAGCAACACAAAACCAACCTTTTCTTTTTTTTTTTTTCAGAGTTTCTTCATGATTTCAAAATATCCAAAATAAGCAGACAGATATCGCAGCTGAGGAGTGTAGCGTGATGATTTTGTTTTCGTTTCTCTCTATCTTTCCATCCAACCAACATCCACCACCATCATCATCATCATCATCCAACAGATGTTTTTCATTCTGTATTTCATTGTGAAAAAATTTGTGTATTTTATTGCTTCATGGCATCAGCAGAATTTCATTCAAACGAATTTCTTTTCTTATTATTATTATTTTTTTTTTTTTTAATTTCTACTCTATTATTTTGTTTAAATTCCTTCTTGTTGTTAGTGTTGTTATTTTCTTCGTGTTTTTCAAAAAAAAAAAAAAAAAAATCTATTTCTCATGAAATTCTTTATTTGATTGAAAGAGAAAACAACAAATTTTCTATTAAGTTTTCCTTTCGACGATTTTAAATGGCAAAAAATCAACCGCCTAATAAAAAGAAGATATCACTTTATTTTAAAGAATATTTTTAAGAAGAATTTTTGGAAAATAAAAGAGAAAAAATCAAAATTAAAGGAATTTCGGTATATGATAAATGAATCATAATTCAATAGATCAAGAAGTTTGTTTATTAGATTTTTGAGATTTTAGATATAAATTAATTAAGTTTTTCAATCGAATTTTTTAAAAAATAAGAATTTATTAAACCTTAAACTTTTTAAAGTGTCAATTCAATTCAATTGAGAAATCATTCAAAATTATTCACTTTACGGAGTGACTTCATCTATCTATGACTGTATTTATCTATGTTTCGATCTATTAGTTATTAAGATGTCTTGGGGTTATTCATAATGTTGGACTTGAATTTTTTTCATTAAATTTTCTTTGTAATTATTGTCAATGAAGGATCATTGGTCATTTTGTTTAATGGCTTGCAGAATTTTCTTAAACCCCATTATAATTTTAAGTTTAAAATCGATTTTGTTACAGAGAGGATATGACACTATATACATGATAAAACGTTTGCCTATGTATAAAGTTAATTTTATTCATCAAACGCCAAGCAAAAGCAGTGTAAAGAATCATACAATAAACATTGAAATTTGAATTTGGGCTTGTATGGGAGCTATGCGATCCAGTAAAACTAGGATATTTAAATTTACATAGTTGGTGAATGTAGGTCAGACACTTATAGTATCCAAATTTCAGTTCTATAAATCAAAAAATAAAAAAAAAAAAATTCTAATAAGAACATGAATTTGAATCTGGTATGGTTGCTTTGTGATCTATTAATCTAGGATCTTGAAATTTACATAGTTGGTGAATATTTGTAGCATCCAAATTACAGTTCTATAAAACAGAAAACAAAAAACTTTTTCTAATAGGAACATACCTCAAAAACTAAGGGCCATACAAACGAACACATGACCATTGATCAATCATCTCGTTTCGTCAAGCTGATCCGATGTCTCCTGTTCTGTATTACAAACTTCACCCCCTCTGGGAAATTTTTGTAGTTCTATAAGACTTAATGTCTAGAACTGGAGGAAACATTGTTTTTCACTTATAATTTGTGATCCAGTTTATCCTCTATACATTGGATTTTTTGGTTACTATATAAGTGAAGACAAAATGTGCCACCAACCCATGAGTTCAAATTTGGTAGTGCCTACGAGTACGAAGTCTGACCAAAGGCTCTTTCTGGTACCACGGGTGGTCAGGAGCCCATGGAACTTGTTTCCGTCCTCGCCAGCGGGTACGGACCTCTTGTGGGAGTGTCATGGTGGCTGAGGTTTATTACCCAAATGCGGGTAGAGTATTTACTCAACGTGGAGTTGCATTACACAACCTTGAGCTGTGACCCAGAGAGCAGCAGATGTTTAAAAATGGGCCGCGCTCCCCACCAAGGAGGAAGTCATATTTACCAAAATGAATATGACTCAAATTTGGTACCTGCGGATATAAATCCAAGGACACGTTGATTGACGTTCATCAATCCATGTACTTGGCACCGTGTTCTTAAGTCTTCCTAGACAGGCGAGCACTTTAAACAATGGTACTTCATACCACAATGTTTACCAAAATAGTCCTAACAAAACAACCATATTTAGTTGATGAGGCATAAACACTAGAAAAGACTAGATTTTTATTTTGAAATGATATTAACTGGATGATGAACTTTTATAAGAACTTTAAAAGTTTAAATAACAGATTTTGTGCAATATTTCCGGTTGTCCTCACTTTGGACGTTTAACTCTAATTATTCTTATATCTAAGTCTCAATTTAATGGGTAAAATAAAACGGTTGGAAATATTTCTATAGAGTAGAGTAGAGATTTATAATTTTTGTATATTTTATATTAGATCAGATGAGCCTAGTAAGAATCGAATGCGATTATACAATAAAAGTAGTCCCGGCTTTTAAGCTGTCAGTCTGATATTTGTAACAAATCATGAGTACGAGGCTAACTGCTTATTAATTTATAGTCATATCGCCCATCATCATTTAGACATTTGAGCATCCTCAAAATCAGAGAATCATAATAAAGGGGAAAATTAAAATTAAAAAAAAAAAAAACTCCCAAAATATGTTGAGTTAATAAAGTAAGAATTGTTTAACACTAGTAACTTAATACTAGAGAAAATCATTTAATATTTCTCATATATTTTACATTTTCATTCAGTAGAATGAAATTGTCGTTGGACATTGAATATCCTTAAAAACACGCATCTTTAAGCAGACAAACGCCTACGTAAACTATATTGTATTGTAGATTGGATATGTGTGTCTGTGTGTGTGTGTGAGCATCTAAGGGAAGTTTGTCAATTGAATGAATGAAAAGATCCAATACCACCAATACAGAGAAACCAAGCGACAGCTGTTTCTGTGCAAAGGCCCAATACACACAACAATGAACGAACATTCAGATACAAGAAGAACAAGAACAAGTGGAACAATACAATAAAAATACATAAAAACATTGAAAACGTGCAGAAATGTATATGTATTTTGTATCTACATGAGTACACAAATACAAACAGTAGAGCGCGAAGAACAAGTATAAATAAAGTTATTCTGCCGAAAATTCATGACATGTTGGTGATGACGTCAATGGCACACACACACACACACAGACACAAATAGAAATATGTACAAACAATAAAGATGAAAGTGGAGAGAGATGAACCTATTTTTAGCTAAAGAACACATTAAAGAGCAACCAACCAACCAACCAACAACCAACAATAAAAACATCATCATCATCATCATCATCATCATCCTGAACAACAATAAAGTGTTTGAAACTGAAACATTTTGTTGGATGACACATGAAGCTACTACTGGCTAAGCTGCTTGATCTGGGATGCATTGAACTGGGCTGAGTTTGAACGTAATGAGGACTGGGAGAAAGTCAAAGAGAAAATTACAAACAAAAAAAAATAAATACCTTTTCTTTTTTTGAAAACAAGGATGGAATATTTGGGTTTCATTGGGTTGCTTTCGGTTAGGTTGAGTTGAGTTGAGTTGAGTTGGTGGGGTCGTTTATCATCAGATTAAAGCTGCTGTTATACCTCAGACAATAACAACAACAACAACAACAACAACAGAAATAATAAAATATATATTAAAGTTAAGGCGGGTCAGGTTAGGTTTTGATATTGGGTAGATAGATTGGTGGCAACATCCCCAAAATGAAACCTGCCCCAGTCTTTTGTAAAGGTAGTTACAATTTTTTTGTGAATATTATGCTCAGAGGCACATAGCCAACAAAATCAGTCTGTTGTTGTCATTCTGTTAGTGTGTGTGTTTGTGTGTGTGTGTTTGCACACCTTGGAGAAATGTCTTGATTCAGAACAAAGGAGGCCTGCCTGCCTAAACGTCTAACTGCCTAACACAGTTGCCTGGATAAAGATACTCGCACAATCACCATCACTTTACACATCTTTTTCACTACTATTCTTTCCTCTACTCAACTTGTGTCTCTCTTTAGTCTGTCGCTTGTCTGAAATTGGTCCAAAGGGCATAAGCAAGCCAAGTCAAGCCAAAGCTATCAACAAATGTTTGTTGTGTTTCTTTTTTTGGCAGCAAAGAAAAAGTTATTTTTAGATGACGCCGTCGTCTCGGTTTTGAAAAAGATACAAAATGTGAGCTTAGTTGCAAAATGGGTTGAAAAAGGCACAACATAAAGGAGGCAGCAAAACCTTTAGGGAAGTTACCCAAATAAAGAAACGGATATCTGCTGCTGCTTTTATTGTTATTGGTGGCTTATATGTTCATAATATCTCTTAAATAATAATAATAATAATAATCATAATGATGATGATGAGTGATTTTGAGTTTATTTTTTTGCGTTGATGACATAAAAAGGTCGTCGTCATCATCATCATCATCATCATCAACATCAACATCACTAACCAACAAGAGAATGTAACTCTTCCGTTTTATAACCAACATCATCATCATTGCCTTTACTTTTATTTTAACGCCTTTTGCTGCTTGGTAGCTGTTTTCTTTTATATATAAAAAGAGAGTGATGGGATAAAGAAAGGTTCTTTAGAAAGCCCAACAAAACGATGAACATCGTGTCGTGTCTTAACAAAATGCTTAAAGTGTCTGCATTCAATTTTATTTCAACAAGGCCAACATGAACATGAAGCCAACTGTTGTCCAGGAAGACATCCAAACCACCACCAACCCACCCACTTGTCATCCATTGAAAAACTTCGCCTTTGCCTTCATCCTTCATTACCCCATCATCATCATCATCATCACCGGCAGCATGAACATGATTCTACTTAAGGAACTTAATGTGCAGCATCAACCAAACACATACTTATAGACCATGCAGGCAGTATTATGCATATTATTATTATTGTTGTTGTTGTTGTTGTATCTATAGCTTTATCATAATATGTGAATGGTATCTAGATATGCATAATAACAATCTAGCACGCCTACAACACAAATGTCAGCCTGCCTGCCAGCCTTCCACTTCCACTCTCACTTGACTTGAATTGTGTTGTGTTGTTGCCTTGCTTTTATTTTATTTTCATCCATTTTGTTTTTTACAACTGCTTTTGTGTTACTTCTTCTTCATCCACATCTAACATTTTCAAGTCTATTTTTGGCAAAAAAATGGAGAAAATTAGAAGAGAATCATAGAACAGAGAAAATCCTTGCGCTTGAAATTTTCATTTCCTTCCCACTGCTGCTGCAGCTCAAGCAAACACCCACAACATTTTTTCATCTCTTCATTTCATATTTTTTCAGTTTTCTTTTTTCGTTTTTGTAGATTTTTGTTCCTTTCAACTTGACACGAACGCATGCAGATACTTGACTAAATGAATGAATGAATGAGTAAGTGAATGAATTGGAAAAGAATAAAATAAAATAAAATGAAATGAATTGTAAAAGTCCTGCTACTCTGTTTCTGTTTTTAGTTTCAACTGTTGTATTTAGTTGTGCAATCATGATGATGATGATGATGATGATGATGGCTGGAGAGATACAGAGCTGCCTGCATATATCAAAAGTTCTAAGCTTCCTTTCCTTTAGAATTATTATTATTATTATACGAGATGGGGTCGAAAAATATGGTGAATGAATTTTCACCACCCTAAATCTATCTAGTTCAACTACTTAGTGTGTCTCATAGCCTCAAGTGTTGAGGCAGGTAGTGACTAGTTTGAACAAGTTCTGGTTTGTCATTCAGCTTTTAGAGCCAAAGAATATCATGTATTATTAAAATTTGGAAAAAAAAGTTGTCGGGGGGTCCTTTGACCTCAAAAAAGAGATGAAAATGTACCAAAAACTATCACAATTTTTTTGTACAAACAGATGAATAACTAGTCAAGATCTTACTGAAGATCTATACAATACATGTCATATGAGTCCCTTCAAATCATTTTAACCGATGAAATGTGAGAAATGTGCTTTCTTCTTCATCACACAGACAGAATGCGAAGTGCCATAAGTCGCTTTTGTTTGATAAAAAGTCTTCCTGACTGTCCTAATCTAATGACTTCTGGCTCTTTCCAAAAATAAAAACTGTGCTAAATTGCTAAGACAGATTAGTTGTAAGCCTTTCAGATGTATTGTACTTCAATTCATAACTTAAGTGCATTGCTAGCCAAGGACACCGTTACACTGTATGTATATATTGATCATACCTCGTATATTTTGTTATACATATTCGTATTTATCTCTATATATCAACTCAATTCAAAATAATATAAAAACTTGACACTTTTCATTCTGTTATATTTTATCTTTTATTTATTATTATTATTATTATTATGTAGGCGTGCATATTTCCATGAATTTGTTGATGATTTTAATGTTGATGATGATACAATAATGTACATACATAGTTTAGTTTAGTTTAGTTTCAAACAGAAGAAGAAGAAGAAGAAGAAGGAAAGAATATTTTTTATTTATTTTGATTTTGATTGTGATTGTGATTTTTTTTTTTTTTTAGGTTTTGTTTTTATCTTTTCTATTCAATTTCTGTTTTAAACTTGCATATCTTTTTAATGCGCAATCATGTGCTTGACTGCCGCATAAATCAAAGGATATTTAATGCTGTCAACATTCGAACGTCTTCGTTGCCTGATCGTCGTCATTGAAACAAACAACAACAACAACAACACACTATATAACATAACATACTCGTATTGTACATTCATACAAATACACTATATCCATAGATAGATACTACATATAAAATATTGAGGGACAGACCAGTGGACTAAAGCTAAACGTCGGAAGCAGCCGTCATTTGAATTATAACCGCAAGCGTTAGCATTTGATTGCTTTTGATTTACAAAATACACATTCACATTCAAATCATCATCATCATCATCAAAATTATCGCCATTGCCATTCTCATTATGATGATGATCGTCATCATAATCATCATCATCATCATAGATATAACTACGTCATTCAAGTTTTGACGACATCTTATTTCTTTCAGTTCAGTTCTTCTCTTCATTTTTATTATAAATTGTCATTGCTACTTATTAGTTTTGTAGCTAAATGTTGTGCTTAGATACAATAATCATCTTGTAGATACAATACTATATCTATGTATCTTTTAATGTTGCACAGCAAGACTATTAATGAGCGTATTTAGTATGACATCGAAAATTTTGTAATGCGCAACAGGATGATTTCTTTTCATTTATTTTTGTTTTATTTTTATAAATTTTATTTGCCTTTTGGTCACTTACAATTTATGTGTGTTGATTATTGTGGGCAGTAGTAGTGGAAATGAGTTTATTTTTAAATATATTTTTATATATTTTATCATCATCATCATCATCATGATTAGATGATCATCGCCATCATCAATAACAAACAACAACAACAACGAAAAAGCGAAAAATATCTTTCGCTTACCAAAAATAATGAAAATCACATGTTTGCTGTTTGCGGCATCATCATCATTTTCATCATCATCATCATCATCATCATAACAGCAAAAAGAAAATAACAAAATAAATAAATAAATATTTTTAATTTATTTTATTTTTCATTATTCTTTTTTTTTTTTTTTTTGTTGTGTGGTTTTCCTCATTTTCATGGCATCGTTTGCTTTCGTCAAGCAGCAGCAGCAGCAGCAGCATCAGCAATAACAACAACATCCTTTAATAAATAGTTTTTGATCAACAAACATCACCATTCTAACTATATACTATTGTACCATATGTATCTATTAATGCTTATATGTATGTACAATACATATCTATCTAATGATAATGATGATGATGATGATGATGAGGAGGAGAAATGCAATTTCTTCATTCAAGCATTCAACATTCAGCATTCGTTGATGGTGGCAAGTAAATGTCACATGCGTGAAAATTTACGTTTACCTTCATTTGCACTCTCTCCCTATCTCTCTCTTCATCATCATCATCATCTTAGATACATTCTATAAGATGTTTTGTATCTTTTGCTGGCTGTGCTTGTAGGTCTCAATTTTGTGGTAAGAAGCCTGCATTCAATGCAATGCAATAATGCAAAAGAGTTTTGAATGCAGAAACGGCAACAAACGAAACAGCAACACAAACTTGCATATTTTTTTTTTATTTTTATCTCTATTTCTATATCTTTTACTGACTCTTCATTTTGTTTTTGTTGTTGTTGTTGTAGTTGTTCTTGTTGCTGCTTTGCATCTAAATATAGTTTAGGCATTGCAATTAATTTGCTGTCATTGTTGGGTTGTTTTTTTTTTTTGTTTTGTTTCTTATAAGAAAAATAAAATAAAAATTGGGGAAAAATTTGCAAAAAAAAAAAAATACAAATCCTCTTCTATGTGCACAGAAATTGGTCAAACATGTCACCTCTTTCACATTTTCCTAATATTTATTTTTATTTAATTTCTCTTTGTTTTATTTAATTTTAATTTATTTATTTATCTTTATTTTTCTTTTTTGATTTCTTTTCCGATTTTATTTTAAATTTTTCAATTTATTTTTAAAAATTGCAATTATTTTTTTTTTCTTATTGTCTTTTTTTTATTTATTGTTTACGTAGTTTGTTGTTGTCTCTTATTTCTTGTTGTTGTTGTTGTTGTTGCTGTTGCTGCTATCAATTGCTAAATAAATGCAAATGAGATTTTATTTTATTATTATTTCTTAGAATAGTATTTTCTTTGAAATTCCCCATTTATTTTAAATTCTAGATAGCAAATTGGAATAATGCTGAAGTATTACAATACTAAATTCAAAAAGATTTTCAAAATTTTTAAAGACTTGAAAACTGATAAACTTAAATAAATCAATTTAATATTGAGGTTGTGACAAAGTTGATGAAAAAAGACCGGAAATACAATATAAAAAAAAAAAACCCCAATTTTTTTGTATAAATTTATACGAAAACATTAAAATACTAGAATTTCATATGACAAAATGATCAGAACAATCAGCAACCTGCAAGTACTGATTGTAAAAGAAAAGTGTTCTAAGAGGAAATGTAACTACACATAATAAATGGATAAAGATGCTCAGTTCAACGTATTATTAGTAGTAGAGCCAGAGCTCTTATCAACCAACTGGGCATCATCACAATGGGCCATCAAACTTTTAGGTAAAGTCAATCAATATAATGAATTGGGATAGAAGGATAAATGATGCTTGGACTAACTTGATTAGACAATGATAAATGGTAAATAATTTGTAATACTATAGATATTAGGAGTTAAGAGTAAATGCCGAGTATATGTAGCTCCTGAATCGTTTCTCGAGTAACGAGGGCAACCTTTGAGACCAACTTTCATAATCAACACCTTTACTTTCAGGCATCATAATGGACCATCAAATTTTTATATTCGTAAAACTATAGATAATGACTTATGTATATAAACAGTATCTATTCGACAAGTACATTTCAAAGGCATAGGGCAACATGTGAAATCAACTTTTTGGCCTTTATTTTCAGGCATCACAAACCTGTGCTTTGTTAATTATTGTATATTTGGAAACGCCATTCGGAATTTCTATCTCTCAAACTGAAATGGGTTATCAGTTCGAATCATAGAAATTCTGTGAATGAGAGCATCTTAACTTTTAAAAGGTCCTGTTGCCTCATTTCTGTTACTTCAAGTCACGTGACTTACAAAGTTTTGGCTGGTTACCGATTTTCAATTGCTATAAGTAAGTACAATGGACTTAAGCCTCGCTCTGAATCTCTCTAAATCTATGCAAAATCTGAAAAACTTGGCTAACATAGAGTCATCAGTGAAACAAAATATATTTATTTCTTGGTTCCATTAAGGTGGGTGGGTGGTTTCATGTTTCTTCGTTAAACCCAATTAAAATGTTTATTATTGTATTTATATAAGCAAAACGGAACAGCAAATTGTAATCCTATTTAAACACAAGAGATTCCCAATAAATTGCTCATATTTTAACCCCCCAATGAGTCTTAAAAAATCATAAAATTGTTTAGAGAAAACTGCATACTTAATTATGCAATGCAAGTACATTTTTATATGCCTAAATCGATCAACAAATTACTTTATAACATTAATCCAATCGAATCGAATCAAATCAAAGAAGATTACCATTTATTTTATATGAAAAACAATTTCAATTTTTTGTTTTTTATTTTTTTTTTTATTTCCTTTTGTTAAGAACATTTATTGTCGTATAATTCCCACTTCCATTTCAACCATATTCCATTATCATCATCAACAAACAAAATACAATATTATGTGGGCATGATGGGTCTCTGTCTGTCTGTCTGTCTGTGTGTCTCTATCTCTCTGAAAAAGCATTTACAACACATGTAATAAAGGTTTTTATTGCAGAATTCAAAAGAACTTTAACTTTTAAATTAAAATAAAAATAAAATAAAAATAAAATAAAACAAAAAACAAAACATGTTAATGAGACTTTTATTTTACTATATTTTTTTTTTGTAGAAACACTTTGATTGTCTTTTAAATTACATGAAGTTGGTGTAAAGCCAAGTTATGTGAAGTCATGTAGTTTTTATGGTATATTTTGTATTTTACTATACACTTCACCATACTTTTACTATGAACAATGAATATTATGACTATAGAGTGATGTTTGTTTATGTAGAATCTTAGTGCATCAGATGAGGCCCCATACCAAGCATACCTAGGTAAGGTAAATTAGCAAGGAGAATCAAATTACATATCTTTGACATATAAGATTTTACTTATTTCGTTTTAGATATTTTAAAATGAAAATTTTGATATGATATTTCCATTTCTCTATATACGGAACATGATCGATTCCAATAACCATTTGAATTATTTATGTTCTCTCAGTGCTCAAAACAGAAAGTCGTTTTCCTTTTGCTTGCCATTAGTTGCTATCATTTCACGACTAGAAATGATCATTAAAATTTAAGATATTTTAAAGGTTAGGTTAGCTTCATTTATTCAAAAATTGGAATCTTAGGAAAGGATTATAACTCTACTCTAGTCAAACTAAGTGTGTGTAGTGTATTTAAACATTAGTAAGATTAAATTTAGTGGGTTTTCTAAACAAAAAAGAACCCCTAATGCTATTTGCTCTTTTTAGGAGAGCTGGAGAGCTTCAATGCAGATCGCTCGCTTGAGCTTAACAAGACAAACTGGTTTCATGATTTCACGTTGTCGTCTCGTCTCATGTTGGTTGGACTTTACTGTGTCTTTGATCATAACTTTGGATTTCTTGGGCCTGAAATAAGTACGAGTATAAAGTGAAGCGTGTTGGTTGTTTGTTTATAAACTGAACTGAACTGAACTGAACTAAATATAAAAAGTACAAGTGCAAATAGAAGTACAATACAATGTAAGTTCTTTCACTCAAATGAATGATTGAATGAGTGTGTTTAAAGAGACTTGAGATTGCTTAATACTACTACTACTACTACTACTACTAAATATAATGATTACTTAAATTTTGATTTCTAGGTTAAAAAGTAAATATGGACTTTCATCATCATCATCATCATCATCATCATCATGTAAGTTATTATTGTAGTTGCTTTCTAAATAGTATTTTATTTTTTGTGTGCTGCTGATAATTTTTGGAAAGTTACATTTATTGACATTAAGATTTCTTATAATAGTAAAACAACAATAACAAGAAAAACCCAATGAACGTTCCCCATTTATCAGTCGATCGATCAAATGTTCCTTTTTTTCTTTTTCCATTTTAAACATTTTCACATTATTTCTTTATTTATTTATTTATTTATTCTTTATTTATTTATTTCTTAATACGACTGACTTGTCGATTGAAAATTTTTGTTTTTAGGTTTTAATTTTTGATTTTGATGCCTATACTTTTTTTTTCTTCTTGAAATCATTATTACATTTTTTTTATAGAGTTCAAGAAAGCCAAAAGTATTTAAGACTTTAAATTGAAAAGATGTTCGAACAGACAAATAACAAAAAAAAAATAAAGTAAATAAACTGAAAAGTTCTCCAACTGAACTGATTCCATCATGACTTCCAATAATTTCTTGTTTGTTATTATAACGAAAAATAATAACAAAACCCTAAGAAGGAGTAGTAGGATCAATTTTTAGGGAATCTTTTGGAATTGCTACCATCCACAGTTTGCTGGCTGCTGTTCTCCAGTAACTTTATTTATTTGTTTATTTTAACTTCTTTACTGCTGCGAAAATAAAAAGCACGTGTCAATTTATTTTTAAAGGTCTCCGAAGAAGTAAAAGAAAAGTATAAAATCAAAAAAAAAATATATCACATTATTATATTTCTCTTCTTATTGAAATGATGATCGATTATAAATAGTAGAATAGAGTAAAAGCAAAGGACGGACGGACTAACTGACTGACTAATCGGCTGACTGTTGGACTCTCTGACTGTTTGATATTTGTGTTGTTTGAAGCTTTTTTATTAAAAAAAAAAAAAAAAACAAAGTTAAGAATAACAAATATTATAAACTTATGATACAATATTTAGTCGATGATGAAGATGAAGTAGAAGAGGGATACTGCTTAACTTTTTTTTAGAAAGAATATTATGTATATAAATTTCATTGTTCATTTACCATTTTTCTTTGATAAGAATGAGACCAGTTTTGAACAGAAGGACTTGACTTAATCTTAAACTAAAGAATAAATATACTTACAAACTTCATGACAAACTGCGTAAAGAGTGTAAAAATCTATCATATATATGTTGTTAAAATCATTTTAGGAACTAAGAAATGCAATTGAATCATGTCTTTGTTTTTTGTCTACAATCAAAATCCACATTCCAAATTAATATAAATCAAGAGAGTAGAGACTTTTTGATGGTTGAAAAATATGCAATAATACAATTGTTTATGCTTGTGATATATTAAATTTATACTTCATTCCTTTCCTTTTAAAACTTAAAACTTAAAAAGTGGTCAAATAATTACGTTGTTATATGAATGAGTAGCTTAAATACATCTAACCATTAAAGTTCTGAATGTATCGGACAAACCATTGGCTTGTGAAGGAGTCGTGCCATGGTAGTTTAAAAACCATTTCAAGCAAATTGTTTTGTATAACCTTTAGTGTAGTATCAAGCCAAACTGAGGTCCTCTATGGGGCGAGCTTAAAGGACTGAGATTTTCGTTATTCAAAAAAAGAGTTTGTGTTTATAAAACAGATACAAAATTCAATGTAGCAGTTTACTTTGTTAATTATACAACTTACATACAATATATCGTTACAAGTCATGATATTTGGGTCTAAGACAATTCCCAGGTATGTAAGGCTTTGTTCCAGGGAATAACAGCAATCTATTGATTTGTCAGATGCTAATAGGCCAAAGCTTATAATATCTTCAGCAAATAAGACTTAAAAAAATATAATTCAACAAAGCATCAAGTTGTTCTTATTTAAATGATCTTAGTTTATTTCTTCAAAATACAAAAAAAAAAGGTAAATTTACCACAACAAACTTCTTCTTATCTAGTCACTTTTAACTTAGTACATATTATGTATTCTTTCCTAAGACAATAAATATATCCTAATAAATTCCTTATATTGTCGTCTACTGATTGATTTTGTACAATTTTTTTTTTTTATTTATAATATAAAAATCAGACAAGAAAATTAAAAACAAAGTAATGTAATAATGTGCTCGTTTTTACAAAAAGGAGAGGAGGGGCAAATGAAAATAATTAAAATCAAATCGAAAAATGAAATTAAATGCAAAAAAAGCCAAAACCAAAACAACAAAACAAAGTCAAACTGTCTGATTTAGTGAATGAAGTTGAATTGTTGAATCGCAGCGATCATTTATTATCAGCAAACTACAGCAACAACAATAAGAACAAAAGGAAGAAGAAGATGATTGACAACAACAACAACAACAACAACAACAATAAAAAAATTCAGTAAAGCAAAATCAACGAAAGCAAATAATAAGACAGAATGCCAGACAAAGTATCAAGCAAAGCAAAGCAAAGCAAAGCAAAAATCAAGAGATGCAATAAGAAAAAGGTGATAAATAGAAATTTATTTTAATTTTAAACTTAAAAACACACAATTTGTTTTTATTTTTATATAAAGTACATGTATGTATATACACTTAAGTGTGTTTGTGTGTGTGTGTGTGAGTATAAATAATTGCACGCACTTTGAGGCCCCTAAATGCAACAAATTAATATTGTAAGATTTTTATTTTTAAATTTATTTTTAGTTAAAAAAAAAAAATTAATTTTTGTTTTTATTTTTACTTCTTTTTTTTTATTAAGTTTTAAGAAAACGAGTCAATTTTGTGTTTTTCTTGTTTTGTTGTGTGTGGAAATGAATTTATTTTTAGATTTTTGCATAAATATTTTACTGCACTGCAAGCAAATGCAGACAACGATGCCACATCATAGAAAATATACACAGACATGCCATAAAAAAAAAGTATCTATATACTAATATAGATGCATAGACATATCCTTCATCTTTGGAAGATGCTATAGTTTGTCAAAACAAAAATTGAGAACTCCTACATTCAGAGAATGTCAAAAAATCGTAAACTATTTAACATAAAAAAGACATTAAAGGATCAATCTATCAAAGCATTGACAAAAATAAAAAGATGATTACATGGAATCCTATAGAGATAAGCTAAGATTGATGCCAACATAATTTGGCTGGTTAGGAAACAATCTAATAAAATCAGAAGAAAAACAAATCTTTAAATCTAATTCTTAGAGAAAATTTTATTAAAATTGTACATATTTAATTCTAAGCATTGAACGAACACAAAAGCAATGTTCAGTAGTAAATGTCAACTAGAAATCACTTGCAATATGATAATCATCATAATCATTATATGACTTGATTTGCAATAAGATCACCCACAGACAAGATCGGACTCAAGTCAATTGAATCGATCATATATTATGATTTTCGGAACATTAAAACAAGTAAAAACAAAACAAATGTCCTCCTCAAAACACTTAGAAATCACGAATCCCATTCACGGAAAGGAAATCTCATTGATCAATTGTTAAGAAAAATGTTTATTAAAATTCTACATACAATCAAGAAATTTAGATCTAAATTCATACCAAAAAACTTATAGAAAAAACTTTAAAATTTTCATTGAACTTTGAATTGAGATCTGCGGCTTCTCAAAAAAAAAAAAACAATGTTTACACTTTTTATTTTATTTTTATTTATATAATGCTAACTTAAAGTTAAAAACTAGAAGTTAACAGAAAATTAGCCATGGCTGCCAGGGCCTTCAGCTAAATGTTTACACTTATTTCAAAGGATTACAGAGGTTTTCAGTTCATTAATTTTCTAACCAAAATATATGAAAAACACAATTTTTATCATAAATAATGAACTAGATTTATTTGGTATCATTGAACTATAAAGCAAAACCCAATAAAATTAATGATAAAAATTTGTATTCAATACAAAAAAAAAGAAAAGAAAAGAAAAGAAAACAGACTTATGCATTCCAAAAGAATTTTTATTATATTTTTGTTGTTTTTGTTCGTTCATGTGTTGTAATTTATTTATTGTATTTATTATTTATTGCATATTTAAATTATTACAAAACTCGCTGACCTCTTTCAACGCCGACGACACACACAAGTGCAATAAACATTTTTTCATAATTTTTTTCTTTTTTTCTTTATTTTAATTAATATTTTTCTTTTATTTTTTTTTTGTTGTGTAGCTTTTATTAAACAATATCAACAACAACAGTAACAAGGAGAAGTAATAAAGATGATGAAAACAATTAAAAAGCCGTAACGTTCATTAACAACAACAACAGCAACAACAATAACAACAACAACAACAAACTTAACAAGGCATTAGTACGAGTATTTGATAGCAACTTACTTCTACTACTATACTCGTATACTGGTACTCTCGACTTGGACTCTTTCTTTAATAGAATCTTGTCCCACACCTCCTCACCATATCCTCCCTCCCTTTCAGAGATTAGATCTAAACAACAAATTGTGTGCTCGCTTAATTAAAATAATATTCATTTTTTTTTTCTTTCTCTCATTCTTGTTGTTGTGTTGTGTTGTGTTTTGTTTTGTTTGTACTAGTAGCAGCATAAAAAGTAAATAAATAAATTAATAAAATAAATAATAATATTTTTTTCCGGTTTCTATTAGTTTTTTTTTTTTTTTTTTATTGATTGTGAAGGCCCAAAGCAAAAATATATTGTACAACATTATTATAGTGCAAACTTAGTTAAAATGCAAATCAATTGCAATGAATTGAATAAATATCCGAATTTTCTACTTTCTGAGCCTGAAGGTTTGTCTTACACTTAATAAAGAAATTTATGAAAAACATAGGAATCTTTAGTATCTTAACCTTTAACCATAATTTTAGGAAATTTATTCTGAAATTCTGACAATTGTTTTTATTCTGATTAAGTTTACTAGATTTACAAAACCATTGGATCTGTAACATATGTTTCCATTCTAAGGTTTTCTAAGCGATCTTGAGCGAACAATCTTCATCATTATCCTCCGTTAGTAGTTTCTTCAAATCGTATTCCATGCGTGGGCAGGAATTATGATCTTAACTATTCTTAAAGTCAACTGATCCAATTTTGACGGGGGGGGTTTTTTTTTTTTTAATTTTTCAGATGATCAGGATCAGTATGCATCACTTTGATTGAGCAGAAACCTTAAATTTTGGTGTAGAAGTCTTTAGGTTATATTTTTCATCACAAATGCAAAGTAATCAATTAAATTAAATGATCCTGCAGTAGGAGTCACATGATAATATATCGAAGAATCTTAATTGATTCTCTGCAAAATTGAGTTGTGTAATTTTTTTTTTTTTTTTTTTTTAATAAAAAAGGGAGAATCTATAAACTATCTTTACTTTTTGAAAGTAAAATGATGATGTCCAGTCTATAGAATGTTCAAAGTCCTTGGCACTATTAATTTAAACAATGGATCTTAAAAATATTTAGTTTAATAATAGTCCGAGGACCACACGGTAGACCCCTTGATACCCCTTTTCCATAGATACTACACATATTACTATATTACAGAGTGGTGTGCTTAGTACTTAAAAAATATAAGAGTGTATTTATAGTTATGCATCCCAAAAGTATCTAGATATAAATTTTACTATTTATAGTATTGTATTGCATATATACAAGTAAGTATAAATGATTAATTTAACAGTCACGATCGATCGATCGATCGATCCATTGATTACTTACATTGATTTTCAAAAGCAATCCAACAACTGTAAAATTGTGTAGCATGTAATCCTTTGTTTTGTTGTTGTTTGTTTGTATTTATTATTTATAAAGAAAGAAATCCAATTGATTTAAGTGTGTGTGTGTGTTGAGGAAACAGAAATTATATGATATTATAATTAATTTTGTAGTTCCTCACGTTGATGTTGTTGATGTCGTTGGTTTGTGATTGTTGTAATTTAATGTAGATTTCGTAATGCACAACAAAAAAAAAATATACATATATAAATTTTTATATTAAAAAAAAAACAACAACAAATGCCGTTTGATTTGCTTGTTTATTTGTTAATGAATTTATTTTTATTTCTTTATTAATTTTTATTTTGTATTTTATTTTATTTTTTTCTTTTTTCGTTTAATTTTTGTTTTAAAATAATTCAATTGATTGGAAATTGAAACGAATTGAAATAAAAACGCGCGTAATCATTAATTGATGATGATCAACGCGATGAAGATGAAGCTTTTGCCTTTGCTCTCGCTCTCTCGAAATTACTATCTTTTCTCTCTGTGTGTGAGTGTGTGTCTCTCTCTCACACTGTTGGTTTGAACACAGACAGGAAGTGAACGAACACAAACACACGCGATGCGATTTATAAGAATTAAATTTTTTATTTCTTTTTTGAAATTTTATTTTTCAAAAAAAATTTTTTTTTTTTTTTTTTTTTGATTCTTTCGTTTTATTTACAAACGTCTTCGTTGCCGTTTGTTGGTCATTTGCTTGTTATTTTCTTATTTGATTTTTATGAGACGACACACAGCAAAAAAAAATTGAATTTTATTTTATTCATTTATTTTTGACATAAATTCATTTTCTTCTTCTCTACTCTCTTTTCTGTTGTTGTTGTTGTTGTTGTTATTGTATTTATTTAGCATTTATTAAAAAAATAAAAAATTCTTTTTGTATATTTGCGTTTGTTATTTTTTTGTCGCTTTTTTTGCTTTTTTCGCATTTCATTCACAAAAGTAAATTTAATTAACACTCAATGACGACGGCGGCATTGGTCGTTGAGTGAAGGCGATGTCGGCAATGGCGGTGGTGGTGAGATGGCGACGTCGTCATCAGGGTTGCATGCGAAAATGCGTACGAGATGGGTAAATGAGCCGACTTTGGCCTCGGCTCAATCGCCTCGAAGCGTTTGAGCTTTGGTCTTTTATTCTTTTAAACTTTTCGTCTTTTTGAGCCTATGCGGCAGCGACGCCAACGTTTCTTCTTGTTGGTCGATCGCTTGCTTGTTTGCTTGCTTGAACGATGTCGTCGTTGATCGGCAATTTGAGAGAAATAATAATAAGAAGAAGCGACGGCGGCTGACACTTTAGTGTGTTCAATAAGATAATCGTGGGGGTCGTGGGAGGTGTGAGGGATGTACTGGGTTATTTGGTCTGATGCTTGCTGGTGATATTCTTCGTTGATGTTGATCGCTGTTAGATGAGAGCGAGCGAATGATGGTGGTGAGTGAGGTGGTGGAAAAATGGTATAAAGAAGATGACAGACGCGCAGCGGCTTCTTTTTGCTTATTTAAGTTTTTGTTCGTTGGCTTCTTGTTGGTTGGATTTTTGTTTTTTTTATTTTTGTTCGTTTGGTTTGATTGCGTTTGTTGTTTGTAAATGGCAATAACAAATTCTACACTTTTAAAAAATTTATTTCTTCTACATTCTATTTTAATAAAAATTTATTTTTATTTGTATTTTTATACACTCTTTGTATTTATAATTTTTATTTTTGCATATTTAGAGGCACATGATTTTCATTCATATATTTGTGTTGTGAAAGCTTTTTTGTAAATATGCTTGGGCTTTTTCTTTTGCTTTTATGTTTTCACTCGTTTTCCGTTTTTTTTCTGCTTTTTTTTTTGCTTTCTTTTTTAATTAATAAATAAATAAATATTTAAATTAAAAATTCTTCACGTACACATAGAAAACACAAATATGCACACACACTTTCGGGGGATCAGATCAGATCGGATCACATCAGATCATTAATTCTTTTCATAATTTCGTTTTCATTTCTCGTGTTGTTTGTGCTGTGGTTGTATTTATTTTGCGATCCCAAAATGAAGCAAAAAAATAAACCCGACGACAGAAAAACAGACAAAACAAACGACCGCAGCTCGTTTCGCAGAAGAGTTTTGAGTTTTGTTGACAATTCGAAACGGCCGAACGGCGTGCGTACGTGGTTATGCTTATATGACTTTAAAAATCGAATTAATAATATTATTTAAAACGATTTTCGTATTGAAACTTGCCGACGGCCGAAAAACACCGGCGTTCGTGGATATACTTCCTCAATTGTCGAATTTATTAATATTTAAACTTTATTTTAATTACTATCATTTTGAATTAAGTTATCCGCACAGATTAGGATTTCTTCTAATCCAAATCAATCTCAATTTCTGCGTTAAATTTAAAGAATCGGTGGACCAATTGACTGCACAATGTCGCATATATTTTCGTATTGAAATTTGCCGAAAAAACGGACATAGAAGTGCTCTCGTCAAAAGTCGAATTTCGACTTGAAAAGTAACGAGTAGAAAAACAACGAGCAAGAAGAAAGTAGCGAGTACAGACTTTTACTTAATTCGGGGTCGCGCGGGTGATTTGAAATTGGAATTGGAACGGTCTTATGAGCGGATTCGGAGTCGCGCGGGTCGTATTTTTGAGTGGAATTGTAACGCGCTCTTGAGCGGATTCGTAGTCGCGCGGGTGAAAAGATTACAACTCGAGATGGAATTGGAACAAGTTTTTAGATTATTCGGGTGTTGCGCGGGTGAAGAGAATACGACTCGAGATGGAATTGAAATTTTCTGTAGCACAAAGAGCGTAATTAATTATCTCTTTCTCTCAGCTCTCTCAGCTCTCTCAGCCTTTTGTACGCAGTGCGAGTAGGACTCGAAAAGTAGCGAATTGATAGAAAATTTTCTGTCTGCGTGTGCTGTACTACGCTCAATTGGGGAGCATAACAAAAAATCTCAGTCTCATTTACTCGTATGAGATGGTGGACGACAATGAATTCGCCGTTGGAAGAAGAAGAAGCCGGCTGTATATGATGATCGTGTGTTGGTAGTCGTCGCTCGTCACTCACTCTTGTCTATTTGTTCAGAGATTTTCTGTGTGGTGTGTGTCAATGAGGTTCTCCTGTTGTTGTTGTTGACTATACTATGCTTATTATATGCTTGTGTGGGTGTGGGAGTGTGTGTGCGTGTGTGTTTTTCTTAATTGAACAAATTTTTCATTCTCAAATTTGAATTCATTTATATGCTTGTGACGACGACGACCATCAACGTAATTATCAACGCATATATGTACATATGTGTGCATAATTCTCCCTCTCTCTGTATATTTAAAGTCTCACTCTCTTGTTCTCTATATCTCATTTGAGTTTGGCGCTTGTATGTGTGTGTGTGTCTGTGTGTGTGTGCATAGATTGAATATGATCATCCGTACAATTCGTTCGTTCGTTCGCTTGCTTGCTTGCTTACTTTTGCTTTGCTTGATCGTTTTTATTTGTTGCTGCTGAATGGGCGATTTGCTTTTGCTTTGCTTTTGCTTATCCAATTCGAATTTTGTTTTCTTTTCTTTTTCTCGCGCACTAATTGTGAAGAAAAGAACACTTTGTTGTTGTTAATAATATTGATGTTCTCGTTGTTTCAAATTATTAATTTTATTCCAAAAACAATTTAAAGAAAAACAGCTGATTAGAACATTTCGTTTGTCAAATTTATTTCATTCAATCATTAATTAACCCGTAATTTATGTGTTTAATAATAAATTCCGCGCACAATCATACATAAAATACAAAACACTCAATGAAATAAAATTTTATATTAAACTAACGAAATTTTTTACGTGAGTTAACCGACAAACACACGACAGACGAGGTCTGCATTCAATCACGATTGCACGATTCACGACTGATGAACCAAACGAATACACGCACATTCGAGTTGAACACACCAAAAATGAAGGCGAATTCAACTGATTCAATAATAGAGAGAGAGAGAGACACACAGAGAGCAAATTGTCTTGAGTTGAGTTAAAGCACAAAATTAACTCAAAGGGTGAGAGAGAGTAAATGGAAAACAACTACAAAAACATACCAAGAAAACACTCCAATACTTCCGGCGTGTATTTTGGTTGGTTTAGTTGAATGAGTTGAATGAGGCGAATTGCCATGCTTTTAGATATACTAAATGGCCTCAAATGTTGTCGTTGGTTTGTCTAACTGTATGAAAGAGAAACATACATATCCATAGAGGAAAGTGAAACAGCGGCAGAGTGGGAGATTAAATATGTAGTTTATAGTAAACACAACAACAAGAACAACAAATGAATGAATGAATAATATGTTGAAAACTAATCCAAAAACCAACCGGACGTTGCCGCTATCAACCGCGCACTTCGTATTCATCACACACAACACACATATCAATACTACTACTATAAACCAACAAACAACACAAGCAAATCTACAAAGTCCAAGCAAAAACTTAAAAATTGTTTTTATTTATATAAAGTATACTTATGTATAAGTGTAAAAAGTGTGTGTATGTGTGTATGTTTTTTTAAAAAAACGGAAATTGAAAATATGCCAACTTGTAGGCGCGCGCGCGTTCATTGGATTTCGTCTTGTTGTTTTTATTATACTTATAATTATTATAGGCAGTTTGTTGGTTTATAGTCTAACAAGGGGGCTAAGAGGCAGACGGACATTCTGTCAGAGTAAAGTGGGGGCCTTCAGTTTGCGTATTGAAGCAAGCAATGAACGAGCACATGAATGAAATGCGGCGAATTTATAAGTTTTGTTGCTGCTTTGTGCTTTTCATTCATTTCGAAAATGTTTGCTCTGCTATACACTGCACTGCAGCAATGCTTTGCTTTAAGGCAGCACAAATAGTACAAAATACAAAAACAAAGAAATAAAGGCGAGTGGCCGTCGTCGTCAAAGCACAACTGAGGAAAGCATGCCCACCTCACCTCACTTTTCTTACCTAAATATTTCAGTAAGCAAGCAATTCACTCTAAGAAATATTTTGAATGAGCAACAACAACAACAACAACAACAACAACACTGATAGACGATAAACGAGTGTCTAACTAAAAACTTACGAGCAAGCGAACGAAGTATGTAACGACCGAATGAATAAACGAACAACGAACAAGTTTTCCACGAATGATTTTTGTGTTTTTGGGTGTGAGTCGAGTCTCTCAGATTGCAGCAGCTGCATGCTGCTGCATCTCAACTCTTTACCACACTTCCATTCTCTAACAAAAACAACATATACCATACACCCCACATTCACCCAACACTATCAACACCGCGTGTGTGTGTGCCTGTGTGTATGTTGGTAGCTAGCAAGCAAACACGAAAATGCAACGTGACATAAAATTATTGCTTACTTTTTACATTTTTGTATAAATTTTCTTTGAGAAAAATCTTAGTAATATTTTTTTGTTATTGGCTTATAAAATTTTTTACACAATGAAATTTGTATTTCAATACAAATCTCATCCTCATATGAATATTGAGTGTGTGTATGTTTTGATTGTAGTCGCTCGGTCTATTGCACTCTTTGATGACGCTCTCTCTAATGTTTGTGCACGTTCTCTTGTTCTCTGTGTGACTCAATGTATTATTTACCTTGTTTGCGCTCTCTCTACCCTATGAGGTCAACACTTTACTCATTCACTCCGTCAGTCCGTCAGTGTACGACGGACGGTGTTTTGGCCAATATGAATGAAATGACACACACAATGACAAACGGAAATACGTATATGTACACATTAAGTGAGAGTTGTAAGTGTGTGAGTTAATCATTGTGTGCTGTTGTTGTTTCTGTTGTTGTTGGCACGGTGAGGAATGAGGTAAGCAAGCACAAGATTTTGTCTGATTTAATATTTGTCTCTCCGTGTATATGTGGCTGTGTTTGTGTGTATGAAAAGCAAACAAGTCAACATATTTGTTGTTGTTGCTGGCCTCTTCTTAGGGTTGTCGAGTGTGTTCTAAGTTATATGTTTTTCTTCACTGATGATTTTATAATAAGAAAATTAATTAGAATATATTTTCATTTATAAAACGAAACCTGAAAATGCATAAAAACCTAAAAGAAAAATAGCTAAATTTTATTGGCATTTAAATTTTCAGTCAATTGAAATGTCATGACAACTCAGTAGGTGTCACTTCAAACAAAAAAAATTTAAAAACCAGTAGCTACTGTTTTTTCTTCTTCTTCTTTTATTTGGTGGGCTTAACAACTGCAACAATAACAATAAAGAGAAGCACACGCGTTCTTACAACAACAACATCAACAAAAATTACATGAAAAATCATTTTTTCTTAATTTATTTGAATTTTCTGTTTTTTAATGTTATATTTAAATTGTTGTTTGTTGCTTCTGTTTTCATTTCTAAATTTTGTCTATACTCGTTATTATTATTTCTTATTCATTTGTCTAACAAAAAGCGACCCTTGGGAGGGTCACATCCCATACAAACCCTAACTCTAATTTATGTTCTTATTAGAAAAACTTTTCGTTTTTTAGAATATCAAACTAAAATTTGGATGGTATAAATCTCTAACCCATATTCACTAATCATGTAAATTTTAAGATCCTAAGATTACTGGATCATATAGCTTCCATACAAACCCATATTCATTATCATGTTCTTATTAGAAAAACTTTTTTGTTTTTTCTAATATTGAACTGAAACTTGGATAGTATAAGTACCTGATCCATTTTCACTAACCATGTAAATTTCAAGACCCTAAGATTACTGGATCATATAGCTCCCATACAAATATTTCGATAAATTTTGAGTAGTCGAAATTACCAAATTCTTATGTTTAGTGGTAACATATAGTAGTTATAATACAGTAGCATAATTCAAAACTTTAAACAGAAATCTTCATCTAAATACAAAACGAATATAGTTCCCTGTAATAAGGAAAGTTCTTCTTTTTTTTTTTGTTGCCATTCTGTTCAAGATTTCATATGCATATTTTGAAAAATCCTCAAAAATAAATAATCACAAATTGCATTGGAAATTTTTTTATTTTAATAAAATATACATTACACTTTATTTATTAATTTTCATTAAATGAAATATAATAAAAAATATAATTAAGTTTTCTATTATACAATATATAAAAAAATAAATAAATAAATACATTTTTTAGTGAGAAAACCCACAGACTAAACTCTTGTATTACATTACCTTGCAAAATTTAATGTGTTCATAAAAAATTTTAATTATTAAATTAAAAAATTATTATTTCTTTAAAACAAATTAAAGAAGCGACATAGGAAAACACAAAATTCAACATAAAAAATTGTAAAGAGAACGAAAATTTCATCAAATGACAGAAAAATAAAAGAGAATAAATACAACAAAACCAAAACACTCAGTCACTCAAAAAACATTGAAATGAGTGAGATATAAGCACACACTCTGAGAGAGGAAGAAAGAGAGCGCACATAAAACCAAATTCAATGAATGAATTCGCCAATAAATTGAGTATGAGCGAATTTATTTTATTTTTTCTCTCCATTTTCATTGAATGAGTTGAATTCACTCACTCATTTGCCTCAGTTGCTCTCTTGTTCTTTTATTCATATTATTCGTGATTTGTTCGTTTCATTCGTTTCGCTTCGGTTTTTGGCTTCTATACATGAGGGAGCGTGAGTGTGTGTATGTTGTGTGCTTGATTTTTATGAATGAAATACACAAACACCAAAACAGAAGAGGCAAAATTTATAATGAATGGAGGTCTTTCGTATACGTGATTTGCTTTTATTGTTATTGTTGTTGTTGTTGTTGTTGTTGGTATCGTTGTTTATTTTGTTGTTGTTTGAATGATTTTCTTGCCTTCCTTCATTCGTTCTTGATATTCTTTTTGTTTTTTTATTTTTTGTTGTATAAAAATAAAATTACATTAAAAATTCAAAAAATCTACATAAATAAAATTAAAAAACAAAAATGAAAAATTGCATTGAATATTTTAATTTTTTTAATATTTTTATTGACATAATTTAATAAAAAATTTTATGTATTTAACTTAAAATATAAAAATATGTTCATATATTATTTTAAAAAATTTTTAAAATATTTTAAAAATATTTTCCCTTTTTATGAAGCCTAACAACAAATACTAAGAATAATCTACTAACAGAATAAAGTTTTGCGTTGCTCGCATTCCACATCGCATGAATGAAAGTTAGTACAAAAAGTCAGTGGCGCGCACAGCTGTTGATTGTCAAAAGGACCCAAGTCTCAACTCCCGGCTCAAAGCCGATCGAGCTGAGCTAAAAGTCGCCTCATTTCACAAACATTAAGTATGTAGATTCTACTAACAGTTACTTAACAGTCTCATAACACTTTAACAGTAACAGAGACTTAACAGAGAAATTATTTTTCTAATAAAACTCTCAATTTTGCTTTATTAATTAATTAATTAAAATTCTTTCTTCTTTCCTTAATCATTTTATCAAACTGATGTGCTTATTTATATTTAATGTCTTTTGTCATAAAATATAATTGTTTCATAATCACTCATTTTAATTATTCCAATTAAATATGTCCATATAAAAATTAATTATAAAATAAACTATAAAAATACTTAATTATTTAATTTTCGCATTGACTTAGTTTATTGGTGTTTTCTTTTTTCTAACTGAAGTGATTGTCAAGTTTCAAGTCTCCAAAATATTGTACAACAGACTTACCGCCGCCATAAATCAACGTTTAATGAGTTCAGTTTAGTTGAGTTGAGTTGAACTATGAATTTAGCAAATAACAATTTAAACAAATCTAAACACATGTACACACGAATATACATATGTACATATGTATGTATGTATGTATGAGTGAGTATATAAATAAACTCGTATATAACATTTTTAATGCCTACGTAAATTTTACATATTGTATTTTCTGAAAAAGGTATTACTTTTTTACCTTTCAAAGTGTGATGTGACAAAAGTATTAACAACTTTGTTGTGCTGTTTGTAACCAGGAGAAATTACTCAAATAAACATAGTCAAAATAATTGATTTAATATATGTATTGTATTTCATTTATTCATGCCATGTCTATATCAACTAGTAAGTAGTCTGGTCTAGTCTAGTCTCTAAGTTGATTTCTCGATTTACATGAAAATATCAGTTTTACTATGATTTGAAGAGTGTCAGAGCTGAAAATGAGGGGTTCGAAATCATTTAGAATGATAATAAATACAAATCTAAATTAAAAATTGGGTTTAGTCAATATAAAATATCAAAAAATCTTGTTGTTATGGTAGAATTTTTGTATGGGAAACTTTTATATTTCTTCAATAATCCAAGAGAAGAAACTTTACAGAAAAACTTAACATTCGATTAGAGGGTGCAATTTTTAGGAAGATATAATATTATACGTTTCGTGTCAAATATATAATACAATATATCAATGAATATAAATCAGTCTTTCTGGGTTCAAATATATCAATATATGTAACTAAATTAAACCAATCGGAGAAATTTGTATGAACATGTTAGAAAATTTAATATAGGAATCTTTTGGTTTGCTTAATTTTTACAAGAAAAACTATATAACTAGAAATATATTTTATCATAATACATAAACAAATTGGAACAAATTTGATTGGTGGATTTCATACGTCAATCAATCGAATTTCTATAACAATTTCTTATTTTATAACTTGTTTATATTTTATTTAATATGAAAGGTGTCTAAGTTTCGTTAAAACCTATTTATTTTAATATTATCAAATTTATTTAGTCTGTTTTGTGGTCTCAGACAATTTGGCATAAATGATTTTTGGTGTCTTTAGACGCACATAACCAATGCACATACCAATTTTTTGTTTTCTGTCTCTTAACAGTTTCTGTAGTCAGTCAAAATTTGTATTGGGCGTGGGTGTTTAAATATGTTGCTCGTTTATTTTGATTTCGATTTAATGAAATAACCAAAACAACAACAAGCAAACATTCAAACGTGTATCTATGCAAACTCGTCTGATATGTTAATGCATTCTATATATGGAACACATATGTATCTCTAAGGTGGAAGACGCGGGCAAGTATCATTGACTAAGTATTAAATGTGACAGTTACTGCTTTTTCTTGATAAAAGCTCAAACAGAGAAAATTGAATGAGTTCGAACAATATTTTGTACTTTAAAGAATTTTTGACAAGGAGCATCGAAAAATAAAAATAAAAAAGTGATTTCCATTCCTGATTCTAGCTTTAGACTTTAGAATCTTACAAAATTTGATAAACATAGTTAGGCAATTTTGATATTTAGTATTTGAAAGATTTATGGTATAATATTGTAAAGTGCAGTCTTTTAAGCATGTTGGGTAGATTTTCTCTATGATATAGAGAAATCATTCCAATTAAAATTAATTATGTACTTATTTAGAAAAGATCTCATTTACAAGATTTTCCTTTCAATTATTGTTTTATGAAGATTAAATTTAATGAGATTTTAAGGTTTATTTAGAATCGATTCTTGAAATTGAAACCACAATATCTTGTTCTAGACAATAATGTAATTATTTGCAAGTGTCTTTGTGAATTTTTATTCATTTTATTTGAATAAAAATGGGTTGCACAATACTATTTTTAGCAAAGTTAACCGACGGCAAAAATGTCCTTAAAAAAATTTTAAATCCAATTTTGCATGAATTTTATTTAAAATATTCTGCTTTCTTCAGCTTGATTTCTATAGTAAAGGATGATTGTTTTGCTGTGTACTCACTCTTTCAGTGTTGTATTTTTGACAGCTCACATGTGATTCGTGACATGTGTCAAATTCAAACATGAACCCGTAGCATTGCCTTTACATCATGGAAAGATTTACACCCGAACTATGCTTACCAATTATTAAATTTTATTATCAAAATTCTTACTCTGTAAAAAATGTATTTCGCTCACTTTTACAGTGAATTAGATGATTACTGAGCAAGCCATAGAGTCCAAATTTCGCAGCAATTTCACGCTATTGGACATCAAGCCACCTACCCTTATGCGTTTGGTGCGAACGGAGGAAAATCTTGCTGCTGTATACGCCAGTTTTGACGAGAACCTTGATTTGTCCATTCGTCGTCGTTCACAATAATGGTGCCCGCTATCGTTCAATGATTTCAAACTTTTTTTTTGCCCAAAATGCATGAGTTGAACCTGGTTGACATGTGGTTCCAGAAAGACAGCGCTACAGCTCACATATCGCGCGTTCATGAACAATTGAGAAATGGATTCGGCGAGCAATTTAGATCGCTTTATGGACCGGTGTATTGGCCGCCAGAGTCACTTGCAGCATTCGAAGACAAAAAGATCTCTACGAGTACATGACTATAAAGTTATAGAGGAGAACAAGATTTCAAATCCGTCGGAAATCTTATTTACTAACCAATGTTTTGTTTTTTACAAACAGAGTGAGCTCACACTCACATGTTATATTATTGTAATGAAAACAAAAACTTTAGACAGAAAATTAGATAATTCTTAATCGCACTAACCTGAGACTAAGACTAAAAGAACCAGTGAAATACAACACATGAGCTTTATTTGTGTTCAATAAATTTACTTTTAGCAATGTCAGTGTAGTCAAGCTGTGCAAAGAGAAAATAGGCAGTTTGTAGCTTCTTTATATGCACCTTAGCATAGCCGTCTCAGACAATGGGCTCCATGAAAGAATTATAGGTAGAAAAATCAACCAATCATTTTATTATGAATAAATAAGGTATAATTTCGGTTAATGAAAAAGTAAAAGGATGCAAATTGTTTCATTAACCTTTGTGTACTTTTTTGGCTTATGATTTGATTATTGAATAACTTAACTTTGAACTATTGAATGTAGTCCAAGGTATTTAAGATAGTTTTCCCATGGAACGCTTTTGGTGTCAAATAAAAAGTTAGTATTTGTATATACTTAGCTTTCATATCACTTGCATTCAATTCGATTTTCCAATTTATGTAGTAGATTAATAAACTATTAGCAGATTACTCTTAAAAGAAGTAAAATTGTCACCTGACAATCATCAATGATTGTAGTCACACATTGCAGTTACAATATATGTGTTTAACGCTTTCAAATCTTTTACTCAAATATAATTTCGTTTGTTGTCAAATTATTTTTATATTGCCTCAGATGATGTCCTTCGTGGTTGTGAACCGAATGATTTGACAGTACAAATGAAGATTTGGCAGCCATTAGTATTTGCTCCAGCGGCATAACAAACAACATGCATGTGTTTTTGTTTTTTATTTCTTTAAAATTTTTGTATATTCACGAAAAAATCGGAATTTTTACCAATAGTATAAGCTTTGTTTATTGTTACTTATACAATGTTTACTTTAAACCAAATTGAGAGACAAAAGGATACAGATGAGAGAGTGTTTTAGTGAACCAGGAATCAATAGAAAAATGGCAATCGGTGTTAACAGTTTCGTGACCTATGAATTTGTATTACCCTATGATTGCAAAGTCCACTGCATCAGGTCTCACCATGTTGTCGTATGGATAGAAAATTAATGTCCTAGTAGCTTATACTTTTCTTTTGAAGTTGATAATTTAATTACACAACTCTTTACTTCTTGGGGAAGCTAATCTAAAACAACATTTCCACATTTTAATATGATGGGCTTGTTTAAACAATCAGATTTCTTTTAATCCACTGTCTCAAAATGTTGGAAAACATATTGCACACATATTTTTCATTTCAGAGCTGCTCTTATCAATAATTTGGGACAACTAAATCTCCATTATATTTCCGAGATTAAATAAAATGCATTTTGTACAAGAATAGATTTCCTACATTACTGTGAGATATATTGAAAAAAATACTACAAATTTTGACCCAAACTTATATTCAAATCAAAGAAATTGACCGATAATGTTGGATCCTTTTGGAGACTAAACACAAGATTGAGATCTACATCTCCAATCCATTGACAACATTCACTGGCCCAAAATTCCCATAAAATATTGTTTGTATATATTTTATTCTGCCATAAATTTTAAGTTTTCAATTGCATTTATTTTATTTTATATTTTTTTTTTTGCTACATGAAAATAAATTAAGCACAAAAAGGAAAACAATTTGGATTTCCAAAACGGTTTTCAAACCTACGATTTTTTTGTTTGTTACCAAAATGAATGACACAAAAATCGCATTTTCGAATCGCTTAACGACAAATCAACAATAACAACCGACAAGTAACGCCAACTCGCTTCCGCTGCACTCATAGATACAAAGATACGAGTATACAAATACAAATAAGTTTGTTTAACCAACTACAACAATACAATAATATTATACATATGAAATATAAGCCAACATTGATGATTGTCAAAGGCGACAACAACGGCAAATATTTACAAAGTTATAAACAAATTGCGCGGGTGTTGTGTAGCCTACTAACAAACATTTCTACACATACATACATGCAAAGATCTTGTACATTCAAACATTCATAGATACATCGTTACAAACATTCATAATTGTATTGGATTGTTCGTCGTTATTCAAGTAAAGTTTTTCCATATGCCTTTAGTAGAGTTAGTTGAATGAATGAACGAAACGACCGCATTTGACCATAAACGGTTGCTTGCCAGTTTATGGCATTTAGTTATAGATAAAAAGATATAAATATAGCCGATCGTATGTATATATTGTACAATACATAGATCTGAATACTAGTTACATGTATACAGAGATTGAGGAGTCAATATCAATAATGAAAACAAAAAAGAAAAACTTTAGTAGGCACAACATGTGCTTGCGTTTGTACATGCATCCGACGCACGCACGTGAAGATTTCATTAAGTTTTCCAGTTAAACATTGAAACAATTTCATTAATACTCACATGCAGTGGAGATACTTTGTATCTGAAGCCTTAAAGTTAAAGTTAAGTTAACAAAAGCAAATAAGGCAAGTCAAATAACGCGTAGTTTATGGAGTGCAGATACTTTTTGTTATTTAGGCATTCTATGCATTGACACTCCCTTAAAGCTTAAAGTAATACGTACATATTTCTTAATTTCCCTTACCAAAAATTCAGGAAACATTCAAGCGATCAGACAAAGAGTGAATGAACAAAACAGTAGCAGCGACCGCTGTCAACTTAAGAAATTTACGCAGTTATTCATGCAATTATGTATGCTCATGGGTCCGGTCCCCATTTCAAATCCCAAAAAAAAAAAAAAAAAAAAAAACAAAGCCTAAATTCACAGTGAAAGAAAGAGGTGTGCTCTCGATTTCAATTTGGCAAACGATGATCAGACCCCAACATCTCATGTAAGAGACCATGCGGGAATGAAGCGAGAAATCTACCAGGAATGCGCGCCACAGCATGAATTATGCGCATTAGTTTTGGTCAAGGGTTTCACAACAAAATTTACTTGAGGAATGAATACCAGAAGAAGTTTAAAACCCAAAAGCAACTTTAAGTTTTCACACTCAGGATCTTTACTTTTGGTGCTTTATCATAATCTTCATCGTCATCTTCATCATCATCATCATCATCATCATCAACATCAACATCATTCTCATAAGCATTTTAAGTTTTTTAAAAGCAAAAGTGTGTCGTCGTCTTCTTTCTGATCTGATCTGATCTGATCTTGATTACGCGTCATTAGGTTTCGCGCTGAGATTATTCAAAACTTGAAATAATTTTATGACACTCTTTCAGATGCTTTAATTTCATATTATGGCAATGTATCTTCATTGCTTTTTGAATAGCTTTTTGTTTTTTTTTTTTTTTTGTATTTATTTTTGTTTTTGGTTCTTTATGATCCCGGATTTTTTTGCGTTCTATTCTACTATATGGTATTTCATATTCAGTCACAGTCTTTAATGCTGTCTGGGATGGGGCTACTGTTTTCTAATGAGGCAAATCACCAAATGTTTTTAATGATCTTCAGTTCCAGTTCAAGCGTAAAAATTAACGCTTCGTTTATGGAAGCTTGAAACTTAAATGTGAAGTAGCATTTGCTTAATAAAAATATTATATTATATGTATGTACTCTTATGACTATGAAAGGCTTGAAAAGTATCACATACCTAAGAAATAAAATGATGAAATGTTGTTGAATGCTCTTCTTCAAGAAGTTTGTCTTTGTGAAATATGTAAATAAAGAAATAAATTTTATTGGCAAAGCCAATGATTCTTGATGAAAGGTTCTGCGAAATCTAAAAATTTTGATGTCTTGAAAATCTTTTAAAAGATCTGTGACTCTTTCCCAAAGGGATTCTTAATTAAACATTGAAATGAAGCCACTTCTTGAGAATAGTTTGGCAAGGGTTTTGTAACTTTTGCTTTGCAATTTGTTTTATTGTAGTTATTATCAGTTGGCTCAATATGTATAAAGAAAACATGCAATTGGATAATTTTTAGAAACCATTCAGTTGATTTGGAATACTTCAAAAACTCATTAAAAAATTATAAAATACGATTAAGACTTAGCATACATCATAAAGTGAATGGATCTTGAAGACAACAAAAGAAATCCATACTTATTTGTCAGATCAAATAGACATCGAATAGTGTTTTTTAATAGGTTGGGTGGGGTATTAATTAATATAAAACAAATTGATTTTATGCATTTTGGGTATTTTACAATTTTAATCGGATAAACAAGTCAACGACCTATGAACTGCCTAAAGTAGCATTAGTAAAAAAAATTATGATATGAGTATGTTGTAACATGTTGATGGTTTATTGGTTTCTTTTTTAATTAAATACAATTTTCGGAATTATCTTTAACATGAAAATGAAACATCAACAAATTAGTAGAAAGGCATTTAGGTTAAACTGTTTGATTGGTTTTTATTCCAAACACCGCTTTGAATACAAAATAAGACTTTATATAAACATCAAATATTATTGTTTTAAAAATCATTGAGGAGATTCTTTCTTTGATTTATCATACAAACGATTATAAGGCCTGTGTAGATATATGGAATTGAATTTTGAGGCACAGTAACAGAATCCAATAATAAAAATTTGAAAATATATCAATCAATATATGATCCGCCAAAGACTTACCGGAACTCCATTACGTAAAAAATTCATTTTTGAACAAAGTCTTTTGCATATCAACAGTGACAGAAACGTAAAGCCTCTCCTTTTCAACTGCCAACCTTATGTAGATAGTGATGCATCCTGTCAATAACAAAAGAGGCTCTGGCTGCCTATTATTATTAGCGGTATAACCGTTCGTGGCTAAAAATCAATTTAATCGACTCAGCAAAAGAAAAAAATTTATCATGAAAATAGTCTCGGATAGACCCTCAAAATCGGAAGACAGATAACAACGGACCGGAAAATGAGATATACATGTAAATATGTATGAATAAATGAATGAACAGAGAAAGATATATAATAGTAAAAACAATGTAAACCATTGGTAAATCATAATAATGTTTTAAAGGATTCTGATTTGGTCAAATGCAACGGGAGAACATACAAGTAAACTGAAATTACTTTTGATCAAAAATTCCAAAACTTAAAACAGAAAACATGCCTTTAATTTATTCTAACTCCAAAAAATACTTGAATGACTGAATTCCTGTTTAAAATCATTTATAAATCAATTTCCACTGCTTGACAATGTAATTTCGTATCCAAATTATTATCAAATATCGATAAGCCCTGCAGCTTGGTAGGGCAATTAACTAAACTGTGGAACAATCACAATGAAAATGAAAGCCAAGATCCGAGAATTCTTCATTCTTAAGCTAATTATATCTGCCCTTTAAAACGCTTATTAACTGTGGTCATGACAAGGATTTTGCTCCCGGAGACATTTTATCATCTACCATTACCATCTATGATCATTGAAATATTCATGTTATGGTTTTTGTATTTCTATTTACTATCTTGTGAGATTCTCTCCTATTGTCTTGACTTCCATATATACACACATCATATTATGATAACAAGAAGAAATGATTTCAATCTATATTCTTAAAATGAAATGTAAATAACTTAATGAGTTGGTTTATTATTTGCAATAATCAGTTAAGATGATTTAGAAATCAGAATAATAACACTAAGTTCAATAATTGAAAGTTTGTAAATTAAGTTAATGGTTTTTTTTATTTAGTAGTGTTTTGAAGAAGATACTATTCTATGTAATCGGTTTTTCCTGTTGCTGTTTCATACAATTTTTCTTGTATGATATAATATTTCTTCTTGATTAACATAAATACCTGCTTAATCATGAAGCTGTGCATTTATTGAAATAAGAGAAAGTAATCTTTATTTAGCAAAAATACAAAGTCTAGATAATTTAAAGTTGCTTTGTGTCACATCTTGTTGGCATTTACAATACTTTGTAAGTCAGCATTCTAGTTGACTTGCATCTGATCATATCAGCATTCTAAACGCAAGGGAAGTTACAATGTAACTTGAAGCTTCTTATAAAATAAGTAGGAAGCAGTGCAACACAGTAATAAAATATCAGATTAAAGGACCTTAAAAAGAACAATATACAAAGTGACAAAGAGCATCTAACAAACAGTAACATAAGCGAGATGACAAAATGATGTATAATAAGACACAGCAAATATAGACTGTAAATCTATGATTTGATAGACTAACAGTTTTCTTACTTTTTCATTTAAAAACTCAGTTTAAGTTTTACTATGTTTGATTACAGCCTTAGACTCTGTTTGACTACAATTCTGCTCAGGGAGCATGAAATGAAATGAAATATAAAATTATCATTCAATCAAATATATAAATATTAGTTCCCTCATAAAATTCACTGTACTGTAGTTTCTTTTGAAATTGCTTTTGAATTTATATTTTGTGTATCATCCTCAGAGATCTAATTTATATCAGATATTTTCCAATAGCAACTTTGAAAGCTTCCTACTGAAGTTTTTCTAAAGAATTTTTGGGAGGAAACTCATACAACTTTTAATGTAAATGATTTCGGTGCTTTGTTGTAATCTTTACCCCTTCCAAGAGACTTTTTATACAACATTTTGTCGCTAAACAATATAGAGAATTCCATTGAAAATAAGTAAGTACAATAATAAGTAAATCATAAAATTTTTTTTAAAGAAATGCTGCAATTAATTGGGTATACAGAATAGTCAATGGTCAATTAAAATAGTCTTTTGGACTACTCAGAGAGTAGTCAGATTATGGAATTACTATAATATTACTGACAGATCTTTGAGGAACTGATCTAAGAAATAGAGGTGACATTTTTATACAACTAGAGACTTAATTAAAATGAAAACTACCAAGAGAGATAAAAGGTAAGACTGTACTTGAGTTCAACTATCATGGCTTATGAATACTGAATATTTGGTGGTCTCTCTCATCCTGTGAATTTGTACATAATTCGAAAACTAAAATGATGTGTAACAAGTGAATATTGAAAGGAATTAAATTGGATTATAAAGACATTTTTATTATTGTATTTTTATATAAAATCATAATTAGCAATCATAAAACTAGTTGAAAGACAATTTGTATTGTGGTACTTACCAGGAATTGTATTCTCTCACTAATTATTAGAGGATTAAGTATTTGTATAAATGTTTGTGGGTGTAGTAGTAGTAGTATAAGGAACTTCAAAGCGATTTCAATGTGCTTGATGACTTTTAATTAGCTTAAGTTGAGTTAAGTAGATATTATCTAAGCACACAATATATGTATTGTAAGTAAGTAGTACAATTCTGATATTATTATTATTATTATTATTAATGTTCATTTATTAAATGTTCGTTAATTAAATTTTAAGTTCATTAATTTAATTTGATTATTAATAAATTTACAATTGAGTGAGTAACTTGTTCATATTATATTTGGTTATGAATATTCTTAAATTTATTTATTATTGTAATATTAAATATTTAGACACTTGAATGTTAATTAATTATTTATTTTATTAATTAGATACTGAATATGTTTATATTTATATTTATATAGGAAATAGGTGAATCGTTAGAGTTAGTTTACATTCAGTTGAGATACAAATGCACTTAATTAAGTTAATCAGTTAATAAGTTAGTTTATTAATTTTATATTTTTTATACACTTGCACAAAAATATTAATCATACGCAAAGTGAGACCACCAAATATATAATTGTTTCTTTACCAAAAAAAAAACATTTTTTTTTTTTTAATTGGAATTTAGTTTTCAAGTTTATCTTCAGGAATGTTTTTATATTCGTTTTTGTTGTTGATTTCTATTTGTATTCTGTTTTGCTTCTATTTTGTTTTTATTATTACAATATTATTATTTGGATTTGAAGAATTTTGTGAACCAACATGCTGCACTCTCGACCTGTGACTAAAATGGTTGGAAATTTGCATTGAATGCTGCGGCAGCTGCGCTTGCTGATGCTGCTGCGATGCTTGCTGGCATCGCTAAGGATTGCAGTCGAAGTCCTTACGAAAATCAACGAGCAGGAACGACTTTCACCGATGTCAAGCAACGAAGATGACACACGGCAACGAATGGGGCACGAAGGCTTGTCAATATGCAAGGCGTGGGCCGCCTTATGGATGAAGAGCGGGTTAGGCAAAGGATTTTGAATGTGTTTCGTTGTAGCTTCGTGTGCCACACGACACAAGCCACGTCAACTGAAAAGAATAGACTAACTACTAGAAGAGTTACGAAGCTCGCGACTTCAACTGAATGTGTTGTGTCTTTGCATGTTGTGTGTGCTGTTCAAGTCCTTTTCAAATCGAATCCGAAACCGAAACGAAACCATCAACAATTGAATGCAATATAATTGCTCCGATTGCTGCTGCTGCTGTTGCTGCTTCTGTCGCCAGGATAAGCTGACTGCGCTGCTTGTGCCTCTGCTTAGTGCAACTGAAGTTTAGCGCATTTTGGTTATTTGCGTCTTATTGAAAAATGCTTGACCATCATAATACTCTTAGTTCAATTCTGATGATTTCTGTTTAAATCCAGGGTTTTAATATTATTGTATTAACTCAAATAAACGATATATATATGTATATATATATATTGTATGTATGTATAGATTTGTCTTTATATGGTAGGCATTTCATATTAAAAATATTCTATATGCATCATGCATTTCCTATTTTCTGCGTTTCATTTTATTTTGGCCTTGTTGCTATTGCTGCTTATATACGCGTTCGTACAAAATGGCTGCCTCACCTTGACAATGAACGCAACCAATGAGCATTGCATGTTCAAGGTCATTTTTGGCGGCCATATTGAAATTGCATACAACAACAACAACAACAACTATATAACTGAACGCCTTCGCACTAAAGGAGCTACAAATCAACAGTGACAACACATTTGTGGCAGTGCAAGTTCTATTTACCAATGAGATCTCTGTTTTAGTATCGTGATGTGGTTGGGTTTGGGACTTAAATGCATGCATCTGGGCGTAACCTCGACATTGACATTGAAAAATTGTTAGTGTAAAGTGGTTGATATATACTTCCTTGTCGTCCTTGCATTCGTCCTTGTCGCTGAAGGTGATTTATATAGCAAGGTTAATGTGGGCTGACAACTCCGCCCAGTTTAGTTTTATTTGCCTTAATTTCTTTATTTTGTAGAGTTTTAGGGTTACCAAGATGCTCTCACACATCCTACTTATATGAATTAAAAATTACCAAAAAAAAAAAAAAAAGAAAAAATATGGAAACTTTTTCAAAATTCTTTAGAATTAATTTAAGTAAATCCTTTGAATTCTTACACTTATTTCTTTCTTCACATTCTTTAAACGAAATATTACCATTAAATGTGGAGTTTGAAAGTCATTTAGAGTGCAGTCAAGTTTCGTATCTTGTGTTCTCAAACAAAAGGAATTACGGAAAATAAATAAATATAAAAAATACAATTTTGTTTTCCTCTAAAAATTATTAAAAATCGGTCAAGTGCGAGTCAGACTCGTACACACCAGATTGGGGTTTTTATGGGAGGTACTCCCCCTAGTGGCAAAATTTGGCCGTTTGCAAGAAATATACACCGCCTATATCAAAAATTTGTTGTGTCTAAATTTCAGTTCAATAGTACAAAATTCAAAAAAGGTTTTTGAATAAGAACCTGAATTTTAATGGTGGGTTTGTTTGGCACTACAAGAACGTGGGATTACTAGATCGTGTAGCTGCCATGCAAACCAAAATGTTTCTTGTATGGGAACCCCTTTAAATTTTTTGAAAATATTTTAGTTTTAGTATGTGTTGTGTGTGTTGATGCCCGGAGAGAACTACACATTCTATGTAAATTTTAACTTTCTAGCTATTACGGTTCATGAGATATGATCCTTGGACGGACGGACGGACATCGAAGTCTCTGCAATAGTGTTCCTTTGAGTACGAAACCTTAAAAGTGCCTACCATTGCTAAATTTCTGAATCCAAATTAAAATACCAATTTTGGTCAAAAAATTAAATACAATAATTCCATGCTAGTAACTTTGTGTCTTCAAATTATCACCAGATACATTTATCTAAATTAAATCAGTATTCCTTTTTGTGAACTTTAATATTTTATTGATTTGTTTCCTGCTGATTATAATAATGTACGAGTAGGAACACTTAAAGAAATTATTATTTATTCATTTAAAAATCTCGTTGTAGAGCGAACATTTGAAGTAAAAATTTAGACTTTTATGTCATGCATTTTTTTTTTTTTTTTGATAAGTTATTCTTTTTATTTATTCATTTTCATTTTCATAAATTTTTTTTGTTATCATATATTCATTAAGTATATTTTTTAGTAGCTTATGAAATCATTATTAGTCGCTTCGTTGGTAGAATTTTTGTTTTTTTTTTTTTTGATAAGTTATTCTTTTTATTTATTCATTTTCATTTTCATAAATTTTTTTTGTTATTTGAATATATATTCGTTAAGTATATTTTTTAGTAGCTTAGGAAATCCTTCAGGCGCTTTTTCGGTAGCATTCCTTTTTTTTTTTTTTTTTGATAAGTTATTCTACTTTTTATTTATTCATATTCATTTTTTTAAAATTTTTTTGTTATCATGTATTAAGTATTATATTATATTGTATAGTATTAAATATATTTTAAGGTAGCTCAGGAAATTCTTCAGTCGCTTTGTTGGTAATTTTTTTTTTTTTTTTTTTTTTGATAAGTTATTCTTTTTATTTATTCATTTTTCATTTTCATAAATTTTTTTTGTTATCATGTATTAAGTATTATATTATATTGTATAGTATTAAATATATTTTAAAGTAGCTCAGGAAATTCTTCAGTCGCTTTGTCGGTAATTTTTTTTTTTTTTTTTTTGATAAGTTATTCTACTTTTTATTTATTCATATTCATTTTCATAAATTTTTTTTGTTGGCATATATTCATTAAGTATATTTTTCTTAATTATTAACAGCATATATGAAGATGTATGTTGTTAACACAATTTAAAGTCGCTTCGTTGGTAGCATTTAATTTTTTTTTTTTTTTTGGAGTCTTAATCTGACTGTCGTCGAGTGGAGTAGCAAGCGCGCATGACGTTTTAATTGTTTGTATAACAGCAACAGCATTTACCGTATTTACCGTATTTAGTTATTAGCAAACGTCGCTTGTATTACAAAACAAAATCTTTTTGATTAGAGTTTCTCCGTTATTCGAGTATATACTTGTTGGAAACAACAAGTGTTGCCCGCTACCCCCTCTATTGTTGTTGTCACAATGAGTGACAATAGAAATATTCTTATCCGCAACACTTCAAAAATAACTTTAGTTTGGATCCCAAGACATTGTCTGCCAAAGTAGCCAAAGAAGCTGCTTTCTCTCCGCTCCATACAACGCCGAATTTTTCCTCACAAGACTCTGTGATATACTTAAAATCGCATTTCAAAACCCAACACATTGGATTACATCAAGCAACATCAAATTGGTACAAGCCAGTCAATCATAACAAACTTTTAGCTAAAACTTTCCTTCCAGCCCTTCCTGATGAATTCAGAAGACTGGACGTGATAAAATTTTTAAGACTTCGCCTAGGTCATAACAAACTATTCCATGGACAATTGTTCATCCCATCACCACCGAACCCCATTTGTTCCTGTATTGAAAGTTCAACTCTCATTCATATTCTAGTTGAATGCCCAAAAACCCAACCAATACTTAGTTTATATTTCTCAAACACAGATCCCCTTTCCATCCTTTCCAACCCTACGTCACATAATATTAAACTCATATTGCAATTCTTAAAAACATCTAACTTATACAATCTAATTTTTATATACTAAACACAATCTAAGTTATAATTTTTAATTATAATCTTAGTTTTATAAAAAATAAATAATGGGGGTTTGTATGGGAGGTAACCTCCCTAGTTGGCCGATTTGGCTGATTCCAACAAATATACAGCGCCTATTTCAGAAACTTATAGTGTCTAAATTTCAGTTCAATAGTCAAAAAAAAACCAAAAAAGTTTTTATAATAAGAAACTGAATTTTAATTGAAGTTTGTATAGAAGGTACTCTACCTAGTGGTCCCATCAAACAGAAATTTCGACAATATAAGTTTCTGAAGTATAGCCACTAACCACCTAAATTTCAAGATCGTGATATTACTGGATCGCATAGCTGCCATACAAACCAAAATGTCTCTTATATGGTGATCCCTTTAAGTTTTTGGTAATATTTTAGTTTTAGTAATTGTTGCTGATGCCCGGATAGAACTACGCGTTCTGTGAATATTTCAACTGTCTAGCTATTATGGTTCATGGGATATGACCCGAAGACGAACGGACGGACGGACGGACAACGAAATCTCTGCAATAGGGTTCCGTTTGGTACCCTTTGGTTACGGAACCCTAAAAATGGACGACAGTTCGAGACTATTAAACAACTCAAAGTCGACCTATTCGTGGAATGGGACAAATTTGATCATTCTACGTCAATTAAGTTATCTTTTGAAATTAAATTTTATATTTTATATGGTTTACTCTCAGCCAACCAATTCCTTTTGTCAAAGATAGTTGAAATGGCGAAATGTGGTAGCTTGTTGGGTGACACGGAGTCAGTGTTATACAAGAGGTTGATCCAAAGTGTGGTTTGTTCTTTTACTTTTTGTTTTGCTTGTATTTTGTCTCTATGGACTACATAAATATTCATCTAATCTCTTCGTCTGCACTGAGAAACAAATAACTTAGGAATTATTTAATTCAACTTAGTTCAAAATAAACTTACAGCTTAATTGAAAAACTTAGAATCAATTGGGAGATACATTAAATTAAAAAGAATAACGCATAACGATTATTTCACAAAGTCGCTTAACTGGTGAAATTTCGCATAAAGTGTGTGGAATTGTTTAGCCTCTTCTTCTGTCAAGTCAGATTTCCCGGAAATGGCTTTTAACAAACTGTAATTTGGTGTTCATGTTGCATCCAAGTTGCTGGAAAGCGCTTAACATGATGTTCACCCTTTCCAGTACCTTAGAAAATTTGGATAACTACAACAAACAAATCCCATGAGTTCTTAATTTCTAACATTAAAGTTAGTTAAATAGTTTTAGGAAACTCTTAACTGATAAACTGTTCCAGTTTTATCTTGATATGACTGAAGAAACAGATTTCAATCTAAAAGAGTTTTGGAAAGATCACTATGAAATCGTTGCCTGTCTGAAGACAAATATCGAAAAGATATGGAAAGGTGTAAAGAAGAGAACCCTCACATCCTCCTGAGGGAAACTTTTGCAGTGCCAATCGAGTCATTGGTCGATGAAATTGTATTTTTCGCTTGTGAAAGAACACAGTTAACAGCTGAATATTAACATACATCAAGAAGATGAGGTCGAGGAGTCTTTGTCAGAGAGGGAGGTAGCAGAAGAACAACAACCTTCAACAATAATAGAATGGCTAAGAGGAAATCAGATTATGGAAAGAAAGTATATAACTACGTATATGTTAAATAGTATTAATTAAATTCTCTTTCTTGATATAATTTCAATTCTCTTAAGAACAATACTTTTGCATAAGTACTCCTATAGTTTAGTTGTTCATATATGATGCAGATTCTTGTTTTTCTTTCAAAGGGAGAAGATTTGTATCTGGTGGGAGGATTGATCCTTTTAACTCTGTTGTCGCCGTGGTTAAATCTAGAATGGGATTTGTATTTCCAACATTCATATCGTGTTTTCTTTCTTGGTTTTGTACTACTAGACGTAGTACATTTGTCGGGATCAGCCGAATTGAACCACAAGGACGTGTAACTCCCCTACAAACCCACAGCCATTTTATGTACATTTGGTAATCCTGACGTCACTAGACACTCATGTCGCTGTGACATAATATAGATGATGTCATCAACTTTCAATCGGCTTTATAGATCATGCAAATCAGTATTTATAATATTGAAATTTTGGAAAAGAAAATGAAGAAAAAATAATGAATAGAAAAAATCTATCAACATATTCTAAGGGATGCATGAAGAGTATTACTAAATCTGTATGGACGAATATATCTTCTTTTTCTCATAGCAAAAATATGCTAAATTGTAGGCAGGTTACATGAAAAGGCAAAATTATAAGCCTAGATGTTTCAAAAGAAAAATATAATTCAAACGAAAGTTTTTCTTTAGGAATTCATTTAAATACTCGTAAAAGTAATTGCATCAATTAAAGATTGTGATGAATTTTAGTAAACAAAACAAGCACATTTAATACAAATCTGTCTTTAAATTGGGTCAAGCTAACGAAAAATGCACCCACCTCAATTAAATGACCCACCGACCGACCACGTGTATCTATATGATACATGCCTATTTATCTTAATGATTGTAAAAACATCCGGTGACCGTCACTTAAATGAAGACAAGGTGACAATGACAAACAAGCACTACCGCCCACCACCCACCACCGCCATCACCATCACCATCACCATCCTCATCATCACTTCACTTCATCAAATCTCACACACACATTTCACTTTTATCTAAAGATGTTTTTCTTTCCTTTCATTTTGTATGAATCAATTGCATAATTTATATTTGTTTTTCATTCAAAATTAATTTTTGTGATTCTTTTTCTTCGAAATTCAATTAAAAAAAACAAAAATTGCATTCATAAAATTCTGTTGATTCTTTGATTTTATTTATTCAAATGATGATGGTAGCCGAAGGGGTTGTCATTTTGTTTAATTATGAGCCCCCTCTCTTATACGCACAATTGATGATGCATTTGTATTGAGTTTTATAAAGAATTTCATTGAGGTTTTTCTTTACTACATTTGTATATTTTCTTCTCAATGTACAAAAAATAATGTTATTTATCTTTTATATGACACAAATTTTCTTTCCCTCTACATTGTTGGATTGAAAATTTTGAACTGGGTGTGCTGACGTCACAAGTGTCCTAGATCATGTCTGTCGTTCGAAACAAGTCAAGTCGAGTCAAGTCACATCAAGTCGAGTCGAATCGCATCGAGGTAAATGAAAAACTCATTCGCTTTCACATTCGTGAACGCATTCATGGCAATTTTGTATGCAACATTTACCGTATGCAGGTCGATAAAAAAAAAAAAAAAAAAACAAGCTACCAAACACGTCCATTGTGCGTGTGTATGTGTACTCGTATATAAATAGCAATAATATTAATAATATATTTTATAAATATAAATGTTTTTAAATAGCAAAATATAGAAGAAAAATTCAAAGAAGTTGGTGATTCATGGGTCAATCAAAGTAAAACGTTAAATAAGCAATGTAATTTTTATTGTCCCTGACAATAATTTCAAGGCATCCATCCACTGCTGCTGATGCATAAGTTTTTCTCAATGAAAAGAAGACACACAGGACTAGACTACTACACCCAATACAAGCCACCACCCAATCCATAAAATATGTTTAGTCCATAGGAACCAAAATGAAATCAACACCCTAAAAATGCTCTAACTGAGCATCCATTCATCCATTCAAGCTTCTGCTGCTGCTGTTTCTACTTCTTCGTCATCGTTGCTTTGTGTTGCAGCCATCATTTGCCCTAGTTCCACATAGAAATAAGTATCTATGCATGTGTGTGGATGCTATTCTCAGTGAATGAATGACTGACTGAGTGAATGAATTTCTTGTATTTGTATTCAAGCAAACACATAGATACAGGCACAATCCTCTCTCTCTCTCTCTCTCTCTCTCTGCACACTTGCGCCTTGTGGCATCATTCATTGGTATTTTTCTATATACAAGAATATATTCTTTTTGGTTTATCCTTCAGTAAAATGTCATTCTTGAATATATTTTTGTATTTTTTTTTCATCAACTAACCCAAACACCCACCTACAATCAAGACATCACTCCCTACCATATTCCCTCCCTCTGCTTATTCATACTTCTCGTATGTTTGTATCTAACATAACCCAGGGTTTTTTCCTATGCTATTCTAGAGATATACATACATACCTATGTACGAGCATCTTGTATCTGTGTGGTGTGTATGCGCGCAAATGTATTGTGCTTGTATTGTAGAAATCAATGAATGAATGCATGTTTGTTCTTCTTTTTTTTTTTTTTTAATACTCTTAATGAATGAAATATATTTTCTTTCATGGTCTTTGTTATTTTTGGCATTCTCTTAATGGAAATACATCATTGCTTATATGAATGTTTGCTTAATGGAAAACATTTTGTATTCTGCCTAAAGTGAAGTAAAAGAGAAGACAATACAGAAATAGAATTTTATGTATATTTTGGAGAACCTGTCAAGATTTGATATGCTGTTGACCTGATAATTGTATAAATATACACAATACCCGGTTCTTTAAATACAATATTTATGTATGTATCTTGAAATTATGGTAAAAGATCTCGCATGTGAAGCTTTTGAAAGATTTGTTGGAAGGAAAATTCAATATTTTTTCTGAAAATGATAATAGAGAAAGAGAGAGAGAGAGAGACAGCACTTACCAATAGAGAGGGAGGCATAGGTTTGATGAACTCCATTCAACACATCCTTAGATTTATATATATTCATTGGAGTAGATTTTAAAATTAGTTATTCTTTGGCCATTTAATTTCTATTTCTATTAAGAATTAGGTAGCCTCACATTATTTCCGAAACAAGACTCATGTCCTAGAAGAAGCTCCCAATCGACCTTATTATCAATTGCAAACATTTTCGTTGATATAGTCACAATTTAAGCAGTACAGCTCTGTGCTGGAACTCGCAACCTTTAAGAAACTGTGGTAGTTCACAAACCAGCTGAACAGAAATTTCTAGTGGGTTAATTTGAAACATATCTTTGTACTATTTTGGCTCTTCTCTCCAAAACAGAAGAAGAGAAGAAGAGTCCTCAGCTGTACACTTTTACAAGTTTCCATTACAAAATCCCTTTTAAATTATACACACATTTTCTTTTCCTTTAACAAGCATTTTGAGTATAAAAATGTGTCTGTTTTTTCTTGCGTCAATTTCAAGTAAATTGATGATTGATACCTTTTTTTTTTTTTGTGCACATAAATCACAAATTCAATTATGCAATATGGCAAAGTTCATTTTCGTTCTTTATATTCTCTTCTATATACTTATATTATATATGTATATTTACGAGTATTTTATCTCTTTAAGTATATCTCGGATTTCCCATTGAAACCATAAACATTTAAAGCAACCGCATTACCATTTTATTTTATCTTTTAAAGGTTTTCAAGTGTCCGACAGCAGTAGAAGAAACTATTCAATCTTTCCTTTGATATCTAGGCTAATTAAATTCAACTGCATCATCATCATCATCATCATCAACATCAACATCCTTTACCATTGCTGTTGCTGCTGCTGCTGCTGCTGTTCATCATTTAAAAGAGCATTTGAAGGACTTTTGAGTGTCATTCAATGACTGGCGCGCTCTTCTGTTGGTTGCATTTGCGTCATAAGCGACATGAAAAACACCATAAAACAACAACAACAACGTAGTACATACCCTACTTACTATTGCTGCTACACATTCATAAGAGTTATGAATGTACGAAGAAACGAACAAGAACCAGGGAACATTTATATCTAGAACGCATAAGTACATACAATTATTGTTGTTGCTGCTATTGCTGATGCTGATGCTGATGATGGTATAACGCCATAGTTGTCCTTATACAGAACAAAAGTTTAATGAACTCTCCGATGTTATAGTGTGACCCAGTTTTAAGCGTTCTCTCTCTCGCGTTGATGACGATGAATCCTTCCTTTTTGTCGTATCATGTCCTGCCCGCCCCCTTCTTCTTAAATGTTAGATAGGTGTGTAAAAATTCATTCAAAGGCAGGCAAGGCAGTCGGTACATTCATAGTCACTCATCGTCGTCGTCATCGTGTAATGCAGCCAGCCAGGCAGGCAGTCAGCCAACATCCTTGCAGTGTCGCACAAAATTGAGCACAATCGATTTTTATATGCCCGGGGACGTAAACGATGACAACAGCGACTACGATAACAACGCCGGACGTATCTAAGGACAAAAAGCGCTCTGCGTTCAATGACATCGCACTGGCGGCAGCAGCAGTAGCAACCAACCTCAGCCAAACCAAGCCAAGCGAAGCCAAAACAACAATACAACTTTATATGAATGAAAATGTAGCTGTGGCTAAAGTGCAGCCACCGCAGCCACAATCATTGTAACGATGAGGATAAAAGGTTGTTTGCGTCTTGGATGATAAGATGAGGGCGATGTTGCCTTCCACACTGCGCATGCCAAGTAGGTCAATATACTCTGTTGAGGTTATGCTGAACTTTTCTGATGCTGCTGCTGCTGTTACTACTTTGGGACAAACGAAAAATTGCATGAAACTTGTGACGTCATCAAGGATGCTAGCTATGCACTCGAGTGTTATTCATGTATCTGTTTGTGGGTATCTGTGTGCAGTGTAAGTGATGTTGGAAACTCCTTGATTTTTTTCTATATTTTTTATTTATGTTTTATTGTTTTGTTGAAGGGTTTTTCGGTTTTTTCTTCTAATTTTTTTTTTTTTTTTTTGACAAAAAGGATATTATGTTTTTTTCTGATATAAGAATGGTTTTATTTTTCTTTTTTTTATATTCGTTTTGACTAAAAAATAAATAGTTTTTTTTTCAGCTAATTTTGTTTTTTTTTTTGAAATATAAAAACATTTTTCTTTTTTTTTGATTTTTTTTTTTTTTTTTTTTGTTATAAAACAAGAGAAACGAAGCAAAAAACTTATAAAGTCCTTTTGCGGGCAGCGGCAGCGAAGGCGGGAGCATGCGTGTAGAGGATGATTATTACAAGATTCATTTTGTCATATTTTTGTTGTTGTTATTGTTGTGGTTTTTTTTCCTAGTTCCATCTACAAAATTTCAAAAAGTTTCTTCAGTTCAACCATAAGCGCCCAATCAGCCTTAATCAGATCATCACGGAAATAGTCTTTGCAGGCATCGATACTCTGTCGAGAGATCTGAAATATACGTTTATAAGAATTGAGAATCATTAGTTATCAAGTCACATAAGCACGCCATCAAGTCATAAATTATTGCTATTATTATTATTATTATTTTTTGTTTTATGAAAAAAAAATCAAGCAGAAATTGGAACGTGGCAATTGTCTATAAAAACGTGACAATCAGACAGGATCCCAAACATATTTATTTGCAATAAAAACCGATTAATCAAACCAACCAAAACACAGCGCTTCTCTATAAAGAATTTTTTAGAAATCTTTCTATACTTATATCTCGGATGTATAGTGAGTGAATGCTTGCTTGGCTTGCTGTCCGTCGACCACGTTTGCGAAACGCGCATCGCTACGACATCTGGCGCATTATAATTAAAAAAATAAAAATAAATAAAAAAAAAAAATAAACAAAAAAATAATATAAGAAAAAATTTATTAAACATCTATGTATCTAGATATTTTTATTCGCCAACGCATGCCAAACAAAATAACAACAACAATAACAATCGAATTGTATCCATTATCCAATATCTGCCTGTCTATGCGCATTTTTAATTAAGATTCTTTAATTTTTATGATTATTACCACGTCGCGTGAGCAATTCCTCCCTTATTTTTTTTTTGGTTTTTGTTTTTGTTTTTTATTGTTCTAGGTATTGATTATGATTTTTTTTGTCAATGGGTGTCCTATCCTAAATAAAGCTTGGCTCGCCTTGGCTTGACTTGACTTATTTGTTGTGCCATAATGTATTTATATTTTTGCTTTGTACACAGAGGCCTTTTGTCTGATTAACTTCAATAAAGTAAAAGTACTCAAAGATCGGAACAATCAATCGATTGATCGATTCAATGTAAATATTTTCTACTCATTAATATTTTATGCATGATTTTTGAGTTAACAAATTGCAAAGAATGAATACATTTATAGAAAATGGAAGGACTTTAACTGATCTTGGATCAAGTTAGTTGTAAGTCAAGTTCAGTTCGGGAGTGTAGAGATAGTAAGGATTGGAACATGAACATTTGTTAACTTTTAAAAGATTTATAAATACGAAATTAAACTTCATTGTGAACAACTTGGATCGAACAATAAATACCTGAGTTTGATGACAGGTTAATGAAGGAAGTTTACAACACCATTATTTTATATTAATTCTTAGGCTAGTTTTTTGTTATATCACACATTCTTCTCGATGCAATGAAAGCAGAAACATATGAATGCGGAATTTCATGTTAAGTTGAATAAATAAATCTAGACTTATGATGAGGAGCGACTAAGATGCATGACATACATAGTATTTGGCATGCGGGAAAATTGCTGTATAGATCGAGCCATGATTCTCGCTGATCGTCGAACTAAAATGGTAATGCGATATGGTAAGTATCAATTAGAAGTAGTAAGCAAACAGTGTGGAATGGTAATATAAACATTTTTATAAGAAGTAAAGATTATAAATGTTTTGACATTAATAAGGAGAAGTTAAGCAAAATTTTATGAAATGTAAATCAAGTTTGGATTAGTTGATCATTGCATCAGGCATGAGGAATGGGAGATCTACAGTGCTTTGGCTTTTCAAGCGCCTCGTTTGCTGCTGTTGTCCAACAGGTAGATTGGCAGGAGATTCTCCAACTTGATATTGCTGTACTTGAAATCTCTTTTTTTTTTTTTGTAAATTTCAATTCGGTGAATGAGTTTCTAATTACCAAGGCGCACCGACAAACCTTTGCAGCAGTGTGGACTGAAACCTCTGTTTGAGTTACATGCAGTGCCCCGAAACTATAAAATTTGTATGTGTTCTTTCAGGTTATGAATGTAACATAATAGACTTTTTACTGATTCCTTGATAAAATTATATTGAAGACCATTTGATGCATTTGCTTTTATATTTTGTAACTAAAGTCTAAACATAGAACAAGTTTCAAGCGCATTAAAGGTTGCTTTCTCTGTAAAGTTATATATTGTTATACCCTTTTCTATAAATACATCTGCTCTACATTCTGACCCAATTAGCCATTGATGTTTGACTTTTTAACGAAATAAAATCCAAGAACATAAATGCATTCATTAAATTGAGCAAATATCTTGTTTCGCCAAGGTTTTAACAAGAAATCCCATACCCCATACCCAAAACACCCACCCACACTTACCACCTAAAACATAATGAAAATGCTGAACTTTCCAGAAACTACGTCATACAAAACTCAATGTTTTTGTACTTAAACTAGGTCAAGCAAGCAAAGTAAGTGAGTTCTATATACGAAACAAAATATAAACTATGTACACCAAATGGAAAATATACTCACTCATATATATAGAGAGAAGTATAAAACTGGGTTATTGCAGACGCATTCAGAAATGACACGCACATACTACAATAGTATAGAGTAAGTCAATGAACTGTTGATGCTTGTCGTTTTCTGTGGAAGGTGAATTATGACGTCAGCAGTGAATGTTGTATTGTGTAGTGCCGAGCAATGTAATGCAACCAGAACAACAATACAGTAAAATAAACCAAGTCGACCAAGTAAACTTCCATCCTAAATATGTATGACGACCGCATGCATTTAAAGCGAGGAAATTAAAAGATATATCCGCCCAAATCAAGAGACCGAACTAACAAAATAAAACCAACATAAGGTCATCAGATCAGGCGGGGTCAGTCCAGGCCAGGCTACAACAAGACAAATCAGATCAGGACATAATGAAAAGAGGCTACATTGCTGATATAATACTATGATTTTGTGGTAGGTCTGAGGGATGGAATTGGAATGCTTAAGAAAGTTTGATTTAGTGGGTTCACTGTCTATTTATACATAGCATAAAATTTTCTATTTCATTCAATTTGCTAGCTAAAAATAGCATACGACAAAGAAGAAGAAGAAGAAATCCTACTTTATCATCCTTGAAATGAAATTGTGTTTTTAAAATGGCGTCATCATCAGCATCACCAACATCGGTTAATGTTCAATGATGTTGATGAGATTGGGGACGCCACGGCATGCAAAAAATTGAATTATGCAAACGAATGAACAAAACTAATTGAGTTATAGTACTTCATTATCATTAATAACATTATCATCATCACAGTATTTTATCTTTACAAAAGTAAGCAAAGCATAGCACAGCATAGCATAGCATAGCATAGATACATCATAATGTAGAACGAGTACATGAGGATATTGTACTTATGTATGTATCTGTGTCATTTTGTTGAGGTTGTTTCAGCTCGATTTGGTTCAGTTCACTTTAGAGTATGTTTTAGACTATGCTGCTATTGTAGATATTTTCTGTATTGTTATACTTTGCTGACGTCATTGTATCTTACGATAAAAGCAGTTCATGTCAAAATAGACATAACTTTTAAGTTTGTTATCGATTAGAAGAAAATTAATAATCATATTATGCTCTGTAAATACATCATCATCACTGTAAGTTAAGTAGTCTGTCATCAAGAAGGCACATCACAATCTTGTTAGTATCTAAGTTGATTTGCTATTGGGTTGGTTGTTTGCATGCCACACACTCACTTAACTTTAAGTTCTAACCTGCAACATTTTACATTATTTACGTCATTTGATCTTTTAAGTTTTCTTGTTGGTTTTTGAATTGTATTTTGTATCATTTTGCCGTTGTTGCCTTAGGATATTTCAACAACAAGTAAACTTTTTTAATGTCACTGCGAGTTTATTGTTGAACAACTTGACATAATTAGATTCAAAATTATTTAATAATAAAACTAATGTTTTATGTTAAAACTATGTCGACAAGCAGCTAAAAGATAAAAGAGCATATTTCGAAATACAATTTTCCAGCGCAGTTTGTGTCATGCAAATATTTATTTCTTTATTTATTAAATATCAAAAGCAAATAATATTTTGATTTATGAAATCATCAACATCATCAAAAGATTTAATAAATTTTATTTTTAGTAAATTTCTGCAAATAATTTTAATTAAAATGATTTCTATCGTTGTTGACGTTGCTTTGCCTTAGGCAGAATTGATATTTGAAAATTTATTAATAAATGAGAAATACCATAACAAAAGAATTTTCATTTCAAAAGCTTATCATATATTGATATTGAATAGCAGGGTTAGGCAATGGAACTGTTACCTATTCAAATGACCCTTAATTTTTTTTTTTTTTTTTTGGGTGATATTCTTTTTTATTGATTCAAATTACAAAGATGTGTGGCCAGATTTTACATTGACTGTGGCCTTCAAACAGTTAAAAAATGAGTTCCACGAATATGATCTTGCTGTATTTTGGCCGATTCCCGTACAATGGCTTTCTTCAGCGCATCCATACTGGCATATTTGTTATTCCTCACCTTGCTCTCCAAAATGACCCAGATGGAATAGTCCAACGGATTTGCATCTGGCGAATTCGAAAGCCATTGTGTGGACGAAATGATGGTTTTTTAACCATTCTTGGTTCACACGAGGTTTATGAGACGATGCCGGGTCTTGTTGGAACGCCCATGGTGTACGATCATATGCCTTTTGGAACTTGTAAGGCTTTACCTTGAGCTTATTTTGGAATATGCGTCGGATGCTTCGCTGGGATATTATCAGTTCTTTGGCAATTTGATTACCACTACGACATGGATTTCGTTTAAGTCGCGCCTTCACTTTCCCAACCATTTCAGGTGATATTGCTGTTTTTTTTCGTCCACCACCGTAGCGTTTGGCAATGCTGCATGTATTATTATTATGATTTATGGTGCAATACACAAACATTTTATATTCACTTTGAGATGGCTGAGCTCGCGACCAATAGCTGCTTGTGATGTTTCACTCAAATGTAACGCAATGACACTGAATTACATTTCGAATAAGTTTTGTTCTATAAAACTTAGACGCAAATGCTTATGATACTTGTAAACAATATAAACAGCTTTCATTGATATGAATTTGGCTTAGATGGCAATATCGCGTTGCGAGATACACCGGTATCAAGTTGGTAAAACTTCAATGGCCTAACCCTATACTAGACATTTCAATTTCAACGGTTGCTTGGATCAATCGAAATGGAATAAAGATTTTGAAAGATGAAGAATTTATTGTCAATCTAAAAAAGTTGTTGCTAAAATGTTATCAGTTTTATTTATTTATTTAGTTTTTCTTATATGGCGGCAAATGCCTATTGAATCCTCATCCATTATTTATTTTATTTTTGGTTGATATAAATTAATCAATTTGTCAATTAAATAGCCTTATTACACATGATAAGGAAAATTATGCACATGTTTGGTATTTAGTACAAATAGTGAAATCAATTGATGACAATAGAAAACAATGGGACACCTTATCATTAATTAATGCCAATCATATAATTATTATTGAGCGGAAGTTCTTCTCATGAATCATTGATTTATGACATTTTTATTACCATTTTTGTAGTAATTAATAAGACTGGATTCCAAATAGTATAATTTTATTGAAGTAATCAGAAATGATGAACGATATTTAAACTATCCAAATTTCAGTAATAATAATAAGATAATACAAATAATAAATAAGTTTTTCTAATAAGAACGAACATCAATTTGAATCTGGGTATGTATGTGAGGTGACCCTCTTTGTGGTCCGATCCGATCTGTTCAAGAATACATGTACACTTTATGGGGTCCCCGATGTATCCTTCAATGATTTGGGCATGCACGAATTCTCAACAATACCTCATACCTCATTGCAAGTGATGTAATGGGTCAAAAGTCGGACAAAAAACTTAATCCAAGATCCTTACAAAAATCACAGATGCTGCATGCATAGTCTATCAGGAATGAAGAAATCCACCAAGACCTGCAAGTACTGCTAGTAATAGAAGAATGTTCTAAACTCAAATGTAAATATATAGATAAACTTGCTCGACATATTAATCCAATTGTCAGACTTTTTGTTCGTACAAAAACTCATCTCGAGTGCTTCGTAATGATTGAGCACAACGCTTTTGCTAATTGAAAGGCTTGTGTGGTGTTGATTAAATAAAAAAAAATTTAAGTAGTGTGCCTCACCCTCATAAGCACAATATGGAAGTGAAACTTCTTTAGCGAAGGGAGGTAAATCCAAAAATTACAAAATGAAATGTGACGAAAATCAAAATGCGAAAATGTTTCAGAGTAAGAGAGATATAAAAAATGCTTTACTGATTGTGTTACTTTACGGAAGAACGTACGAACACGAATGATGAATGACCGAAAAATAAAATAATTCTTTTGTATTAAAACAATATAACACTACAATATTCTGCATTATTGCTTGACCATCTACTTTAGAAGTTTCACTTCTATATTGCTTTTGCCTAAATAGTTCCAATATAATAATAACATCGTCAAACTTTGATTTTCGTCACATTTCATTTTCATATTTTTTGGATTTACTCCAATTTGCTAAAGAAGTTTTACTTAAAAAAAATGTTCGTACAACAGAAAAAGTAAGAACTTCCTTTATTCACATACAAGTATAATATGTTATGTCTATGGCCTCTTTAATCTCTCGCACTTTCACGCTTGAAACGTTTATCATGTTATGATGGATTTGTTCAAATAATTAATTATTTGACCTATTTAAATTTCTGCCATACACCAAATTTGATCACAATTTTTGTGAAAAGTCATGCATACTCGTTTTTAGGTAAAATATCATTTTTCCAAATCGAGCAACTCCACTATGTGGTTCTGGGAGCTGTTAACCCCACCCTCGTACAATATAACGGAAATGATAATGAATGAAACTTACCTTGCTAACAAGCATATCATCCGCTTCAAAATGTCGTCCAAACATTTTGGGTGATTCACCTGGTATGGGTTCAATTTTAACACAGATCTCTTGACCTTTACGTGCGCTGTCGATGTTCTTGTGATTCGATTCAATTGAGGTCACAATGCCAATATCCACAAACTGTAAAAGAGAATCAAACAAACAAACAAACAAACGAATAAGTAAATAAAATAACAACAGAATTTTAAAAGATTTCTTTTTTTTTTTATAAATAAAAATACATAAATCATGGAATGGAAAGAAAGCATTCTGCATTCATAATATGAATATACCGCAATAAATCTAGCGGTATATTTAATCCAATGATGATGATGATGATGATGATGATGGTGGTCATAATAAAAAAAATAATAATGATGATGATAGTGGCGTTGACAACAACAACAACAAACACTTCCGGGTTTCATTTGTTGAATTTATGATAAGCAAAACAACAAACAAACATACCAACAACATTTGGCATTGTATGTATCTTCATTTTATAGAATGTTTTCATTTTTGGCATAAACAAGGCAAGGCAAGCGCAACCACTCGCAGTTGAATTGAATTGAAATTTAAAAAACAAAAAAAGTATATTTTTCTCCTCCTCCCCTTCTTCTTCTTTCTTTTTAATGATTTCTTAATTCATTTCGTATGCCAAAGGCGTCAAAAATGTGACAAAATGTGTGTGTGTGTGTGTGTGTTCTTTTTATGGCAAACTTAAATAAATGTCAGTTGATATGAAATGAGATAATTTTAAGGCTTTAAATTAATTGAATTGAACTGAGCCATGAATGACATTCACTTGAATTGAATCAGTGCTCAAAATCAATTGTTAAGGAGAAATAAAGAAAAATTTAAAGTCAACTAACATGATACATCAATAAAAGATTAAATACTTCCTCAATAGATACAATTTGATTTGGTTAACCGGTGGTCTGTCTACAATATATGTGCATATGTGTTTGGTCTGTTCTTCTGATAAGCAATAGATAAACACACTGAAGCACACACACAGGTGTTAAACATATGCGTGGGTGATGGTGTGTTGAGGTCTGCATGCATTTTGATAAAAAAAAAAAAACTTAAACGAAGTCACTTGCAGCAGTTTACTTCATTTCTACATTCTTATTTGCCTTTGCTTTTGCTTTTGCCTTTGCATTTACCTTTACTTTTAGCTATCTTATTTGTTACTTCAACAGCAACTTCCTCTCACTTACTTCACTTTACTTATCTAACTAGTTTGCACTCAACAGGAAACTATCGCCAACACATACACACACACACACACACTCACAGATACTATCTACTATACACGATATACATGTGTATGCATGTACTTGTATAAACACACACGCATAAAGCGTTTCCTGTGGGCGATGTTGTTGTTGTTGCGGTTGTTGATTATGGCAAAATACACAAAACAACAACAACAATAACAACAAGAGGAGAAAGATACAAGAAAAAAAAAAAGAACACGTTGCAAAGCCGACATGGTTGGATGGAATCAACCGCGCGCCATTTGTACCACGATACTTTTTTCTATTTCTTTTTTTTTTTTTTTTTTTTCTGCTGCCTGTTGCTATATCAATGCGAATATTTATGTACCACGAGTCCGTTCCCCCTTCTTCTACCACCACCACCACCACCACCATCATCATTCTTCATACAATAAGCTGCTATACATTCAATGTTGTATCTATGTATGCATGTATGTACAATGATGTTATCCCTATGCGATGTGTCACAATTTCCTGTTTGTTGATTACTCACTCATATGTACAAATTTTTCGTGTATCTTTTTCATTTCTTTCATAGATTTTCATCAAATACGATTATTTATTACGATTAAACTAATATAGATACACACGTCCATATATGTATATACCTATCTGCTACATATGCATACACACATTCAAATACTCGTATAAGATAAACGTACTTATTTTTATAACGCAATTAGTTTTTTGGAACAAATGTTCCAAATACAAAAATATCATAAAGAATGCTAAATTGATTAAGGCACAAGTATAAGATCTAACGGAGATGAGATAAAGTTGTAGAATGGGAGAAGCATGTCGTTATTCTGTTTAATCACATAAGTGTTTCATGCAATTTTTAATTAGGAATAACATTAATAAAAAAAAATTTACAAACAAAAAAAAAAAGAAAAAAAATCATGACTCATCTTCTGCAGAGGTTTCAAATGGAGAGAGCCAAACTTATGGATAATTAGTCTTCTTCAAAAAGATTACAGACTCTCAGGCCAATTGGACTTCAATTACTGCGTTCGCCGAAAAAGTACTCAAGGCGAAGAAATTAGATTTGGATGGTGCTCAAGGTGCTAATGACCAAGTATTGTATAAGAAGTAGAAGATCTACAATAGATAGATAACAGGAGAAGAATGATGAGAATGGGGAAGTTGAAGCATGTCATTATTCTGTTTAATAAGTGTTTCATGCAATTTTTTCATTGGGAATAACATTAATAAAAAAAAATTACAAACAAAAAAAAAAAAAATCATGACTCATCTTCTGCAGAGGTTTCAAATGGAGCGAGCCGAACTTGTGGATAATTAGGCTTCTTCAAAAAGATTACAGACTCTCAGGACAATTGGACTTCAATTACTGTGTTCGCCGAAAAAGTACTCAAGGCGAAGAAATTAGATTTGGATGGTGCTCAAGTTACTAATAGCCAAGTATTGTATAAGAAGTATAAGATCTACAATAGATAGATAACAGGAGAAGAGATAAAGATGTAGAATGGGGAAGTTGAGGATGTCATATTCTGTTTAATCATACAAGGTTTATGAATTAATTGGGATCAGAATAGAAAATTTACAAAAAAAAAAATAATAATAATTTATGACGCACAGCACAACTTTTTTGACTGAAGAGGTTTCAAATGGAGCGAGCCGAACTTGTGGATAATTAGGCTTCTTCAAAAAGATTACAGATTCTGAGACCAATTGGACTTCAATTACTGCTTTTGCCGAAAAAGTACTCAAGGCGAAGCAATTAGATTTCGATGGTCCTCAAGTTGATAATGGCCAAGTATAACTTTAAGAGACACGTGAACTCCCAAGCAATAGCCGCGAAGCTTGTCGACTGCTAACAGCCCACTACTCATATAAAATACACCAGCGCGTGGGAGCCGTACAGAAGACAGAAGGACTCCCACCAAGAGACACGGGCTTGATGACCACGCCTTATTTGAGTCGCGGCGCGTGTCGACTGCCCACAGTATCCCACAGTACAGGCAACGATATAAAATTAGAAGTAAGGACACCACCATACGAGAAAATGAGCATGAGCTTAAATATGAATCTGGCAATTAATATAGCGAACCTAGACTTAGGTGGGTAGAGCGATTCCTTGAGTGTCTATGACGGTAGCTATAGATCCGGATAGCTCCACACCTCAGCACCCAAACAACAATGTTTTCTTCAAGAACTTATTACCATTTTGAAGGTTATTTCAATATGACTTTCTCATAGAAACCATCGTCTCTATTGGCAAAGAACTGTCACAGTCTATTTCACAAGCTGTTACCAGTCACATTCTTTGCTATAGACAGAAACAAGTGGTAATCACTTGGTGCCAGGTGCCTGAATATGAAACTCGCAACCAAGCTTCCGGAGCTTCTGGCCAGTCACTATCGATGTGTATGGCCTGGTACACAATGCCTATCCTATTGGCCAAAGTAGACCTCTTCTAAGCGACGGTCCAATTGAGAGTTTGGACGCAGGATAGCAGTTCATAGTAGATGATTCCCTGCCAATCTCATTAAACAAATAGCAAAACCTTATTGACTGTGAATCCTGACCACAGCGATGCGACCACAAATATGTGTTTTATTGCGATTCAGCAGCGATTCGCAGATGGAAATTCATTCCATAAGATCCTCGGCGTTAACTCATATGGTACCGATACATACATAAAGCTTCTTTTTGTATCAACCAATATTCAAGTGGTTCCAAACGGTTTTTTGTGCAATGTTTAGTGCTTAGGTAATCGAAACAGTGCTAACGTGATAATCGGCCCTGACGATTTTCATTATTTGATCGACACTTTCACATCTAAATTACCCTTTTTTTCTAATTGACTGAAACATTTATATGATTATTCAGAATAATGACATGCTTCAACTTAGAAGGTCGTTAGGATGGAGCCTCTTTAAACGGCGTCGGCTCACACCATGATTCAGTATTGGCGCAAGGCAGTTTGGATGAATTTGTAGCCTTTGCTGATGATGATTACTGACTTACTAATTACCGGAACGGAATCGGAGAAATCAATATGTGCGTGATTTACTATTAAAATATTAGGATCATAAATACTATTCACATTTACAAGAGACTTCTAGCTTGTGTAAGATATGTTATATGTTCTCTCAAGCTCGTTCAAAATATACTAAGTCTAGCAATCAGAAAATTCTTTGAATAGTTTTTTAGTACGAAATGTTGACTCAAAATGCAGTTTACTAAAGTAATCTATTGGGGAAATAATAAATTTTTTTTTACTGTAACTTTTATTACAATTACAATCATTTTTAAAAATTTCCATATTTCAACAAGAATTTTAATAAATGGTGAATACTTTTTTTTATGGAGGGCAAAGACTATGAATTCATAATTTCAAAGAACAAATGTTGTAAGGTGAAACACACTGTACGTGTATGTGTGTAATGATACAATATAATAAAAAATTATGATTAAAGAAGAGAATCTATGATGATTTCAAAATCATCACTGAACTACTACTACTTCTGTATAAAGAGCGATAAAGTTCATTAGGGTAAATTTGTGAGTTATACATTTCTATATGTGTGAGTGTAAACATTTGTAGGAATAAAAACCAAAAAATTCGTTTATCTAAAAATATGATTTATATTTTTCAAGCAGACCGGATGTCGTCTATTTTCATACAAAATACACAAAAAAAGAAAATTCAAAACGAGCAAAATCGAAAAATATAAAAAACCAAAAACAAACAGACTCATACAAAATATAAAAGATAGAAACAAAAACAACACAAATAAATTTAATACAGAATTAAGCCAAACACAAACACACACACACACACACACACACACACACACAAAATGAGAACCACATGAATTTGTTAAATTTATGATTTGAAATATAAAATATTTGATGATAGAATAAAATAGTTTAAAGTGGAGTATTTAAGTCTGAGTGTAGGTTAATTTTTTAAAAATTTTTTTGAGAGTGGGTAAAGAGAAAAATTATGTTATGCTAAGCTATGAAAAAATATTAAATCAAGTTTTGTTTTAAAACAAAAAGATACACTTTATTTCACCAGATATTAGGAATTTTATCCAATATTTAATTAGTTTTATTAATTTTTAATACAAATTTGTATTTTCCTCATTTATAATCATCATCAACATCATCATGATCATCATGATCAACGATAAATGTTGTATACTAGTGAATGAGTGAGTGAGTGAGTGAGTATCTGAATCGCTAAAATTGTATCTGAAATGTTATTGCTGTTGCTGTTGTCGACAGGAAACACTAAATTAGCCGTAACAGCGTCAACGAGTCAATTTTTTCTCATTTTTGAAGCGACGGATGCACACATATAAAAAGATACATACATACATACATACACACATATATACATATCTAGAAAAATAAAAGAATTTATTTATGCCATTTTCAGACAAATCAGTATCCAAAAAATAAAAACATCAGATATACACAGCATTTATGTACTACATACATATGTGAAGAGTGGCAGAGTGGAGAGCTTCAAAAATTCGCAACATCCGTTCATTCATTCAAAAAGTCATCCGCACATCAAAACATTCCAAACAAACGAATGAAGCTTAAAATTTAAACGGACTTGTCGATATCATCACCATTGCCATTGGCATCGGCATCATCATCATCATCATCATCGTCATCACCACCAGTAGAACTAAGAGCTTAAATCTTCTTAAGAACAAAAGATACAAAAAAAAAAAAGAAGTTTGTCTCATCAATTTTGGGCATCTTTTTGTATGTGTATCTTCATTGACTAAATGAGCGAGTGTGTGTGTGTGTGTGTGTGTGTGTGTATCTGTATCTTTATAATGAATGCGCAGACATGCGCTCGTCAACAACAACAAAGAATTGAAATGCAACAAGATGATGTTGTTCATAGCTTTGTCTTCTCTTGATCATCTTAATACTTTCAGGAGCAGCTTTTAGCAACATCAACATCATCCTCATACACAGAAGCAATACCCAACAATGGACAATACACATAAGTATTTTAGTATCTTAGTATCTTCTTGGTATTTTTGATGCCTGTATATAAGTACATATTTACAAGGGCAGCTGCTGTTGTTGCTTTTACCATCATTTGTGGCAAACGGATATAGACAGTTGGGACAGACTGTAACATACATGATTATTGCTTTTAAATGAAATCAGCACCCTGAAAAAAAATATTGAAGGCGGCTGCTGGGCACGCACAGCACAGCACAGCACAGTACAATCAATCCACACAGTTCATGTCATGTATGCCATTGTTTTGCCATATCAATAAGAAACTAAATGAAAAATAAAGAAGGAGGTGTAAAGAAGTTTGCTTTTGAAAACAATTTAAGTAGCATTTCATTCACATTTAAATGAACTTTTGCTTCTTAGGATCTTTGTTTTCTATAGAAAATTTTATTAATATTAGATGTTCAAGCTTATCTTCTTTATCATTTTGATCATTTATTCTTCCTCCTAATGTGGCAAAATACAATAATATGGAGGGAGCACCCAACCCAAACTGTTCAGTCAGTAGACAAAATAAGAGTTGATCCGAGAATCACTTGGAATCGATATTCTAAGAACTGAGAGGACCTGGACAACCAATTTTACCGAACCTCGTTCCTCATCTCAACAACCAAGAAACTTGCGATAGTTTCCTATATAAAGTTAATGGGTGACCTTTGTTATTGCTATCACAATCATTTACTGTTGATAGTAAACAACTTAAGAGCAAAATACAATTATGTCTTATCTTATCGAAAGACAATTAATAATCGTCATCATCATCATCATCTTAATTTTTGATAAATATTCTTAAGTGGTTGGTTGACATTAACTCTTTTGATTGCCTCAATGTATCTTCATCTACTAAATGCCAATTAAGTATTGTTTTCATTCGTACAATCTATTTTATCTCTCACTCTTCTTTACCGCTTCTCTCTTGCATTCTCATTTTTTTTTTTTTTTTGGCAAATTCAGCATTTCCGGTGTAAAAACTTGAATGCGCCGACAAAAGCAAAAAAAAAAAAAAAAAACAACAAAACGAAAAAAAAAAAACATTGAAAATGAAAAAAGAGTAATTTGCTAATTAAGCTAATTTTCCTTTTGTGACTGCAATGCGGTTCGGATCGACCCAGCCAAACAACTAACTAAACAAACAGTTGTCCGACCCATAGGTCTGTCTGTCTGTCTGTCTATTCTGTCCACATGTCTGCCTGCTTTACACTTAGTGTCTCCGTGATTATTGTTTACTTTTAATAGTAATGTACGATAGTACAGAAAAATATATACAGAAGATACTTTGCAAAAAGTGAAGTGTGTCCCAAGTAAGTATGAGTGCGATTAGAATATTTTCATTTCATTGACTAAACTAAACTGAACTGTATCTATATGCGTTCCCTTTCCTTTCTCCTCTTCATCTGTGTCTTCATTTTTCTTTGTTTCTTGGTTTGTAATATGAAGAAGTTGCTCTTGTTTTTATTATAAGTATATTGTATTGTGCTTAGTATCTAAAGCGGATTTCATTATCTTATCGTCCTTTGTTATTAGTTTCGTTGGTTTCCCATTTATGACTAAACAAAAGAAGCCAAGTCAAGCAAAATAAAGTCAGACATTTGTTATCGTTGCGCTCCGTTGCAATTTCATTCATAAGATATTGCGGCGAATCGTGGTTTTCTTTCGTTCCTGCTTATCTTATATAAATGGCAAACAGAGCAGCTGAATGAATGCGGCCTACTACTTATCAACAGACAACAGCAACAATAGTTTTATCTTATAATAATAGCAACACAAGCTGCCTTTACCAACAGCACTGCGATTGAATGAATGAATGAATGAATGAACTGAAAATGTTTCTATGAATGAACTTACAATATATGTACGAGTATATTAAATATCTAACAACTGTGATGTGTTTGATGACGCCTTTTATACGCGTACCTGATTGCAGAAAATATTATAGCATAACTGACTACAGTAAGTACAGTAGTAAATAGAAGAAGAAAACCAACCATCTTTAACAATAACAATAAATGATATTTATCATTTGGTTGTCAAGAAAAGTTTGTCGAAAACAATCAAAAGAAACACAACCGTAAAAGACACCTTTGCAATTTTATAGTTCACATAAAGAAAGGTAAAGGTAGTCAGTCAACTGTGTTGGTTGTTGCCTAAGGAAATGACGTTGTATGATTACATTTTATAAGCAATTGACGTATCTCATCACTTACGTAGTAGATACCACGAAACCACATTAAGCTTCAATATTTACGTCAATTTAGCATTGCGAAGAAAGGGTTTTTCTACTTGTATTTTTTATTAATATCGATCGATTTTTAATTAAGTCATTTCAATCTAAGGAAATTTTAAGTACTTTGTATTACAAAAAATATTTATAGAACTGTGAGTATAGAATAAAAAATTATCAGCATTATATTTAAGCATAATATGGCTGACCGTTATCATGCAGATTAATCTATCAGTTTGTGATCTATCAAGTCAAAATTTGGCGTGTTGTAGACAAATAATATTGGATTGGGGAAAAATAATAATATGTTTTGGGTTTATTAACAATGTAGAATTCTTCTCTTATTGATTCATTGCCCACAAAGCATGACCTTGAGCAATTGGTAGGACCGGAAGGGAATCATCTACCATAAGCTGATTTCATATGGCCAAACATTGAACTCAGACCTCTATTGTCAACAAATCATTTGCTTTAAGCAAGCGATTTCCCAAAAACGAGCAGAATTGAACCATTGGAAAGGCGTTGTGTTTCATCAGAAACTCAGGGAACTAGGTTGGAAAGTTTAAAAAAAAAAAAAAAAACAACCTTCAACGAAAAACTGCGAAAATTGTTTGGCTAAGTTTCTCAGCAGTAAGGATCAGAGAGAAAAATCATGAAACTAGCCTAAAAATGAGTACAAGTCATTAAACAAAGTTGCCTGATTACTGGGTAAAGTAGTCTTCATGCAGCATCAGCTATAAAACATACATATTTTTCAAGCTGAAGGATCGAAAACTTGACATCACAAGGACCAATATTTGATATATTGTACATAGTACCCCTCTAAACTACCCTAGAATTTCTGCTCAAAAATGATGAACGAGGTTATGTAATGTTGGTTGTCTGACGAGGCACTTGGACTGTGTAATATCACAAAGAAATTCCCAGGTCCACTCAGTTCTTTTACAAGTGTTGATGGTTGAACTGAAGTTATTCTTCTGTCTTGCTTTTTTGTGGCAATACGAGTTCATGCAACTGTCATTTTCAGTAAAACCTTTATTCCATTAATAAAGTGTAAATATACTTTCATATTGGGTCCGTTTTCAAAAGATGGCTCCACCTGCAAGTTGTGGTCGATTTTGGAAGCGATTACCTATTCCATTGGAAAGGTTTGACATCTGTCAACAATAATTAGTGTGCATCAGCGTTTGTTTCTGACAACAACACTGTTTTTTGCCTCTTCGAAAATGTCCGGATTTGTGTTAAATAAGCAGCATTTGCGGGAAGTTTTGATTTTCTTTTTTAATGGGAAGAAAAGTGCATCTGAAGCCCATCGAATGCTTGAGGAAGTTGAAGCCGACAGATGTCGAAATTTGATTTTTCGCTTCGGAACTGCTTTTTGAAAGACATCAAAGGAAGGGATATTTGCACCGGGTCGTGACTGGAGATGAAAAATGGATATACTACGATAACCCCAAGAAGAAAAAATACTATGCCAAGCCTGGTGAACCCGTTTCATCATCGTTTACATCGACGCCAAAGCAAAACATCCACAGTTCAATGGTCATGCTCTGCATATGGGGGGCCAGACGAGTGTGGTATATTATGAACTACTAAAACCAAACGAAACCATTAAGGCGGAACGTTATCGACTACAACTAATGCGTTTGAGCCGTGCATTGCGTGAGAAACAGCCAGAAACGGCCGAAAGGCATGACAAGGTGATTTTGCAACATGACAACGCTCGCCCCACGTAGCTGTAACGGTCACAAATTACCTGGAACGCCGAAATGGGAGGTCTTACCCCACCCGCCGTATTCTCCAGACCTTGCTCCTTCCGATTACTGGCTTTTTCGACGGATGCAAAACGATTTGGGGGGTCACCGGTTCGGGTCTTTTAAAGAAATCGAAAAATGGCATAATGATTGGATCGAGGCCAGAGAGGACTCATTTTTTAGAGATGGTATTCAAAAATTACCAGAGAGATGGGAAAAAGTAGTCGTTTCCGGCGGACAATACTTTAAATGATATATTTTTTACTTTTTTCAATAAAAAAACACATTTTTTTTAACACAACAGGACCGAATTAATTTGTATCCCATCCCAATAGACAGAAATTTGAAAAATTGAGTTGATCAATGAAGTCATGGAATTAAACTAAATCAATCCATATTTTTTTTATTACTTATCTTTCATTCTTTATGAAGATTTAAACGAACTTGATTAGAAATAGTGCAGATAGTTCAATGAATATTAATCGCAAAAAATATGTAAGAACTTTGATAAAACAATGAAGATTACAATCTTTAAAACAGATCAAAATGAAATCGTCATTACCACATACAAAACTTTATTAGATCAACAAAGAAAAATGTTTGTAAAATAGAAGGAAGTAAATAGAATTTGCTTTAAATTATAGAGTAATTTTTATTCAAGATCTTGGATCAGATTTCTGTATAATTCATCAAATCCATCAAGTACAATATTTTTTTTTTAAAGACACAGTCACACATTTTCAGTCAGTCATTGTCATTGAAAGTTGTCACCCTATAGTAGAATAAGAATATTAAGACAGCAAAAATCAAATGTTACTAATCAAATTCACTAAAGTAAATACTTTTTTAGTTTTTTTCAAATAAATGAATGAGTGAGCGAGTGAGTGAGTGAATGAACGAAGTCATACGACTACACACACACACATATACACCATTAATAGAAACAATCAGATACTTAGATACAAAAAAAGATACACAGGAAATAAACATTTTTATGAATGAAACGAAAGCGTAAAAATAAAAACAATAAAAAATAAGTAGAAAGCACAAAAATACAACACTTGGCTTGACTTTTATTCTTCACTCATTTCGCGCTTGACTTTTGTTTAGTATGGATTTTTGTTTCCATACACTTTTAATATTTGTATCTGTATACAGTATCTATCTATCTATCTATCTATTTATCTATACATTTTTATATCACTTTGTTAAACTTTGTTTTTGTAGTAAAGAGCTCAATAAAAAAAAAAGCTCTCTAGAAGTAGTTGCTATTGTTGCTGTTGTTGTTCTGATCTGGTCTGTTTGCGCTATTTTACAACAATGAAAACGCGCCAGATACAAATTTATTTCAAACATGTTCATTCAAAATGGTATGCTGTATATTTCTATACTAGGGCAGGCAATCAGGCAGTCAGGCAGGCAGGCACGCAGCCTCAAGTTGCCTAACTGACAGCAAATCGCCCACACAATTCTACTAATGAAATATTTATGATAATCTGTAAAGCGGCAGATACTTTTATTTGAATGAATCTGAATCTTTATATTTTGTTTAGTGTTTAGCTTTCAAATATGAACATCATATGAACTTATTGTATGAGTGTGAAAAGAGAAAGAGACACAGAGATTATCTCATAAAATATTATAGTGTGTAGTTGTAGTATCTTTCTAAAATGGAAATGTGTAACTAAAAATGTTTTTAATGTGCGCTTCTTTTTCCTTATACATATTTTTTGGTTTATATTTGTGTATTTTTGTTTTTGTTTAAGTCAATTAGCAAGTTCAGGCTTTCATTTCCGTTTAACAAGGCAGCAGGAAGACAGGAAGGCAGGCAGGCAGGCAGGCAGGCAGGCAGACAGTCAATTAACTTAAAGTCGAATGCTGGATCGGACTAACCAACCAACCAACCAACCAAGCAGCCAACCGAAAGTTATTGAAGCTCACTCATGTCTTTCTGTGTCTACTGAGACAAGCATGAATGGCAAAAAAAAAAAAAAAATATCACATAAAGATATCGATCTCAGGCAGGCACAGGAACTTGAACAACGGGTAGCTCTGCTCTGCTTACATGCTTGTTGGTACAAAAGTATCTTAAGATGAAGTAGCACAAGCCATGATTATGCATAAAACAAGACCATTTAGTTGCAAACAAAATTGACTGAATGAATGACTAGCTGACTGATGGACGAACTGAGTGAACGACGAGTGAATGAATTGTTGTAGTGTAGTGAAGTGAAGTGTCTTGGCGCAACGCCTCCAACTTCCGTTTGCAGTTTAGAGTTGTGAGTAGAGAAAAACACAATATAAAATATGTGTGTGTATGCGATAAAAGAGGGAAAACACATCAGAAAAACAGGCAACAGACCACAAACCATATAAGTTTGTTGTACGAGTGGGTTGGGGTTTTACTTTTTTCTGACTTGTATCTTGTGTATAGCTATGATAGTCATTGACAGTGACGACGACAACAACGACGACCGAAAGACAACAAGGAACCATATAAGGTGGGTTTTCTTTTTTTTTCTTTTATTTTTTTTTTTTTTTTTTGTTTTTATTTTGTGAATGGTGAACTATACCTGGACATGTTAAAATTTGAATTTGAAGATCTGCAGCAAGCAAGAGGAGGAAGTCAAATGCCATAAATACACAACACATTGAAGACAAAACATGGACAAATTAACAATGCTTGCTTGCATTTACTGACATCCGCTTTACAAACGTTAAGAAACAAACAGTGTGAAAGTAAGTGATTTTATTTCATTAGCTCGTACTTATGCCTCTTATAAACGAACGAATGAATAAATCTTTAGGAAATCTGCTTATGAAGCAACTAAGAGACAACATATGCCATGCCATGGCTTTATTCTTAGGAACGTGTAGAACAAAGACATACTTCAAACACAAGTAACGAAAGACAAACAAACTGATAGACAGACAGACTGATGACAAAAGCAGCTAAGAAGAACCGGAACAAGTAATTATATTCACAACCGATAAAATTGAAAGGAAAACAAAAATAGCATTATAAATGCATTGCATGCATGCAAAGAAACCACAGTGATCCGTTCCGGAAGTGCTGCAGTCAGATGTTTGGTTCTCTCGGTCGAAAAAAAAAAAAAAATATGCAGGCACATGATGATGATATATGTAGGTATGTATGTACTACATAAATTGGGGGTAACTTACCACAACCACAGGCTGTAAGCAAGCAAGCAGGAAGTAAAGAACGGAAGTAAATACTTCCGCACGTAGTAGAGCATTTTCAAAGAAGAACTCAAATTCAAAGAGACTCAGCAGAAAAAGTCTTAACAAAACTAAGTAATGAAAGAGGTACCAGTTTATGAATGAATGAATGAATGAAATGTGTGTAAAAAGTGGCAGAATTCATGAATGAATGAATAAATGGTGGAATGAATGAAGTCTGATTGTTTTCTGTATTACCAGCAGCAGCAGCAGCAGCAGTTGGTATTAATGTAAGGAACATCAGTTAACCGAAGATTGCTAAACAAAACCGGAAGGAAGTATCAGAGGAAATCTATTTTCATGGGCCAAACGCATATGTTTCGGATTAAATTTTCTCTTTGTATTGTAAATGTACATTAAACATTTACAGAACACTCTATGCTTGGGAATTATGTACGATTATACTACAATATTGTCAAAAGAAGGATGTTGCATGTAGCATGAAAGGGAACCAGTATTTGTATGATTTTTAATAAACTTCACAAGATTCAAAAGAGGATTGTCATTTCAATGGGAAGTTTGTAAAGCATAGAACCAACAAAATAGTCTTCTTTAGTCTAATTACATTTGTACATATATATATAGATCATTTGTTCCATTCGTTGAAATCCATCTAATAAAAGATATTCTTCTTTATATTGACATCCTGCAAAGATCTTGATAATGTTAACCTAAAAGTTAATGCTTTTGCTTAAATAAGCAGTCGATTAGGTATATTATCCCACATTAGGATGTTTGTAAAGCGAAGAACCAACAAATAATATACTGGCAAGATAAACAATATCGGAAGAATCGCAATAGATATAATATGTATGTACTATACTATATTAACCGTCTTTGTCTTTTAGTATTAATTTTTTTTTTTTACCTTCTGATCCATCCACTAGAAGACGTTCTTATTGTCCATGATTATTTCACATCATACTCGTAGATCTTGATCATGATCGTGTTTTCCTAAAAGTTAAGGCTTTCAGTACATTTAAACAGTCGATGAGGTGTATTATTCTAAATTTGGAATGCAAGCAAAACTTTTATGCTTTCAAGCCCTCGCAAAAGAACACTAGAAGTACTGGGATTAACTCGAAGAGGTGTCCGTGTAGTCTCAGGCTTCTTATCAGGATATTGCAGAGTTATAAAAAATCAACATAATATGAGGATTAATCAATGTAGATTAAGTAATGAAGAGAAAGAGACTGCAGAGTATTTGCTATGCAATTTGGGTCAGCCACATATATACATATATATACATATTACCTGGAAGAACCAACTGAAATTGGAGACTTACTTCCGTAAAAAATCTTGGAATTCTTGATGAAAACCAGAATCACGGGGGAATTGTATATAAATCACAATAAGCTCATTTGAGGCCGCAGTGAAGAGGTGAACAGATCCCATCCTTTCCCCTAATCTCTGATGGAGGCAGTAGAAAACATAGTCATCAAACATATTGACAATATTACATAAGGTGCGCAAGAAACTAAAATATAAAAATGGGCCAAGTGCCAGTCAGACTCGTACACGGAGGGTTCCGTACCAGATTGGGGTTTGATTTGACTGATTCCAAAAAATATACCGCGCCTATATCAGAAACTTACAGTGTCTAAATTTCAGTTTAAAAGTCCAATAAACAAAAAAGTTTTTCAAATAAAAACCTCATTTTTAATGGTGTGTTTGTTTGGGAGGTATTCCTCCTAGTTGGCCGATTTGACTGATTCCAACAGAAGTACCGCGCCTTTATCAGAAACTTATAGTTTCCAAATTTCTGTTGGATAGTGCAAAAATCCAAAAAGTTTTTCTAATAAGAATCTGAATTTTAATGGAAGTTTGTAATGGAGGTACTCTCCCTAGCAATCCGATCAAACTGAAATTTCGACAATATAAGTTTCTGAAGTATAGCCACTAACCACCTAAATTTCAAGATCGTGAGATTACTGGATCGTATAGCTGCCATACAAACCAAAATGTCGTTTATATAAGGACCCTTTTAAGTTTTTGGAAATATTTTAATTTAGTATTTGTTGTTGATGCCCGGATAGAACTCCACCTTCTGTGAAAATTTCAACTCTCTAACTATTGCGGTTTATGAGATATGACCCGAGGACGTACGGACAACGATGTCTCTGCAATAGGGTTCCTTTTGGTATCCTTTGGGTCCGGAACCCTAAAAAACTTACTTCTCATACCATAAAATTTGTGTAAAGGATTTGGTCGAGAGTCCTTTATTCCCTCAAAGTGGCAAGTTTAAGTCCTCCAACTCTATCGTACTGATTATTTTCGATGTAAACACGATGAACAAGTCCTCCCTAGAGGATTTCGATCAGTTTCAGATAGGGGAAATGCGCAGTCCAGTGCAAAATGTTTATGATAATAAGCAAGCCAAGAAAGACAAAAGCTTTACTTTTAGTGCAGTGGGAACAGTGGGCAAATATGTCTAACACTTCCACATATTCCTGGGTGTCAAGTATGAAATTCAATTGATTTGAACTGTTTATTATAATGAAGTCTCCTAAAATTGCAATAATTCGTTTTCTTATGTGAAAATTGAGTTTTGGAAATGGATTTCTTTTTTTGTTTTTTAGCAAATATTAAAATGAATTTCAATAAATTTATTTAACAGGTCTATTAAATTTGTTAATAATATATTGCAAACAATTTGAGATGAAAGGACAATATTTTTGCACAATCAATATTATTTTACTTATTTAAAAAACAAAAAAAATTTTACACCCTTTTCCATTAACTGACGGGGCCAACCAAATCAAGTAAAAGTTTTTGACCCAGAGATATCAAATTACACATTTAACACTTTCACATCACATCACATCGAATTGATCCTTTGTGCTTTCTGTTGCAATTAAGCCACACGAATGAGGTTAAGGTAGGTTGCATATTAAGTAATTTACAGGGGTACAAAGTTATTTGACACTTTTGGAACAAAATTTTGGCTTAACGGGGCAAATGAGTAAGTGTATAGTTCAATTGCATTGGTTAACTGAAAGTGTCTACGAAACTGACATTTATATGCATTGTGTGATTAATCGGAAGTGGAAGTGGTTTGTTTGTAAAATTGTTTTTACAGCTGTGAGAACGGAAGTTTTTGGTTAAATGCTAAAAAAAAAAAAACCTAACCAACCAACAAAGAAACTCAAATTCACTTGAAGTTTGTTTAAACAGAATAAGGAAGGAGTAGAAGAATGTAAAACCTCAATGTCAGATCATTTATAAAAGCTGCAATTCATAAGTGCGCCAGATTTAATTATATAATTAATAAATGCAACAACAACAACAACAGCAACAACATGGGAATGGACAAAGAATAACGACAAGTTAAAGATAAAAAACATTCAACACGCATGCGCATTGTGGCAGATGCGCAGGAAATCATTGAAGTGAACAGAAGACAGCAGCATCAAAACAAGAGGAAACCGCATTGAGAATAGAAGAAACAGAACAGGAATTTGTATTGGTAAAAAAATAAAAAATAATATAAAAATCTGAAACAAAAATCAGAATAAAAGCAACAAAAGTCAAATCAGACAAGGCAGTCAGTCAGTTAGGCAGGCAAAGTGAAGCGTATCTTTTTGCCACTCTTTTTGACGTCGATGACGATGACTACAATGACGACAACGACGACTGCGTTGAATGACGGGAAGCGCTCTGCTGGATAATTGAGGAAGTTATAATTGCCAATGAAATGCCAGCCTGAGTGACTGACTACTTGCCCGCCTGCCTGACTGACTGACTGTTTGCTTGCTTTAGTGAATCAACTGTCCCGGCTTGGCTTGACTTGACTTGGGTTGGCTATGTTTAGTTGTTGTCTTTTGCCACATGGCGCACATAGCAATTGAAAGAAACCCTTTGCTCGCAGAAATACACCACATCCCATCTATCCATCCATACCATCCCATAGCATACACATGAACATAAGTGGCAGTGCCAAAGCAAATCATTGTTTCATTTTTTTTTGTTGTCCAGGCCTTTTAGATTGTATTTTTCTTGCTTTGAATACATTTTTACTCTGTTTTTTTTTTCTTTTTTATGCAGCTCAACGGGAAACAGGACATTGTCGGCACAGAGAACAGTGCATAAATTGAAATGAGTTCCTGCTGCTGTTGCTGTTGTTGTCTTCTACTCTTTTCTTCTCTTTTTCTTCATTATTGACGTCGTCTTAATTTGACTTGCAACAACGGAAGGACAAATGATTATTGGAATTAAATATGATTCTAGATAAATGAAGAGGCCCTCTGTGAGTAAAACGTGAACAAAAATGGGAAAAAAAAAAACAAAAAAGAAGGATGTACTAATAATTGACAAGTAGCAACCAGCAATGCAAAAATGAATTACAAAAAAGACAGGAAGGAATTTTTATTATAAATTTTGTTAAGTTGAAATTCATCATCAGTTGGGTGAATTCATCAATGAAGTGAATGAATTCATCAATGAATTGAATGAATTCGTTTAATGAGAAATGCGGCGTGTATTAAAGATGTAAAATTTTTTTTTTTTTAGAGATATAAGAAATTTAATAATTTTCATTTTAAATTTTGACATATTTCTTTCTTATATGCAAAAAGTAAATCCTTTATTGTATTAGAGTAAATTAGTATGTATAATCATTTGCCAAGAAGGTTTAAAATGCTGAAAATGAAATCCATATCGTTTATTAGTAAATGATAATCTGAATTATAGTTATATGTGAGTATTGTGACTTATTCTGGTAATCAAGGAGTCTTCATATTGTCATATGCCGATAAAGAGTTGACACTTAAGTGGTACATAGTTCACAAAAGGCCAATTATCCAAGACCTGAACATCCTCCGATTATATTAAAGTAGAGCTTAAGTTTTAACCAATACTAGGTATATCTTTATATATATAATTCTTCTGTGAGTGTGTATGTCACTGAACTTCTCTTAAACGACTGGACCGATTTTGATGAAATTTTTTGTGTGTGTTCAAGGGGATCTGAGAATGGTTTAGATTCACAATATGTATGTATATCTATTATATAAAAATTAAACTTTGTTTGTTTGTTTGTTCGAGTCTTATGCGCGGCAATACCATTCTTCTGATTGCAATGAAATTTTTTGTATGTGAATAGTTGGTTCCCGCCTTGGACATAGGATAGTTTTAGATCCGATATTTGGGGCAGTTGTCGCGTAATTGGTGAATCAATTGTTGCATATAAAGCTTAGAGACATATTTTTAAATTAATCAGGTCGCCTGCGTTTAAAACCCTAAGGATACTATGCCAATTTTTGAATTAAATTATTCGATTCGTCTCATTTTTTCAAAAGTATTTCAAGTGCTGTGCAACGCACTACAAATTGTTTTGAATAAATTGAAAGACTCTATAATACAATAAGGCCAGGTGTACGTTGCTGTTCATTTGTCAAATCACTGGAATTTTTTCTGTGTCTGTCCGGTTGTCCAAAAAAAAAAAAAGCGGCAGGGGGAAGCGAGAATGAAAGACCAAAAATATAATTCAACTTTTCTATTCATGATCGTACTGATCACACAAGTTTAAGGATTTCGGTTGCCTGTGCGACGCCGGGCTGTGTACTCTAGTTTGTTTATAAATTTACTACAATAGATAGAAACTTCTTTTTGTTTTTAGAACTTATCACATTCTAAGATTGAAAATGACATTATACCTAATCAATGAAACTTTTGCACAAACTGATCTTCATAAAATCCAAAAGATTTAAATGTTTATAGACATGAAAAAAGTATAACATTTAATGTCCCATAAAAACTAATGATCTTTTTTTTTGTTTTTAACAAACTAAGAAACAAGAACAGTTGTGTAGAGTATTCAATGTTTTTAGTATGTAATATGTTAATTTCTTTATAAAAGCTATTGCATAATAAATCAATTATAAACTTCTTCTTCTGATTCAAGACAACTTAAGTGCATGTCTGGTCTTCCTTTATTTATATTAGTATTTTAATTTATATCTACAACCAACCAAGTGCGTAGTTTGTTATATCATAAGTGCGTATCGGCAATATATTTTTTCAGTTCAAATAATTTCAATATTTATTATTATTGTTTTTTTTTTTTTTTTTTTTTGTAAATAAATAAACAAGTCAATTCACCCCAAGAAGTTTGCAGATAACAAAATAAATTTGCGCATGCAAAAACTAAAGAGAAGAGAAAACGCACCTGTGTCAATAAAATCATAGCAAGAACTATACTTAGAGAGTTGCATAGTAACTACGAATGGAGGAATGAAGGTTCTAAAGTAACTTGATGTAAAGGAGACCAATCAACCACAAGCCAACCAAAATACAAAAAGAAGCATTGTTCTCCTTCCTCACAGTTAACAACTACCAAGTCTATTTAGCTATAGATATATCAAAATATGAAACAATCGTTACTCATTGTTTGTATCTTTTAGTTTTAAGTACAAGGAAAGCGAGCGATCGAGCGCCTTAGTCCAAATGTTATAATAATAATAATAAGTACGAGTAGAGCATAATGATGATGATAATTCACTTACCTCTTTGCTGGGCACACAAATTGGTGTACCGACTTTGACAATGCCATTCTCAACCATAACACCCATGACGATCGGATCACGACTGTTGAATATAAATTGTGGCAGTATCTGTGGAAGTGGAACGAACGAACGAGTAAAAATTATTATAAACTTTCTATGTGTGTATATACTACTAGCTGATCTTCAACACTTGATCTTAACTACATTTTAAATAATGTTGCTTAATTATAGTGCAACAAACAACGATTACAATGCGATGAGCCTCATCTGAACTAAACTAAACTGAACTCAACTCAACTCAACTCATAGAACAACTCAATTTCCGTTTGTCATCTACTTCTTTGATCGGTCGTTCGGAGGAAGCTTTTGCTTTTGTTAATAACACGAAACTAAATAGCGCCATTATTGTTACAAAGTCGAAAGTAGTCTTCACCATCACCATCATCATCATCAGCAGCAGCAGAAGCATCATCATCATCATCCTCCATCCTCCAAAGCACACAGAAAGCAAGCAAGCAAGCAAATGTGAGGCAATTACAAGAAAAGATGGCTAAGCTATGGCGGCGGCAGTAGCATGTATATTTTTCTTCTTCTGGACACGAAACGATCGCGCTATAATCTAATGATGGCCTATAAATCAAATATATTGTAGACGCTTGTTGTGTTCATTCGTTTGCGTTTGTTGTTTCTTGCCTCAAATTGCTGTAGACTCACTTTATGCTGTGTGTGTGCTTTGGTGCTCTGTTTTTAGTTTGTTTTATTTTGTATCTATTGCTTTTTTTTTTTTTTTCTTTGAGCAGGAAGTGCGCACTTCAGTAACAACATGGCGTTGGCGCTCAGCATCACCAGCATCGCCATTATCATCATCACCGACGTCATTAAGTTGCAAGTCAAGTTGGTTTATTTTTTTTTTTGTTATAGAAAAGTTAGTTGGTGAAGCTATTCCGCGCAGCTGGAACTGATTCTAAGCTACTTTTGTTTGATGATTGCAGTTTACACCTGTACCCAGGTAATTACACTTCGATACAGATAGACAACAAATGGTCGAGAGACAGACAGACAGACAAACAGATTAACTAACCAACCAAGATAAACACTGATGTTTTATACTGTCCAGGCTCAGTTGCGGATCGATCCTAAGCTCAAAACGCTTGTAGCTTTTTATACTTACAACTTCTACCCCTTTTTCCGGTTTAGTTAAATAATGTTTTACTGCATCTAGTTCAATGTTCATATTAAACTAGAACTCGAGATTTTGAGATCATAACAAATAAATACTAAGTATAACGAAAACGCACCTTAAGTTTGCATGGGAAGACAGCAACGGAACGAAACTCTTCGCGTTTCTTTTGTTTCAATTCCTCTCGATATGCTGTGAACTTATCAAATAGATGGTAGATTATATCAGCCTGGAATATTTTAACGCCCAAAGAATCGGCCATTTCCTGAGCTTCACGTTCCACTTTGACATCAAAAGCCAAAATTGTTGCGTATCTAAAATATATAGAGAAAAAAAAAAATGGAAAAAATCAGAAATTAAATAAAATTTATTGTGAGAGATGCGATGAGGAGCAATTTTATATAATTATAAATAGAAATTATTCTTTCTTTTCATTTCTTCTTTAATCATTTGCTCAAAGATTTAATGATGATGATAATCATCATCATAATCGGTCACTCATTGTTAAAAAACTTAGCAACATAAGCCCCAATTCCAACAGTAGAAACGTGGGGAGCAAAAGCATAATTGAAATCATGCTATAATTTTTTCTGTTTTTTGTTTTTTTTTTTTTCTTTTATACATAAAAAGATAAAAAATAAAGAGCAGAAACAAAAAAAAAAAAGAAAAACAGGAAACGAGTGCCAGTTTTATCCAATGCGTTCTTTTCTACATCTATAAAGGGGCCAAAGAGGGGGGCTACTGCTGTTATTATTAAGTAGAGGCAACATGATGTGCGGCAGTTTGGCTAGCAACATAATCTTGTTGTTGCTGGTGATTCTGGTTGCTATTGCTGCTGGACAGGAAGGGACAACAACTTAAATTGATTGCAGTTTCGAGTTTATATGATGATGTTGACGAGACAACGAGATTGACGGACTAACGAATGATGTTATACTTGTATGTATTATATTTTTTGTTGCTTTGAGTTTGTTGCTTTTGTTATTACTTATGATTTGTTGCTATTGCTGTTGTTCGAACAAAATCACTTAATGAAAGTGATTTGTTAATTTATACAATAATGAATGCTAATGATTGATTTCAAGATTATTAAATTGTCGATTCGTTCAACAACAAACAAGTGGCTTTTTCAAGTTATGTTCACGCTACGCAACATTGTTGTGTTGTGTTATGATGTGTTTTGATAAAAGGCCAAAGACCTTCAAAACATATGTCATACTATTCGATTTCAGCATTTTGTATGACAAGCAACAAACAAAATATTTAATATTTTGATTGAGTTTTGTAATTTTGGTTTGTGCAATTAAACAAAACCAAATAAAGACTAAAAAAACAATTGTGAAATAAATATAAATATTTTATAATAAATAATTGTAATATTTTTGAGGGAGTGCTGTTTTACATCACCTAAGTGTTTGTTGTCAAAATTTCAGTGGTAATATAGTGCTACAAGTACATAAATATACAGTTAGTAAAAGGAAAAAAGCGAGTCAGACTCGTACCATATTGAGGTTTGTATGGGACGTACTCCCCCTAGTGGTCCGATTTTACTGATTCCAACAGATGTACCGCGCCTATATCAGAAACTTATAGTGTCTAAATTTCAGTTGGATAGGACAAAAATCAAAAAAGTTTTTCTAAGAAGAACCTGAATTTTAATGGTGGGTTTCTATGGGAGATACCCCTTCTAGTAGGCCGATTTAGTTGATTCCAACAAATGTACAGCGCTTATTTAAGAAACTTATAGTGTCTAAATTTCAGTTCAATAGTCCAATAAACAAAAAAGTTTTTCTAATAAGAACCTGAATTTCAATGGAAGTTTGTATGGGAGGTACCCTCCCTAGTGGTCCGATCGAACTGAAATTTCGAGAAAATAAGTTTCTGATGCATAGCCATCAACCACCTAAATTTCAAGATCGTGGAATTACTGGATCGTATAGCTGCCATACAAACCAAAATATTTCTTGTATGGGGGCCCCTGTAAGTTATTCAAAATATTTTACTTTTAGTATTTGTTGCTGATGCTCGGATAGAACTACACATTCCGTGAAAATTTTAACTTTCTAGCTATTACGGTTAATGAGACGGGGACGGACTCACGGACAGCGTAGCCTTTGTAATAGGGTTCTGTTTGGTATCCTTTGGGTCCGGAATTCTTTTATGCATCAATTGGAAGAAGAACATCAAAAGCAAGACAAATAAGTGAAAAAAGAGCTGCAGGAATACCCGAGTAACCGGAATATCCACCTGAACAAGACCGAAACTGAGTGTCAACATCAGGAGCAGCAGCGCGCTGGGACAGTTAGTACTAATTATGCTCGTTTTGTTGAATTTTTTTTTAAATTCGGTTCAACATCCCTTGTTTCTTATATCAATGTACATTTTCAGGTTAATTTCTATCAAATTGTGAACATGTTACTGAAAATATTATTTCATTTAAACTGCATTCAACCCCAAAGTAACTCCTTAGCCAATGGCCCCAAATTATCGCTCGAATTGAGGCATGGACTTCGGGCTCGCCACTCATGAATTTACTTCAAAAACAGTATCCTACCTTTATGAATAACTGATGATGAATTCAGAAAAGGAGCCAAGACGAAAATTAAAAAAAAAAAAAAAAAAAAAAAAACACTAAATTGTAAATCACTTTTCGAAGAATCACATGCAAAAAGTGTTTCTTTGAATGGGTTTCAGACACTTTTCTTATTTTCATGCAATGTTTAAGTGTAAATATATGTGTGAAAGATATGAAAATAAAAGTTATCATTTAATAAAAGGGCATCCAACCTCACATTTAACTTCAAGTAATCAATTTTATTACTTCATATTTCTCTTACTGCTTGATTTGAGTGTTAAAAAGATCAACTTTACTTTACGCATAACCAACAACAGGCAAGTAAGTAATGTGTATTTATCATATAAGGAAGGATGCTGACTTGCCTGCCTGCCTGTCTTTGTACTCATGTGAACTCACAGATTGCTTTAGGCATGATGATTCATTAACTCAATAATATTTATAACTACTACTTCGACGGTACTCGTATAAAAGAAAAACAATGTGAATGTGAATGTGGCAAATAAAAATGCATTTTGTATGATTTATGTTTGTTTGCTTTTGGCGGCGACTCGTGTTTATAACTTAAACTTCATCATTATTAGTAGCTGCAGATTCTGGATTCTCTGATTCAGCATCATCATCATCATCATCATCATCATCAGCGCAGTTACTCGTACATCTTCAGCTCGATGATGATAATGGTGTCGGCGTCTTGAGCTTTGACTCATTTAAGGAGATTGTGAGTTTGTTGTAAGTTCATTAACGGTGTTTTCATATTTCTTTTCTTTTTATTCTCTATATTTTTTTGTTTTATTTGAGCTTCATGACAGATTTACAGCTTGGTACAAATTTAAATGCCATAACTCTTTGTTCTACTTCAGATACTTTGTGGCATCTGAAACATCGCCGGCATTCTTTACAAAAACTAAAGAATACAAATTTAAGTATTGTAGATATAATAATAATTTGATAAGCTTTAATATTTTTCTTTATAAAAATCTAGAAATTTAAAAGTGCTCGCAACCCATTAAACTTGGCATACGGGGGTCAATCAAGAAGTTCTCGTATCCGATATTAATAGAAACAACATCATACTTATTCATTATGTTCTAGTAATTTTACAACAATGGTAATCATAAAATACTTTGGTGACAGTGATTTTTTTTTTTTTTTGTTACGCTCGCACCTTTCAATTTCCTCCTAGTGAAGCAAACTTTCCAAGGCGACTATAACGCAGCTTTAATAGAATATTGTACTTAAAATTCAAAGCATTAAACTGATAAGAAAGTGTTCTTTCATAGACGGGTTCACATTTCACTGATGCCTTTTTCGCAATGCTGAAAACGTTGCTTGCTTTTCTTAAACATGCATGAAACATTGCGCGCACATTGTACCAATTTTAAACGGAAAATTTGTAGAAAATACATGATTAAAAACAATTTGCATTGCATGCAAAGAATTGTTGCAACTCTCTCTTAAATTTCTGCTATGCAACTTATTAAAATTTTAACTAAATGTTTACAATTTGAATTTAACTGAAAACAACATCAGCGGTTTGCTGTTTATGTGCAACAAAAAGAAAGAAAAGATAGGCAGCAATTGCGAAACCTTTGAAGCACAGGCAGCACCAGTCTGAGTGCAGAAAGTGTTAGCTTGATTTGAATAGCCTATTCAGACTACAATAGGCTCCTTTCACTAAATTTTTTATAAATCATTCACATTAACCTACTACTCACTCAATAAGGATCCCAACAAATCTGTTTATGTGGAAGGGACACGTGCGTTTGTTGATCGACTCTCGTTGGATACAACTTTTATTTTTGTGTTTGCTAACCCATTTACTATTTTAAATGGTTTTATTTTGAAACTGAAGTCAATTAAAATTAAACATAAAATCATTTAATGATGATCATAAAAATTAAAACTGATTTACTCATTTCCATACCCATTTTTCAATTACATACAATCAACCCGACCGGACCCCGACTCTCGATATTATAGTGGGTGATGAACTAAAGCGATTTTTGTAATAAAATATCCCATCCTTTTCTACTTGACTACTCTACTACTACTCGAACCCATCTTCCATTGTCTCTTAATATTATTACTACTTATAAGCATTTTTCATATGTTTAGTCTATAAAATATAGAATTTGTTGTTGCTCGTGCCCTTTAAGCGTTTCTCTTTGGTTATGGTAAATACAAAAATATGTAATCGAAATAAATAAAATTCTTTATGAGCTTCATCATTTATTACAATTCCATGTAATAAAATTGTCAATAAAAACATTTTTTATCTCTTTTTGTCTATAGAAAAACAAAAAACAAAAATGGTTTGTTCATAAGTGACTTTGATATGAAATTTTCTAGGAATAAATGTAATTAATTTGTAGATACATCTTCATTTATTTGTATATTGGATACTTATTGAGAAATCCGAACAGGAAATCAAAGAAAATTAATCAAATTCGAATTTCTGCTTCAATTGAATTTTTATGAAATTTCAATCTGATTGCATATCGGAAATAATATTAAACAGTGGCGTAGGTTTACTTCTTGGAAGTCATTCGACAGAACAAAAAATACTCTAAATAAAAATGCAAAATTATATCAAATAAATGACATTAAATCATGATTAAACTGTCTCAAGATCTTTCTATGTAGGAAATGACTTCTTGAGATTCCCATTTATTTCTTTTTTTTTTTTTTTTTTTCATATAAACATTTAATTCTATTGAACATTTGAAGAAATATAAAATTAAGTTGAATGACACATTCAAAGACAAGAACAGAAAAATGAGCTATGAATATTCAAAAGCAACACATGAAATTTAGGTCACCACTACAACCAACAATTCTTCTGAATTTTTCAATAGGAAATCTGAGATATTTTCACATAAAAATATTTCAAAATATTTTGTTTATTCTTATTGCATGAATGGCTTTACAACAAAATTACTAAATATATAGTACTTACTGAGCTTCGTGTTCCAACATGGTCGATGCCTTCATAACATCACGCTTAACAACGGGACCAATACGTATAGCTGAGTACTGCAAAAAAAAAAAAAGAAAATGTAGAAACAAAATGGTAAAAAATTAATACAAATAATTACAATACAGTAAATGACTAAAGACCCCCAAAGGTCTTTGCATTATTGCCTAATTAACCAAAGACAACAGCTGACAGATGGGTGACTTCACCACAACATAAAAACCAAAACCCCATAAAACAATAATGACCCACAAGAAGAAGTCAGATACTTTTACATACCATACAATATATGTAAGAAGTATCCACCCCCTACTTGCATTATATTGATACAAAAATAGGGGATGTCTATTTTAAGATGATTTTAATCAAATAAGTCTTTGTAAATACACGTCTATATTTAGTAAGAAAACACAGAATACAAGTGGAAACTAAAGATTAAACGCATAAGAGAACAAGTATGAACTCATTAAGTAAAAACAAACGACCTCCGCTTCGTTTGGAGACATCCAACAACCAATGTACGGAGGGTTCATTCACATTTTTTTTTTCCTTCTTCTCTTCACACATGAGAATTCTAGTGTGAATGTGTGTATGTGTGTGCGCGCGTGTGTTGTTTGTGAAACGAGTCATTGAGAAAAATAAAAATAAAACAATAAAAAACAATCAATCGATCGATCGTTCGTTCATTCATTCATCCATTTTTTCTTTCTCATTGAATGAATGAATGTATAAATAATTGCATATGAATGAATAGATGAATGCATTAATGAAGGATTGAATAAATGAATGACTGACTGACTAACTGTCTGACTGAATAAATGAAATGCAAATGAAAGCAAAACGAAAGTTTTACAAATTGAATTTATAGTTTCACCTATTATCATTAATATTCATGTAAAGGCTGTTTTCAGCCTAAAATAAGTCACCAATGTGCTTGATAAAATTTAAGGTCTATTTGGATTAGTTAGAGCTTTTCAAGGGAAAATACTCATGTCTATGCTTCTTGAATACAAATCATAGTAATATTTACCAAAAACCCAAATTAAAAATGATTATTGCGAAATGATCTTTAATCAACATCTAAAGGTTTACAAAAGAACCACAGCCAAACTTCCATAATTCGAACTTTTATAACTCTAATTTTCTATAACTTGAACCAAAACAAGTTGCAGTAGCTTTTGGAGCAAGAGTTCTATACAAGATTTCTTTCATAATTCAAACTTCAATAACAAGAACAAAACGTTGAGTAGGATTTTTTTGGTAAATCTAAGATCAATTATAAGGTTTTTTGAGTTTCAATTGAACAATGATTCTAACTAATATTGATAAAGATCGAAACTTTGTGGATACGATTGAATCCCTGATGTTGACAACGAGATTTGCACATCAGATTTTCTATCAGATACAACCATTAATGAATATAATCACTCAGAGCTATTACAACTAACTAAAAGTTGGGCCCAATTTTGATTAACCTGTCGATAATAACGCTGTCAATTTTAGCGCCATAAGTTGTCGATTGTAGTTTACTTTTAATCTTCCACTGAACGAATATAAATCACTTCTTTTTGGAACGCTTTTTAATACTGAAAAATTATTTTGAAAATGAGTCTATCATGGCTAAAACATTTTGAAAATTGCGTATAAAATTTGGCAGAAATGATTTGCTCACCGAACGTGCAATTCAAAAATTGAGAATAAAATGCGTGAAACGACGTAAACCACATACTCGTCCGGTGCGTACAGGTGAAGCAATCGCCGCTATGGCCAAAAGCACCAGAACATCGACTTGTCGCAGAAGCCAACAAAGTCGGCATTTAACGAACTGAGGAGGATTTTGCACAATTTTCTCGGCATGTTTGCGTACAAACTCCAACTCGTACAAGAATTGGACCCGAATGATTACAGTCAAAATTGTAGAATTCGGGAAACGGAATATCCACACGTCGTCGTACAGAAGTCAATGCATTTAGCTCAAGTCACTGTGTGGTACGGATTTGGAGTTGATTGAACAAATTGACCAGGAAACAGTAGAAGACAAAGCAGCCTATTGCCGAACCAGTCGCGGTCAACATTTGAATGAAATCATTTATCATATTGTACTTAATCGAAAGAATTACTCTACAAGTATAAGAAATAAAGTGAAATTTATTGAAAAAAATTTAATGGTCAAACCAAAATCAGACCAATAGTTGGGTCACTCATTACAAGTGTCAGGAAACTTGCATCTTTGTGACGGCGTTTTGAAGGAAGTAGAATAATGTAGTGGATTGAACATTGTTAAAAACATACATATTTCCAATTGAATAATATAATACAACAGACATTCATTATAAAAAATTAAACAAAGAAGAATCTTTTTTCATTGAAACTAACAAAAAAAGAATAATAAATATAAATTGTTCAAACATAATTTGTTGAATATTCAAAAATTGTTCTATTTTTCGTTAAATTCCCTAGTTGTAATGAATAAATCGAAGTTTCCATAAGTTTTTTGTGTTTTAAGGTTATTCGAGTTACGAAAGTTGGACTGTATTTCAATTTTTCTTAGATTTAAATATTGTATTTTAATGAATAAATATAGTGTATATTTTGTTTTTTGCTTTTGAAGCAAAATTAATCAATCTATTCTACTGATAAAATACAATTAAGGATGAGGTGATGAAACAGATTGTGTATTGTAAGAGAAAAACTCAAATGTACACATTTTAAATTTATTCAATACATTTCCAAAGTCCATGAATCTACTTACTTTGGAAGCTTTTATCATAAAATCAATTTATGGGATTTTGAAGAAAATTTAAAAATGGAATACAATAGTAAGGAATTATCTTTCATAAAATCTAGAATGCAAACCATTTTTAATGAAAATTTCAAAGGAAATGCTTATGCTTATGTTGTTACTCTTTAGAATAAAACAGCTAATATAAAGAGAGAACAGTTTATCGTCCATTACATAAAATTTCTTTCTCACAAACTTTAAATACATAATTTTTTGTTTTCCTTAAATCCAACATCATTTAAGTTCTTTGATTTTTAATCTATCTATATTTTCTAATATGAACAAACTTCTCTTCACTTGTAAATAGGAAAAAAAAAAAACGATACAATCTACAGTGTACTTACTATGTAGGTACATCAGTATGTCTGTATAAGTATATAAGTATATATAAGTATGTAGTATCTATGTTCATTTTGCAAAATTTCTAATTAATATGAAATATTCGAATAAAGCAAAATGAAAAGGGGGGTTAGGGGTTCCAAGAACAACAAACAAATACTTGTCTATAAAATAAGAAAAAAAAAAAATTGGATAAAGGAAAAGACAAGAAGAAATTGAAAAATAAAAATCTCTTGCACGCGCACAAAAACTCAATAAAAACTGACAAAAAGACATTGGACAGATGAATGGTTATAGGAGAAAGAGTAGCAGAAATACAATAATAGAGCCAATAAGACAATTCAAGCGAAACAAAAAATTGCATGAATGACTACGATTCATTGAAAATGTGGAAAGATTATTTCAAGGAGGTAGGGAGGGAGTATAGGAGGAGAAGAAAGTTTACCCATCCATAAGTGAAAAAAAAAAATACAAAAGCAAACAAACTACAAACAACAAACGAAATGAATGAGTAAATGAATGAATGAATAAATGAACGAAGAACCAACCATCAAAAGCAAATGACTGAGCGAACGAGTGAGTGAGTGACTGACTGAATGGCTCAATTGTAAATTGAATTCAATTATAGTTTCGAGTTTTTTGCTTTTTTGTTTTTCTTTCTATCTTTTCATTTCGCTTCTTCATTCATGGAAATTTCATTCATTTCAATGGAAAGTGCAACAACAACAAAGTATGACAACATGTAACTAACCAACGGAACTATCGCCACTATACCATAAAGCGGAAAATAATATTAAAACAGAAAAAAAAAAAAAAATAAATAAATAAATGGAAAAAAGAAAGCAAATAAAATCAAAAAAAACAAGAGACTGACAAAGAATCAAAAGATTTTTGCAATATGTACATACATACAAACATACACACATACATATATGAGTAAATAGTCACCTAAGCTCATGCAGCAGAGAATAAATAACATATGATTGAGTGACTGAGGAGAGAGAAAGATATTTGCATAAACTTGAATGTGATGAGGTAGGTAGGTGGTGGTGGTGAGTGAGGTGAGTTCAATTTGAGATAGGTGAAATGCATGCATGCAAAGCAGGGAAATGACGAAATCGGAAGTTTATTGTTTGTGTTGTTGTTACGCTTTGGAATTGTGCATAGAGAAATGTGCAAAACTAAAATAGAAAATAAAGAAGGAGAAAGGACAAGATTAGTGGTTTTTAAGCTTTTAAGCAATTAAAAAGTGCTCGGCGAGCTGTAACAAGACTGGGTATTGATCACAAATTATTTCGATACTGAATTATTGGGTATAGTGGCTATTTTGGAACTACAGACCTAAAGTAATCAGCCACATTCATATATGTACTAAGCCTAAAGTTGAGATGGGGGAGGGACTACACATGTTTAAGAAACGCTGGCCTAAATGAACGTAGAGAAAGAAAAATGATTTAAAAACAAAATTTTTATTTGTAAATGGAAAAACTGATGCATTTTGCTATTGAAGAGATAAAGACAGACATGTGTAAGTTGGAAATAGCTTGCCATGAAATAGGAGGATGAATAAATGGGAAGAATAAGAAAGAATGGAAGAATAGAAAAGAATTAAGAAGAAAGTCAAAATGGAAGAAGTAAAAGGACATCACAATTATTGTTTTCTTTAAAGTGTGTGGGCGAGAATCAAAAAAATATAGAAAAAAATTTATTAAGGACGAGAAATTGACAGGAGGGAGTGTCGGTTCTGAAGCTGTTCTATTTAAACAAAAAGCATTTTAATTAACCTGACTGACGACGAACTTTCTGCAGAAAAAACAGGTGTTTGTTTCTTACCTAGAAAGAGGAAGTTAAACAAAAGAAAAAAGGGAAACGGAAAACTCAATGGCAAAAAAAAAGTTTAAAATGAAAAAAGAACTTTGCTATACTTTTTTTTTTTTTGTGTTTCTATTGCTGACGTCAGTAGCAGCGAACAATCGAAAAGCAAATCAACAACTACTAAAAGGTTGACCTTTATTACAAGTGGATCCCCATTCCCTTTTCTGTCCCATCGTTTGGTTTGTTTGCTGACTAGAAAACCAAGCAAAACAAACGAGAAATATTATACATATACTCACTCCTCTATCTAGATACAAAAAGAGAGAACAAAAGCAATCAAGGACAGACAGGTGGGTTGGTCAGTCAGCCAATCTGTCGGTTGGGTGATCATTCTCTTCTGTGTATTGTACTGAGAGAGTTAAGCAGTGTCGGCCAAAGGCCATAAGCATTAAACGCATTTGAGGTCAGTCGTCGTCCTCATATGAGTAAGTTACAGAGATGTGTTTACGCTAATTTGCCTGCCCAACTCCCCTTTCTTTCTATCAACAAATGGCCACAACACATGAAGGTCAAAGCAATTAAGTAGAAACATTAAAAAATAAAATTCTTAAAATAGCGCGGCAACAACAATAAAAAGCAAAATAAATAAATAAATGAATGAATGCGTGAAATTGTTTGACAGACACTCATCAAATTCAGAAAAAAAAAAAAAATATATAAAATAAAATAAAATAAAAACAAATTAAAACACCATAGGGTTATTACAAACAACAACAACATCAACAACAACAACAACAACAATAAATAGAACAACAGACAGAAAATGACATCAAGAAATATTACGCAATTTTTATGGAATTTTTAGATAATTTTGTAATTTATGTAAAAAGAGAGAGAAAAATATTCAACTTGAAAAGCAAAACTCACAAAATTCTAATCTCAATCATTTGGTTTAATGTTCTTTACATCCATCCTCCTACCTTTCTTCTATAAGTACCTGGTCTCTCTTTAACAAAATAAATCTTAGTTCTCTTTATTTTTCCAAAAGGAGTTACAACATCTAGTTGGATAAAAGTAATATGACTCAATAAAGAAGATATTAAGATAGAATTTTCTCCTTCTCTTAAAGAATTTTACAATTTTGATGTTAAGTATACGCAACATGATTTAAAGACAAGAGGAATAATCAGTTCAATATTCTCAAAAATATGTATTGATTTTACCGACTAAAGAGTCCTAAAAATTATCTCTAAGATTCATTGTAATATATCACGTCTCCAGTCTGAAACTGTTATCAAATCCATAGGATTTCTGAATAGTATTAACCTTCAAATGAAACATATCAAAATTTCATGTCAATAGGAAGCGCGTGGTATTTTGTTCAAAGACTATCTTGAAAACAGTACAACTATCAACAGAGAGAATAACATGGCATTATTGGATCGATTGAGTGCAGAAATCAAAAGAAAAAATCTACGTTTGCACCAAGACAATGACCGTTGTCACAAGTCAATCGAAACGATGATTAAATTAAGTGAATTACGCTTTGAATTGTTTCGTCATCCACAGTATTCTCCAGGCCTTTCGCAGGCATCAAACAGATGCTCCAGGGAAAGAAATTTGGATTAATGAAGAAGTGCTTCCGAAACAAAGGCCTTTGTTTAGAGCAAAGACAAGTCGTTCTATTAAAAAGTTAAAGGAGCTTTGGAATGAAAGTATCACTCTAGAAGGAGAGTATGCTGATGAATAAATTAGGTTTTTCGAAAAATGTATGCATGCCAATGCATATCAACAAATATGAGATCGATTATTGAATCAGAATATAAGTTTCTATCAGAATGAAATAAAATACATAGAGCTATGGAAAAAATATTATATCCGTTAACATATTCACACATATGTAAGTTAAAGAACCACTGCTTTAAATATTCTGCAATTCTTTTTTCTTCTCTCATTTCTATATAATTAATTCATTCATTCTTTAAAAGAAACTTATGTCATGCCATTTCATTAAATTTATTTCTTCTGTTCTTTATTATTTCAACCTTTTTCTCACTGATTACCTTCTTACCATTACTTGTAGCATAGTAAATAAAAGTAGTAAGTAGAAACCCAGGTTTACTACTTCCGTTTAGATTTTTGACCAAAGAACAAAATACAACTATGTACTACTTCCCTTTTCATTTCATGTTGTTGTTGTTTCGTATGTTTTTTTTTTTTTTAATATTTTAAGTTTTTCATTCATAAAAATGAAATTGCGACGTGTTTATGAATGAATAAAATAAAGTAATAAAATAAAAGACAAAAACAAAAACAAAAACAACTCAACGGGAAAGAATGAGTGAGTAGTGAGTTGAGTTGTGAGAGAGTGAGTAGTGGTGAATGGTGAAATTGAACTCATCTCAACTCAACTAAACTGAACTTAACTAAATTGAACTGTAGTATTTATTGTAATAGTAGTTTGAATTATATTGTTTGTAGTAGTAGTTGGTGTTATTATTAGTAGTGTGTATCTGTGTATTATTACTTAAGTGTGAAACAGGAAGAATTGTTTCCGTTGTACTTTGTTCTTCCGCAAATTTCTTCTTTTTATTTTTTTCTATGTAGTACTAGTATTTTTTTGTTTTGATGGTATTCTTCCGTTTCTCATTCATTCATTGCGATGGCTTGCGATGGTATTATGTCTTCCCAGTCATTATTTTTGTTTACTACTACGACTTATAGAGCGTTAATGTATTTGTTTTTTTTCCACTACTGCGTCGTCTCCTTCTTTCTCTGGATGATTCCAATTCTTGCGCAATTCTCCAACCAAAACAAAAAAGTAGTTGAGAGAAGCAGATGGAAAAAGGGCGACAGACTTTCCAAAACATAAGGCAAGGCAACGTAACGACAGACAAAAGCTGGCAAAATTCAATTCATTCATGAATTCAAAATAATACAAAGAAGAAAAAAAAAAAAAAAAAGAAACTAAACGAAAGAAGACAAGGGAAGAGGCATGCGTAGTAAAGGCAAGAAAAAAAAAAAATAATAAAAATAAAAATGAATGAATGAATTTAATGAATGAAATAAAAGCAACAACAACAACAACAACCAACAACAACAAATATTGTTACGCTTCGTTAAGTAGGTTTTTTTAGATACACATAAGTATACTTATATACTATAACAAATTATATGGATATAGAAAAAATAACAAAATAGAATAGACCACCACGCACAAATTAAAAAAAAAAAAAAAAGAAAAAAGAAAAAGCTTTGTTGGTTTAATCTTCTATTTTGTTGTCTTCATTATTCCATTCAACATTTCCATCATCATTTCATTCATTTTCTAATGCCTATCTATACCTGCCGCCTTTGCTTTTATTTCATCCACTTCCACTTCCACTTCCACTTGTATCTTTATCTACTTGGTAAAAATAAAATGAAAATAAATTCATATAAAAGCTATCTTTTTCCAAGTTTTCAAGTGGCTCATCATCATCATTGTCATCATCATTGGCATTATTACGGTACATCAAACTCTCTCTATACGACATAAACGTTTACGATTGCCATCATATTACGTCATTACGTCGTTACGCCTACGTAAAGGGAAATAAGTTGAAGCGTTCGGTTCTTTCTTCTTCCTTTTCCAATTCTCAAAAATAAATTTGAATGTGACATATAGAAAGCAAAAAAAAAAAACGCTGCGTCATTTAAATAGTCTAGAAAAATCTTAGATATACATAAGTGGTATAACAAAAACAGAAGGTAATCTAAAGAAAGACATGCTTAGGAGGAGCATTCCATAACAAATTTACTGAATTTGACAGGAAATGTGACGTATGTAGGTAGGTATGACGCTGTCATCAAACAGCTTGATGGTTTCTGTAAGAAATATCATGTCATTTGCTCACTCACATGCATATGACTTTCCGAGCGTTGGATTGTAAACAATAAACAAAGTGTTTTTAGAAGACTTTATTCAACTTTACAAGAAAGAGGTGAGAAATGCATGAACAAGTGTATTAAAATGCATGATCACTGTGATGAAGAAAACTCTGGACCTAAGAAACTAAAAACATATGTCTATTACGAGGCACATGATCTCTTAGAAATGGTAATGGGAGTTTGTATGGGAGGTACCCTCCCTAGTGGTCCGATCAAACTGAAATTTCGACAATAGAAGTTTCTGATGTATAGCCACCAACCCTTAAGATCAGATTTCAAGATCGTGGAATTACTGCATCGCATAGCTGCCATACAAACCAAAATGTTTCTTGTATGCAGACCCCTTTAAGTTTCCGAAAATATTTTATTTTCAGTATTTGTTGCTGATGCCCGGATAAGGTTACACATTCTGTGAAACCTTCAACTCTCTAGCTATTACGGTTCATGAGATATGATCCGAGGACGGACAGATGGACATAGGGTTCCCTTTGGGTCCGGAACTCTAAAAATGGTGCGTTTCAAAATAGAGATTGTACCATAAGATCGAAAGATATTAAAAACTGTCAGCTATTTTTAAACTCAACATGGACAAAGAACCATATTAACAGGTGAACTTACATAGGTGAACTCAACCAACTTTTATTACATGGAAAATTCAGTGACCCCATCGAAAACACTCTACCTCGAACGTCATTCTTTACCACTATTTATCACTAACATAAAATATAAATACAGGTCACAAACATTTATTCACTAATCTAATTTAATAAATAAATAATAATCCACTTCGAACTGCATAAGGCGGGAAGATATTTGAAGAGCTTGCCAAAACAAATGCTAACTTTGAAAGATCACAGCTTTGCGAATACTAAGATTAAAGCAATATAATTAAAACAAAAAAAAAAAAAATAAAATATGCAAAAAATCGGTTGGTTTATCGACTATCGAAAAAACACAAAAACTTTGGCGGAATTCATAAATTTAACATTCCCAAGAGCGTCGCCAGATTGGCAATTTCTCCCACTGTAAAATGCTCAAAGTCATCTGGTCTTTCAAAAATCAAATAGAATGTTTAACAAATTTGTTTCTCACATGTGTGTGTCCAACGGCAATCAAGCAAATTTGTCTTGAATGTTAGCAAGAGGTCTATGTTTTTACAATATTTAAGACAATTTTTCTTTTTTTTTTTTGTTTTTTTTGTTGAATAGCCAATTATTTTTGTTATTTGTTAGTTTTTGCTGCCAATTGTCATTTGCATGGTTATTCACAAACAACACACACACACGCACACACACACACACACACACACACACAGACACCTGTCAGTTTGTCGTTGTTTGTCTGTCACTTTGGTTCCATTTCAAGTGAATGCCAGAAGAAGAAGTGTAGGTGACTGAACCTAAAAACGACGAATATGAATGAATGAATGAATGGTGGAACGAGCGAATGAAGAAGGTAGGAATACTACTGGCAGCAATGATGAATTGATTGAATGCAATTGCACACGCTGCTACTTATAGGTAAGAAGAAGACGATGACGAGGCATTGTAATACTAATACGCAATGTGACACGCTTACGACACATAACAACAACAACAACTAAGTATTATTTTATTTTAATTTTGTTATTTTTTAATTAAAATGCATGTGTGTCGCATATGTGGGAATCAAATTACGAAAAGAGCAAAACAACAAAGTAAATAAATTACTTATTATTACATTGTACATACTACAATTTATACTACAATAAAACTTTTTTTTTTTGATGTTCATCATATTGTACAATACTCTTGTATAAAAATGAATGTTATTTCAACATAATTGCCAAGCTAAAAGAGTCTTTTACTAACTTCAGTATAGTAAAGTAAAGGAAATGGGTACCAAAAATTGAGGAGTATAAGGGCTCCAAAAGAAGGCATAATGAAGACATAAGGGAACACAAACAAAAACACAACAGAATTTCAGGAAAGTTTAAGTTTTCTGAAGTCTACCTAAGGCTAGAAAACTAGTCACTAATGACCTTCTACTCTACTATTGTATATTATACAGTAAGATTTTATTGCTCATAGCAAAAAGGCTCATATGGCGTAATGAGAAAAGTAGAAAACTACATATGTAAAACAGTTTAAAAAATTACAAAAAAACAAAAAAAAAATATTGCAATTTTACAAGAAATTTTTCATTCATGAAATAACTACAAAAACAACACGCAATATTATGTTGTTTTGCAGTTACTAGCATTTATTGTTGTTGTTATTATTATTAACTAAAGAGGAATGGTAAAACTATAAAGCAAAAAAAATAGTAAAAGAAAATGTTACGACACATGAAGTTGTTTGTTATTGCTTCTTCTACTGTTGCTACTGCTACTGACTGTTGCTATGGAAAAGCTAAGCTTGGCTAAGTTTGACTTGTTGTCTTGCCTTTACTTTTTCTTTACTTTGCTTTATAGTAACAAAAAACAAAAAAAAACAAAAAAACACGCCATCATCACAGATACATTCATAGCCTCCCCCTACCTACTACAATATTTATAACCCATCCAACCCACTTTTTATCACCTCACACCTCTACAAGCCAAAAATATATGTAATGGAAATGGAAATGGGTGAAAATAGTAAAAATGCGCCTTCATGTAGTTGAAATAATGAATGAGCACATAAAGTTGCTGCCAACAGCCCGTAAAGTAATACATACTACACTACTACATATAGATACAAATTAAGTGGATCGATGAGAAAAAGAGGGTAGTAGGAGGAGGAGGTAGGGTTGTGTAGGTAGGTAGTTAGTTAGTTATTGTACATATTTAGTTAGTGCAAGGCAACACATATGTATATACCAAATTTAGTTTAGTTTGTTTTTTGTTTTTACTCTTTGAAGTATTTTACAATTTTATATTTTATGAATGAGTGAGCGATTTGGCGACGAATGACTTGGCTTCAGATGGTATGTGATTATAATTTGAATTGTAAGAAATTATTATGCAACAAATGAAATAAAATTGCATAGTTTTATATTTTTTGCATAGAAAGAAAATGTTTTTTTTCTTATTGCACACAACAGGAAAGTTTTCATTTAGTTCAATAGCATTTACTTCAAGGGACATCTGTACTACCCGAGCACCCATGACCAAGAGATTAAATTGTTTCAATTGGCAGAAGCACAGATTTGGACATATCACAAACAAATTTCCTTAGCTATTGTGATGGATGTGTTGAGAATCTAGAGTTCTAATTTATAAGTTCCATCGATTGGAAGATATGCGAAATACATGAAATGAATGTGAGAAAATCGTTAGGCAAATGAAAGCATCGCCAGAGGACTGAAACTGTTGAAACAATACTTCAATATTAAAATAATCAAACTTTTGCAAAGGATTAAAATTCATGAGATGCGGTAATATAAAGAGTTTCAGTATAATGTGATAGTAGAAAGACTAAGTTAAGCCGTAGGCAAACTGTGGTTATAGTCCATTAGTACAATCTTCTAAAGACAAGACTAAAAACAATCGATACTTAACCATAAATTTAAAAATAAACAAACATTGCACCACGTGTTCCTAACACATAAATTATGACGCACGAAGATAAGTCAAGACAAGACAAGACAAGACCAAAAAGATACAAAAATAATTTACTTAAAATGAATGAACTAACAATATAAAAGCCATCATCAACATTTTGATTGAGTGTGTGTAAATGAAAGAATGGTTGAATGATTTTGTTGTGCTTATGTATTACGAGTATCTTTTGCCTATCTAATATTTATTCTTTTCCTTAATTTCTTGCACTTTCTTGCACACATGCCAAGCGCCAATGTTTTAATTTGTTGAAATAAATAAAATCAAATGTTTGTTTGATCAATGAAATGAATGAATTATATTCCAAGTGTTTATGGACATGATTGCATGTGTGTGTGTGTGTGTGTGTGTGTGTGACTTATAAGGAAAAAAAATAAAAAAAAAGATAGACAATAAAACACACACTTTTGAACTAAGCAATAAAATTAAATGGAAAAATAACAGTGCTTTTCATTTTAGTTATAGAAATTTCCAAAGGTAAAAACAGATTGATGAGTCAATCGAAGAATGGAGAAAAAGAGAGAAATAATTAGAAAAAATTAGAATACAGTGAATGAGTTGAAATAGAATAAAGAAATAACAGTTTATACTTGGTAACAGTGCTTAAAAACACATTGATCTTGGCCATAAGATAGAAAAGCGATGGTAACAGTGTTTACTTCTTTAGAAGTCAAAGGTGAAAAACTTGTATAAATAAATGGAGACGAAGACCGATAATGATATGATTGCATTTGCATTTAAAAAAATTTTAAAAATAATTTTTTTTTTCTCATTTACTTGCAATCTGTCTGTCAAAAGACGACAGTAGACGAACTTGAATAAAGGAAAAGTCACAAGTTATTAATTTAATTTATCAGAGGAGCACTCGTTCCGGAAGCGGAACGAGAGATCCATTGGGTGTTGCCTTTTCAGATGATGTTCAACTCTACTGTTATCTAGCTAATCGTGAGATGTGTCTATTTGCTAAGCTTGACGATCTCCTCTCTGATCGTTGGAATCTTCAAGTCTCAATGAATGACCAAGTTTCGACAAACCTTCGCATAAGTTTGGATTAGAATCTCTGACGAACATATGGATATCGTAGGTCCATAATGGATTCAGTATGGTCTCACACAGTAACAACTTGTTACGTACTTAAGTCGAAGAGGTAATAAAGTTCAGTTCAGTTTGTTAATCTGTCCGGGTGCCTGTTTGAAGGCGTTCATATATTAGGCAAGTAAACGGTCAGGAAGGGTTAGTGTTGCAGCCACGCGGTTTGGACGGCTTTTTTGGTAAGGATTGCTGCTTTGCAGAATTTCATCGCGTACCGTGGGAAACCATAAGTTTATGTTCATGAACCAAGGAGGCACAGTTATGCGGCGAAGTACCTTGTTTTGGCCGACCTGGACTCTCCAAGCGCTGCTTGCAGCACTAATATCCTATATTTGAATTAAGTAACGCCTCTACTTGTCTATAAATTGTCCTTTATCACTTTTTTATCTTACGAAAGTTTTATAACATCCATGTATGTATGTATGAAAAAATTAAACTCCCGTCCTTAAACCTCCTTATGTAATACTTAAACGTCCCCTTTAAGAAAAACTAAGAAACTGAAATATTCTACGAAGACTCTGTAAATTCCCAATGAAATCGTTAATATTATTATAAATTCTGTCCATTTTTATTTATAAAAGTTGGCTATTAGCATCCACCTGAATACACCGACATTCCCCAAAATCTCCTAAAATATTCGTAAGATTTACATAAAAAAAAAAATAGCTATGTTTTGCTGAAAGATATCAAATCTTAAAATCATTTCTTTGATTATCTCTCTACCTTCAAGTGTCCTAACTGTGTCTTTCATAGAGACTGAAATATCCTTGGAGGGAGAGAGATATGAACTTTGAAATCACATCTGGAACAATTTTTTTTTCCATTTATATTGCCTGATATATGTATTTCTGTCAGGTATTTTCCATAGTTAGAAAACCACCTGAACTTGTTTTGTTTAATATTAATTTATTTTTAATCTATTTTTTCATAAGCATACACACATAACAACATTTTATTTATTTATGACTGTAATATAATTTGAGGTTAAACATGATCATAAATTGTAGACAAATTTTAATTAATAAAATTTTTAAAAACTCCAACGAAATGCGTGAATGTTTGAATATTTCTCTCCCTCTATATACCACATACTACATATGTACAATATATTTAATGGACAATAACAATAGCGACCATGGAGAGAAGTAATTTGCATTGAAATGTGGGTGCTCCTACGGGTTAATAAATAAATGACTTCGTTAACTAGAAAAACAATCTAATAGAACTATTTTCTGTTTTATTTTTGTTTGCTTTGTAAAGAATTCAAGTTACTAAATTTGGCAACCGTAAAACTTGTTAAGCTATGAAAGCCGGCGGCTATGGCGGGCTATAACGCCTCCACCACCACCACCACAGACCATATACATTTTCGTAGACCGGCCGCCGCATCTAAAATGCCGCACACAAACAATAATCACTCAAAAACATGAGACAAGTCAAGTCAATTCATTCAATTCAATTCGATTCGATTCAAGTAAAGTCAGTCACTTAGTCAAGTTAGTTAGTCAGTCAGTAAGTCAAGTTAAATCAGTCAAGTCAAGTCAAGTCAATTCAATTCAACTCAGTCCAATGTGTTGTTTTCATTCATGAAACTTACACATTTTTTTTTTCAGTTTCAGTTTGGTTTTTGGTTTTTTTTTTTTTGAAGTGGTCGGGGCGGTGAATCAAGTTGTGTTGTTTGCTCCATATATGACAAAACTTAACAATGATAATGGTGATGATGATGATTATTATCATTGTGATGATAATGATGACGATATTGTCATATAACAAGTGAAACACAAAAATCAAACACCATATGGCGATCATAAAATGTTACATTCATTTCAAATACTCGTAGAGCAGCGCCAACGCTTTTGGTCACCCAACATCAAACGATACTATTACCACCAACACCGCAACCTCATCCACCATCACTGCTGCCCGCCTTCTCGATGTTGTTGTTGTTCACCATCATCATCATCATCATCATCATCATTGTTTAATTTCATTCATGAAATTCATGTCACACAAAAAGCTCTAACTCTTAACGCTTAATTCTTAATATTTTTCTTTCTTATTTATTTATTTATTTTTTTCTTTTTTTTTTGGCTTCAACTGGGCTACATACAACATTTTCATTGCCTGAAGCAGCAACAGCAACCGGAGAAGCTAAAGCATCAGCAACCATAGTTAATCAGTTGTTGATGGGATGAATGAAGAGCATCTTCATGTCTTGCATTGTCAAGTGTTTGCTGTGTCTACCACTATTGTGGCTAATTTGCATAACTAACGCAGGCGTTTGAATTGAAGTTGGTTATTAATGCTTGCCAGCATGCTGTGCCATGTTCAATCCGCCTGCCAGCCAGCCTTCCCACCTGTGCCTTTCAACCAACAACAACAACAACAAATGCTTTGAGTTTATGTAGGCGCGAGCGATTGCATTCTTCATTTTCATCTTGGGAAAGTATTTAACTAAAAGTAGTCGTTGCTTTACTGGGATTTTTTCTATGATAGTGGATGGATGGATGGATGAGATGGTGATGTTAACATACCGTGGGAATACAATATGTGGGAGAGATGTGTAGATGATAACATCATTTACAATCATCTCAATATTAGTCTCACATAAGTTAATTAACAACTGGTTTATAGCCACTCTATGAATGATAGAATGATAAGGGTTTCAACCGGAAATCGGATAAGCATATTGTATATGAATATGATTTCATTTAGTTGGTGGATCAGAAAATTTAAACAATTTCAATTTTCCAATTTAAACTGAGGATGGATGAAGGTCGAGTCAAAGGGGATCACAGATTGCTACAGAATACCAATACTGAATAAATAGTTTCCTGCCATTAAATTCACAATTTGAAATCACCAAGATCTTGTTCTGTCTGTGAAGCCATTCTACCTGAGGATTTGACAAATCTTATTTATTATTAGTGTTAGTATTTTAATGATTCCGAAGATATTCTCTTTCAAGTTTTGGAAGTTTGGAACATCTGTTTGTAACCAAACAACACTGAATTTTCAATACAATTTGCAAATTCAAGAGTTGCATCATTTCTCAATTTTAAAAAAATCATTATGTACATGTACATTAAAAAATAATTTATGAGATCATTTGTATTTAATTTTAATATGTAATTAATTAATGATTTTTCTATACCTATATTTCTTTCTTGTTATAGCGACAATGAAATTTATAAATCTAAAGATAAATTGAAATTGATTAGTTTAGTTTCGCGCCATCAATTGTTATGAAACCTTGAAATTTTATATTTAATAGAAATAAACACGAACAAGATTTTGTACAAGAATAAGAAGTGATCTATGACTAAAATAACAACACAATAAATATAAATAGTAAGAAATGTTTATATAAAAATAGAATTCTAGAAAGTATTTTGTGCACAAAACAAAAAAAAAAATAAAATAATTAAAAATAAAAACACAACAAGAATAAAAACAAATAGAAAATTCTCAAGTGGTTTTTGTTCATTACTTTTTTTCATTCTTTTCTTTTCTTTTCATTTTGTTCTCATTCTTTTTATTCTTCTTAATTTTTATTCAACTTCCGCTCTTATTTCCGTTCAAAGTTGTATGACGGTTTTTTTTTTTTTTTTTTGTTCTTTTTTGCTGTCACTGTTTTTTTTTTTTTCTTTAGATGTTTCGTTTCTTTTTGTTTTTCTTATATAGAAAACCGCTATACGTTAAATGTCCGCTATTTGTTGATTTTGTGTGTGAGAAAATGCTGCTGAATTGGCAAATTTATGTATAAAATTCCAAACGGAACCAAATTTCAAAATAATAATAATAAAGGCACAAAAAAAAAAAAACTAACTCTAGTCTCATCAAATCTTCTATACACTTCACAGAAAATGATGACACAAGGATTATAAGTAAAACTAGGCTATAAAGAAATAAACAATTCAAAAGAAAAATTTATTTATCGATTCATAGTATGCTGACTACTAAGGCTTTAAAAATTGTAAGTTTATACAGTTGAACCTCGTACTGCAATAGCCCCGGTTGAACCATTGCTAATCAAATTTATATAGCCTTGACTTTAACTCATCTGTTAAGTCAACTTCTTTGAATATGAATATGAAATCATTAATTCTGATTAACGGCTAGAAAAATTGTGGCCAGAAGTTTTTAAATTAACCATATTCGACGATATTATCTAAAAAAGCTAGTAGTAATCTGGAGATCATATTCGATGATATTATCAGAGCACTCATATCTAACCGTAGAAAGGAGGATTCGACGAGACATACATCAGCATGACATCAATGAACTGTTTGAAGATGAACAATCAAGTGATGACAAATTATTGCAAATATTGGCAAACACAGAGCTAAAAGATGATTCAGATTAGTGTATTGAAATATCTCTAATGACATCCACAGAATTTTCTTTAGAAATATGCCTCGTCTAGGCAAAAGAGAAGAGAATATTTCAGATGAAGAAAGTAGTCTTAAAATTAAAAAATTATTTGCATCAAAATTTAATTCTAAATCGGAAATTTGAAAAATTATCTTATCTTCTTTGAATTATGTAATTTCAATGTTATGGTTTTGTTTGAAAATTGAATAAATTGTAGTCTTAAAACTATTATTATATTTTACAGTGTAGTATTATATTAAACTGAATTTCTTAATATTTTAAATTAGTTTCAGGTTTATTTTTTTCAAATTGGGTACAACTAAATTGGTTTGTATGGAATCTGAACCTTGTACGTATAGCATGCATGTAAGCATAAGGACTTTATTTTAAAAACTAAAGATGAAAAGTTACTAAAGGGCAGATGGTTTGAACCTTGCAATCCATTCAATATTGATTCTCTAATACATTACAAATATCAGACAAATGCCATAATACATTTCTATTCTTATGAAAGTAGTGTATTTATAAAAAAAAAAAATAAAATAAAAAAGACAATTTCCCATTGTGAAATACAATTTAGTTGAAATAAATAAAATACGAGTATATAAAATGGCAAACAAATAAATTTTGTTTTATTTTTTCCAATTTATTTCTTATTCTATTTTGAAGGCTTCAAATTTCTTTTCCATTCATAAAATGAGAATATCGGAAACTCGTGAAAAATTCTTTAATTAAAAATACAAATTTATTTATTTATACTTGCGTCAGCAAAAGAAACACGAGTTGCACTTCCGTTTAAATTTAAAAAAGTGGAAATAATTCTTAACTTTGAGTTTACAACACAGAATTGAATAATCTTCAATATAAAATAAGTAAATACAAGTATGATACTCGCATATGTAGAAACCATCTCTATAAGAAGCAGCCACACGGAAAGACTGTTTGTTTTATTTTGTAGGATTTGCATAATTTAATATTATATTTTATAAAATATTGGATTGATTTGGACATCTAAATAAAGAGCAGCCATAGCTTCAAAAATATCAACTAACTTGGATTTATTGGAATGTTGAAAAGGAGAAGCATCTAGAAGACTGTTTTAAAAATTAAAAGCAATACCAATTATGGTATATCATCAGACCTAGGCCACTTCTTACCCATTTCATTTATTCAACTATAGTCCAGATTTTTCTACATTCAAGTCAAAAATTTATTTTTCTTATTTATTCCCAAGACAAAATATTTAAGTACTAATGTTTTATATCAAAACTGATGAATTGTAACAGACCAAGGTTCAAGTGGATAACAGAATTCAGGATAAATGGGCATACTATTGTACATACATTAGAAGTATGCTAAAATATTCAATCATTAATGGATTATTTGAGAAATTCTCTTAATACTCTTGTTTAACACTAAATTGATATAACAGTTCGGACTCTCAACCATTGTAGAGACATAGAAGACGGTATTTTCGGACAAAGTTTCATGTTCTCTGTAATCAAAACATATCTTAAAAAATTAATATTATTATTTTACTACATTAGCTTCGAGCGAATTTTACTGATTTTGGATGTAGGTGTTCCGATCTAATTTAAATTCAATGCTGAATGCACTGTATGTCCTGGTCCCAGGAATATTGTGACAATTCCTGATGAACGACCAAAATCAAAGTATTCAACTATATAACCCACATCACACTGTCGTATAAGCTGCACTGCTTTCTGATGCCTTTGACACTATTGACATTTTTGTTATGTGATTAACACAGCATAATTTTTTTTTTTAACATTTTCAACAATCATTTCCATCATATTTCAGCCAATTTACACAAAATCTTATATACCTATAACCTTTCCCATGATTCACTCCATCCATTGGTGAAACCCGTATGAAAATACTTTGGGTACTTTTTAAATTTATCGCTTTCAGACAGACAGACAGACGACAGACGACATACGCGGCCGGGAGACTTTGTTTTATAACATGTATAGACATGTGTTACGGTGAAACTCAGGGTTAGTCTAAAGTAAACCTCTTCGTACAAAATTTTTGATTAAGTATTGTATTTAAATTACTTTACACTATTAACTTTTCTTATATTTATGTTTATTCAAATTGACGGCAATTATGTTTACCACATTCAAGTAGAACTTTTTCTCCTTTTTTTCTTTTTCTTTTTTTACTCATCATCTCAGGTTATGTTTTGGGATAAACTTAAATATCACAAATTCTCTCTCCACTCCATACTATCTATCTAAATATATATATGTATATATTATAATATTATACATATATATTTTTAGCTACCCTCATCTAGCAACACTCTATATTGGGATGGATGTCGTCGTGGTCGTCGTCGTCGTTGTCGTCGTTGTTGTCTGTGTTATTGCGTTTATAGACCGCACGGCCTCGTCGTTGTCATCCGATGTGTCTTTGCCAGCCAACGCCAGCCATAAGTTGCAACAACATGCCGCATGGTTTGGCGGCTAGAAAGATGCATTGCGCATTGAAGGAGACGAACAGGAGATGATAAAATGTTGGTGGTGATGGCGACTAAGGCGGCCTGGCCTGACTACCATAAGCATGAATCATGATGCTACATGCCACTGCAGCAACAGCATGTCTTTATCGTTGTTGGTGTTGCTGTTGTTGTTGTTGTTGTTGTCATTGCAACTATTTGCATTTCATTTACAAAAATACATTTTATGTTTACGCAAAATTTTCCTAAGTTTATTTTTTCGTTTCGTTTTTTCACAATTTTCTTTCATTCTTTTTTTGTTTTTTGCGTGACCCAAACGTTGATATACAGACGCACGAAGCCATAAACTGATGATGTTGTTAGTGTTTTTGTAGTCATCATCATCATCACAATCACCAGCAAGCAACATCATCATAATAATTTTTTCTTTGGTTGTTGGTTTGCTGGTTTGCTGTCCTGATTTTCTTATTTTCTTTTTAAAAAAAAAAATATTATTCACGTAATTTTTTAAAAATAAATTTGAATTTCCCCCGACTTTTGAATTTTCTTCTTATGTTATGTTTTTAATTTTTATGTAATTTACAACTTTGTCGCTAACGAAGGAAAAATAAAACTATGCTTGACATGATCGTCGTTTAAATCGGAAGATCGCCAAATTAGTTAAAAAAGATTAGAGAAAAAACTAAGAAAATTGAGAGAAGAAAATTGTTTTTACACCCGCAAAGCTAAATTTCACTATAAAGATAATGATGATGATGAGATGATTTTTAAGAATCTCGACCACCAAACAAGGTAAAAATATTCCAAGAATGTTTATTTCTATTGATGATGATGATGATGATGATGATGATGATAATAATGTATCTTTATATCATGTATGTATTCATTTAAGGTGAGTATTTTAGGTGAAGAAAAAAATATGCGCTATTAAAAATGTGCGAAAAGATGGCGATTAATAAAAACTATGCGCATTTCTTGAATCCATCGTTTTTGTTTAAACAAATAATAATTTTGTTGTTTTGTTATTGTTTATGAAAATAAAATAGTAGCGTGTGTAGCAAATAATGAGATATACTTCATGAAAACAACACTGAAGAGAGAAGGTGTGAAAAATTATCATTAAATCATGTGAAATGCCAAACAAACAAAACAAAAAAAGTTTTCTTCTATTAATTTTTGAAAGAAAATTTCCATTAATTGAAAATTTTAAAGCTTCTAGAACTTTGCATTTTGCATTGTGCCTTTAAAACTGTGAATACAAAACTGTAATTGGTCATTAGTTCAACCAATCAATTGGTCATGTATTCAACCAATTACCACTCAAATTATGGAAAACGCCATGTGTTTTCAGTGATTCCCGCAATTAGATAAAACAAAAAAAAAAAATATTAAAACAGAAACTCACCGGAATCTTTGATGTGCGTAAAAATTCTAGTAAGGCCTCCAATGAACCCAAAGTCGAAGCTTGCACATAAACACCAGTTGGAGCCAATTTAATGTGACTCAAAGCGCTCTTCAGTTCGCGAGCAACTTCCTCCCTAGAAATCAAAAAATATATAATTGTGGATTACAATAAGAATTATGGCAACTTACCGGCATATCTCTACTTCATCTGGTTTATGTGCTATAAGTAAATTTAAGCCAGCAATTGCCTTCTCCAAATCTTTAGCTGCAATTTTAACACCTTGTGCTGCTTTGATTTCCTTATATTCCACATAGGCGTTCTTAACACGCAACTCCTTCATCGGTTGTGGCATAAGCAGTGAACGTATTTGGGTCACAATAGGACCATCTGTGCCAGCAACAATCATTGTCTGGCCTTCACGTAATTTACCATTAATCAAAATGGCATCAATTGTTGTACCCAAACCGGGTATTGCCTTCACTTCCAGAACAATCGCCTGCAATTCTTCGGAATACATTAAACGTTTGGCCAACATTTTCTGACAGAATTCGGTAACCATGAATAGTAAGTTGCCCATGCCTTCGCCGGTAATGGCGCTTGTCGGAACCATTGATATATAAGTCTTCGGATCAGGATTCTCATAGAAGAGAGCAGCATTTAAACCTTGCTCGGCAAATTGTAAGATCACCTCCTTGGAACGCTGCATAAATTCCACTTGGGTATTCGGTTGTTGCTCTTTGAGGACATCACGAACATCACGCCGTGCCAGGACCTTCCAGTCATAGAGACGATCGATTTTATTCAAAGCCACAATAAAGGGACATTTCTTCTTTTTGAGCAGATTTATCGACTCAATTGTTTGCGGCTCCAGGCCGTGCATTATATCCACCACTAGAATGGCAATATCACAGAGCGATGAGCCACGATTACGTAAATTACTAAAAGATTCGTGACCAGGTGTATCGATGATTAGAAGGCCAGGCAAACGATGTTCGAATTCATTTGCCGTGCGCACGTATTTTGTTTGTTCTTTTATCGCATCAATTGGGACATTTGTGGCACCAATTTGCTGGGTAATACCGCCGGCCTCAGAGTCCTGAACGTGAGTACGACGAAGCTTATCGAGAATTTTGGTTTTGCCCGTATCGACATGACCCAGAACGCAAACTACACCGGCGCGGAGTTCATCTGTTGTGCGTTTAGCTTCTGCATCCTTTTGACGTTTAATGATACGTGCTTCGGCACGTAAACGACGCGATTCAGGATCATTGGCATTGAAAGATTCTTTTTCATTCTCAGATTCAGCATCACTTCCCGAGTCAGAGTCACTATTTTCATTACTATCATCATCATCGTCTTCGTCGTCATCATCCTCATCATCATCAGCGGTATCGTCAGCATCAGTCTTAGTTCGCTTTACGCCATTTTCGTTGTTTGTGGTTGTTGTTGTTGCCTGTGAGGATTCCTCTTCGGCTTCTTCTTCTTCTGAATCGGTTGCATCCCAAGACTCCTTAATAACTTCTTTTTTCTCCTGTTCCGCTTTGGCAGCAATCTCAGCTGCAGCAGCTTCAGCGGCAGCTTTTTCTGCTTCTTCAGCTGCTTGTTCTTCTTTTGTGGCTGGACCTTTCTTCTTGTTATAACGTATACGAGTGCCTATAAGATTAATCAATCTCTAATGAAGACATTATGATAAATTTATACCAATAAATAACCTACCTGGTCTTGGCGCCTTGCGTTCTGTTGGATCAGGTATTTCGAGACCTTGAGCCTTAAGAGCCTCTAACATAGCTTGAGCTCGAGCACGATCTTCTTTTTGCTTCTTTGTTAGCAGTTTTCCTTCCGCCTTTAAACGTGCCTTACGTTCTGCTTCCTTTTGCTTGCGTTTTTCTTTCTTTTCGGCCTCTAGACGAACTGCTTCCAAGCGCGCTTGCTCACGTTCTTCCTCGCGGCGTATGCGTTCCTCTTGAACTTGACGTTGACGTTCTTCTTCTTCTTTGATAAGCCGCAAACGCTCCTGCATAGCAGCAACCATAGCCGCCGACATGCCTTTTTTCTTGGAATCTTTCTTGTCCTCTTCAGCTTCGGCTTTCTTATCCTTTTTGCCTTTTTTCTTGTTTTTGCCCTTGGCTCCTTCTTCTTCCTGTGCATTTGTTGCATCCTCAGCTGCATCAGCATTGACCTCATTAGCATCGATATCATTTGATGGTTCTAACACCTCAGCGGTGTCGACTTCAACTTCTGCTACTGGCTCCACCACTTTTGGTTTCTGCTTGGGTTCCTGAGCGGCTCGTTGTTTGTTCAATGCTGCTTCACGTTTTTGCCGTTCCTTCTTTTCTTTTTTCTTTTGAGCTGCTGTCTTAACAGTGCCACCCTCTTCGCCATCCTCATCCACATCATCATCGTTCACATTTTCCGTTGGTTCTTGGTGTTGTTGCTGCTGCTGGTGCTTTTTGCCCTTTTTCTTTTTGCTAAATTCTTCATCATCCAAATCATCGGGTGAGACAACAGGTGGAGCTGGAGCTTCACCTGCATATTCAGCTTGCAACTCAGCCAAGACTTTATCTAGATCCTCATCATCGTCGTCCTTGCCTTTGCGCTTGTTTTTCTTGCCTTTCTTCTCATTTTTCTTTTGTGGTTTGGCAACAGCTTCTTCTAACTCGTCGGATTCATCTGCCGGCTGTGCTTGTGGTTCATCATCATTATCATCATCGTCGTCCATAAGCAGCTCAAATGCAGATTTCTTAGAAGCCTTTTTACTCGATTTTGTCTTCTTCTTAGTCTCGACTACTGCATCGTCCTGTTCCGAGTCATCGTCATCATCCAGCTGTTGCTTCTTACCCTTGGCCTTAGTACTCAGCTTTTTGACACCAACCGTTATGGCTTCAACATCCTCAGAATCGCTTCCAATGGAATTCTTCTTGCCTTTACCCTTCTTGCCCTTCTGCTGCTGTTGCTGATTCTTTTTATTCTGAACACTCACTTTGTCATCATCGGAGTCTAGGACTGTTTGCGGAGGATTACTTTCCCTAAAGAATTGAAAGTGAATTTTTTTTTATTTGCATATTTAGAAAGTTTGCCAACACGACTAATGCAACGATGCAATCATGAAAGCAAGAACAAAATTAGTTATTAAGATAATACTAACGTTTCATCAGCTGAAGAGCCGCTTCCTCCAGCGGAGACTATCTCTTTCTTGCCCTTTTTAGCTTTAACCATTTTTCTTCACGCAGTTTCAACACGTTTCTACGTCGATCGCTCACAAAACGCCTGAGGAACTTCACTTTCAATGAAAACGTGGACGCGATGCGCTGCTTTCGCTGTCTTAGCAAATTCCTAAACAACTTGGCGCCGCTTGCTGCTTGTTGTCGTGGTTTGGATATCACAATAAGGTTCTACGACACGCTAATTAATTAAAATGAAATGTAAACTGCGAATTTTCCTCTTCCCTTTTATTTGCGAATCCACACTGCACATGGACGGACGTCGTAAAACTGATGAAGAAGAAGAGGAGTGCGAAGAACAAGAAAATTGCCACTTTGTTGAAAACAGTTTCAATTTTTGTCATCCATCTCGTTTCTACAAATAATGGTGTCCAAGTGAGATAAAATATACAAATAAGTTGGCAGCTCTACGCAGACAGCTGAGCAACCAGTAGGCCGTCCACAGTGGTGAAATAAAGACGAAATGCCTCATTATTTTACTTACAATAGACACAGGAAAAACAGGATTGCTATTGTAGAATGAAATGCTAAATTATGTATTTTTCACATTTTTTATACTTGACCTGTGCCCAATTTTCATGTATAACGGAAACAAAAAACAACTGTTCTTGATACCACATGTCGTTTTTATGAGAAACACCTTTTCCCGATTCCCAGGTGGAAACACAAAGTGGTGATAGTTGTGAACCAGAGAACTGTTTGATGTTTTAGTGTATGAGAAAAATGTGTTCAGGATGGGAAACAGGGTGTGTGATATTTATTATATCGATTTTTACATTCTTGCATGCGGAAAATAAAGATATAAAGGATTAATTACTTTAATATATTTTTTTATTTTGCATTCAATGAAAAAATATGTTCTATTATTAGTTTGCTTTATTTGATCCATAAGAAGTTGGTTTGAAATAAATTTATTTTATTATTTATACAATTCGTTATTGAAATAATATAACTGTTAAATATAATTTTAAGTAATTAAAAATTTTATTAATTTTGTATTCAATATTTACTTTTTGTTAAAATGATTCAATTGTTAAATGCAATACATAAACATGCGCAGCATTTGTGCACTTGCCAAAGCCCTGAGTTGGCAGCTCTTGCTGTAAATTCTCACCACACTCTTACTTAGCATGTTAAAGAGTTGAATTCGTTCCCTCAACTCATTTGCCGGCAAACTCTAGTAGGGTTCGTTTGTGTATTCTGTCGTGGAATTTCTTATTTAAGAAATTTTTCTCGTGATTTCAATTTATTAAATTTATTTCGTGTATGTCGGTTTAAGCATAATATGTCTAGTGATCCAATTGGTGTAACCGAGGAACTCGACATCCATTAATCCTGGCATAAGCAACAACGCAGCAACAGAGGTAAAAAATGAAAAGTTTTCTTTGGTGTTTGCAAATTTATATGAGTCTTCTTTATGGCTTTGTTGTGTGCGAGTGTGTGTGTGTGTGTTGCGTCTTTGTCTATGGAATCCTAAAAGTTTGGGAATATTCTTTTTTCATTGTATTATATGTGAAGAAATAATAATAATAATAATTTAATTGCTTTTTCATGAAAAAATAAAAACAAAATTTTTAAATCGTATTAAATTTAAACAAATATTTTTAAAAGATTCTCCCGCTTTCCTTAACCTCAAAGAGGATAGAAAAACTAAATGACATCCTCAACACAAAATAAAGTAAATCTTGCATTCGCATTTTTGTTCTGTGATGGATGTGTGTGAGTAAGAATAAAATGCGCATTTAGCATGCATTTACCAATGCACATTTATTAATATTTTAAAATTAAAATTAAAACCCAGACAATGTAATTAATAATCATCCATAAAATTGTATAATTCTTTGAAATAAATAAAGCGTGTCTTAGGTCAGGTTTAGGTGACGGTAAACATTCTTTTACACCCAGCAACTCTCTTGCGACACTTGCCGTTGATTCTTGTTTATACATCCAGCAACATTTCTCACTCCCTCTGACATCCCTCACTCCACAAAAGCAAAAATACGCGAAAGCAGGCAAATGGCGTCTTCATGCAAATGTGAATATAAAGTGAGCCGTTTATATTTTAACCGCCGCTGAAACTAACTGCATACAAAGTTTAAGAGATGCCTTAAATTTAATCAACAATTGCAGTCAAAAGTCTAAACAAGCATTTGAGTGTAAATGTACCTTGTTATACCTTACGCTTGATGCTGAAGACTTGGGCAGCGTTGTTTGCGTCGCTGGTACAACAGAGAGTCGCAGAGTTGGTTAATGTAAAATCAGTCTAACACACGACCAGCTCACTTAAGCCACGATGAGGAAGAGACCAACCACTCTTCTCGAAGCGGAAGTAAAGGTGGATGTGTAAATGGTAAGAGAAGAAAAGTATATATCACTTTACTTTCGGTCGCCAAATTTTCGTTTGCAAGATTGTTTTGAAGACGGGTGAGATAATGAAAACGTGTTGTAGAAGAATGTGTAAGCTGATATAAACCCCAACTGAATGTTTTGTATTGATTAACCTTTCACCAAATAGATAGTCATATGGTCGAGACGATTGACTTGCGATCCGATCCGATCTTGTCGGTTATGGTAAATTAATCCGGCAGCCAGCATTCATAGAACAATAAATAGCAGAATAGTTAATTTTCAAGTAGGCAAGTGAGAAAAAGTGTTCGACGTTCTTTTCGTAAGTGGACTTACATTATAGTGAGTTCTATCAATGTTCTTTTTTACTATGTATAGTGCCAACACAACTGTTATTCAAGAGCAGATAAGTATTATACATATTAAATGTAAAATTATGCAATAAAACACAATCAACAGGTGCGGAGTTGGATTATACGATTCCCTTAATTTCCTACTCTTTAGATAAAAAATGGCCTTAAATATCCTGTTAATCTCATTTCAATTTTCTTCATTTTGTCCAAATGTACTTTGTTTGGTTCGAAATGTTCTGGATGTTGGACAACATTCATACTATAATGTTGTGACGAACACTGTAACGCTATTTTAATATAATTTTCGCAATACTATTCCCATTTAAAATCCAATCATTTATCTATAAACTTTCTTCCCATTTTAAGCAACCGAAACCAGCAACCACACCAGCACCGGAATTGGCAAATGAGAAAATATTTGCACGTTATCATAAGCTTGCAGTAAGCGATTACGACTTTAAAGTTGGTTCAACTGAGAACTATATAAAACGTTTACAGAATCTTCGAAAGGAATTGAATTACATCAGCGAGACAGATTGGATGTACGAATCACTTGATCAAAACAAAACAACGCAGTAAAAATGGTACTAAAAATTTTTAAGAAGTTCCTAAATTGGTCGACTGAGGAGGAGACACGTGCCGAGTTACAAGAAAAATTTAATGCGGCACAGACGTTCATTGATCAACAGATTCACGAAGAACAACTTCGAGAAGTTAAACTTGTGGGTTCCAATAATGAATCTGGAATGAGGAATATTTTGACTGGAACGGCAACTGGAAACGAAAATGAAAAGGTAGAAGAAAGTGAATGCTTTCGTCGCAGTGGTATTATAACATCATTAATCGAGGACGGTGGATATATTGATACTTTCATTCATTTCCATAAAGAGGCTTGTAAACATTTTTCCATAAAAGAGCTTTCTATTAACAAGAAAGTGGAATATTTAGCTTATAAAGTCGATGAATTTGTCAAAGTCATTAAAATTGATAAATTCAGTGAGTCATGTTGGGAAGAATATGAAGATGCCACTGCTAAACATCTTCAAGCGCAAATTTCCAAACTTGAAGCTGGTGACACACAGGAATACTATAAGATCCAACGTCGTACGGTTATGGGTTTGGTTTTGGACTGTACGGGCAATTTTATTACAGTTGACACCGAACAGAAAAACATGGCAATTAGTTTAAGTGATGTTGAAATCGATTTTAAACCACAAAAAGGTGATCGCGTCCATTTAATCAGTAAAGTACAAGTGGATGATGAATTTCTTGATTCGCAAGGTGAGATATTGGAAGTGTCACGTATTGAACCGGCACGTCAAAAAAAGGATGAAAGAAGCCGCATTGATGGTGTCTTTAAAACGCATGCAACACTTACCGATGGTGCCTATATTCTCTATGAGGATTTGAAACCTGGAGTTGTATTACATGCCAATGATATTGTCAATGTTGATATGATTGAATGCGAACGTGTAAGTACAAAAATAAATACATGTTTACGTTTTTATATTTAACTCGTTTCTTGCCATTGGAGATTTTACTCCAAATGTGAACAATTCAAGTTGTGAATTTTCACAAAAGAAAAAGTTGTTTAGTGAGTTGGTTAACAGAATTGTCAAAACTAAATCAATGTCTTTACTTTAGTTGCTTCTCCGCAAATGAAATCATTACCAAACAGTCTTTTATTAGCATAATATAAGACATTAAACCATTAGATTTTAGTGGATTTGTCATACTAGAGGGCAAGAAATGATGATAATTATAATGACAATTTTATTTAATTTGTTTTGTTTTGTTTTGTTTTTAAGGATTCATTTACTTGGCGTTGTACCAAACTCGATGTGTTGGAGAAGACTTTTGCTTTATTGAAACAAACTGATAATTGCAAATTATCGAAAGCATCGAAATCCCATGCCGTATCATTCGTGGGTGATGAACGTTGCATTTTAGTTGGTATTGGTCAAAAAAAGAAACTCATTGTCCAAATGAAAAACAATTGCCCACACGATTTTATGTTTTTGCGTGTTGAATTCGATAAACGTCGTGAGTTACAAATTGAGTTACTTGAACCAAGTAATACATGTTTTAATTTCGGTGGACTTGCGGAGCAAATTCTTGTGTTCGGTGTGACATCAAAGTTTTTTGGTGAATCACTTGAATATTTTACCGTTAAATTTGAAAAGTTTCGTATAAGGAAGGCAATCACTGTGATTGTTGTCCAATCACAGGCCGAAGCCGATGAAGCAGAACGACGTCTAACATCATCCATGGTATTACCAGTTAATTTTGGACGTTCCATTGGACAACGTTCACGTAATTATGCCCATCAAGTGTGGTCGAAAAAAGTTGAAATTGTACCGGGTGAATGTATTGCCACCAAGCGTCGGTTTGTCTCCGTTCGTATTATGTACTATGAAGTTCCGGAACTGCTGCGTAATACATATTTAACAGCTGAAAATCGTCCTGATATGCAAGCATCTATTGAATCAGTTTATCCTTGCTTGCGTGAAGAAGTTACATTTCAAAATTATGTAGAACGCTTCCAATTACTCGTACATTTGGAGGAGATTGAATATTTTGTCAATTTCCGTAATTATGATCGCGAGCGTGCCCATTTCGTACGTGACAATGAATTCCTTTCATTGAATATTGATAATCTTGCCGAACGTCGACCATCGATTGTCATCGGTGACATTGTCCGGGCCATCAATCCTTGGCTAAACGCAGATGCGTCTGCTGGTGAACAACGCAGTTTTGAAGGCATCGTCCACAAAGTTCTATTTGATCGTGTCCTCTTGAAATTCAACTCTAGTTTCCAACAGAAATACAATGGTGAAGATTATCGCTTAGAATTCTATTTTTCGCGTTTCGGTTTCCGTAAACAACATCATGCCTTGGAGTTGATTGTAAGAAATCTCGGTGAATCATTCCTATTTCCAAACAAAATCACTTTACGTGAACATATTCAACTGGATGTCCGCATGGATGAGAACGATAATATGCGCCTCTATGATAGCGAAATAAAATGGTGTAATCCGAATTTGAATAAAGTACAAAAGCGTGCTGTTTTTAATGTCCTACGTGGCGAAACTGAAAATATGCCGTATATTATTTTCGGACCGCCAGGTACTGGTAAAACTGTAACCTTAGTCGAGACTATCTTGCAATTGGCACGTAATTTGCCTGGAGCACGTATCATGGTCGGCACACCATCGAATAGTTCAGCGGATTTGATAACGCAACGTTTAGTTGATAGTGGATTATTGCAACCGGGTGATTTTATACGTTTGGTTTCACAAAATCAAATCGAAAAGGATCTTATACCAAAGAATTTGTCACCATATTGTGCTACGGTCGATATTGGTTCTGATGGCACCTGTGAGGATAATGTAAGTCTATGTTTTTCGTTTTAATATTTTATATACCCAGCAGTTCTCTAACGTTAAATGCACAAAATTTCTTCATTCATAACATGAAATCGGTTTGTTTTCCGATGCATTTATAGACAGAATTTCAAAGTGCAATTTAATTGAAATTGATTTAACTTTTGCCAGAATTTCGAAACAATTTAACTACTTTAACTTCAATTACAATATTTATTTACATTATTATGACTAGAAAAAGTCTTCGTTGTATAGAAGTGCGATTGTAATAATATTAATAATAATAATTGTTAATAATTTTCTTATTTTGTCACAGATGATTATTACCGAAAGTGGCCTCAAGTTACGTTGTCAAATGAAATATCTTGGTACACATCGCATCACTATTAGTACTTGTACGACACTTGGTAATTTCTTGCAAATGAACTTTCCAGTAAATCATTTTTCACATGTTATCATTGACGAGGCTGGTCAATGCACTGAACCGGAAAGTGTTGTGCCAATTACTATGGTTGCCCAGAGACGTGGTCAAGTCATACTTGCTGGTGATCCACATCAATTGCAAGCGATTATCATAAATCGTTTTGCTGGTGAAAGAGGTTTCTCTTTATCAATGTTGGAACGTATGCTAGCACGGCCTGTATACAAGAAGGACAATGTACGTTTTAAGGACACTTCGGGCTACGATCCAAGATTAGTGACAAAGTTAATATACAATTACCGTGCCTTGCCATCCATAATGAATGTGTATAGCGATCTCTTTTATGATTCAGAGCTTCAATCAATGCTCTCGGTGACAGATTCGCGTGAGGCTAAATTACTTGCAGAACTGCAACCGATGTTGGGCAGTGTTAAAGGTAAACCCAGACCAGTGACTCATGGTACCTTTTTTCATGGCATACGCTGTGAAAACATGCAAGAGCATGATTCACCATCATGGTATAATCCTGGCGAGGCAAAGAGTGTAAATAAAATTACAAAGAAATTACTTAATTTTTTATTTCTTAATACCTTTTGTTTTTTAGATCTATCTTATGACTCTAAAATTGTACCGTGCGCTAATCAAGCCAGAACAGATTGGCATATTGACACCTTACATAAAGCAAGTGAAACATATGCGTGACCTGTTCCTTTCTAGTGACATTGCTATGCCAAAAATTGGCTCAGTTGAAGAGTTCCAAGGTCAGGAACGTGATATTATACTCGTTTCAACTGTACGTTCTACTGAATCTCATTTGGATGTCGATTCTCGTTACTCGTTGGGCTTTGTGCGCTGCGTCAAGCGTATGAATGTTGCTATATCGCGTGCTCGTTACCTTATGATAATCTATGGCAATCCCCACTTGCTTGCTATTGACGAATGTTGGAGTAAATTCATTAAATATGCCTATGATAATGGGGCATACAGTGGCTGTGATTTGCCGAGCATTATTGTAAATGATGGCGATGACGAGGATCAGATGTCATGTACTGATGACAATGTAGAGGATCTCTTAAATTGTTAAGAGACTAAAGATAACAAACAGATTTTATCACACCCTATTGCCAAATTGGACGAACTACTAAAGTCACCACTGAGTATTAAAAATACAGACATCATTTTCTTTATTATACTTTCGTTTCTTTCGTTTCTTTCAAAACAAACAAACTATATACATGGTTAAAAAAAACAATACAAAATGTAATAAAAAATAGTTTTATTTCATAATTTTAATATGTTTATTTGTTCCTTAAATTGAAACAGGTAACAGGGAGAAGTTTAACTTCGACTATGCCGAAGTTGATAAACTTTTCATGCACCCTATAGAAAACGTTTTTGCCTAAGCTCTGTGATAGAGCATTCAGAAATATTTGATTATTGGATTGACTTATATTTAGGGTACACATAAAGTACTTCAACACTGAGACCGAAATATTTGTATGGGAGCTTTACGATCCAGTAATCCTAGGGACTTGAGATTTACACAACTGGTGAATGTGGGTGAGACACTTATACTGTTCAAATTTTCGTTCGATAACACAAAAAACGAAACAGTTGTTCTAATAGAAAAATAAATTTGAGTTTGTATGGAAGCTATACGATCCAGAAACTGTAGGATCTTGAAATTTACACGTTTCGTGGACATTGATTAGGAACTCATAGTATCTAAACTTCAGTTCAAAATTGTGAAACACAAAAAAAAAAAAAACAAGAACCTGAATTTAAATGGTCGGCTTGTATGGGAAGTTCTTCAATTCCCCAGCTAGGAAAGGTATATAGTACGAGGTCTGCTCAAAAAGTATCGCGAATTTTGTGTTTTTTCAAAAAGTATTTGTTTATTCATTAATATGTATTTTGTCCCCTTCAATAAAATAGATTTATGCCAAGGTTTTTTTTTTCCAATCCTCGAAGCACTTAAAATTCTTATTTTTTGAGATCTTGTTCAGCTGCTCCTTCGATGCCGTCTCAGGGGAATACGGTGGCAGCGGCATCATTAATGGGTTGTTTTTGGCTAAAATTCTCGCACAAGCAACATTGTGTGAGCAGGGGCGTTATCATGATGCAAAAGCCAATTTTTGTTCTTCCACAAATTCCAACGTTTCTGGCGGATTGTTTGCGCAAATTGCGCATAACTTACAGGTAATATTCCTTATTGATCGCATTACCCTGTGGCAAGAGCTCATGCTGCACCACGCCCCTGCCAACAAAGAAAACTGTGATTAAAACCTTCGCTACACTTTTTGAAAAGACCTCGTAAGCTTTAACTTTGAAGTTTTGAATTCATTCAACAAATACTTAATGGAAATAAAATTTTGTATAACCTTGTTAGAAATTAATATTTGTACCTAATTAAATTAATACATTTTTCATTATCAAACCTCTTCATTTAAAAAAAATCAATCTAATTAATATTTTAAAAAAAATGTAGAGTAATTTTATATATAAAACAAGAAAAAATTGCATATTTAAAAACAAAAAAAGAAACAAAACTCTTTGAAACTAAACCAAAGTTCCAAAATTTGTAATCACTGCAAGTTTTTGTGGTTGACACCAGTTTGGGAAGCCACAGTTTTGCTGTCGTCTTACAGTTTTGTACGCGCTGCATTTGTTCCTGGATTTCCAGCAGGGGTTTTTCTGCGGTCTTGCCATCTAACTCAATGTACTTTTGCCATTGTGGCCAACTAAATCAATTTTTCGATGGTATTCGCAAATTCGAAAGTGCTTCCAGTCATATTAATATTTTTTGGGTATTCTCTCCTGTTAAGGCGTTAAAGCCAAAGTGTAAAAAATTTTGAAAATGATTTTGATAGGAGAGGAGAATCTGTTGATGTAGAATTGAATTAAGTTCTCTTGAGTTTTATAAATTACAACACAACTTAAAAATATTCTCGAAAAATGGATTTAGTTGACCAATGGACTTGTTTGTGCTGCGGTGGCTTACGAGCTCATGCTTCAGATGCTGAGTTCTTCATATCCATTTACCGAAAAATCACATGAACATTATTGGTCGAACCATGACCAACAAAATAACATCTCCCTTGCACTGTGGGAAAAAAGTCTAATATATTGGACTACATAGAATTTTTTTTGTTGATTAGTATTTAAAGATTGTTTTGATTTTCGAAAGATTAAATTGGTTTTGTTTCATTTTTTACGGACTATCATTTGGACACACGATCAAAGTCTGCTGAATCAGTGTTGCGAGAATTTTTTACCAACAAAGTGAGTGGTTGAAATATGCATTGCAAAATATGTTATTGGATATTTTTTTTGAACATTAAATAAATAGGCTGGAAAGCAATACAAACTTTTATTTTTATAAGATTTGCGCCTTTACTTATTAATTTGAGTTTTTTTGTAAAAAGATGACATCAAATTCCATAATCCAACCAGCACTGAGTATAAAACAGCTTTCTTCTCTCAATTTGCCAATTTAACTATTTTTAATTTAATAATTTTGTATTTATATTAAATTGATTTTCAGCATAATTACATACATACATATAATTGATTAATCAAATCTAAAACAATCAAGAATCACCTGTTCTTGCATTGCTCTTGTTCTTGTGTTCAATAATTTGTATCCCTTAGCAACAAATACACCTTACTCTATTCTCTTTTTCAATGCACTTGTTCTTCCTTTCAACTCCCACTGAACCTCTCTCACCATACTCTCTCATTTAATATGGATATTTGATATAAGCTAGTACTCTCTACGCTCGCGTCTTGTTAAAAGCTAGAAACCTTTTCTAGGCGAAGTTTGTTTTGCGCTCGCTCTTGCTTTGATCGTCATGACATGATTGTGTCAACTTCGGGTGTCGTGAGTTTAAGAAATTAATTAATTCAACATTTTATTGTCATTTATTTTGCATAAAAATATTATTAAATTGTGTGCAAAGTGTTAAATTATAGTTTTGTTATATTTTTATGATGAAGTATTAAAGAAAAATGTAATTTCAATCAAATTTAAATTCAATTAAAATCGCGTAGGTACACACATACATACTTGCAATAATTGGTGGTGGATTTGGATCACTGTGAATGGTGATTTTTTGTTCTTGTTGTGTTTTGTGTTAAGTTTCTATTGATCACGTGTGAAGTGTGTCTGAATGTGCTTGTGTCGCTTTCGTTTTCTCTTATGCTTGATACCGTTATTTCGTGTGCATGTGTAGGTTTATACACAATAGTTTTTTGCATTTTTGTGTTTACTGCGTTTAATCAAAAATACAAGCGCAAAGTGAAGGAAGATTTATTATTTGAATTCAAAAAGGTGAATATGGTCAAATGGGAATTATAATGGTAAGTATGAGAATTCTCAATGTAATATATAAACTATAGACTATAGAACTGATTTTGTAAGTATTAGTAGGCTACACAAATCGAGATCTATGAATTTTGGATAGTTTGTTTGATTAAATGACATTCCCACTATAAAAATGAAATGGACCGATTTCTCCAGTTGAGCTACATATTTCATGGTCTTTAGTCTACAAAAGGTTATGAAAATAAATAGACTGAACAAATTGTTTATAAAATCGAGGTATCTCAAAGGTTTTTCAGTTTGGCGAATTCATAAATAAAAGACTAACTTACCAAATAAGAGTAAAACTGAATTCAATGACAATCATTTTTTGGAAAAGAAACTGAAGGTCAGAGAATGCCGTCATGGACAGAACTTTTTTTGCCATTTCAAATGAAAGTGTTTTTCTTGTTTTTTCATATAATAGCAAAATGCATATACATATCCTTTATTTTCATAAGTTAGTACATGTTTCTTAATTCTTTCTTTGAGCGAATATGAAAGCCCCTAGAAAGCTGAAGTGCCAACTTAAAATGTTGAAAAGTAATCTATAATGAAAACCTAACCAAGGGAAAATATTATCACTGGTCTTGCAAACTTTGAGAAAGGGGCCTCGACCATGGATATACCAAACCAGAATTACTTATTTCTTTGTGCCTCACCTAGTTCTACAGCAACAGCAAATCGAAAGGATTTGTTTGGCAGTGATGAAGGCTTGATGTCTTTTGAATTTGTTTACATCAAACATAATATTTTGTGTTAATTTAAAACTTTTGAGAATTCAAAAGTAAATCATTTTGTCTCTTTTTGTTGTTTTGCACTGCTGTTGCGAAATAAAAAAAAAAAATGTTGCCAACTTTTTTGCGCAATATAGATTTACTTTTCTTTTGTTTTTTTGTTAAGAAAAATATACGTTTTGAAATTGAATTTTAATCACATTTTGTGGCATAATTAAAGCACCATTGGACTTTATGCATTTCTATGTCTATGTATCTGCCTGTCCAAGTATATTGGTATCACTATTATTATTCTGGCAGAGCATACATATAACTACGAACGATACAATAATAATAAGTAAATGTGTAGCCAAATGGCGTTGAAAGCTCGTTGGTTGCGTCGGCATTGGCGTCGTTGGCTTTGTGATTGTTGGCGTCATCAGAATGCAATAAATATGCTTGGCTCATGTCCAGTTTTATGCATGCATCCTTTTATTTACCATTTCCCTACACAACTTTACTTTGGTCAATACTTGTCTCTTGCCTGCCACATTATAAAGCAAAGAATAACAAAATGTAGCCTGTGCACGAAGCTTGTCGACGACAGCAAAACAAATTGATTGCATAACTTTGCGTTTGAATTTTATCGGTTTGTAGTAAAAAAAAAAACAATATTTTCATCCTTCTATTGAAGTATCTCATCCTGCTTATTGGAGTTTTTCTATAGTCGTAAGTATATACGTGGGTGATGTCGTTTCTTTATAGATTGAAAAATTGAATCCTTGCTCTTTGCCAACAAAAAGTTCACTGACTTGGACATTTTTTTTTGTTTTCTTATTTTTTACAATTTTCCAATGACAATTTTTATATTGAAGATAATCAAAAATTTTTGCAATTTGCAAAAGTTAAAATTTGAAATTACTCTACGAGTATCGTATTCTTCGTCATCATGAGTAACAATAAAATTAAATTAACTTATTTGCTTTAAGAGAATTTCGCTTTAAACTTAAGCAAAAACAACAGAAATAGCAACCAAAAGTGTTCCGACCAAAATCACTAACTCATGGAAACTCTAAAGTAGGCGGGTCACACTCAACTCACTCAGACATAAACTGATCTTTTCACAAGTGACTGACAATCGCAACAGCAGAAGCAGCAACATCAGCATCAGCATCAGCTCCATGGCATACAAGTGAATCTCTTCCAACAGCTTCACCATACCAAAATAACGAAAACGAAAAACAAAATAAGTCATAGGTTAAGCACGTGCTTTACTTACTTCATCTTCTTCTACTAGTCTGCTGCTACTTTTCTATAACTTTAACACATATTTTATGAAGGAAGGAACGGACGAACAGATGAATGAATGAGCCAAACCAACCAAAGAACGATGGAATGAACGAAGAAGCGATGCCTGCTTGCCGTTTTACCAATTATAACCTTGGCCTTTAGAATCTGTCTTGCTGTCTGTCTGTTTTGCTGTCTGATTATCTACGCGTGCCCCTCACCATCACATGCCAAACGCGTCTTAAGGTGCCGAAAAACAGTTCCCAGCAGCAGCAGCAGCACCACCACCACCACCACCAGCTTCCAGCAACATTGCTACAGCAGCCAGCAGAGTCAAAGTATCCAGCAACATATTTTAGTACGTGGCTGGCGTTAGTATCTTTCTGTTAGTGTTCACTCCTTTTATTACCGGTTGCTTTTGCAGGTTATGCAGGCAATGAATTTTATTTTTTGTTTTTTTTTTTTTTTTTTGTTGGTATTCAAGCGAATTGCCCATAATGTTGCTGCTGTTGTTGCTTTTTATGATCACTAAGTCGCTGGCGCTTGGCAAATTTATTTTCACGCAAAGCAATCCTTTCTTCTTTATAGTGTTTTCATTCTCTTCTTTTTTTTTCTCTTGTTCTTTCCTTCATCTCATCATCATTATCAGCTTCATGATGAACATCAACATTTCTTACTACTTATATTCATATTCCTCTGTGTTTGAATGTAAGTATTTGGTTCATGGGGCGTATCGCAACGATCAATGTTGATGATGCTTGTTGCTCACTCACTCAACCAACCACTCTATTGGAGGTGAGTCTTTGAAATCTATATAAAATAAAAAAATAAAAAATTAAAAAAAATAACAAGAACTTGGCAAAACTCTCAACAACCTGGTAATTTATGATTAATGTCGCTGAGTTTCTCTTCTTCTCCTACTGCTACATACAACAATATTTATTCTTTTATTTTTTGTTCACTCTCTCATCATTACTTACAATTTGTACACCTCATCCATTGCCCCATTTTCTTCTTTTTCTTGTTGTTGTTATGTTGTGTTGTCTGTGCCTGTGCCTGTTGTAATCCTTAATGTTGCAGAGTATTTGGGCAATTTGCCCCGTTGCGTTGCTTTATTGAATTTTTTTTTTAAAGTTGCTGAAGTTGCTGTTGATGATGACGACTCGTAAATAATATGGCATCTATGAACTTTTAGTATGCGCAAACATTTATTATTTTCTTTCGTTTATACACTTTTTATTTTATGTGTAATTAAACAATTTAATTAATGTTACCTTGGTTTTAGGTTAGATTAGAAGGGCCACTCTATTCGAAGTCTTGTTCACCCGGGAGCTTTTGATGATTGAAAAGGAGGCAATAGGTTTATTCTATAATCTTTTTAAACCATATAGTCAAGTCCCTAAGTGATAAGTTAGCTAGACTTCTTAGGTCATCAGAGAAAGTTTTCTAAATGAAACGAATTTGTAATCCAAGAATATAATGGAGGTTTTGGAAGCTTCATCTGCATAGCTGAGATAAGAGCCTTGATGGGGAATGTGTATCCTGTAAGCCAATAGGGTAATTCATTCAAATTACCCCGGAAGTCCATTTCAGTTGGTAATTTGACCAGAGTTTCCTGGAAATATAACTTTGTTTTATAACTTTGTGTTGTTTTCGAAGGATTACTTCTTCAATTTATTATTTTATTCTACTAAAAATTTGACTTCTTCTCCCAACATTCACTTATCATTTTCTTACTGATAAGATGAGTAGTAACATATTTTTGTTTTCTCCACTGGTACCACCTAACTAACTTTGATTTATTTTTCGATATTTTCATTAGATTCTTAATATTTGCTTCCCTTTTCACAGCAAACATGTCTATGTCCTTTTCACTGATTGCTTTTCCATAGGTTTAATCAAGATCCTTTTTGAGGTAGATAAATTTGTTTTGTATTAAATATCACTAGATTTTACTCTAATTTCTATTAATTTTTATTATTTTTAACTTTCTCCCGGTAAAGTTCTTTTATCTGAAGACTTGATAAATTACTTATCAAATTTTAACATCTTTCGCTCAATAAGTCGCTTGTTTTTTTTTTTTTCAAATTTTATTTTTATTCCTTTAATCTATGCCAAATCCAACTGAAACTTAACTTAGTGCTTCGTTGATTTTTCACCGTAATCTTTCTTTATCCAACATGGGAAAGTAAGTCAAGCGTGCCTTAACACAGTCCTGTCACTGCATTTCCGCTAAAAAACCATCACAATTACAATAACCAACTAACATAACTGACTGTCTGACTGACCAAAATAACTAACTATGTATATACAGTGATGGCGATGACGACGCCTTGATGACATGGCGGTTTGTGATTTAATTAAAGACCGCCAAACTATCTCATCCAAACAACTCAAGTCAATCCAAGCTTTAAATACAAACTACACAAAATCAGACAAAATACTTCCAGGAAATCAAAGAAATAAACTTGCTAAATATTTCGCTTAACGCGCTGGTGGTCTGTCCATCATCATGTCATGATGACCAACTTCGCTGCAAAGTCGCTTGCTTCATCTGAAGATGCCGTCGCATATAATTTGAGTGCGCTAATCGGCATTGATTGCAATTGGTTTATGATAGACATCTGTTGATCATCAACATAATCATCATCACCATTATTGCCATCAGATCAGATATTAACTATGTATAAAAGTAGTAGATATTGCAGTCATCTCTAACTTCATAGCGCCATTAAACAATGTCCGGCTAGTTGTTGTTGTATGTTAGCAAACCAGCCTTCCTTGCTTTGATTGCTGATCATCATCCATTCGTCTGGATGAACTGAACCGAACTGCTGACTGACTGACTGACTGACTGAATGACTGTTTGTTTGCTGCTTGATTTCTCCTCCTCTAACTTACTACTTGGTTCAATCATCATAAATGAATCACACGCAAATTATATGTTTTGATTCACTTGGTCTCGATCTCGATCTTGATCTCTGTCTCAGGTTTGGGCTCGGTCTCGGTCTCGGTCTCTTCTCAGTAGTTAAAATCGTCGATCGTCGTATCCTTATGTTGTTGCGTCTTCACGCTATGCCATATGATTGCTGGGTCACGCTCATGCTTAGGCGGCAGCTACGTGTTCCAGATGCTGTTATATTCTTGTTGTTGATGTTGTTGTTGTTGTTCGCCACTTTGCTTGCTTGCTTGCTTGGCTTAATAAACAATCATCATGAGTTTTCAGGCTGCATTATCAGAATCATCAGAAGCCAGCACCGCAGTAGATGCTGCCGCCAGCTTATGTTGATGATTTCACAACCAATTAAGTGTTGAAAGCCAAACACTAACCAAGTGCGAACGAATCCAACACAGATCACAAGAAGAAACTTTTGAGGTTAATCCTTTAGCTGCGCTGCAATTTTTTGGGGTTGTGCGCTTTGAAACGTGCGCTAAAGGCGGCAACAAACAATGATGATCAGCAACAGCAACTGCAAGAACAACATGATTATGAACTTGGTGTTGGCGGTGGCTTTTTCAATCTTGGCTTGTTATGTACTTTTGTTTGATTTTAGACCGACCGAGCGATGATGACGACGGGAAATTACAATGGGTAAACTTCCCAGACCGCAACTAATTTAACCAAAGTGCGAATTGAAGGAGGAGGTGGAGGCGTCATTATGATCATCATCATCACCATCGTTTTCGTCTCACAGAATTCCGCCACCACAAAAACAATACAACAAACACAATTTTTTTGGGGCGGCGCAAAATTCTGTCTGTTTTTTTTTTTTTCATTTTCGCGCTGAGATCAATAAACTTAAAGAGTAGAAAGACTAAGAGACAACAGTCATAAGGGCCCCAGAATGAAGGTGTCTGATTGCATCTGTCTGTCCATTTGTCTCTCTATCTGTTTGTCTGTCTGTCTGTTTGCCTTTAAGCCATCGTTGCCTTTTGAACAAAGTAGATTGAGACGAATTATGAGCGATGATGGCGACGGTGGCGCACAAACTTGCGAACTTGTGAAGCGTGATCTGCGCATGCGCGTCTGATTTAGTTTTGCCTCCTCCTCCTCCTCTTCCTTGTTTACTTGCTGTGTTTTATTTGTAGGACAACACGCGATCACATCATCGTCATCGTCATGAGATCGGATAATCAAAACCCCAAAATGAACTCATAAAATAAACATTATCTTCGTCATCTACTTTAGAGTTGTTGAAATCATTGGAGTCGTCATTAGTCTCCATTTCTTGTGAGATAGTTTAAATGAGTTTAAGTCATTACTTTTTTTTTTAATAGTCTAGTATTCGTATACCCTTCACTTGTAGACTAAATCGTATTTATCCTTTTTTTCATTGTATTTGTTTGTGCAGTAAAATAAAATATATAAACATTGTAGGAGGAATCAATCATTTGTTTCAACGAAACTTGTCTTACAGTGATCTAATATCGAACTGAAAATTGATTGTATTCTTTGATGATATCTTACATCTGTGACTTTTACAATTTCGGCTTACTAATTAATACATAAATATTTCTTGAAACAATTGGGTCTTCCTGATCCATTCATTTGGACTTGTCTCACAGTTTTTAAAAACATTTACTATTGTAAGTTAGTAATTTTTGATGAAATATTAAGATGTTTTGGGCTTAAACTAGAGATTTAGTAGACAATTCCTTCTATTATTGATTTTGCACTTTTCTATTTTCCTTTCTTCCTTCTTAACTTTCCCTGAGCTGAAGGCCTCTGTCGCTATTGCTCATATTTAATACTAGGTTATAATTTGTAATTATAATCTTAGTTCTAATAAATAAATAATTTTTAATTCAATTTCATTGAAATCTTGAAGTATTCTTTTGATTTTCATAACATTGTCAAATCATATTTTAAGTATTTTTAGAAGATAAATTTTCAAATTTCAATAAAAATTTAAACTGCCAAAACTCTTGTCACTTAATTTAACCTTTGAAGGGCTTCTAATATTCACTGAATCTGTATTGAACTGAATAGAAGCTTACTCGTATAAATTAGAAGCATCTTCGTGCTTGTTTAGGTTGATTTCACATAACCCTTTGGTAGCCTAACTTCCTCCCCCCCTTCTACAGGTTGTTTTCTACTTTATATTCAATGAAAATAATTTGGGTAACACCTATTTGACTTGACTTGGCATTGAATGCGTCAACAAGTGGCATTAAAATCAAATGAGTTTTATGTAGAAATTGCATGCAACAACAATAGTAACAGCAGTGAAAGGACTTCTATTTAGTAACTTCATTCCCATGCCCTTTCCTTGGAACTCTTTCACACTATTCCTGTCTGATCTGACTTTATGATCGGTTTATTGTGTTCGGTGATTTTAAGCACAACACCAACACTCACCATCTGTACAATTATGGCATCTACTTCTTCGGTCTAAACATGGCAATACTATATAATATATACATAAGTATTAAGTCTGGTGTCCGGCATTTACTAAGTACTTTTGCTTGATGATGCTTGACTTCATTTCGTCTAGAGTTGTTGCTTCTTTATATTGAAGTATGTATTGTACAAAAATTCGTTGTCGCCACCATTGGTTTCTTTTTGTGTTTTTATTTTGCCTGGAAGACGCAGTAGCTCAACACATTTTAGACTTTATTGCGCAGCATGCTTGCGCATATTTAGCAGTTGCAACTAACAGAAACAACAATAAGAAGAACAACAACAACAACAAAATCAGCAGCAGCAGCAGCAAAAGCAGGAGTGCATTGGTGATTGTTTCGTTGGCGGCCGTCGCCCTTCATCAGAAACAATCGAAGTAAGGAACCAAAAACAACCAACCAACTTTGATGTACAACCGACCAACCCACTGTTGATCAAAACAAAGAGGGAACTGTCTGGACCAGCAGACAGACGAACGAATTAACTTGTTTTGGTATAAACGGCGGCTATTTTGTAAGTTCATAAAGGATAAATTGCCAATTTTGGGATTTGGACTTGTGAATGTCATTCGTCCATGCGTTGTTTCTTCTTTCATTTATGTACTTCGTTTTTTTTTTTTTTTTTTGTTTGGTCTTATTGTTTCTCCTTTATAACTCGTACTCGTATGTTTGTCGTCTTTCGTGCTATATTGAGTTTTCAGTTTGTTTGTGAGTGACTTGACTCGAATTGACTTGATTTAGTCTATAGGGAATAGGTTAAGTTAAGTTGGCCCTACGTACGCATAACCTTGAATTCATTGCAGACAAACAAGGCAGACAGTCAGTCGTATTTGTGGTGGCAGCATATTTCTAGGTTTTTAGCCTCAACTTCAACTAAAACTAAGCATACTTGACTTGTGGCAGTAACGCGGTGGTAGTGGTGGTGGTGGTGGTGGTGGTGATGGTGATGATGGTGGTGAGTCTTGGATACAATAATAGAATGGAACTTGCCATAAAACGGTTAGTTAATATTACTTGTATTTTGTGTTTGCAAGGCATCAAGAAGGTCCAGAAGAAGTAGAAGGCGGCGTAAAATGAAACAAAACCAATTAAAAATTTTTAGTTGCAACAAAGCGTTGCGCTTCAGTGGCACTGAACCCAACCACTCACTCACTGGTTGCTTTAAACTTGGTTTTGGTTTTGGTTTTGGTCTTGGTTTTACTTTTGGTTTTGGTGGCGTCTTCAGGCGAATACAAAAATGAAATCAAAACTTGAACGAACGCCAAAGTTGAACTTGACGTTCTACTATGACGATGAAGACAACGACGACGGTGATGAAAATGATCATGATTGTCTTTTTCATGATGATAATGATGAGAATGTTGTTATGTTGACGACGACGGTGGTGGGAAACAACAATTTCTTTTCTCTCTTGTTATTGTTACCATGGTTTTAGTATGAATGGTTATATCAGTTGATTATAATGTTTGTTAACTATTCAAGGGAGACCTTAGGGATCAAATACTTATTTGTCTTGTATATAGAGACATACTTTATCTTAAGTTCTTTGACTATTCGATTCAAACGGTCCAGTACCAATATTCATATTCAATAATATTTTCTTCAAATAGAATATTGGATGTTAAACAACAAATAGTAATTATATTGAGGAAGGGTCTCAGATGGCAACTGAATCTGAAATTGATTGATTCTTGATATTAGGATCAGAGTTATTGTATCATTAGAAATCTTTAAAGTTTAAATATAATCATCTTAACCAAATATCCTTGATCAATCAATCCTTCCTATGCAAATTATAATCTCTAGAAACTTTTCCATTTCTTGATTTGAATTAGGATCAGGATTATTGTTTGGTTCATTTCCAATATTCCTAAAGATCTCTAATAGATTGATGACATGTTAGAATCGCAATTATTGAATTATTCCGTTTTTGAAATGGTTTCCCTGAAAATTTCCTAAAAATTTTGTACTGACACATTTTCCTTTAATGATAATGAAATTACACGAAAAGGGTATTTATGCTTCGATGAAATTTGAAATTACGGTTTTTATCTCTTGTATTTTTTTTTGTTGATATAAAAAAAAAAAATTGTGGGAAGCGCGCGCATTCACTTACGATTTTTGTTGTTGTTACTGTTGTTGTTGGTGATCATGAGAACAAAAAAAAAAATACATACATTCTTTTACTCAGATATTTGTTTAGTATCTGTGTGTGTGTGTGTGTGGTGTGGTGTATGTATGTATGTGTGTGCGCCTTCATTTTAATGAAATTCTTAACAAGGCGCATGCGCTCCAGATACCAAATTCAAACCAAAGTAAAGCTAAGTAAAGCGAAACAAAGCAATCAAGTTAAATCAAAGTAACCAAGTCAAAAGTTATTCCACCCAATTTGCTGACAATGTTGCTTCTTGGCTTGGCTTGGCTTGGTTTGGCTTCGCTTGGCGGTTGCAGACTCTACGATCCCGTAACCAAAACGCGGCCAACTTGGACCGCACACTGAGTTTGCCGCTTATTGGAATTCATTAAAAATTCACTTGTTGTGTGCATACACAAAAGTTTGTGCTTCCCCCATTTCTCCTTCTTCTCCTTCTTGTTCTTCATCTTTATCATCTTCTTTTCATTGTTGTTGTTATAGTTGTTGCTCTCATTGTTATTATTATTATTGTTGTTGTTGTTTGTTGGTCTTGTCAGTAGCGTAAAAAACATTGTAGCAACTAAGAGCATTCGAAAAATTTTCGAAATTAGTAAAGAAAACCAAAAGGAATCATTGGCAATGAAAAAGTAAAAAGGCAGAGAAGAAGGCAATGCATTCTTTACTCTTGTCGGATTGACTGAGCAAACCCTTACAGTTCCAGCTTCATGTTCCATGAACTTACTATCATTGCCAAGCCAAGGAGAAGAGTTTAAAGTAAAAAAAAAAAACAACTTTGTCGTTTTAATTTAGTCATCAGGTGATTTTTCGTGAATTTCATGAGAAATTTTTGATTGGATTGTTAATGTTGTTGTTGTTGTTGTTATTGTTGTTGTTGTTACTTATGTCGTTCGGTTGCTAAATAGATACACACAATTCACAGGTCTTATGTATTATCTCAAGAATTTGAGTCTATTAGACTGTGAGAAATGCGGGTTCTGTGAACAGGATTTTGCTCTCTTTAAATGACCTGCAATCGCCATTCAAAGGGTTATCCAAAAATACAAACGGTTGCTTAAATTTTAGTTATTATATTGTATAACTCAGACCAAATTAATAACAATAATGGTGATAGGAGAACCTAAGCACTAATCATATGTGAGATATGAAATCCCATTAGGTTCAGTTTCAGTGTTTTTCATCGTCATCTAAATGTCATCAAGTCCTTCTTCAAGTACATGCCATAAGTTTGTTTTCTTTTTTATTGCAGCAATTACATTGTGATAAGCGACTAATTTCTAGACACTTCAAAACCATAAATGTGACATATTCTTATTGTTGCCATCACCACCACCAATCGTAGTCGCCGCGCAGTCTGTGACCAAAGCCAAACTAAGTCATTGGCATGCAATACTTGTTACCCAGTTGGTAGCAAATACTCACTAGAATCAGGCATCATTGGTAGCAACAGAAGCAACAGAAGCAGTAGCAGTAGCAGTAGCAATAACAGTAGCAGCAACAATAGGAGATGGAGTCTCTAAAGCCTAGCATAGCTTAAATACCAAAGACATTTACTATTTAGAGCGATCGCTTGCTTGCTTGCTATCAACAATTGAAGGAAGTAAGTAAGTAAGGAAGAAATACTACATATATCGTATAACCCAACAACTCGAACTCACTCCTCTATCCTCTAGTAAAATAAGGCATACCTGTGCTCTATCTTTCTTTAGCGCGCTCAGTGGGCTGTCAAGTTGAGTGACCATGGCCAAGACCAAGAATTATTTTTATAACCAAGAACAAGTTGACTTGAAGAAGATAAACTTAGTATGGGTTTGATCTCTGGACGTGGAATGGACTTGTCTTGTCTTGCAGCAAGTGACTGACTGAGTGAGTGAGTAAGTGCACATTGCGTGAGTCTGTGCGAAATATTTGACCATAACAAGTTATTTACTGCCTCACATTGCCTCATGTACTTCTATTTACTACTGTGTTGAATCGAAAGAAGATCAAGAACTCCAAGAGACAAAGTATGTAGTAGTTAATGTGCTACGCCAATAAGAGTCAACAATGTTGTGTTGTCTACAATAGTCAAGGACGGCACTGAACATCATCAGTAGACGAACAACAGCAACAACAATTGGCAACTGTCGCAAATTGTGAACTATTTTATTTAGGAAATTTACGATAACAAACGTAAAGCGGAGGGAAGGTGGAAACTACTTGCAACATCTACAAACGACGATGATGATGACGACGACAACAACAATAATCGAACGAACCGTTGCAACAATTTCAATAAGTTAGTCAACATGTTGCTGCAGCCAGGCAGCCAGGCATCCATAAGCAACAGACGGACAAAATCAACAATCAACTAAACAAGCATGATCGAGGCACAGTCAAGTTGTAGCTGCAACACTCAATCTCAAGTAGGAACAACATTAACATCGGCAGCAGCAACATCATTACGAGCATCACTTAATGACAAGATCAAGTGGCTCGCTGGAGATCATCGAGCCAAGCTAACTGAAGTCGAGTCAAGTCAAGACAAGTCAGTCTAATTCGAGTTAGCCAGCTTACATAGTAGTGAAGCAACCTTTTTTCTTCTTCTTCGCTTTCTTCGCCTTCTTCTCCTCCAATCTTCCTTATTTTTCTTATTGCTACTACTACTGTTATTGTTGTTGTTGTTGTTGCTGTTGAAATTGAAGTTGTTGTTTTTCACGTCTAGTTTTATTATTTCCTAGTTCACCTAGGAAAGAGTGTAACAAATGTTGTTGACGCTTGCGGCGGCTACTGTTGTAAGGAAAAACCTGCTTCAGCGTAAAGAAAGATACGAGTACTCTAGTGAAGTAGAGAGCGAGTGAATCTTGTCTAGCAAGCAAGCAACAACAACAACAACAATAATAATAAAGACCATGATGAAAGCAAAGTTGCAGCCACAATGTCTGGGAAGTCTTTAAGTCTTCTACTGTTGTTGCTGCTAATGTTACTGTTGCTGCTGCTGCTGCTGGAAAAACACTCGGCAGCAACAGATAATGATAATGCCGGGTGATAATAGTCGTGGGGAAGATAACTTGTTTTATGGCCTCAAGCAATGTAAATAGTTTAGTTTTAGTCAACATACGAGAAGACGATAGTACTGAACTGCAATCGTGACTTTGTAAAGATATTGGAGGTGGTGGTTGTGGTGGTGGTTGTGGTGGTGGTTGTGGTGGTGGTGAGGATGGTGGTGATGGTAGTGATGGCATAGTGTGTAGTTGTTTTGACACATAGCCATTTGGAATTGAGCTAAGCTTAGAGCAGCTCCTCCATCTACTGTGTATGTGTGTGTGTGAGTGATAATTTTGTTGACTTGGTCTATCTATCCATCCATCGTTCAACATACATACATACTACTCGTACATCGTCTTTATCGTAATCGTTGTGAACGTCGTCGTTGAGATCATTGATTTTTATTAACTGCAAATATCACAACTACTTGTTTTTCTTATTGTTGTTGCCAATCTTGAATCATTATTGCAATGAAAGAAATTAGTTTAAGTAGTTTATTCATGTGGTAAATTTGTCAAAGTTTACGCAGTTGGTCGTTGGTAATCGTTGATGGCTATGAGCTGCTTCCCTTAGCGCCCTAGATACTTTTAATTTAACTATGCTGGTTATTACAAATGCTGTCAATTATCTAAAAGATCTTTTCAGTTTTATATAAGTTCATATATCAGTCCAATGCATCTGCACCTTGTCTTGTCCCTGTAAACAGAGTTTGGTTTTTCCAAAGTTTATTTTTAGGTCATGCGCTTATTTCGTCCATTAATTTAACAGATTGAATCTTTTGATGGAAAGGCTTATGGAGTATGGTATCATATTTAAATGTTCATTTAAATTCCAAAGCCCATTGTGTTTAGTGGCGACTTCCTTGAATTACTTCATCTCTGAAGCATCTCACCGATATTAGTTTATAGCATAAAACTTTATATTCAAAATAATGTTAAGATGGTTTTCTGATGTTTCTGTTAGTGTTTCACCCAAATCCTTTTTAATTGTTTTTCCTTGACAATATTCAACAGCTTTACGCCATTTTTCGTTTGCAATCGATTTATCGTTTATGGCAACTTGTTGTTGTCGATATTGTTCGAAATACTTTTTGATGTTAATATTGTTTTTGTTTGCTGATTAAATTCTCAGAAAATCAAAGCCAAAACAACAACAACAACAACAACAACAGAAGCCAATAATATTGAGTGCTGCATTCAAAGTCAATACCGCCGCCACCGTCATAACGTGGCTGTGTTGCAAATACGAGTATAAAAGAAAGAAAAACAAAAATTCTCATCATTCTCTCTTACTACTTCATGTTTCTTCATAAGATACTTTCGCATGCATTTGCCGCATTGTACCTATGGTATTCCTGTGCCTCCTTTTGTTGTCCTTTTTGTGGCATTTCATCCAATTTCATTTTCATGCAACTTCTCTTGACCAGCTTTTAGTTTTAGTACAATATTTCAGCTGAACTTTTATTGGTGCACGCACGCGCGATTGCATTAATTCCAATTTAGATGGAACAAGAATGAAGGCGAGAAGGAATCGAAATCGAATTGAGGTGAAACAACAACAAAAATCACACATAAGCCAAGGATCACTGTCAGAGGCGGTGGAGCTCAAAAAACCCAAAAAAAAAAAAAAAAAAATTAAAATAAAAAATAAAATACAAAATATAAAAACCACAATCAAAGCGCAACACTGGCAGATTGAATATGTTGGCTGTGTTGGGAACCTAAGTTCGTAGCGTCGTTGATCGGTTTACCTCAACCTCAACATTTTCTCGTGGTAACTGTGGCGGCAACAATTGCAATACCATATTGGAGGCGATTTTATTGGGCATTGATGCGACACGCCGGTTGATCTTATCGCGATAATCTTGACGCCAGCAAAAAACCAACGAACTAACCAACCAACCAACCAACCAACCGATCCAGTCCCAGCTACAGACTCAGCAGCAGCAGGGGCAACAACAAGATCAGCAGAGACTGCTGAGACGCGCGTTTATGTAAATTTAACAGCTCAGAGTGTCTTCGCACACACACACACACACACACATTTACCATGAAATATCGAGTTTGAGCCCAGTTGAGACCAATGGCCATTGGCAGTCATGGGAATTATCGTTTATAAGATTATGGTGCAACAACAACATCAACAACAACCATAATGATACGCAGGACAGCAGCAGCAGGAGTTAGTCTCTCTGCATCTCCCACTTCACTCTTTACCACATTGTTGGGTGGAGGAATCTGTATCTTTGTATCTGTCGCGAAACAGAGCTGAGGTGTAGCTTTAAATGAATGCTGAACGAATTGTCGTTGTTTCTCACACATTTCTTCTGTCGGAGTTTTGGGCCAACTTCATTTTTTTTTCGCTTTTATTTTTGGTTGCGTTTATTGTTGTTGGTTTTTGTGGATGCTACAATTGTTGTGTGTGTTATGCCGCTCTCACACACATGTGTGTATGTGTGTGTGTGTGTTTTGTGTTTGTGTATCTTTTTTGTAATTTCATTATTTATTGGTGTCAATAAATATTCCGCTTTGCCTCCATCGCCTTCTTCTCATAGTGCTACGATATCTCCAACTGCAACTTGTTGACAGTCATCGTTGATCTCGTATCTTGGTACCATTTCGTTTGCTTTCATTCTTCCTACCCCTCATCCTTAACCATATTCTTATCCTTATCCTTATGGCAATTGTTTAAGCAAACTCTTGCATATTCAAAGTTTATTTCTTTTTTTTTTTTGTGCGTATTTTCCCCTCTTTTTTGTCTTTGATCACCTGCGTTCTTTTGCATTTTCGTTTTCTTTAAAAAATCCACAGTTGATGTCGGTGGGGGGTGTCGAACATTTTGGTCTTGTTCGGCATAAGATTGATGGCTTGTCGCTTTTGCTATGTTATTTCTAATGGGGTCATTAATTTTGCAGCATGCTCCACTCCAAAATTAGTAGTAGTAGTAGTATTAGTAGAAGGGAGCTCTGTCTCCTTAAGTCTTTTTTACTTTAAATTTTTCAGCACTCCTAAAGGATTATTGACATTTTTTTTTTAGTATATTTTGTGCTGCAAATCAACCCTTCTCCTTAAGCTTGAGCCCTTAAAGAAAGTAACTGGCTAAAGAGAAATAAAAAATTAGAAGGCGGCAAAAAGAAAACATAAAGACTACATAATTTAGTAACCGAAACTTGGCCAACAAAAAGCACGTGTTTTCGGTTTTAAGCCATCGATCAGTTAAACACTGCACAGCTGCAAGCTTAAGGATGGTAAGGACCCTTAGCACCAGGTGCTCCTCAACAAAGCACGCACCCCATAAAAGTTTATTTTTTTTTGTAAAATTAAAGTGTCGCTACAGTTCTCAATTGAATATTGGCAAGAAAAGATCAAGATCACTTGTTATTGTTCTACCTACATATTTAGCGCTAGAACTTCTGTTTTTGATTATTAAAAAGATTCATTGCAATTAAATTTGAGTATTATCTTCAAAAGAATTCACTTTATTACTCTACAACTGTTTTATGAACACAATAAGATAATTTTTCAATACTGGAATCTTTAAAGACTAAGGAACAAGGGAATCACAAACGTAAAAAAGCGACATAAAATTGGTGTCCTTAATCAGAAGAGAAGTCATACACAAATATCACCAGGCTTCACTTGTATTATTTGAGTCTAAGCTTTAGATGAAAATTTGAGGTGTGTTTAGTTTCTAGGAGCTGGTTGATAACATCAAATGGTTTAAAAAAGAAAAAAGAGCTACAGAACCATCTTTGCCAACTTCTGATCTTCCAAACATGGTTACAGTTTGTTTGTCTTTTTACTCTGCAATCTTTTATAAGTTGTATTCCAAGTCATTCGTAATATTTTTCTCTTTTCAATTTATCTCAAATCCAAACTATTTTTTATATATTGGATCATTGAAACTTTTATAAGAATTTATCATCAATCAGGATAAAATATCGATAAAGGTGAATAAAGTTCATATTTTTTTTGTCAAATTCAAATTAATTTTGGTAGATTTATTAAGGGGTTTATTCAGTTTATCTAAATGAAAGCCAAAAGCTGATTAAAAAAACTGAATTATTCAATGAAAATTGAAATTTTTACCTCCATGTTACAACTGCTAACGATTTTATTTCATTTATAAAGTAATGCATTGCAGCAAAAGAAAAATTCCTGATGACTCATAGCAGCAGTTAAGAACAACAGCAACAAGAACAGACAGCAACATTATCAGAAACATTTAACGAGCAACAAATTTATTTAATGTGTCTCTTGTGTATAGGTATGATACCTTAAAGCACAATCCTAACAACTTTTTTCTTTCAATCTTAACATATAAAGATAAGGTAAACCTAACCCACACAGCATCAGGTCTCACTCACTCACTCACTTGATTCTCACAAGGGACTGACTACCAACCCAACATCTATCCTTTAATATGGGCAAATAAGGGAACAAGAACACAATCTAAGTGTGTCAGTGTCTGGGTATCCTGTCCGATCGGCCGGATCGGTCTGTTATTGAAACGCTTTGAACGTGTACGTGATAAGAAAGGAGCAACCTTCATTAATTAAATACGCCGTTGATGAAATATGGATGGACTGATGCTGATGATGGTGTTGAGGCGGCGGCATGGTTTAGGAATGAAACTATAGCAAGCAAGCAGCATAGACCACACATATGTATGTATGTATGTACCATTTGTATACATGATCTGGATCATTAAGAATAACGCCATTTTATGAACTCAAGTGTTGTTGTTATTGTTGTTTGAAACACTTGAAAAATTTATCAACTCCGATTTGGTGGGTTATGATGATGTTGCTTTGTGCTTTGAATCTGTCAGCAGTTTAAAGACCCAGGACCAGACTATCATCATCACTTGTCGTACGAGTATGTTCTCGTCATCATCAACATCATCAGCATCAGCTTCAGCAAGTCTTATTGCTTATCGCGAAACACTTTGTCCAGTTGAGATTCGTTTTTCTGTTTTTTTTTTTTCTTTTTAGTATTTTAAGAGATATTTATCGAGTCTTTCGGTGTTGGAGTTTTGGTCTCGTGATGTGGCGCTGACATTTGTCACAAACATAATGACATTGTGTGTGCGTGTGACATGTTGTTGTGTTGTTTTGCTGATATGTATGTTGAGTTATATGGGATGCATTGAGTTCAGCTCGGATTACTAAAGGAAACCCAATGGAAATTATATAGTCATTGTATCGTTGCAACGAAGGCCACCCTGCTTTGATGACGCCCAAAAATAAAGAAATAATTTGATTTGGTCTTTTCCTTTTTTCAGTTTCAGTTCCAGATCTTTATTATGGCATGACATGTTCAATCTTCCTTCTTGCCTTGAGTCAAATTCACTCGTACCTTTTTCACTGCTTCTTCTCTTTACTTACTCTTTTTTTAATATCTTAATTAAATGCAAAGTGAAAGCATTTCTTAACAGCACACAAAACAAAGAAAAAAAAAAGTTTTAATTTCATTTCATTTTTAATTTTCCCACAGGAGCAGTGCCAATCTTACGTTCAGAGACCACCAGAGGATCCAAGTCAATTCATCGAGCAAATAACCAAACCAAACCAAACCAACCTTGCATTGAATGCACCTTTTCTAAAATGTTGTTGATGTTGTTGGCTTGGCCAACCATGGGTGCCTCCGCTGCGGCTCATCGTGGCCGTGGTTATAGTCGCCTTCAGCTGTTTGGACTTGAGTTCAGTTGATTTCAGTTGAGTTGAGTTGAGTTGAGCTGCTTTTGACCATATTAGCATTTAATATATGCGCAAAGTAAACTCCTCCTCTCTTCCTCCTCAACTAAGTCTTAACTTAACTCTCTATATCTCTCTTTCTTTCTTTTGCTCTCTCTCTCTCTCTCTCTCTCTATTTCTCTTCTCTGTGAAGTTAAAGCGCGTTGTGAGGTCTGCTGCTGTTGCGTCGATTGTTGTAGCATGACTTCATGTCTCACTGTTAGTCTGTCTGTCGGTTGCACTTTGCTTCTTCTTCTTCTTCATCATCTCTTCTTCTTATTGTTGTTGTTGTTGGTCTTTTACTTTCTAGTTAGTTAGTTACTGTAAAGTGTTTGTGCAACATTGCCGTAGCGACTTTTGTTGCTGATAACGAGCAACATTGTTGTTGGTGGATTGCTTGTGTGACCATGTTGATGGGAAGAGTTCATACATACATATATGTTTTTGTGTGTGTGGCTGTGTATGTTTGTTGTACGCATTGCATTTTTGCCAAATTTAGTTTATTTTCATCTTCTTTTTGTTATTTTGCTGTTGGTTCACTCCACTCTCTGCTGGTGGTCAATGGCAACAGCAACAGCAACAGCAACATTTAACAAACAATTGTGTGGCCCATCGAAACGGAAAGTTCCCGCGACAACAAAGTCTTCCTTTTTTGATTAACTGCGCTTAAGTATTGCGTGTGGCATTATAAGTTTTTAGTTGTTGTTGTTGTTGTTGTTGTTGTTGTTGTGTTCATGTTGCCATAACAATGCCATGTTACAGGTGATTGCTGCAACTAACGGTAATGTGTTGTTCCAATAGAGAAAGAGAAGAAAGAAGATATCTTTTAAAATTTACATAAAATGATTCTCATGTATATGACTAAGAACAATATTTCTTAAGCTAAATAGATTGAAAGGCAAAAGGGCTTCTTCACTTTGTTTCCTGTCTTCCTTCACATTATTTTTCCTTTATTTCTTCCTATTTTTTTTCTTCCATATATTCCTAGTGACAGACACTTAAAAGAACCAGCAACATCAGCAGGTGTTGCTACTCTTTTACTTTACCAGAAGAAGAACAAAAAAATTGTATTTTATTTTTATTTTTATTTAGTTCAGTTCACGTTAGTCCTGTTGCCTGCTGCCAGACGCGTGTCTTAAGGTATGTATGTATGTATGTATATACTTATGTATAAACGCACAGACACTTTGAATCCTTGCTTAGTTTTTGCTTTCAAAAATACATAAGAAAAAATGAAGGAAAAACGAAACAAGGCAAACAAAATAAATAAGAAAAAAAAGAACGAAGCCAGACAGTGACGCATGCGCGAGCAGCTGTTGCTGTTGGCTTCTTATTGATGATGATGATGTTGATGATAATGATCATACTGATGATTTGGAGTTTTGTTGGCTGCTCGGTTAGCACACTAAAATTGTAAATGCCAAGGATCAACGACTTCTCTTCTCTTCTCTTCTGCACTGTTCCTTTTCCTATGCTTAGCACGTGCTCAGGATATTCAAGTTCAACGAAAACAAAAATATATGAAATTTTATCCCCATTTTTCCACATCTTGCTAGTGATGGCAACAAAAATGATTTAACCAATTAATCGATTAATCGAAAGGAGCGGATATAAAAAGGTCTCTTAGACGATCAGTTCAGTCTCAGTCTCAGTCCATGTTATCGCTTCAGAAATCAAAATGGACTGACAAAATGCTTGTTTTCACACGATCAGTCCAAATCTTATTGCTGTCAATCGTTTCAGGGTTTTTTTTACAACACTGAACACTGTTTGTTTACATATTGTTCATATTTATCTATTTAACTGATGGATATATTTCAATGAGTTCCACAGTAAAATCGTGTTTCGCCATATCTGCATGCATTTTGAAAAGTCTACGACGCTTGTTGCACCTGTTGCATACGATTACTTTTATCGATATATCATCGAAATGAAAGAAATTGTTATAATTTTTTGATCGTTTCGGTTATCGTTGCGGATTTCGAGTCGATAATGGACTGAGACTGAGACTGAGGCTGCATTGACCGTCTAAAAGGGCCTTAATTGCAATTAATCGTTGACAAATTAATCGATTAGTCGTTCGCAAAAGCAAAAAAGAAAATCTTCCGCCTCCAATGGAAAAGTGATAAGCAAAAAAAGGTCCTCCCATTTATTTTCGATTAACCAAATCGAATTAACCGATCGAAACGGAATTTTTTATTCATTTCAAACGTAATTTTCAACAAATTAATCGATGGATACTAGTACTTTTTAGATTAATCTTGCCATCACTACATCTTGCTTGTCATATTCGTTTCATCCCTATCTATCTATGGATGTCATGTTGCCTATCCTAATTTGCTCTTATCCTTCCTAGGTATGTGTTCCTTTCTCTTCCTACCACTCTATTTCTGGACTTCTATCTGGTTTGCTTTCTCCTCTTATTTATTGCAGTTTCTGTTGTGCTCATGTCAATTCCTCTTCATAAGCTGACATAAGGATGCCAGTTAAATAAATGCGTCGTCTTGAGTCAATGTAGGCGCAGGCACAGGACAAACAGGAAGAACTGTGAAGCTAAGCTAAATCGAACCTGAGCGCTGAGAGATGATGAGGTGAAAGAAAACAATTGGGCCATGAAGGAAATAAGGAAATTAACGAATTTCGTTGCCTAATAGGATCAAGGCGAGTGATGGCTTGGCTGATGTCCTTTGTTTGTGAGTTTCTTTATATTTGAGTGTGGCTCCTGCCAAAAAGCAAAACAAGGAAATCGAGCAGCTGTTCATCGCATATTTTGGACTATTCTTTTTTTTTTTCAATACAGGGCATTTTACTCACTGTTCATCTCTCGTGCCTCTTTGTTGTTGGTTTGTCTGATTTTTTTTTGTTTTTTTTTGTAATGTTTGTTTGTTGCCTTGAACTTCGCACATTTTTATTCTCATTTTATTGGATTTGATTTGCTCAAGAAATAAAACAAAAGAAAGAAACAAAAGTAAAGCAAAGTCTGTATATTCAGCTCGACACCATCATAATCATCATCATCATCATCAGCATTGTTATGATCATCATCATCAGCATCAGCATGAACAGATTCATTGGAGGAGCCTCAAACGATGTTGCATAAAAATGCAGCAACAATGAAAGTTTATTGTATGTCACCAACAACTCAATTAAGGCACAGAAGACCATCGATTCGAGTCGAGTCGAGTCGTCGTTGTTGAGAGCGTTGTGTATAATGATCTCAGCTCATAAAATTTAATGACAACGCTTAATTATAAAATCAATAAGAAGCGCCGCAACGCATTGGGTTACTTTGCGAGATAGAATGCGAAGCGATGCAATGTCATGCGCCGCACAACGCGTTCTCCAACACACACAGATGCTATACCTACACTCGGAAACACACACATGTACATACATTCATACATCCAAAACACGCTATCAATAATTTTACGTGTTGGCAAAGAAGGAGGTAAAAAAGGTAAAACGAAAGGAGGATCGAACAACCAACACAATTCAAGAGCTTCACCATAAGTTTGTCAATTTATATACTTATACAAGTATACATATAAACAAACACACACACACACACACATACATATGTGTAGGACCCCGACGATGTTGATGGCCAAATTGTTGATGATAATGATGTTGATTTTGATGATCATGATGACGTTGATGTTGCGTTGCTGTTATTGTTGCAAGTCGCTCATAATGGCGGCAAATGGCAAAAAATGGTGGGAAGATGAGAAAAGACAAGAGAAATAAACCCAACACGATCAGCGCGAAAAGACAAAAATCACGTTAAGCTCAATAAAAATAAAAAAAATGGCAAATATCTTAACGAAATGCGATAAAGTATCTGAAAACATTACTAGTCGCTACAAGTCAGTTAGTCAGTTGGTCGCAACGTTGCACATAACCAAAGGTCACACTTTGTTGAGGTGGTTGAGTTGCTTCGGGTTGCTTTGAATTGATGTTCCTGCAACATGCTGATGGTTGTTGTTATTTTTGGTGATGATCCTCTGCGTAAATTATCTTGAGTAGCGCCAAGTGAGGCATTTAACGCGATCCGATTCAACGCGGATAATATTCGACAGTTGAATGCAAGATTGTAGCTGTTCTTTGCTGGCCTGGCGTGGCCGCACACTTTAAGATTGATATCAAAGTCAAAGGTATCGGAGTATTGGCACTCAACTCTAAATCAATTTTATTTAAGTTGCACTTATACTCACTTATATTACAAAGTTTCTCACTTTGTTTTATTTATACCAGATTACAAGGAAATAAACTGAATTAAAGTTTAAAAGTGAGATTGATTATGTAATGCAAACCAAGAAATCAAGTAGTAGACATTGAATGGAAAATAAATTTCACAAGTTTTGAGAAGAAATTGCTGATGTTATATCTTGTAGTGAAGTGTAGTTGTCATGGAAAAAATTCATTTCCAAATCTCATAAACTGAGAAATTTCTTCTTCATTTCTTCTTGGCCAAGACGATTCTACTTACATAAGATTAAAGTGATCAATAATAATAACAACAAGAGCACTAACATCTTCCTATTGAAGCTGGATAAACGTAATAAAAATGATCATTTTAATACAATTGTTGTATCTATTCAATAGTGATTCAAATGCGTGATCCACCACGTTTTGTAGAATACCCTTCAAAGCAAACATCAAAATTGTTGGGATGACCACAATGTCCTCGAAATGACGTACTCTGTCATCTAGTTTATAAATCATATTGAAAGCACCATGACCCAAACTGATTTCTAATCATCAGTTAAAATGTGTGGTATGAATTTTGCAAATCCTCTTTTTTTTTTTCCTCATTATTAATGAAGCGTTGCGTTCATTTGTTACAAAATCGCATTATTTTTTCTATTATTACGGAAGTGCGAGTTGAAATTTGTCTCCCTTGTCATCTTCTAGCTACACTCTGTCATTCAATAAAACATAAAACTTAAAGCAAAGTTCTGTACCCATTTAGTGCATAAACTTTTAATTGATTTAGTGTTGCTATATTGTACCTTATAGGGAACTCTGATAGCTTAAAAACCAAAGGTTTAGTTTAGCTTAGACGCAGACAGACGAATTACATACTAGTCAACACTTCTGCAGTGTTAACAGTCGGCAATTACACTGTGTAAACTACGAAAACGGTTCATGCGTGCTTTTGAAACGAGTCAATCAACTCATTTTGTTTTATTTGCTTTGCTGATTTATTGACTCGAAACTAAACAATCTCTCGACTCGTGTCTTATCGCATGACTCGTGTCTTCGGGAATGAGTCGGTGTGACTTGGCGTGACTCGTTTCTTCGGGTATGACTCGCCACGACTCGGTATCACACTGTTTTGAAAATACAATAACAAAGCAAATTTGAGAGCGCGAGAGAGGAAATGAATGATATGATATGTGAGCCAAGTGTTTTTCTGCTTCGAATCATTCAACTCACTATCGTGTCGACTCGTGTTTTCTGCTATGATGACTCGGTAGCCCACTGGTTTTGTTAACGAATGCAACTAAATCATTGATTGATTCGTAAAGACAGTGTGACTGACTATTGATAGTGTTGCATGTAGCACATGATTCGTTTTAGCTAGAGAGGATAAATTTATGTTTAGTATTGACTCTTGCAGGTCTGTAATACGTACATACACACAGCGTCAAAAGAAAGTGAACACATTAGTGTTTTGAATTAAAAGTTTTATAATTATGTATTAATGAATACAAAATAAAAAGTTAGTATGCAGAATTCAAGGCTTACATTTTAGGAGTCAATTTCAATTTAAAGTGTAAACATAATCAATACACAACCAAAAATTATTCACATTAATTAAAAAAAGTCCAAATTTTACGCGTCAAAAAAAAGTGAACACTTTTCACTTTTATTTTTCTTTTTTTCTATATTTCGGGGAATAACCTAATTTTTTATGGAAATCGATTTTTACTCATGTTCTGTGTCATGTTAAATGTTATTTTGAGTGAAAAAAAAAATATTCTTTACCATGGGAAATCAAACATCTAGTGGCACTCGAAAAATCATATTAGAATTACGAGAGAAAGGCAAATCTTTGCGTGAAATTGCCGAATTTGTATGCAGGGGCCCTAGCACAATATGTATGTATGTAGGTCTATTTGACTCTCCTTGTCTTGATAATACCTACATTTCATTTTAAAATACATATAGAATTTTGAGCAAGAATAGTCCTTAAACAAATTTAAAATTATCATTTTAGATATTTAAAAGTCTCGTTCTAACTGCAGCTTCTAGTCCTGTTTGGCAGTTGAAATTTTTCAGTTTTCAGTTTTATTTTTAGTATTTTTTATTTTCGTTTTGATGCTGCCAAAAGTCTATCATTCAAAAGATTTTATATGTAGTTAAAGCGATCTTTATTTTATTTTATATTTGACTGGAACTTTCTATTTGTTTTTTGAAATGAATTTTATTTTTTTCTGTTTGCTTGTGAGTTTTTGACTTTAATTCAATAGAATTCATAATATTGAGGATCCTCTTTTTAATTCATATTCAATTTCATACCTGCAAAATATTGTTTTTTTTTTTTTTAATTAAAATTCTTTGTTCTCTATTTGGTTTCTGATTCCAATAGAAATTTACTGTCACAAATTTTAAATTGATAGGAATTAACAATTTGTTATATTTTCTGGAATTGTGTTAATAAATCAAAGTCAATATCTTTACAGCACCTTAACTACTTCTTTTTAAACATTAAAAGTGCTGAACACTTTCCATTTGAAATTGTGAAATGTTCTATTTTTTTTGTTTTTGATTTTATCAGTTAGATTCTCTTTTTGGTTTTTTTTTTTAATAGTTATTTATAATTTTTATTTTTCTTATTAAAAAGTTTAACTCGAATTTTGATTTATGTCCAATGAGTTCCCATATTATGTATGTTGACTTTTGCAGTAAGATTTTCCTTCCTTACATATTCGAACTAGAGTTTGATTTTGGTTTTTTCAATAAATTTTATTTTTTTTGTTTTGCTTGTGATTTTTTGACTTAAATTCAGTAGAATTCAGAATAGTCCATACCCTCATTTTAATTCATATTCAATTTCATATTTGCAAAATATTGTTTTTTTTTTTAATTAAAATTCTTTGTTATTGTGTTAATAAATCAAAGTCAATATCTTTGCAACACCTCAACTACTTCTTTTAAACATTAAAAGTGCTGAACACTTTCCGTTTGAAATTGTGAAATGTTCTATTTTTTGTTTTTGATTTTATCAGTTAGATTCTCTTTTTGTTTTTTTTTTTTAATAGTTATATATGATTTTTATTTTTCTTATTAAAAAGTTTAACTCGAATTTTGATTTGTGTCAAATGAGTTCCCATATTATGTATGTTGACTTTTGCAGTAAGATTTTCCTTCCTTACATATTCGAACTAGAGCTTGATTTTGGTTTTTTCAATAAAATTTATTTTTATTTTCTTTTTGCTTGTGACTTTTTGACTTAAATTCAGTAGATTTCTCCTTCAACTTGCTGGATTCTTTACGGGCAATAATATCTGATGGTAAGATAACTGAATTCATTACTTGCCCATCACCCATGGCGGAATTTTTCTTTGGTGGATTGTGGGTGTACCTCTGGCGTGTCACTGGGTATGGTTCATTGAACTCTTGTATAACAGCACCGTCTATGACATTCGACGTTTGTTTTTTTTTTTTTTAAATTTGTTTGGCTTTAAATCCTTTCCGTTCTTTTTAATTTTTTAATCTGGATTTTTATTATTGTGCGACTGATTCGTTGTTATAGTTTTGTGCCACTTATCATAACAGATAAATGCAATTTAAATTTTTTTGTTCTGAAATGCAAAGATATTGGAAGTTGGTTCCTCAGCTCCGTTGGCTCAGAGGTTAGTGCGCTGCGCTGACATCCCAAGAGTCTTATGTCTACATCAGTGTAATATACATTTGACGATGTTATTATTATATTGGAGCTATTTAGATAAATATAATTGAAATGTCTCCGTGGCATAGTGATTAGAGAGTAGGACTTTTAAACTAAGGGCGTGGGGTTCGAGTCCTGTGCTGGGCATATTTTTTTTTATTTTGGAAGTGAAACAAAGGGCAAATACAATATCGAAGTGAAACTTCTAAAGTAGTTAGTCAATCAAAAATGTAGAATAATGTAGTGTTGTATTGTTTCAATACAAAAAGAGTTATTTTATTTTTCGGTCATTCAGCCACTTGTTCGTACGTTCTTTCGTAAAGTAAACACAATCAGTAAAGCATTTTTTATCCCTCTCATACTCATGCATAAGCATTCATTCTCTACGCTGCAGACGAGCCCGTACAAGACGAAGCGCATTGTTTTGTGCGTCTCCCCACTACGTCTCTGAAGCATCATCACATTTTGATTTTCGTCACATTACATTTTCTAATTTTTGGGTTTACCTCCCTTCGCTAAAAGAAGTTTCACTTCCATATTGTACTTATGAGGATGAGGCACACTACTTAAATTTTTTTTGATATGTCAAAGCTGAACGTGCACCAAAGAGGGCCAAGATGGGATTATTGTCCAACAACGCTATGCCGACAGTTTTTTGGTCAAACAATCACCGACAAATATTATTCAAAGCTGTGAGACTGATTCAGCATTGATTTGACCGCATGTTCTCCAAATTTAGCCCTCTGCAACTATTTTCTGTCTTCAAACCTGAAGAAATGGCTCGGTGTTAAGAGATTTTGGTCGAATGAAGAGGTCACCACTGTCCTATTTTGAGGACCTTAAGAAAAGTATTTTTTGGAAGGGATAAAAAAAAAATGGAAAAATGCTGAACTAAATGTATCGAGCTATAACAGGCTATTAAATTGAAAAATAAGAAAATTTCGGGAAAAAATTGTATTTTTATCTATTTTGCAAAGACTTAGTGATGATCGACTCTCTTAAGATGTTTCTTCCTTTAAAAAACTTTAAATTTGGTTTTGCCTAAAATGTGTTTATTTACACATCTTCTTCCTCTCTGCATGTCAGTTTCTATATTGATGAAATTGTTTTGTGATTTTATTTGGTTTCTATGAAAACCTCAATTGCGTGTGAAATCTCAAGTGTTGAAAGATACAACCCCGAGGGTTTGGTTGCTTACTTTTGTTTTCATCATCTGCACTGTCTTTACGTTCGATCAAATATTGTCAAAATATTTCCAATATTTCAAAGGAATTTGAAAGGAAATTATTATAAATTACGCAATAGAGTAATAGAGTTTAAAGAAACAACGTAAAAGGGATGGTATTATTCATTATTATCCTCTTATTAAGATTCACATTAGATTACGTGACTTCTGTTCGTGTTTTGTTTTATATTTATATTTATATATAATTGTACAATATTAGCCCCTTCATATTAAATACCAACAAAACATGACCGTAACCAATGGAGACCACACCTGCATAAAGATCTTAAGGTCTTAAATAAAACACGTACTAACCCATTTATCGCTTTGGCATGATAATCAGGTCACTTATAGTAAGAACACGTTCGTGCAGACATAGATACTCGTATATAGTATCTCTGGTAGTTCTTCTATACACAAGAAACACGCACGGCAGCTGTCGGAACTTAAATAAGCCTTAGTCTGGTTACAGGAGCCATCATATTACTAAAATCTTTGACTTACACCATAAATTGACAACAAGACGTGCATGTTCAAGGACATCTGCAAGTATATGGAATGTTTTAAGTTGAATATCTTGTACAAGTGTCTAAGAATTGAACTGAACAACTGTCCAACTCCATGGGGACCACCATGTAAAGGCACACAATCACTCACTCTCTCTTTCTGAAAGAAAGAAAGAAAGTAACTAATAGAAAATATCCGTCATCTTAGTCTCACACACTCAAATACTTTCTACATACTTACTCGTATATTCATAGACTAGTACTAAATATGAATCAATGTCAGATGCGTACAAAGACACAGCGTGCAGTCTTTACCTATGTAACTCCCGTCGCCGGCACCATCAACCGACCTAAGCGAGTGTATTGCCACAAAGAAATAAGAAAAGAAATAAAACTTCATTCATAAGATTTACTCGTTCGAAGTCATTGATTGAATTCGAACAGGAAGACAAATGGAGTTCAAACAACAACAACAGCAACAACAACAACAATAACAATGAATGACGATCAGCTTAGACCTCCGAGTTCCTAGAAAATTGAATTAAACAGCCCAGTAGTCGTTCGGTTGGTCGTTCGGTCGAGGTAAACGCGTACGCAATATCAGCGGATAATTGAGCCTAATAGGATTTTAAGTGCGTTCGCATACAAATTGCGCTCCCACTGAGCGTTAACAAAAACCGATCAATGAATTCAATGACTGACTGACTGACTGAATGAATAGAATGGAATAATGAAAGAATGGAAAAAGTGCAGGAGAAGAGAGAAAGAGAAGCTGTGTAACGGAAGAAGCCTAGAAAGGGAGGGAGCAAACAATATTTAGGAAGGAAGCTGAGCATGAGAGTTTTCAGTTCGATTGAAAATCTACCGCAACGATAGATAGATAGATTGTTAGACTTAGGGACAGACATTCCAATGAATAGATGAATGGTATGCTGAACGTACATAGCTATAGATCCGTTCCGGTCATTAAAAGTACCGTCTTTCCTTGTACAGAAATACAAGTAGTAAGAGTGAAGAGAAAGAGAAGAGAAATTATATATAAATAAACCTTGATGATGAGTCAGCTGACTATGAATTTACAATAATTCCGACTGACTTTATTTTTATTTGTTGTTCAGCCAAAGTAAATTGTGCGTATGAATAATAACAATCACAATGTGGATGGATTGAAACCAAGTTGAAGGCACGTACGGATCGGAATGGAACGGAAGAGTGTGTGTGACTGACTGACTGACTGCAGCTAAACGGGAAAAGATAAATAAATATAGGAAGAATGACCTGCTGCGCAGACGCACACACACAGCGACAGCTTAAACAGAATTATAATAAATAGAAGAAAAGATGCAGAGAGATAGTTGTCTAGTGGTAGATTGGTAGATGTTGTTGTTGGTCTAAGGGCTTATGACGCTCTAAAGACAATTAGCCAAGACAATGAAAGACGGACGGTGAATGGCTGGGCTGCACAAAAATGTGTACTAGATAAAGTTGTCAGCTGATCAGACCAACGATTCTTTTAGATAGACAGACAGACAGATAAATATTTTAGAGCGAATAATGAGGGGAAACAAATTAAAGAATGAATAATTGGGTGAGAGATTGTTGGTCCAGGCACAGATGCAATGTAATGTAATGACAGATGAAATTGTTCCGGTGCAGCGGCTGTGTTTGGGTGACCAGATTTGACTTAGTGTGTTTGAAGTGACTGAAAGATTGTGATGAAGAAAATGAGGCGGCTGTAATTGTTTGCTGGAAATAAGATTTCATTTATTTATTATTAATTGTCGGTAAATAGGTGATGACAACGACAAATGTGAAAGAAACATTTTACAAAAAAAAAAGAGAGAGAGAGAGGGGAACGAAAAAAGGACATATTTGTTTATAGGGAAAAGGGAGTGATAAAAGAATACCAACTTTATGTATTTTATTGTAGTTTAAACAAAAATAAAGGAGCCGGCATCCAATTTAGACAAGATCAAAAAGAAATGTCGGTCCAAACCGAGCAAAGACAATCTGATGATGATCCATCGGTATTTGAGCATTGTTTTGGAACACATAGCAATCACTTCTGTATCGATGATCTACAGTGATTAGTGCATCAACATCAGTAGATGGTCAAAATGATGCTGCTTGCTTTGTTGAATCCCAGAAAGAAGCAAATCAAAACAAATTCTTTATGTCTTTACTTTGCCGCCTCCATCACCAAACCATCAGCAAAATTTAAATCGAATTCGTCTGATTTTAGGTATTTTTGGAGAGATCAATTTCCTCTCCCCTATATACTTATGTATTTATATTGTGTGTCTTCAAACATTTGAGTTAATAGTGATCCTTGGTTGAATGCTTGCTTGCTGATATGCATAAATCATCTGCATAAATTTTAAACAAAATCTTTAAGGTCTATGGAATTTCTTTTGTTTTATTATCTGACTGCATGTCTTTCTTTCTCTTACAGGTAGTCTGTCTCTTAGAAAGGCATCAAAATCCTGAATCCACTGCCATGGGCTTGGGAATTATTTTTTTTTTTTGTTAAGGTTCTCTTAGGAATGATTTGGGCGTTTAATTTATGAACGCAAATGACTTGAAAATAAGTTGTTACCGGTGTCTCATTAAGTGAAGAAGCCATTTGAAGTTCATTTCAATTTCTTTCTATATTGTAAATATTTCTTTGCTTCCAGTTTTATTTAATCAAGTGGACATAAAGGCAGATGTTGTTCCCTGTTTCTTTCAATTGTATTCAGTAAATAAGTATGCATTTGGTATGACAAAACTCAACTCAAATATCATTAGTTACAATTCTCAAGTACAACAACATGGAAACATATTTACACTGTAATCAAGCCTAACAAGGCTAAGAGTAGAGGAAACAGGAAGATTGGCAGCTGAAGTCAGAATAAATTTGCTACATTATTTGTACAAGTGATAGAGACCCAACGACGATGACGCGTGACTTGCAGATTAGTCCAGCTAGCTAACTTTGTAGACTAGGAACTTAAGTCCAGCATCAACAACAACAACTTGTTCACTTAGATAAGCGCCATTGGTATTGGTAACTGCTGGTCGTCTTGCTAACCATAGACGCGTGCGCAACCAATAACTTCTGGCAAGAGAAGCCTTTTCTAAGAGTTCTTAAGGTCTTCTCCTTTGGTTATTGTTTTTTTTCCTCATCTTCGTAAAGTTCGCCGATGCTTTATTGCCACTTGATGCCACATCAAAGCGCCTCAGTTACCGTTATATGAAATCACTTTTAATTTCAATAACTGGACAAGGGACGAGATTGGATCAGGCTACTGCTTCTGCCACTCAACGCTTCATCGAACGCACGAAATGTTTGCAGTTTGCAACGTTGAACGTCTGCTGCTGCTGCTGCTGCTAATGATGTTGATGTGGCAATGATTTTGCGTTTTGGGCGCAGAAAAAGTCTCGTATTTCAAATGTACCCCGAAAAATGAAGAAATACACAAAGAAAGAATGGGAGAAAGAAAGAACGACCGAACACATAAAGACATCAACTAAATCAATAGCGACAACTTTTTGTCCAGCAGTAGCCCCGGCCCAGGCACAAAGCCGACAATTCTTCGTGTTTAAATAGTAGCAACGCAGGGCAATCAATATTTTTTGTGGCAATAAGATTAATAAAATTAGTAATCAGTACGCTAAAATCAACAAAATCAAAATCATCATCATCTTTATTATAATGATGATCATCATCTTGATCTGTGTGGATCGCATAGCAAAAAAATAGATAGTAGTAGCCACAAATCGCAGATTAGAGAAGTGAAATAAAGCCTTTACAAATGATTGCTGAAACTAATGATAGACTGTGCTCAAGGTCCTCACGATCAAGATATTTCTCTCTCTATGTGTGTGTGTGTGTGGTCTGTTGGTATTGGACAAGTTGAGTCAGACTTCAGATTCAACTTCGTTAAGCTTCAAGATCAAATAAACTAGATAAAATCAGGCAAGCAGACATCATCAGCATCACCATCAGAATCATCATCATTATAAACGAATTCATGTGCGATTAACAGCTCAAAGTTAGCGCCAGTTAAAGCCAAAATCGAATAGTTTGTTTTTTTTTTTTGTGGTTGTCTAAAATATGAAGAGAACTGTGAAACTGCGAAGAGAGAATATAACTTTACTTATGTTTTTATTGTGAATCTTCTCCTAGGGGACATCAAATGGACAACTGAAAGTTCTGCAACTTGTGATTCTACTACATTTATTGTCTTTATTTACATGAGACTTCACTTTTCTTTGGTTTTTATTCTGCTCTACTCAGAATCTTTTTAGTACTGGCGGCGGCGTGCTTTTAACGCCCAAATATGTTGTCAACGTTAAGGCTTATCAGGCGTGCCCAATATAGACACATTCGTTCGATCGCTCGTTCGAATCTGTGCTGCTTCTCCAGCTTCTTTCTTAAGCGTGATGTTTGTTGTGGTAAGTCGAAACCCGAAAAAGGGCAATTTTTGAAATCATATGCCGACAATAAGACAGACAGTATAAGGACGAAGAAAATACATTACAGAGAGCATAGGGCTTTTTCATTGAATGTCGAGGTCGTTGAGTTGAGCACCATCTGAACTGATCGGAGTGGAGGATGACGATGACGACGACGACGACGACGACGACGACGACATTCTGGCATTGTTCTTTGCACCCAAGCACAAGGCATAACTACTGTCGCTTTCGCACTTTGCTTATTGTTGCAACAATGACAATATGGATGAGAATGTGGATGATGGTTGACAACGAATGTCTAAACGACGGTGGGACGACAATGAGACAGAACACAAACAAAATAAAACGAAAAGAAAATAAGCATTTTTTGTTCTTCTACTACTACTACTACTACTACTGAACAAAACTTATTTAGAATTCGTTTCGATTCGATTCGATTTCATTGGGAGACATGGTCGAGACGGGAAATGGGAAACTTCCAAATGCCACAACAACAAGAGAATATTACTAAGGCATCATCATCATCATCATCATCATCATGTTATGCCGGGCTACGTGCAATTCGATGGCATGAATCGGGTAAGTATTTGTTTGACCAAAAAGGTGTCGCTGATTGCCTTTAAAAGCGGCGCTTCGGCCCAAATAGTTTTATTCTTTTTTGGCCTAAACAAAGCAGCAGAAGCAGCAACAGCAACTACCAACAATTGTTACTTTGCCGCCTTTATAAAATATTAAGACTATTGCTACTGTTGGCGACACGTCTGGCATTCCAACAGCAGAAGGGCAGCTAAGCATCTTTTGCCGCCGATCGGTGCATTCAATCGAATTCAATTGTTTTTGGCAGTCAAAAGCGAATATAAACGAGAAGAAAACAAACAAACAAAGAAGAGATAGAGAGTGAGTGAAAAAGATGTAAAAAAATTGGTAACAAAAACCAAAAAAAAAAAAAAAAAAAAGAAAAAGTTGTATTAAAATATAAAATAGCCACCACGTTATTGTGGACAAAGACCAATCGACGACAAACCAACTAAAAAGTTGTCCAAAATAAAGCCAACGAAGATAAAACCATGTTCAGGATCAAGAAGCTGAGATCTGCTCTCTGGATAGGTGACAGTCTCTTATTGTTGCTCTGGTGCAATGCGATTTAAAGTGGCGCATAATGCACTGTAAAAATATAGAACAAAATAAAATTTCTAAGTATTTTCGTGTCCAAGATAAGAAGGAAAGTAAGATGCGTTGTCATATGAGGAAAAGGGTACGGCCTGAGGAAAAGGGCTCTAAATAACTAAAAAGAACCTCGAACTCAAATCGAAATCCCAATAAGAAGGAAGAACCAAGATCAATTTATGTTCTCCCTTTCAACGAAAGCCGTGTGTAAAAGCAATAGTGAGGGGAGTCATTTAAAATTTATCAGGAGATCGGAATCGTAGTCATCATTATACCAAAATACATCAACTTACATGTGTGGAATGACTCAATTAAGTTTCCAGTTGTCCTATCTTGTTAATTGCTGCACTAAAAACCATTTACAATCCAAGAGTCTTGAATCAAGTTGTGAATGAAGTTAAATAAATTTAATACTTGTGTGTAATAAAAATCGCACTTCAATATTGAAGATTACCTCCTCCTCAGTAATCAGAATGCTAAAAAGATAATCGAGATAAGAACTAAACTGTGTTTGCCTTTGCTTAAAACAGAAGCTTAGTAAGAAGTAACCAAATTGTATCAGACAGAAGTACGTATATGTTAGTTCATGACTCTGCTACATCCAGACAAGAAAAAGAAATAGATGGAGACAGAGAGTCAGTCAGTCAGCCAGGCCAATAATGCGAAGCAGCCAGCCTAACGAGGCGCTTAACGCATTTTACGATTACGTGAAGTTTATCGGAAGCATTCAACCAAATTGGGTGGCCAAAAATGAAATCATTAACACCTAAGATAATAAAAACGAAACGAACGAAAAAGAAACGCAAACGAAAAACAAAACAAAATACAAGATAAAGACCAAACCAATATAAATACGTTCAAAAAACACACCAAATAAACTAAAAGGGTTTTTGTTTTTGGGATTTTTGGTTTTGTTTTTTTTTTTGGGCAGCTATGACGCCTATAGTACCCCAACGCCAGCTACAGATATAAGCGTTTCGAGTACCAGCTTCACATCAGCAGCTTCTCCAAAAACTTCGTTGCCACAGCATCAATGAGCGTAAGGAATTTTTATGCAGTTGTGAGCCTGGAGCAACGAAGTAGGCATCTTCTCTTCTTCTCTTAACCAGAAGCATACAATATACACTGTGTACTCAAGATACGATTTCATACCAAATAAATACAGATACACAGATACAATACGTCTATATACCATTCACTCCACTGGTACAGTGAAACTGGAATGCGATTCGAAATGTAAGAGGATCTCTGTAAAAATTTTGCCGCCGCCAAAAGTCAGTAAAGTGAAGATTTCTATCTTTTCATGGGAGGTTTGCCCATTTCAAAATCTGCACAAAAAATTAAACAAAATTCGAAAAGCGAACACCAGAAAAAATATTGTATATATAAAAATAAAGGAACCAAAAATATCACACAAAAAAAAAAAAAAAAAAAAAATACAGAAAGAGCAACGCAATGAAGATGAAATGAATGAACCCATGATGGTGAGGATGAGGATGATGGTGGTGATGACGATGATGATGATGATGGGGAGCCAAGAGGGGTCTTTAGCCGAAAATGGCAAAACAAGGCAACGAAGCCGACACAAAGCCAATTAATTTATTAAATTGAAGTATTGGACTGAGTGAGTGAGTGAGTGAATAACTGAGTTCGAGCAGAGTGGTTAAGGTGGTGGTGGTGGTGGTAGTACGAGTAATAGAGGATACTACTACGGACGCTATGTGTAGTTACTGCTGCTGCTGATGATGATGATGATGATGCTGCACGTAAGGAATTTTGGCGACAGTCGCCCAAAGGGAAATATTTGGTGATGATGGTAGTAGCTCCATCACTTTACAAAAAATATCTGAAAGTAAAGCAAATCTTGACAAGGAAACTGAAAATGAATTTAAGTCTGTCTGATTCTTGGAGTTAGCGAAGATACTAAATTTGGTACCAATTTACTTCAAAATTAAGCATTCTCAATATCAGTAAACGCATCATCATTATCATTATCATTATCATTAACATTGACTGACATTGAGTCTGTGTGATTCTGATTCTCAATTCAAGCTCAATATGTCAGAGAAAGAGATAAAAAGAAAGGAAGACGACATAATGGGAGAGATATAGAAAGAGAGGGGGGTTACTGGGAAAGAACTGAAGCCTTGCAACATGTTGTAAAAGTGCAAAACTAATGGATTTCGTTCATTTATTTTTTCATTACAACTTCGTCTGATCATTTTCATATGGTCAACAGTGGGTTTCATTAACCCTACTCTTCTCCCTTGTTGTTGCCATCATCCCATTAATAGCTCCAACAACAGCAACAACAACAATTGCAAGTCAACGAACGAACGAAGAAGCGAACAATTGTTGGGGACTGACTGAAGACTCACCGCATCTTGGTTTTGGTGACTTGACGACGACGACCACGACGGCGGCGGCTTCTCTCTAATATGCACATATAGTAGTAGTATGTAGTATGTAGGTATAAACCTCAGTTGATATATTGTGTCCATGGTTATTTTGGTTTCGCCGCGACAAAGATCTGTTTATTATATAAAAAAAGTTGAAGTGTGGCACAGTAAACGCTGCCGGAGTAAGGGCAGCATAGTAACAGAGCATCACCATCTCCGCATCAACAGAAGCATCAGCAACAGAAAAAGCAAAAGCAAAAAAACCAAAACAGAATCTGCTGATCTTGAGATCTGATAAGAAAATGATAAAAAGGTAGACGCCAGTTTTTAATTTGATTGGAATGGAATTTTTAGATGATTGCAAAGGCAGACCATTGCCGTTGGTCGCCAGTTGCCGCCACCACCGCCGCTTCTTACTAGTTGGTCATTTTGCAATATATTCATACGAGTATGTAGTTAGTTAAATTGCAACGACTTATTAAGGGCACTACATTGTATAAGCTTGAAATGATTCTGTTTCTTACAAATAAATGAAAATTCTATAGAACATTGGGAAATTGGGAATTGATCTTTTCAAATTTAAAAGTTTCTCCGTTTTGAATTTTTACTTCTTCTCAGACTTTAAAATTTTGGATATGATCCTATACTAATTATTATTTCAATGCAGTGGCGCATTTTGCCTAGTGTAAATAGCAATTTAGTGGCAGCCGATGACCATAGGGCTAGAGCAGGAATGACAAACCTTTATTGATCACGGATTTTATTTAGGAATTGTAATTTGCACAATAACATTCCTACGCTAGAAACCTCTTTTTTTTTTTATACAAAATTCGAGAGCACCCCTATATTAATCTATTAGAAAGGTGGGATATACAAGTAAATGTGCCTCTACAGAATAAAATCAAATAAAACGAGCAACGAACACATTCCATTGGCAAATTTGCATCTTGCGGATCGGCTGTCATTCCGTTTCACAAACAGAGACGGCGGTGGTTGCGACCGCTGTCCGACGCCAGAAAATATACCCATACATTTATAAAAAATAAGAAACATAGCCAAACGGGAGGTATTTAGGCTCGACGCTTACTCAGATCGGTTTAGCTCAGCTCAGCCGAGATCAATTCAATGGCTTGCCGGTTAGTTGTCGGCCCAAATCAGATGCCAGGCACCTTTTGGTGTTTTACTCGTCGCTCTCATGTCGTCGTCGTCGTCGTCGCAATATGTCTTGCCTCTGTTGCCTAAAGAAAGGATCTTCTTCTCATTTGGTTAGAATGCGAAAAAAAAAGGAAAAATGTCGAGTTTGCTGCCGGCTGTTGAAGCTTAAACTAAAGCTAAAGCTGGTGCTGGTGCTGCTGGGAGTTGGAGTGGAGGTGCGCTGCCAGCTACCGCCACCTTTATTTATTTCATCTCATGCAATAATTTTTGTAGTTAACAAGTTTTGGCGGCATCGTTAGCGTCTTCACACGCTTCGCGGGATATCAACACCATTTATTGCCGTTTTGGTATCTTTTTTTTTTCTTTCAGTTTTTCTTCTCTGTTTTGTTTTGTTTTATTTTGTTGTATTCTGTGCCATGGTGAAGCGATCTTTTGCTGCTTTCTTGGTTTATTTACTGTTTTTTTTTTCAACTCATTTTGTTTTTGTTTTCATTTTTATTTTAAGCTTTTGCTCTTCATTTTGCGCTTGCGTTTTTTTTTTTGCTGTTGTTATTACTCTTCGTTGTGGTTTTATCTCGGGCTCTCATATAAAAATCGATTGGATTCCCGTGAAATTGATAAGTCAAGTTACTTTTGCGCTCGTGTGGCCAAGATTGGACAGACACGCAGACAGACAAACGATCACATAGACATCAAGACAGACATGGAGAGACAAATGAACTGATGTAGGGATGGCGGCGGCAGTGAGGGTGAGAGGGAGTATTCTTTCGTATATAGCATCCACCAAATGGATGGATCGCGGTTTTGCTGCTGATGTTGCTGCCATCGTAAATTATTGCGTTGACTAGTTTTCTACATTAAAAGGCAGACGCCACTAGTCGAAAGACTAGACTGCAGACACCTTGAGAGATATTCAACACTCATTCTAGCATCACTTAACTAAGCTTAGGTTAGCTTAGCTTGGCTTGGCTTGCCTTGGCTTGTCTTGGCTTGGTTTGGCTTGTAGAGTAGTCGTCCACAGTAGTGTTAAAATATTCGACCACCTAGGGTCCCATTGGAATTTATTTGGTCGCAATTTGAAGCATTCAAACGGCGTCCATTAAATTCAATTCTTGCGGTTATGAGAATCTGTTGCTTCCACTTCCACTTGGTGGTTATCATCATCATCAGTATCATCATCATCTGATCAGAGAAAAGATTGCTACGAAAAATTTCGAAAACTTGGAACTTTTGGCGCTAATTGATATATTAAGAGAATTTCATCGTCATCATCATCACCATCATCATCATCATTACCATCATTATGACCATTTATGTATATATGCCGATGTTGTTGTTGATTGAAGTTGTTGTTGTTATTCTGTTGCCTTATGACTCATTTATAGATTTTGTTGCTTTAACTATTTTCAATTTAGTTTGAGGTTTTTCCATATTTTTGCCTCTTTTTTTTTTTTATTTTTTTTTATTTTTATGTCTGTAAAAATTGTTGTAAAATAAAAGAAATTCATGCTATTTTTAACTTGTCGCGACGTTTCGTCTATTTTTGTTACCATCATCGTTCTGGTTGCTATAGTTGTTGTTATTGTCTGGAGCGACAACGACTCCCAACTCTGGAGAAATGCAAATGGAGAGGCATTTTTCGTTGTTTTGCCTATTAACTATGAGTTTTTCTAGAGTGTCTCGTCCGAATCACGAAATAAGCATCGGGAGTTAATTACAAGACTTTATTTTTGGCATAAATAATTTTATTTTGCTTCACCTTCTTCGTTCTTTTCTTTTTCTTCTATTTATATTTTATTTTTCCCTCTATCTACATATTTACTTATTTTTGTTATTAGGTAAGGGAATAATTTGTAGTCTAGTGTTGGATGGAACAGATGTACATGGGTACATATGAGTTTTAATGTTGAAGTATAGAAGAGTTTTTGAGACAGTCAAAGACATTTATGTGCTGCAAAGAAAATATTCTTTACTTCATTACTTTCCATTTAAGATTTTTTCCGGCTTACTAAGCTCTTCGGGGAGCCGGGTAGCAAAACTAAATAAAAATAATAATTAAAAATCAATTACTGTGCATTTGTCTCGCATAAACTCGAAAGCTGCTCGACCGATTTAAATATTCTTTGTAATTGTTTCATTTGTTTTAATACTGGGGTTGTTTAAGAACCAAGAAAATTCAGAAAGACCAAAAGGAATAGACGAAAAATCGAACAAAATACAATAGAATCAAAAGATATGTGAATTTAAAAACAATCGTCTTTGTCAAAAATCTCTTTATAAGTACATTTTACATTTATGAGTATTTTGAGAATTGATTTGGTCAAAAGAAATTTAATTACCATTTGCAAATATTCATTTATTTTATTTTATTTATTTATTATGACAAAATACTGTCAAACTTAAAAATAAAAGCTTTGAACATAATATGTGATATTAAGACAAAAAACGAAAAACATAATTAATAACAAAACAAGTGATTAGAGCTAGTCTTAAAACAATTTTAATTACTTAAAATTAAACGTAAGATAATATATAAGAAATCCTACCGTCTCTGACCCGTTAGAGGTATTTTTTCAAGCTATGCCCCTACTCACAGGCAATTGTGGTTAGAGAGAGAAGGGATGTGAGAGCAATGTTCACTTCATCTGGTAGCAGTTCATTCCAGTTCCCGAAGCCAACGAAGGACGATGATGTTAAGCGCAGAGGGCGAGATCTCAGGCGAGAGGACGTGACCAGCAAGACTTGAGAATTTAGTTTGAGGATTATAATATATTGTAGTTAAGTTTTCAAGGTATGTCCAACAGGTTTGTCATATAGGCATTTAGTCAAAGTCAGTCAAATGTCCGGGAGCTACTTCACATGCAAACCGCACTGATGTCCAGTGAGCAACAGAAATGAATATGTCCATATATCCATATTCAAATTAATAAGGTTTATAGGGTCAACCAATTGGTAACCAGAAAATATTTGTGAAGGGATTGCAGGACATCGTTTGCTTCTAGTTTTAAATGGAAACGGAATAAGAAAAGTGTTTCATTGGAACTTATTTTAGTATATTTTTTTTACTAGCCTAATAGTTTGTATGGTTTTATTCTCTGTATTCACTTCCCATTCCTTTTCCAATTTCTATTCTCCCATCCCATCATCTCCTTTCCCCTTTTTTCTTCCCTTGTTTTTCCCTTAACAGGCATCACAATGAGCCGTAAGGCCACTGGGGGAACTCGCGTGTATCCGTGTGTAGCCTGTATAACCTAACATAACCTAACTTTCTCTATATTCCCATTCTCTCCCGTAGTGATCATAATCCATTGCCTAGAAAATGCAAATTTTGACTTCATTTATTTGAATATGTACATTGAATTTACTCAAAAATATTTAAAACTCTATGAAAATTTTTATACAAGTAGATATCTTGAACTTCAATAAACGTTTGCATGCGATAGAAATGCTACTCACGGAAAGAACAAATGATAAAAAATTTGTCTCATAACCAAATTGTATGCAAACCGTTCTGAAAATATTTGGTTGCTGCTTTGTTTGTTAGTTTGTTTACTCATTCATTGCTCCCTTTTACTCCTCTACGTTTGATATGCCCCATTTCTCGTAGACTTTGTCATAGCTCATTGTCATGTTATCCATAGCCAAAAGGTTATCGTAGTTATTGTATTTTTGATGCAAACTGTCTGTCTGTCACTCACTTAACTCAGTCAGAGAATTGATAAGAAATGTCATTATCAGTCAGCATCATGAATGCACACTCTCACTAGTCCACAGCTAATCACTCTCACTGTCTTATATTGTGTTTTACTAGTAGTACAATTTTTAATCTCTCTTTTTCTCTCTCAAAATCAACAATCAACCATTTGTTAAGTTCACGTGCTGCTTATCATAGATAATTTTTATTGTTGTTGAATTTGATTTTCTTTGACACTGATTTTTACTTAAACAAAATATATATTTATTTACTTATATTTTGAAGGTTATTTGTTTTTATGTCATATGAAAAATTGTAACTTTTGTTTTTTTGTTTTTAAACTCATTTAAAATTCATTAGAAGGTGTTAGAAGATACATTCTTGTACCATGACAGACAACAAACAATTAAACGACAAAATATTTAATTTTATATCATTTTGACTTATCAAAGATACAAGATTTTGTTTAAGTATTAAACTGAAAAACTTAAAAACATATGCTTAACTACAGAAAAAAAGAAAGAAAGGAAGGAAGGAAGGCAAATCCAAACGAATGACAAATGTAAGTAGTCTTTCAAAAAGAAAGATAAAGAAAAAGAAACACTTGCAAAACTAACAAAGTGTGTAATTATAATGAAAGTAAATGAGATTCAAATTTGTTGCACTCTTTGTTGTCTTTCTAATTTCTTATAAGAAATGCACGAACAACAATGACACCAAAACGCAAAAGACCTAAAAGTGAACATGCTGCGAGCCGTTAAAAACCAGCAATAAGAACAACAAATAGTCGACTAAAGAATCAGTCAAAGAGGAATTAGAATTAAAAGTGGTAGAATACCAAGAAGCATCAGGAATTGTAATGCAGTAAAATAGTAAAAGAAGAATAAAGTCTAAATTGTTTAAAGCCGCGAGAACAGAACGAGAAAACCTCAAAGATCGGCATATTGAGATAAGCGCAACAAGACACTGACTGCTGAACTAAACTAAAGGGAACCGAAATGGGGTAGGAGTAGGAACTGGTAGCGGTAGCTCAATCTTCCGCATTATGAACTAACAAAGACGACTTTGCCACCACTGCTACAGCCACTGCTGATGGTAATGGAAGTCTAAAAGTAGGAAATAAAATAAAAAGAAAGCAAAAAAAAAAAGGGAAATGCACTTGTTTCTACTCACCGAAGATGAAGAAAACCATCCAACGAAGTAGAGCCAGAAGCGCAGCAGGTTGTTAGTGTTCATTTTTATATATTGTATGTAGTTTGTACAGTGATGAGCTCTAATTTCAATTGGGTTGTTGTGTGGTAACTTGGTTAAACTATCATTCACTCAGTCAGTCATCCAGTCACTTATTCATTCAATCATTCATTCAGTTAGTAGCCACAGCCGCCGCCTGGTTAGAAACAATCCAACGTACATATGTATGAATGCACCCACGCGTGACGTGACTTTTTACTTTACTTTTGGGTTTACCTTTACTTTATTGTAGTTAAACTTTGTTGTTTGTTTTAAATGTATCTTTCTTCAAGTTGTGGTTGATCGTCGGTCAGTCAGTCATTTGTTTGTTCATTCGTTCATTTTACTATGGTGTCATTCAGTAAATGCAACAAGCTGTCGGCTGTCGGCTGTCGTTGCCACTGCCACTGCCGCTTATTAGTCTGTAGTCTATAGTCATTTTCTACCACACGAGTGAGAGAATTTAATGTTGAGCTCCATTCTTCTCGGAGTTTTAAGTGCAAAGCGCAAAGTGCATTCAAGCAAGTTGAAGGCTATTTTTCAACTTCAAAATGTTTTTTCAGTTTCAGTTTGTTATTTTTATTTTAAATGACTTTTGATGATTTGTTGGGAACGCTTCATCTTTCTCAGGTTTGTTTCTTTCGGGGCTCAGTTGAATCAGTCAATTTTCGGCTTTTCTTTAAAGGGTGCAGAATGATTGTGATGATGTTGAAAAAGGAAGGGTGCGCAAAAAACAAAAATTAATGATTATTTTTATTTCAGACGGAAATGACTATTCAAGTACTTACTAGATGCAGTAGTTAGTTAGCCTCACTTTTTCTTGATCTGAAGAAATTTGCCATTTGTTTAAATAAAAAAAAATACATAAAAACATAATATTATCTACAATATAAATAAACTTAAATGTTGCTCATGCTTTTGTCATCAGAAATTGACGCTTATCAGTGTTAAAAATAATAGTTGAATCAGTTTTTGGAATTGCTAACCCACTTTGGAATTCATATTGGCATAGGCATGGATACTTTTATTTTTATTATTATAGATGGTTAGATACTATTATGCTTTATTTTCTGATTAATTAATCTTGGCGTCTTTTAACTGTTTCACTTGATTATTTGTGGCACCCACAAATCAAATATGCATTAAATGTTTACTTGATTATTCTTGTTTAACAATTTCCGTTCTAAGGTTTCGACGTTTGAGAAATTCTTTATTGACAGTGATAAACCTTAACAACAGAGAAGATACACGAACAACAACTATGTGGCGTATGAGTAATGAAGCGCCATTAAAATAAAATACTGTATATACAGTAATTGCAATAACAAGACAAATTCCATGGACGCTAGCTCGAAATGCTTTCTTGTTTGAAGTTTTTATAACCGGACAGTTTCAATAATCGGACAAAATACTTTGACGGTGAGTGTTCGGGTATGAGAGCGTTGACTGCATAAAAGAGAATATATGTCTGTTTGGTCTGTATGAACTACGAAACCACTAAACGATTGATGACATTTTCAAGGAGACTCTAGCATAGTCTGGAGAATGTTTCTAAGAAATTTGGTGTGGTTCGGGTAAAAATTCATCATTATTTTTCAAAAGCGAAGCAGTGAATTTTATTAGCCATCTGTGGTTATGACAGCGTTGACTGCATATGAAATTACATTTCTCTCCTTCACTAAGCAATAATGTTATTCACAATTAGGATTCATTTTAAAACAGAATGATTGAATGTTATTATTTGTATAACTCAAGGAATCTGAATTAAAAGTGTGTCCCAAATATATTTATTGAGGTATTATCAAAATGAGTCTTATGTCATGTTTTAGACTGATTCTTTCAGTTTCATCTACACTCACAAAATTTTTCAAATTCGGATTTTACTAAATCGGGGCCTCTCCCAATATGATTTGAATAATCTTTTGGGGATTCCCTGAAGTGTTTTCCTTTTCTTTTACTCAGTTTAGATGAAGTACAAAAATTGGGTGATAAAAATTTACTCATTTTTTTTTTAGTATTCCGTGAAACTCGACAATTTAAAAGGAAAAAAAAGGATCACATAGAAAAAATTTTACCAATTCGATGAAAGACCGCATTATTATGATTCTTAAATTACTTGTACGATAGAGGCGCAACATATTTTTGTTGAACCTTTGGGACAGCTGCATCTAATATTTGCTTATAAGTTTCAGTTTAATTATCTTGTAGAACAAAATCCTCTTTTTTTTAAGACGAAAACTAGAACTTTGTCCAAGTAGCGCCGACATTCCCTACGTGTTAGTTCCACTGTCGGTTTTCTGTTGAGCTGTTAACGAACTGAAACTGAGACTGGGACTGAGATTGAACTGACCGTGTAAAAAGCACTTAATTTGTATTTGCTTACATTGCCATGACATTTTATAGACTTAGACGTTAGGTGCGTCTGGTTCTTGATTAGCAAAACTCTGTAAAGTAGTCGATAGTCACAATGCCACGAAGCGAAATTCCATTCCCACTGATCTTGGGTTTTAAAAATACAAACCACCATTGTTTGCTATGGAAACGGCAGGAAAAATTAAAAGTAGCTCAACTTTTGACCTGAAAGCTACTGTTATTTCATAGTTTTAAGTTTTCACTTCAGTCGGCAGTCCACATGACTGCCTCAAACATAAACTCTGCTTGGATGTTGCAAGGAAAACCACCACTAAAAGTTGTCGGATTACTATATAAAAAAAAAAACACTATAATCTGTATAAAAAAATTGTTTTTCTTTTACTTAATGGTTACTAAATGTTTCCCTATTTTTATTCACTTGAATCATATAATCTTTGGATATTTTTTTAAAGCAAAGCAAATAACTTAAATCATGATTCACTTAGCAACTTATTAACTAATTTTAATTGCTAATAATAAATCGTATTAGTTTCTTTTCACAATGCAATGGTCTTATCAGCAGTTCATATTAGGTTTATCTACAATATTATGTCCATGTGATTTACTAACCATTTTCCATGCATGTGTCTTTTCTTGATTGTAATGATGTCTCAAACCCCTCAAAAGAGAAAGGGGTTACATTATTTAAGACATACAAACATTAAAACTGCAAACTAATTGTTGATAATTAAGTTGAGTTACACATTTATCTATAATGTGCCATGCTACATTAAAAGAAATGAAAATTTGTTTGTTATTGTGTGTGTGTGTACCTAAATATATTTTCCAGCAAAAGACAAACAATAGAAGAAGTTTAGGTTAGAAAAGGGGAAACCAAACTCAATTTTCTTGAATCAAACCACCGTAAAATTCAATGACAAATTTACTCTAAACAAAAACAAAAACAAAAAAAAAAATATACAATAATTTATTGTATATTTCTTCTTTGCTTGAATGGGAATGGAACAAACAACAAGAACAACAACAACAACAACAGAAACAGTAGCATGAAGAAAGGAAAATTAAGGAAAAAGTGTGGAAAAGTGAGGAAAAGTGTGGAAAATGCGCGAACCAAACAAACATACAATAGTTGCAGCTTGTTGTTTATTTCTTTTTGAAGCGTTCCTTGTGGCTTTGTTGCCTCTTTTGTTATGCACTTTGAATTTATTCATCCATTCATTCATCCATGCATTGCTCATTCGTTCAATCGATCGATCGAAGGCAGCGAGCGCCATTGAGTTTTCCTTTCTTGTTTATTTTTATTGTAAATTTTCATTTCACTTTGTTTTTCATTTCATTGCGCTTCTTTTATTCTTTCTGACCTCAAACAAACTCAACTCAACTAAACTTAATATAAATTTTCTTATATTGGGTGTATGCATATGATTCCGCCCTTTCCGATAGTTTCGCTAGTATCGCCGCTTACACTTGCACACTAAAATACTAATACTTGCATTCGATAGTGCCTTCTATCAGCTGTTAAACACAGTGTATAACAGCTGATAGAAGCATAAACAACAAATATTTCTAATTCATTGAAAATGTCGAGTTTTATCCCAAGTAAACATCATTTGCGGGAGGTTTTATTGCACTATTTTGTTGCAAAGAAAAGTGCAGCGGAAACTTATCGTTTGCTTGCTGATGTTTACGGTGAGCATGCTCCATCGAATACAACTTGCAAAGAATGGTTTCGACGATTTAAAAATGATGATTTTGACATTGAGGACAGAGAACATGGAAAACCACCCAAAAAATTTGAAGATGCTGAATTGGAAGATTTATTGACCGAAGATTGTTGTCAAACACAATCAGAATTGGCAACAACATTAAATGTTGATCAATCAACTATTTCAAGACGTTTGCAAGCAATGGGAATGGTTCAAAAAGTCAATAACTGGGTGCCACATGAATTGAAAGACCGAGACATCGAACGTCGCAAAACCATTTGTGAAATGCTGCTTCAAAGACAAAAAAGAAAAGGTTTTTTGCATCGGATAATCACGGGAGATGAAAAATGGATATATTACGAGAATCCTAAACGCAAAAAATCTTGGCTGAAGCCAGGTGAGGCCGGCCCATCACAGCCAAAGAAAAATATTCATTGTACCAAGGTTATGCTCTGTATTTGGTGGGATCAGAAAGGTGTTGTGCACTATGAGTTGCTGAAACCGTCTGATACTATCACTGGCGATGTTTACAGACGACAACTAATGCGGTTGAAGGTAGCTATAGAAGAAAAACGACCGGAATGGGTGAATAGGCATGACAAATTAATTCTTCAACATGACAACGCCAGACCGCATACGGCAAATGTTGTGAAAACATATTTAAATGGACAAGACTGGGAATTGCTACCCCACCCGCCATATTCACCAGATATAGCCCCTTCAGATTTTCATTTATTTCGAAGGATGCAGTCTGATCTTACGGGAGAGCGATTCACTTCTTATGAAGATATCAAAATTTGGCTTCATAATTGGATTGCCTCAAAAGACCAGGACTTCTTTATGCAAGGAATCCGTAAATTGCCTGAAAGATGGGCAAAGGTTGTAGCTGCAGATGGGGCATACTTTGAATAAATAAATTTTCCTTTTTCTAAACAAGCAAATTTGTTTTGTTTTCACAAAAAAGGGCGGAATCATATGCATACTCCCAATAGTTTTTTTTTTTATTGAATTTTTCACACATATTATATTATATATTGACTTGATGTTTGTAACGCCTAGGATTGTGATTGTGTATGGAAGACACTTTGAATTTTGAGCTATCGGGTTGAAATTCTTCTTCTGAGAAGAAATGCCAAAATATTCTTCCCCTCTTCTACATTAAGTTGCTGGCGCTTGCATTTAAAGTAAACCAACAATTTAAGTCTCTTGTCCCCAAGACGGACTAAACAAGGAATGTTTCAAGGAATGCATTTGTCGTGTTTTATTGGCATACGCAGCTGTTCTATTAAAATCAGAGATCTCCGATTATTGGAAGAGTTAGTTTTCCATACAAAATCAACTTTAAAATCACCAAAAATTGAGGTGAAAAAAGCCATGTAGGCTTCAGTGAATCGATGCTAATGTTCTTCTGTCTTCCTTCAGATAGTTTGTTTATGTTGTTTGCATCTTGAAACGGTTTCGATCTGAAAATAAACCGTCATGCACGCATTAAACGGGCGGTTTCACTTTATCTCTCTCTCTATCTTATTCTCTTCCCATCTTTCTATCTCAAATTTTATCATATTCATTGATTTTCTTATTTAAAATTCTCATTTTTTTGTTTGACATTTGCGCTTGCGCGTTGTTTTTATTGCTGCTTCTGCTTCTGTTGTTGCTGGTGTTGTTTCTGTTATTATTATTTTTGTTACTGTTATTATTGTCATGTTTGTTGTTGTTACTATTCCCTCCTCTACATGTGCATGTGTATGCGTGTGCCTGTCTGTATCTGTGTTTATTTCATTTTGGGTGTTTGTGTTGCTTTTGCTGTTGCTGTTGCTGTTGATGATGATGCAATGATGACTTTGCGGTTGGCAGCTGTTGTCAGCAAGTGCACACATTATACCACACCTCCGTCCTTTTATCTTTATTTCTCATTTTGTTATTGTTATTGTTATTATTTTCTTTTCATTCATTGAACATTGTATGTACATATTTGTTTGTGTGTATTTGTGTGCTTTTATATTCTTCCGTACTCTCCCAATTCATATCATCGTTTTCTTCCCCCCACATTCAATTGTTTTGTTACTTTGTTAGACGCATATCCGTTGCTTCCGTGTTGATTTTAAGGGCAAAGTGACTAACTAAGGTGATTTTGTGGTCTTCTTCAGAGGCACAAACGCATTGAAAGTAAGAGATTTGGTTTTTGGTTTTCCGTTTAGAGGGAAACATACTTACATACATATGTATGTAGAGAACAGTGAAGTGTAATTGTTTTTTTTTTTTTGTAATATGAAATAAAATCTTTTGCAGCTTTTTAAATAAAACATGTTAGATTATTTTGTTATACATAAACTTCCTTATTACTTGTCACAGTGAAGAAGAGATTGCAAGTAGGAAGTAGGAATAAATCAAATCGAAATGAATTGAAAATCAAATAAATGTAACTAAGTACATTCATAGAAACTAGTCTATATGTATGAAAAATTATGGCGATCTATGTAAATCTAATCAGAGTTTGGGGAACCACTTATGTTTATCTTGTAACTATAGTCAGCCTCCTGTGGGCAGCCTCTAGGATTACTTCATATGATTAGATGATTCTGATCTACATTTTCTTCAAAGAGAAGTTTTATTCGAAATTGTTTCAAAAATTAAAAAAAGCGAAGCTTCAAAGTTGTCTATATCCTAAAAGGCATAGCCATAAATTCCTAACATATGTATGTATGTTTTATATAAGAATTTGCCTATTTTCAGTATTGTTTTGTAGAGAAAAACTTCGATTCGTACCACAAAACTTCACCTTCTCTTGATGCTAAGTTGCTGGTGTTTGCTCATAAATGTAAAACAGCCAATGAGTCGAGTTTCATACTCAGAGGGTTTCCTTCGAGATGTCGTCACTCTTGAAGGAGAATGAATGGCAGCACAAGCGCCTCTCAATGAGTTTCTAATTCAATTTTCATTCCAATATTATTGTTTTATATCAAATATACTTATATTAATTTTAATCTTTCACTAGATGTAACAATTACAACAATAATAAATAAAATTATTTATAATAACCTCACAGTTGTTTAAGACAATTTGAAAAAGAGAAAAATATTGTCTGAGCAGAGGCAGAAAAAAAGAAAACAATAACCAAACAAAAGCCGCCAAAGGTATAAAAACATTTAACACACACACACAGGCATCTATTTATACGCACATTCACATATACACACAAACATACATCCATATGTATATAGACATTTTATATAAACAAAACGCACATAAACAAAAATTTCAGCATTTTCCCATGATTATTTGCTTTATTGTCAAATGTCAAACACCAAAGCTCAGCGACAACAACATCAACATCATCAACAACAACAACAACAACAACAATAAACAGTGGCAACCGACGTTAAAGAAATAAAGAGGTGTATGTAGAAGAAGAAGAAGAAGAACAACAACAATACATTAAAGTCAAAGACTACAGAGCAAATGAAGTAACAGAAACTCAAAGTTTAAAGAAGAAAATGACCGAGGGACGAGACAAGTGAAGACAAAAAATTGTGTGTAAACTTAACGTTTTTATATGTCGTTGTTGTTGTTGTTGTTGTTATTAAACAAAGCTTCCACTTGTTCTACGCAACTCACATTACAACAATAATAACAACAACAACAACAACAATAGATAGTAATCATCACAAGTACGGTAATTGTCACAACAACAAAAGAAATCGTCATTTGAACTGAAAAAAAGAAAAAAAAAAAATAAACGAATATAAAAGAAATAGAAGCCTAATAATCATCATAAAACGGGTTCAAACTCACTACGACGAAAATAAAAGATTATAATAAAAATAAAAAAAAAAACAAGAAAAAAGAAGTTAAATAAGAATTGGTCTCAATGGAAAAATATATTAAATTGTATAATAATAATTTTTTAATAAATAATAAAAAATTCCCTATACATTTTACCGAAATCAAATCTATTTTAAAGTTTCGAGTTAAAGAGATTCTTCTATAGAATTCATTCATTTATGTATTAAATTAGAAAGCCAAAGGTATCAATGATCTACGTCCTCTAAAATTCATTCATATTATTCAAATCCTACAAAACATCTACCCAAACATATTTAAAAACTCGTTCAATGAGATTCTTCACCTTTATCAAACAAAGTACGAGCGTGTACAAGGGTTAGTAGCAATATTAGGAGAACCCATCAAGCGACACAATAACTTTGACACATCAGATAGACTGAATGACAGCACGTTTTGGAAGCGTCAGTCAGTCTTAGGAGATTCAAACATATGCATTCAAAATATTGTAGCTTCTCATTTTGCCATGAGATCACGTTATACGGAACTGTAAAAAAAGAAAATTGTTGGTTCTATGCCACCGAAAACTCTTAAACTGTTAAAGATGTAGCTTTTTATGACTCAAAAGTGACTAATATATGGATATGGATGATGGAAACGTAATAACTGGAAATTATGAGGGTTACCGGGCTATGATAACTGATTTTTGGTGCCGATTGTTCATGAAGATGATATGGAGTTCCAAGAAGAGGGAAGACCGCTCACACACCTCGTGCCACAATTGATTTTTTGAAGCCATTCAAGTCCGGAAAGAGAACGGAGATTTTGGCTGGCCTCCGCGTTCGCCTGATTTGACACCATAAGGCTTTTCACTTTGGAGCTACTTGCAGTCAAAGATTTATATTAACAAATCAGGATCCTAAACAAATTTAAAGCCAACATTCGCCAGATAATATCTACTATATCGTGCGAAACATTGGCATACGCCATTCGATCGCCATTGTAAATCCAGAATATCTAGTCTTTCTAGTCCAAGATGTATATTAGATACCAATTGATTTACTTTAAAGACTTTTTGAAACGACAAACGTTGTTCGAATGGGCTACATTGAAGTCCTCCTCTTCTCTTCTTAGGTTTTTGTTAATTCCCTCTGCTACCAAAAGTCTCTGGTCTCGGAAATTTATTGGTCTAGCTTCTATTGTAATTATTAGTTTTATATCATACGATTTAAACTTCTTAAACCGTTATTAGCTAAATACTATTGCTTTTAAAAGAATGATATAGCTGAAATCTACTATGTTGCCACTTTGTCTTGGTGTGATAAGGGAGCTCAGAAAAAGTACAAGGTCTGATACCGATGTTGTCGTGACTACGTGTATGGTGTATCCAGTAAAAGAACCTCTTCTTCCCTGAGCAATATTCGGAACTGCTTTAGCTATAACTTCAGAGTAGGCACCCAATGCAACCCTTTATTCAGCGACGTCCCCTGGTTTGCCACATTCGTAACCAGAATCATGTGTTAGGGTTTTTTTTCTCATATCTCGCGGAAGGCGGGGTAATCAGGCCCCTGGCTCTTGCCGATAATCTGCTATCAAATAAAAATTTTGATTACTTACTATGCGAATTGCACCCTATGATATGCACATGACCAAAAACAACAAAAAAATTACACATAGTATAATTATATACTTACTATATACGTTTTACGCATCACAAAATTCCTGAAAACAATTCAGGATCACATGACAAATATAATTAATCCAAGCTCTATTGGATTTTCCTTTCCATATTTACCATTAAACACAATTTACTTCTCACATCCTATAATAAAATTGGATCACTTGAAATATTATTAAGAATAAATCACCTCATTTCTAAGAATTTCGCTAAGTGTAATGCAACTTGTTTGTTGTCATGATTTCGCGTCGTATTTTTTCAATATTTCGATCGTAGTCGCATTCGTCGGTCGGGTCCGGTCCTCGTTTATCAAAGGAAATCATTCGGAATGGAACGTTTTCCGATTGGCTGATTGCCTGCTCATGAAACATGAAATAATGAAACAATTATTCAGAGTCGCTGCAAGGGTCATACCAAATTTAAGGCCAACCGAATTCTTATTATGAAATTATTTCAATGAAACGAAGTTTCTATTATTAAATGAAAAACAAATAATTTTCCATCAAACTATTTAAAGGTTGCGCGCCCGAATGCCGAATGAATTACCTGAACTCTCATTAGAGAAAGTGATCAATAACGCTCTTCAGTTCATCGCATTACCCTATGTTTCCTATGCACTAGAAACCAATTTCGTGTCATAACTCACTACTTTTTGAGTCAAAATTCGCTACTTTAAGAAGTTACTCGTGAAAATTGACTGGAAAAATTATTGCATATTCCATGAAACTATATAATTAATGGATTTCCGGACGCCTTTAAATGAATTACCCGCACTGCGTACAAAAAGGCTGAGAGAGCTGACAGAAAGAGACGAATTATTACGCTCTTTCCGTTTGCAATTTGCCTAACGCTCCATCCGCCGGTCTAAAAACTACAGAAAATTTCAATTCCATCTCGAGTCGAATTCTTTTCACCCGCGCAACACCCGAATAACCTAAAAACTAGTTCCAATTCCATCTCGAGTCGTATCCGTTTCACCCGCGCGACTCCGAAACCGCTCACAAGCCCGTTCCACTTCCAATTTCAAATCACCCGCGCGACCCCGAACATTGTAAAAGCCGGCACTCGCTACTTTCGTCTTGCTCGTTGTTTTTCTACTCGTTAGTTTCCAAGTCGAAATTCGACTTTTGACGGAAGTGGGTCTGCGTCCGTTTTTTCGGCAAATTTCAATACGAAAAATTTTGTAAATTTACGAAAGTTGAAAAATTATTTTGCAGAAAATTTATTTAAATAATATTAATAAATCGATATTTTTTAAACGCGTCGCGGCGACGTTTTGCATGCTAACAAAGTGACAATTGGTCCACCGACACACTCATTAAATTCTTTAAATTTAACGCAGAAATTGAGATTGATTTGGATTAGAAGAAATCCTAATCTGTGTGGATAACTTTATTCGAAAAGATAATAATTAAAATAAAGTTTGAATATTAATAAATTCAATCTTTTAAAGAAAGTGCATCTACGCACGCCATTTTTCAGTCGTCGGGAAAAAGTTATGAAAGTTGTTTTGAAAACCGTTTTAAATACAATTAATTCCAATTTTGTCCTTAAATTTAATTGCCAAATTTCGAAATTCGATAATTTTCAGACGTCGGCAAATTTCAATACGAAAGTACGAAAAATTTTGCCTTAAAAGCAACAAAATCGGTGTGCGCGTTGAACAGAAAGAGATTTCTAAAAATCTGAAAATCTACAGAAACAGAAACGGAGGAAATCTGTTGAACAACTGAACTGAAGTTGAAGTTTATTTTCAAATAATTTCATTAAAAAAAAACAACAAAAAAGTGTATGAAAAGAAAGTGAAAGAAAATTTAGAAAATTAAATAAATAAACAAATTATTTATTAATAAACAAAAAAAAAAAATGTGTCGTTAATTAAGAGAGAGAAAAATTAAAAATTGAAAAAAATGGTAAAAATTATTTTATAAAAAAAAACAAAAAAAAAATAAAATAAATTGATATAAAATTGGAAACTAAACTTAAAAAATAAAGAACTGCGAGAAAATTTAAATGTTAAATAAAAATATAAATAAATAAATTTTTCAAAATATAAAATAAAATAAATAAATAAAAATAAAAGAAAATGAAATGAAATAAAATGATGTGATTTCAAAAAAACATTTCGAAAACTTTTGAAAACTGTGCGCCGCCTGTGCTTTGTGTAACCCAAAAAACAAAATAAAATTAAGAACTGTAAATGTAAAGTAAAGCGAAGCAAGAAAAATAACATAAAAAAAAAAAAATACAAATAAAAGAAAAACTTAAAATTGAAACAAAAACACAAAAAAAAAGAATATAAAAAAATGAAGCAAAAGTAAAATAAAACAAAAATTAAAAAATAAAAAGTAAAAAAGAAAAACCCCAAAACGCACGCATGAATTTTCCTCAACTTTGCACACACATACAAACACAGATGTACGCACTTACACACACACACACACACATACACACAGATAGACGAAATTGTATACAGTTAAATAAACGAGTGAATGACGACGATGATGATGACGAGCGGCAGCGAGCGACTATGCTTTTCCACGTCTGTGAGTCTGCCGACGACGATGCTGATAAAAACGAATTGAGACGACTACGGACTATGGTTACGACGGACTGACTGAGACGATTGTATTAGTAGACAGACACATAGATACATAATACATATGAACGGGCTCAGTTCAGTTCGTCGTGCAGTCGTTCATATTAAGAAAATATACGCGCGCTCGTTCTGCTTTTTCTACAACAATTTCATTTCATTTCATTTGAGTTGTTGTGTTTTTTTTTCTTCTTATAATTACTTTTGTCTAAAATTAGAAAACGTGTGTGAGTTAGTTAGTTAGTTAGTGAGTGAGTGAGTGAGTAAGTGTGTCTGGTATATCGCACATCATCATCATCATCATCATCATCATCATCATTATCATGATCAGTAGCAACAATCCCATGATAATCATCAAAAACATTAAGAAAAAGCAAAGAGTGTGAATCAGATTTGTTAATGAAGAATCTACGAGCTTATGAATCTCGATCTACATACGCACAAATTGTACGAAATATTGCCCAGACTTCAAGACATTAGACTTAATTAAATCAAGCGTCTAACGATCGAATGAGAATCTATTTTGACTCACTGACGACTGTCTGACTGTCAAAGACAAAACGAAAAAAGAAAAACAAGAAAAATCAACTTAACTTTTCTTAAGTTTTCCCGAGCGCCAGCTGACGAAATGAAACGAACCCACACGATCCCCAAAAGCGCTCACATACCACACACACACACACACACACACACACACACACACACACAGAAAGATACAAAACACATCCACGAAACGTCAAAAGAAATCGACAAGCCGACGGAATCGATCTCAATCGTTTTCATCATCTGCAGACAGAAACAAATGAACATTAAACATACGAAAGAACAAACCAACCAACTGACAAACGACACGAACGAACGAAGAAACGAATATACTATGTATGTATGTATGTATGTATGAACTAATGATAAAGAATAGTAAGAGTGGGTGAGAATAAGAGGCGGTGAAGGAGGGAGGTGGAACAGCATAAATATCGAAATCTGAATTGGAAAATAAAAGAAAATACTCGTGAAGAAATAGAAAAATTTTGCGTGAATTTATTGTTGCTTGCAGTTTAAAATTACAAACTTTGAGATACTTTTTGTTGTGTGTGAGTGATTGTGTGTCAGTGTGTGTGTGACCTTACGATGCGACGAGTGTAGAACAATTGCAAATGACCTTTTTTTTTTCTTTCTTTATTATGATTCTTCTTCTTCAATAAGAAAAAGGAACAAATTTTATCCTATTAAGCTCATTCGTCCAATTTCTTTATAAAATTTGAGTGTGTTTATGTGTGTGTGTGTGCGTGTGTGTGTACGTATGTGTGTGTTTGGAAGATAATTTCAATGATTTTTTTTTTTATCTTAAAAACAAAAAGTGATATAAAAACTTAATTTTGTTAAATCTGTTGGCATAACGACAACAACAATAACAATAACAGCAACAATAGCAACAATTTTCTTTTTATAAATGCAAATGTTTGATGGTCATTATCATCTTATGGCTTATGCTTATAATCATAATGATGATCATTCATGATAAACATCATTATCATTATTATTTCATACTAATATTTGATGATGTTGTTACTGATGAAGAGCAAAATTTAGCAATGGGCAACGCCAACAAACAACTAAAAATCACTCAAGAGTGACGACGACAAAAAAAAAAAAAAAGAAATAAATATAAATGAATAAATAAACAAACAAAAAGGAAATGATTATAAGAAAATACAAAAATATGCTTTAAATAAAAAAGAATACAGAAATATACAAAAAACATTCAGATATAAAAAAAAAATTAATCCACATAATTGGAAAAAATAAATTGAAAAATTTTGAACTCTTTAACAAGAATTCAATACACCTCAGACAATAGAGAAATTATTATTTTTTCTTATAAAAATTGCCAGTGAATGTCCAATAAAAAGAAGTTTTTGCTGTTTTGTTTCTATGGCAAAAGATGTCAATCAATATTTCATGATGTTTCAATCCAATCCGAAAAATCCGACATATGTAAGAATATGCGAAATTATCTAGGAATTTCTGAAAATTTTCATTGAAGAAGTATAAAGAAATCTTAGTAAAGCAAGCAAAAATATTTAACTGTCTTCTTGCAATGTTAATCTGAACGAATTCCTGAGGGTTTCTTCATAAGACTAAAGTGCGGTAAAAAAAAAAGAAATAAAAACTGTGCTGTTTTTGTATTTTTTTGTTTTTATAAAAAACAAACAGAGGAAGAAAAACAATTGATTGTGAATTAAAACAAAAATTGAATCAAACTTATTAAATGTAAATAATGTAACAAAACATTAGTTTAAAGTATAAAATTCTTATTTGAAATTATTGCAATTGCTTCAAGAAAATATAATAAAATATTCAAAAATAAAAACTATGCAATTTCAAATAAAAAATATTAAATAATGAAAAATAGAGAAAAAATCAAATGTTTCATAGAATAAACCATATAAAATTGAAAAGGAAATACAATAAGAAAATACAAACCAACAGAATAAATAATAAACAATAATAAACATAATTAAAATAATCTTTTATTTATAATTAATAAAAAATAAAGAAAATATTCTGAAACACAAATGGCAATGGCGGCGGCGGCGGAAGCATAATTTTTATTTATTTATTTTATTTCGATTTGAAATCAAGAAATCATAATTTTTTGTTTTTTTGTTCATCTGCAGCAGCTAAAAATCAAGGAAAACAATCAAATGACTCACAGTATAAGACATAATGTACAACAACAACAACAACAACAACAACAACAACAAAACCAACAAAACCAACAGCAAAAATGTCAACATACTTGAATAAAAAATCATTAAATTTGGCAAGAAAACCAACACCAACAAAATCAACGAAAAGAAAAAATAACAGAAAAGTGTTTCAATTTTATGCTGAAAATTCTATTCACGCAAACTAAAATAAATGAGTCAATTCAAAATTGAATAAAAAAAAAAATTTAAAGAAAACAGAAAGCAGTGGAAAAATTAACAATTTTTAAAATAAAATTATTAAATTAAATTTTGAAAAAACAAAAATAAAAAAAATTCAATTAAAAATGTTACTAAATATTTGCCAAATACAACAACGAAATAAGTGAAATATCTAAAGGATAAACGAAAATTGGAACAAAAAGTGCAACGGAAAGTGTTAAGCAGCAGCATAATAACAAATAAATTAATGTTGAAAAGCGTTTAAGACAACAAACAAATAAAAAATTATTTAATTACACACAAAAAAAAAAAAGAAAGAAAGATAAAACAACAACAAAACAAGTATTTGTTGTAAAGTGAATTTATATTTCATAGTTTTGTGTATTTTTTTTTTTTTTGTTTGTTCGAAAATATTGCAAAATATTTGCAGCAGCAATTTGTGCAAACAATTTCCAGAAGACGCCATGTATGCGCGAATATTGCGCAAATGGAGTCTAAAAACAACAAAAGCAATCAAACGAAAACAACAACGACAACGACAACAACATCATCAACAGCAGCAGCAGCAGCAGCAGCAGCAAAAGCAACAACAACAAATGTCGAAATTGATGAGGTCAATTGGCTTTTGGATCAGCATCAGCAGCATGTTGCTATTACTTGCCTATGCACCGACAGCAGCAGCAGAGTAGCAGTTGCCGGTGCAATAACAACAGCAACAACAACAACAACAGCAGCAGCAATCGACAATACTCATTTACAATTGCTAACTACAACATACAACAACAGCAACAGCAACAGCAGGACCAACAATATAACAACAATACCCGCCGCATATTTATCAGCAACATCAGAAATTGTTGCAGCTTTAAACAACAACAGCAACAACGACGACAACGACGACGACAGCAGCAGCAGCAGCAACAGCAACAGCAAAAGTGCATCAATTACAAATGTTGCCAACGAAAACATCGTGGACGAAGAAGAAAGTTATTACATTGCTGTCCAGCCAAATGAGAATTTAAGTGACAGCAACAAAAATAAAAGGAGCAGCAACATTTTGAATGCAAATAGACTTTTCAATAGACCCCCCCAGCCCAGTAGTAGTCGTAGCAGTAATAGCAACATTAAGTATACTAGCATTAGTAATGAGCAGCAACACCGGCAACATCAGCAACAGTTGCAAGAAGCAGCAGCAACATATGACGATAGCTTAGTTTATTCATATTATTATAAGCCAACAATAACAAGAACTGTACCAGCAACAAGAACAGCAACAGGAAAAGCTGCACCAGTATTCATTGATCAGAGAGTGAGAGCAATGAAAAGTCAAGAAGAGGACAAGAATATAGCAGATAGCCAGCTGCATATTGACAATGAAAGTGAAGAATTGATAGATGCAGATGCAGATACAGATGCAGCTGATGTTGATATTGTTGATGATGATGAAATGGTTACAGGAGGTGAGTCAAGTGAACATGATGATAATAGTGATGATCATGATGATAATGATGATGATGATGATGCTGATGAAGGAGTAGAAGTTGCTGCAACGACAGCAACAACATTAATAAAAACAATGCAAAAAGTTCCAAATACATTACAACATAGTCAAATACTTAATAATTTATTAAATTACAATAATAATAACAAAATCAACGACAGCAACAGCAACAATTATGCAATGCGCAGCAATAAAGCACGACGTCACGTTCAACAACATGAAGCACAAAGCACTTATCACAGTCCCGTGCGGGAAATTTCACCAACAATTTCGAATTCAACAACTCATCATCAATTAGCATCCATTGTTGCAACATCAACAGGCTTTACAAAAAATAGCTGCTGCATAGAAACATATGAGGTACCAGCAACTGGTGGCTCAAATGATGGAGATCATCATCAACAGCAGCAGCAGCAGCAGCATCAACAATTGCAATTGTTGCAACAACAGCAACAACATACCCAAAGGATGCGTATGCTGGCTGCCCAAGCAGCACGCAATCGAAGAGATTCAAGGAATTTCGGTAGTAATAGCAATATAAATGGTGGTGGCATTTTATCACTTGGCAGCAATTACAATTACAATCAACAATTTCAACGTTTGCAACAGCAACAACATTATGCCAAACAACAGCAGCAACACCAACAGCAACAACAACAACAACATCAACATAATCAACGACAACGTCAAAGACAAAGACAACGTCAGCGCCAACGACAACACAATCATCATAATCATCAACATCAACATCACAATAACAATAATAATAACAACAACAACAACAATAATAATAATAATAATAATAATCGACATAATCGTCGTTATTGTTCAGCACGTGATCCTGCACAATTAGCTTTCGAAGCCCCTACAGTTTTTGAAGGTAAAATCGTATCCATGACACCCGATAGACGTACGAATTTCTCAGCAACCGTTGAAGTTAAAGCAAACAAATCGGTTATCGTTTACAAAAATATCTTCGATTACAAGCCTATCGATAATAGCGGTGAATGCGATATTTATCGTGAACAATTGCGACCGCGTGGCTTAGTTCGTGGCGATGAATTGGAACAGGGACGAATTTATTTAATGTTTGTACAACAAATCGATTTGGGTAATTTTACCATATTGGGACAACCGATGAAGACACGACGCGTTGTGGATGCCGTCAATTAGCTGTGAGCGAAAATTATGGTGAGTTTGCTTTATTATGTATTTATTAAGACTACTAAAAATGGTCTATTAGAATTTAAAATAGAAATTGCAATTATTTAAGCGAAATGAGGATGAGTTGTTGATCAAAGTAAATATGAGAATTTTTACAATTCATTAGAGAAATTAACAGAAAGTTGATTTTTTTTTCCCCAATATTGTAATATTCTTTTTATCTTTGAAATTTATTATGTTGATGTTGAATCATAATTATTGTAAATCAATGTTTCAATGAGATCTAACATTTTTTCTACTGTCTCTTTGAAATTTATTATTTTTTTAAGTTAACCCTAAACTGAGCTCAAACATCCATATCTTTTTAACTATTAATAATAGTAAGAGTATTTTTGTCTTAATTAAAAAATGGTCTAAAGAATTTAATGATCTCTTCACTAACAAGGTTTGTTTTTTCATTTCCCTAGTCCGTTCAGTACTTTAATACTGTTCGTATGCCTGAAGCCTTCCACATCGAATACAAAAGCAATTTCCTCTTTTTGCATTTTGTGGTTTAAATTGAAACCTTAGCCATTATACTTTAACAGAATTCTTCTTATAGATCTTTCATTGCTTTCTTCACAAACTTATTACTGGTTTTTTTTATATGCCAGGGCTTTTGACTCAACTTAGATTATGTGTCCCTAGTCGTACCACTAGAAAGTTCATTCCTTTAGCTATAGATAAATGCACAGCTAACTATGCGCTGCATTATCCTTCCCGAGTTTTATGCACTTCTCATAATAAGTTCTATCAAGTTCTGTCGCCTGAGATCTCGGCCTCTGCGCTTAACATCAACATCCTTCGTTGCCTTCGGGAATCCAAACATACTGCAGGGTAGGTTCTGCAACTAAATGTCGCTCATGGGTTCACCCATCCCATCTGTCCAGCTTGTTTATATGTCTATCATCGGGTCAGAGATGCATTAATTTCTCATAACCCATTAAATAAATAAATATTTTTAAAGACTTTTTGATAAATTTTCGCTTGTACTTCAGATCGATCTATTGTAATTTTAATGAAAAACCGTATCGAGTTACCTGAGAACTTTCCAATTACTTAATGCAGGCGATTTAAATGACAAATTCCAGGTACTTTATTGTCTTAAGGTATTCTTCTTGAACTTTATTAGTATTGTCATTGTTCATTTCTTAATGAAACTGGTTTACTTATTCATATGTCACGAAAATTATTAAATGTTTGGGCTTTAGCCATTTATGATAAGCAAATAAGTATGTTAACTAAATTAAATCACAATCGCATTTTCAATCTTCGACCGATCATTGTGTAGATTGATGAGCAAAAGTGAGTCAGTTTCATCCCACCAGGTTATATTAGTGTTTTAGTTATGCCACTTTCAGATTAGAAGATCTCCATAACTTTTGCTGAATTTTCAAAAACTTTTGTACATAAACTTAAGCATTCTGAAATACCTTCATTTAAAAAATAAGAGATCAAGTTACGTTTCCTGTGGATAAGGATATAAGGGAATCAAAAGTTTGGGATTGAACAATACTTTTCTATTAGTAAAAAGAGTAGGAAAAGTTTAACAAAACCCCTAAACAAAAATTAGTATTGATTAAAACTTATATCATAGACTTAAGACTAAGGTAAATAATATGTGGAGTATTTTATTGGATACACTTATTTATAAAATTTAAGTACAAGTCGAGCACGTTTGTGTGGCTTGTGTAGTGTCAGATTAAATATCATTTTTAATATATGGTTTTATTGATCAAAAATAGAATCTCTTGCAAATCTTGGCAGTTCTTCTACTCTAAGCAGAGTCAGCGAAAGATTTAACAGAGCTTTACTTGTGAAATGTTTATATCATTTTCCATTATTTCAGCAAGTTGCATTGTTTTAGTTTGTATTTTTACCTAACCAAATGAACCTTTGTTCTTCGTATATCAGTGATTTTGTTCTTTATCTCATTTAGAACGGAAGTGTCTTCATTCACCATCTCACTTGCACATATGTAGTACAATACTTACTACTCAACCTCTTTGCGTCTGATACTCGGATACTCAAAATACAAACTCTTTTTAACCCTTTAGGTTTGAATTTTCTATTACTTGACTTTAGTTTGTTGTGTTGTGTTGTGTTGTTTTTAGATTGAATTTTGTTATTTTTTTCTTTTTTTTTTTTTGTTTTCTTCTTTTAATGAAATTTACTTTTTGTTGTTTTAATTTCTTATTTGCCAACTTCACGCTCTGCTAATATTCACCAGACCGAAATAATTTTATGCAATACAAGCATACATACATACACTTATATAAAGATCTAAGCTTGGATATTTGAAAGAGTTACTTACAGATACAAATGCATTTTGTTAAATGCAATAGTTTTTATTTATTATTATTATTATTATTGCTGTTGTTGTTGTTGTTGTTGTTGTTGTTACCTTATGGCATTGATAGGTTTAAGTATGTTGATGGAATGGAAGAAATAAAGGGAGGAAGGATAGATATACTTGTACTAAGCAGCGCATGCGTAAAAAGGGCTAAACACAATTGACTACTGTTAACTTAATTCATTCTTAGGCTGCTTCTTGTTGATAATTTTCTTGTTTCTTGCTTTAATTTCATTTAATTTAAAATGCATTTTAATGCTTAGTTCTGCCGCTTCTCTTTCTTGTTGTTGTTTATTGCACAATTTTAATTAGTTTCGCATTAATTTTGATTGCTGCTGCTATTGTTAAATATGTATAATAATTTCGACCTTTCATTTAGAAGTACATAAGTGCAGAAACTCACTTAGTAAGAGTTGGATGAAGTATCTTCTTATCTGCTTGTCTTAACTTGCGCATGGCAACACATTTTCATGCTCTAGACTTGCTTATTTTTCATCATTCATTCACTCACTCATTGACTCAGACATTCATTCACTCATTCATTCAATTGTTCTCCCTTTGTTTTTATTTCATTCATTTTTATTGTTCCTCCTTTTCTTTTTTTTTTTTTGTTTTTGTTTTTTTTATAATTATTGTTGCGTTGCGGTTCATGACGTCTTCTTTTACTTCATTTTTTGCTGAATCTTTTGCAACAAAATTTCTGTTTCTCTCAAGTCTTCTACTATTTTACTTCACTAACAAATTGTATTCTTTCTGCTGCAATCAGCTGTTCTGTGATCTGTAGATACTCACATACACAAACACTCACTCACACACGCACGCACAGAGAAATCACAATCACAATGTTTATTTTTTTAAGATTTCGCATTCGCATTTAGTGCGTTTTTTTCTTTTTGAAATAAATCTTAAATCTCATTTATTTGCTTTGTGAATTCCAAGCCGCAGCAGCATTTTTTGTTATATCTATGATGCAAATACATACATTTATTTCAATTTAATTTGATTTCGCTCAATACATAGATTCAATTAAATAGATAGATACATTTGTATCTGAACAGAAAACAAAGAACAAGACGCCTACACCTTAGAACACATTTGCTCAAATTGCTTTTGTATTCTGTTTGAAATTTACCGAAAAGAAAAAAAAAATTAAAAAAAAAAAAATAAAACATGAAGATTATTTTTCTATAGATTTAGATAGATTGAATCGTTTTAAAATATACACATGTATCTTTGTATCTGCATATGTATCTTTTTGGCTTCTCAATTTCAATTAAATGTTTGTTTATATGCAAATTTCATGTTGTTTGCCATTTTTAGTGAAGCATTTCATTAAAAATTTAGGTTGCTTTTGTGAGAATTTTAATGTTTTTGTTTTGATCTTATCTTATATTAATTCAACCAATTTGATTTGGAATTTCATGGTAGATGAAGTTTAGTTTATTTGTTATCTAATCAAAGCAACTCAAATCAAATCAAGACAATAGTATAAATGTTTTCATCATCTTTTGCAATATTTCTTTATTTTAGCTAATTCAAACGAACTGTAGCTTATGTTTATTGAATCACTTCAAATCGAATTAACAACCGCCTACAATCGCAAACAAATAAGCGGCTACCTAACTCAATCATACTGAAACAAAGAAAAAAAAACCATCAACTGTTTGCCATAAATGATTTAATTCGTTGTTTGCCAAATTTTCTTATATTGTATTTTACCTTATTTTATGTATTCTATCAATCAATCAATCAATCAGTCAATCATATAAATATTCAATCAACAATATACAATAAAGAATAGCAAAAATATTGAAAGAAACTCATAATCTTTCTTAAGCTTAGAATTTTGCCAAAATTGGCTTAAAATTAAATATTAAATTTTGTTAACTGGAAAATGCTTTTAAAAATCATTGGATCTTTGGATCCTCTTCTTCTCTTAGGCTATTGGTTGTTGGTTGTTAATGCTGTTGCTCTTGTTCTTTTAAGGTTGGTTGCTTTAAACCAATTAAAATGCCTTTTAACTCGACAAATTCGGCTTTTTCATGTATTTACTGGATTTGGCTTTTGTTTTCTCCTTTTTCTTGTTATTGTTTGTAGTTTTAATGCCCAATTTGCACTTAATGCTATATATCTTTATTGTTCAGTTAGACTACTGCCGTCTTACATATGTACATACATATCTCTGCCACCTACAACTTGTTTTAACTTTCATATGGTCAACATACAACACCAACAACGAACACAACGAAATTTTGAAATCTATTCATAAATAAAAACATAAGTAAATTCAAATGGGGGGGGAAAAAAAAAAGCAAAAGATAATCAAATATTGTTTGTATTTTCTGTTGTTTTTTGTTTTTAGGTGCTAAATAAATAAATTAATAGCTCATGAAATTGATGAGTATTTTCTTGTTTTAGTTAGTTAGTTTACTAGTGTTTGATGATTATCTTTGCTCACCCAACATATTGTATGTGGTTTAAAGCAACATTAAATTGTGTCTTAGTCAACTTTAAATAATTGTTATGGTAATTGAATAGGAAAGGAGATGTATGGAGAATTTTAATCAAAACTTTGAGAATTTCTTTTGATGACATGCAAAATTAGCACCTTTGTTTTGGAAACATCAGATCGATAAATTGCAAAACTATTCTCACCATCATAAAATCATTTTGACGTAATATTTGCAGCGCATGGAGGCCACATGATTCGTAACGTCAATTGAATTTTATGGCCCAAATCCACACGTTTCAACTTTCACTGTATTCAAACTGATCTTTGGGTCCAATACTTTGTATAGCCTATATACAATAGATAGAACAACGATATAGAATGAGTTTATGAATGAAGAAATCTTGAGTTTTTCTTGAAGCAAATAGATTTCAAGAGTCACTTATCGTAGTATATCCAAAAATTGGACTTATTTACCCTATAAATTGCTACAATAATAATTCATAAGCATCATTTTCATTGCCTTGGTTGGCTATATAAGTTTCAGTGAACCATTGATATAATAATTAATTGAATTAAAGAAAATTTCATAAATTAATCAATTGTGACTTTCGCTGATGCTTCTCTGGATATCACATACGGTTCAGAGAGCTTTCCAAATGTATAAAGTCTGGTTCCTCGGGCTTAACCTGGACAAGCGCCTCACATGGCGCACTCATATTAAAACCACAACCGCATGCTGTTTTTCAAAGTTGCATATGCTTCAATGGTTGCAACGGCCTTCCAGTAAATTTTCGGTCAACAACAAGAGGACAATTTACGAAGAAGTAGTGGCCCCTGTTTCGTGTTATTTGGGGTATTCATTCAGAGAGTTCCGGCTGTCAAAACAAGGCAACTGCCACATAACTCGGGCTCCTTGCTTTGTGCGTAACACCATCTTGCACAGAGATGCCCACGGTACGCGACGAAATCCTTCAAATCAGCAATTGTCATCACCAAAGGCTACAAAGCCATCCAATCCGCCTCGTGGCAATCCTCACTTATGGTGTAAGCCGACGCCGTTTAAAGAGGCTCCATTCTAATGACTTTCTATGTTGAAGGTTACCAGCAACTTTATATTAATCGTTAAGTGAATATTCTTAATTATAAAAAGAAAATTAAAAAAAAAAAAAAAAAGACCGAATGAAAAAATCTACACTAAATGAGTCTGAATCTGTTAAAACTTCACAAAATCATAAAATATCTGAAACCCTGTTTGATCTAATTATAATATTGATGACAAAATTCCAATGGAATAGATAAATTATGAATAATTTCTTCAATATTTTTCCAATTTTCTGTTTGTGGGCATTTCCATTTCTTTTTCTTTGCTCCTTGAATAGATTGATTTGTTTGATTTTTCTCATGTAATTAATAGTTTATTTAATTTATTTTTTTATCGATATAATTTATTTATTTAAGTTTCTTCTTTTTTTTTTGCATTGAAGAAAATTCCAATCAGATAATTATTTTTATTTTTATTTTTATTTTCATTATTTAAGAACATTGAAAATCAATTTGTGGTTTTAATTTTTTTTAATATTTTTTTATTTTGAACAACAAAAACAATTTCAACTTGTGTTTGCCACTGAAAAATTGACAAAAACAACAGCAACAAATTACATATGAATTTTCATTATTATTATTTTTTTTTTCAATTATATTTTGTACTAATGAAAACTCAAAAAAATAAAAACAAAAAAAAAAAAACATATAATATTTTCATTGTCAAATTCATTTTTATACAACAAACAAACAAACAAACCTACATAGATTTACAATACAGAAAAAGATACTTGACTGCGTTTGCTTATATTTATGTACTGTATGTAAGTACTGTAGATGCCGTCGTCGTCGCCGTCGCATAAATACATTGTCAAATACATAAATATACAGATACTTATTGTAGTTACATACTAGCCACAGAGTTGTCTATAGACCTTGACTGTTAGTTTTCATTTACAAAATAATAAAAAAAATTTATAACTAACAATGGCAATCAAACTACAACAAAAAGAAAAACAAAAATACAATGGCAGAGCAATGGGAAATTATTATAAGAAATAGAAATTGTAAAGCAACATCAGGTGCATAAGGTAGACAAATCTGCATTTCTATTGAATTTTATAGAAAATTTTGATATCCTTAAGATGCAAATTCTTTGATATTGTAAATTCAAAGTCTTGTACCTTCTGCCTTCCTTAAGTTATCTAGTTTACAAGGTGTGATAATAACTAGTTGGGTGTAACACAAAAAAACACTAGTAACAAGATCAGAGTAACTAACTAACTAACTCACTACATTGAACAAAAGCATGTGAAATAATCTCATTGTATCTTTACGTATCGTTGCCTGTAGCTACCAATGCTGTTGTTTGTTACTTACACTTGTCTACAACATCAACAAATGATGATGACGACAATGATGATGATAATGATGTTGATGATGATGATAGTTTTGTTAGCAACTTGTCGTTGTCGATTTGGAAAAATGTATAACAACAGCAGCAACAACAGCAACAACAACAACAGATTACACAACACAACACAAGACAACACATGCCTGACAATAATATACTATGGGCAGTGAAGCAATTGTTGTCACAGCAACGTCATTAGTATGGTTGGTATTTGAGATACTTGTATGTATGTATGTATGTATGTATCTTTTGACTAATCTGAACGCAGCGCACCTTGACGCCTTCTTTGTAATATAGGAAGACATGATTATTGTTGTTAGTGTTAGTGTTAGTGTTAGTATTCTCCTGATGTTGTTTCTGTTTCTGCTGCTACTGGTGAAGCAATTACCAACACAACACACAAGAGGAGAGTAGTGAAGATCAATTTTAGATTTTTTTACGCTTCTCATACAGCAACAATAACAACAACAACAACAAGATCAAAGCATATTTAGGTCAACAATAGCAACAACAACAACAACAACAAAAATGAACACCTACTACTTAAAGAAAGCAACATCAGCAGCAGCAGCAGCAGCAAATACAACAAAAATGATATAGAAGAATTAACTGAAGCATAGTACGATAATCTAAGAAATATAACACAGCCGAACGAACTAAAAAAGAAATTAGTTTGACGCCCGCCAAAGTGTCGTACGTCGCACGCAATAATTCATCATCATCACCAGCAACAGAAGCAAACAACAACAACACTAACAATAATATGAAAAACTATCAAAATCATCAGCTTCCTCGGTTCGCCTTCAACTATTGTCACCAATTTCCGTTTCGCTCGAATAATGCCACCAAAAAAAAAAATAGATACTTCCCCAAGCATCACCACCACCACCACCACCACCATCATCATCATCAGCAACAGCAACAGCAACATCATCGTCATCGTCATCATCATACCTGTCTAAGAAGTATATATGTATCTCGTGGTCTCTATATCTTTACAATATACTTAATAAAGTATCTTCTTCTCCTCCTCTTTGCTACTATTGGTGTATTACTCTTTTCCTTCTTTTATTTTTTGGTAATTAACAATGTGACGGCGACAACACAACCCAATCTCATGTTTTTGGTATTGTGTGTTGTCTGTCCCCTTCTCATGAGACTCGACTCATCATATCATAAAATTGAGTATAATATTTTACGTTTATGATTTTTGTGGCTATTTTGAGCGAATGGCAACAAGCATTTCAAACTACCGCCACCTCATCATTATCATCATTATCATCATCATCATCACTAACATCATCAACCTCATCGTCATTTCTCTTGTTGCCAAATTATAAAGAAAAAAAATGAAAAATAAAAAAATATTGTATGTTTTCTTACATGAAAATTTGTGTAGCCGTTGAACGAAATGAAAAATATCTTGTAAAAATATAAAAATATCTAATGAGAAAAAGCTTCATTTGGGGGCTTTCCCCCAAGAGATTTTCAATTTCAATATTTTGTCCATAATTTTATTTATAATTTCTTCAAGTGTAAATAAATAAAATTATTATAAAATAAATAACAAATAAGAAATTAATAAATTCATAATCTACAAATAAATAAATTTTACATAATTAAAAATTAGATATTAAATAAATAAAAATTAAATAATAAATAAATAAAAGTTTAATAATAAATAAATAACAAATAATAAATAAATAAATAATAAATAAAAACTAAATGATAAATAAATAATAATTAAATAATAAATAAATAAATAATAATACATATAAAATATTGTTGTGACGACTATGAATATTTACAGGAATTGGTTCTTATCAGTTTATAAAAGGAAGGAGGATTTTATTAGGTATGAGTTAGTAAGTTATTTGGATGAAGCTTTTTAGGCGCCTTTGAATCACCATCCTGGTTAGAGATTCTGCGAGAGGATTTGGGTGTGAGTGAAGTCTGTCATTGTATCTTTACTATAGTAGTTTATATCACCGACAACTGTAGGAATGCTGAGGTCGTTGTGGTGCGTCGAATTCCTGACAAACTAGGGGGCATTGGTGATTGTTCTGAGGGGCTTATTTTGAACGACCTGAAGTTTCCAGAGATTTGATGGGCGTGAGGTACACAGTTGGATAACGTTTTGTTTAAATATTAACAACTGATTTTTCAAACTGAGTTTGCTCCTATTGCCAGTTCAGTTTTTTTCATTTTATAGGAAATGGAACGAGCGATGCTTGTTAAATTGTCTTTCTATATTAGGCATTTGTCAAGGTGAAACCCATGTATTTTTTCATAAGTAAGGACTGTTGTATCGGCGGACCAACAACCATAACCGAATTTATGTAAAACAGAGTTGTGATTTACATGAGCTCACTTTGATGTTCCATCTTGTGGACCAGACTTCGAAGCAATAAAAAAATACATAATATGTGATAAATAAATATTAAATGATAAGTAAAAAAATAATTAAAAATTAAACAAAAAAAAAAGAAATTACCAAAAAATTTAAAATTAAATAAATAAATTAATGTAAAAAATGAAAAATTAAAATATATTTGTTCCTAACTAAACTTTCTGTTTAACAGATAAAAATAAATAAATAATTAATTAATATAAATATATAACTAGAAAGAATATTAATAAATAAAAATAAATTAAAAATAAGGAAAATATGCCTATTACGGAACTATGAAAATGAATCAAAGAAAACGTTTGTTTGGATACAAATGAAATCTAATGCTAAACGTCAACATCATCATCATCATCAAAGATGAGACAGATGACTTAAATATTTGACCAGCTCATCTGATGAGCACGTACGACAAGTATCTTTCTTCATAATAAATATCTTTATCTTTGTTGTGTAGGCGTGTAAAATCATTGAAAAAACTATTACTAGTCAAATTTTTTCCCCTTTAGCTTGAATTCCCTCTTAAGCTGCTTCATTGACAAACGTGTCTGATCGATGATGATCAATGGGTTTTTGTTTAATGCTAGAAAATGAATTAAGGCATCTTTCAATAAACAGGCAATGGGCAATGAGCATCAATGACAGCGGATATGACATAAGAGTTTTCCGCTTTTCATAAACATAAACATCACACATCTACAATTTAGATAAAAAAATCGAAATAATTTCTTAATGTCTTCAACAGAACATAGAATAAAAATATGAATGAATGCTTTGGCTTATTTCAATCGAAATATTTGTGTAATTTTGTTCTAATTCAATTATTTATTCGTCTTCATTCAATGCAGATGTTATCGATTTGTGTCAACATCTTTTAACTGAATTATTTAGTATAAAGTGGCGCCTATTTTGTACTATAACATAAAGCAAACTCATTAGAATTGTTAAATAATGTATGTAGATCTGAGAAAAAAAAAAGAAACCGCCAATTATTTAAGAAAATCTTTGTTCAGTCAGTAGATGATCAATCAATTAATCAATGGCTTTTGCTCGAAACCCGCATATTCCAAGCTTGACCTTTTGAACTAACTTTTAAGTACTTGCCGTAACAACAAAAAAAAAAAAAAAAAGAAACAAAGTACTTACTCAGTCTCACACTCCCATATTAAACACATTTTAAATTAAACTATTAATAGAATAAAAGTATAAAGAGATACTTAGATACTCATACACTTAATATTGATGATGAACTTGTACACAAGTTTTGGTTTTGAGAACTGAACTTTAAGAACTGTTATCGATTATTAATATTGTTCTCTTGTAGTTTCTCATAATTTGTCTGTTATAGTTTCGCAGTTTTAAAGATGTTATAGTTTAGTTTTTGATGGTTGATTTGGTTAATGATCACTTCACTTCCCACAGTAATTAAATGGAGAACGAGCGGCACAGGTCAAAGCGTTGGTGGCAGTGACGGCGGCAATCGGCGGTTTGTTTCTTGTTCAACGCCACAGGCTCTAAAGATATGAAGAACAAGATGTGGAAGAAGATGAGAACCGCACACGCTTTAAGTTGTTAATTGAATTCATTTAGGGTTTCTTCGTTTCATTTTCTTTTAGAATATATCAAAGTTGAAATATTTTAAATATTTTGTTTTTTTTTTTTCATTCATTCTCATTCTCATTTTGTTATTATTTTTTACATGTTTTTTTTTTTTGTTTTTTTTTTTGCAATATTTTTTTGTTGTGTTTTTTTGTAATAAAATTCTAGATACACTGCGGCTGTTGCTGTTGGTGATGCTATGTAGATGTTGCCAATGCAATGCATTCAGCTGTGCTATCTTAATTACGCATTAATTACATCAAACATTAATAATTCCATATGCTGCTGATGCCGCTGTTGTTGCCTCCATCATTTCCATTTCCATTTCCATCTTCATCTTCATCTTTTTATCTATATACATACATCGTTGTTGTCTGGTCGTTCTGGTTCGGTCATCTATCTACTTCATGCTGTAACACCTCCTTCGCGAGCTACTTGCTGCCACAAATGCTACAACAGCTCACAAATACAACACTACAGCGGCGCATTCCTGTGCATTTATTAAACTCACGCGTTGCACGCTTCGTCTGGTTGACTATAGTAACAACAACAACAACAACAACAACAACAAGTATTTCATACTATATAGTAACATGCCACTGGAGGCAAGTACACAACATTTGCGCCTTCAGTCTGTTTGTCGGCGTATTTGCTGCTGCTGTTGATGATGATGATGCAGCAGCAGCAGCAACAGCAGCAGCAGCATTTGTTGCATGTAGTCAAGTTGCAAGAAAACAAAAAGATACAAAAAAAAAAAAACACAAACAATAAAAAATAACAAAAATTTGCCTTTGATATTGGCATGCAATGCTTACTATTCTGTCATCCCTGTCACCTCCTCTTGCCCCATTTCTCTTCATCTTTACCATCACCACCCCACCCCATCCTTCTTCCTTTGGTTAATAGATGTAAGACTGACTGAGTATATTGTGGACTGCACTTGTTTTGAGATATCGTAAGCAATATTTTTCTGTTTTGCAGTTTTAGACAATTTTGATCATAATCGCATTTAAGCTGATCAAGTTGTTCCTTCTTGTTACTGTTGTTTTTGTTGCTTTTGGCATATTGATGAAGGGATTTTTGTCTTTTTTTTTTTTTTTTGGTTTGTTATTGTTGTTGTTGTTTTGCTTTTATAGTTATTTGTTACTTCATAGAACAGCGGCATGTCGCGCCTGTCTGTCTCTTCTCTCTGGTAGAGTTGTCTGTCTTGTCTTCAATTCCCATTGATTCGTACAACACTTACTTACTTTCATTCGCTCGTTCGTTCGTTGATTCGTTGTTTCTTTAGTTCGTTCGTTGACTTAATCTTCTAGATTGAGTTGTTGTTTAGTTTAATGCTACTACATTCATCGGCCTGTTGCCTGTTTTCTGTTTATGTAATGCTAAGATGATGATGATGATGATGATGATAATGATGGCTAATGAAATGAATACAGAAGACTTGACTTGAGCGTGGTGGATTAGGTGGACATGTTAATAAGTTCCAAAGTTACAATGCGATTTCATAGTACTTTTTCTTGGTACTTTGAGTGGAAGCGGAAAATTATCAATTTACACATATAAAAATTGATTTTATAGAGAAATTTAGAAATTTTGTAATGGAATATGAGATAAAGAGGAAGTTTATTTGAATATATCCTTATTTGTTAATGTGTGCTTGGCCTTTTTAGGGTTCCGAACCCAAAGGGTACCAAAAGGAACCCCATTGCAGAGACTTCGTTGTCCGTCCTCTGGTCATATCTCATACACCGGAATATCTAGAAATTGAATTGAATTGAAATTTTCACAGAATGTGTAATTCTATCCGGGCATCAGAAACAAATACTATAACTAAAACATTTTCAAAAACTTAAAGGGGTCCCCATACAAGAAACATTTTGGTTTGTATGGCAGCTATACGATCCAGTAATTCCACGACCTTGAAATTTGGATGATTGATGGCTATACATTAGAAACTTATATTGTCGAAATTTCAGTTTAATCGAACTACTAGGGAGGGTACCTCCCATGCAAACCCCTATTTAAATTCTGGTTCTTATTAGGAAAACTTTTTTGTTTTTTGTTCTATCGAAGTAAAATTTAGACACAATAAGTTTTTGATATAGACCCTGTAGGAGGGGTACCTCCCATACAAACCCCAATGTGTTACGGAACCCTCCGTGTACGGGTCTGACTCGCACTTGGCCCAATGTTTTTTTCTTCTTGGTAATCTAAAGTCAGAATATGACATATGTAACTATGGCTAGCTGATCCTTTCATTCCTCTTGCTTCTTCAACTTCACATCAATGTTGAGTTGTATTGTGGCTGCTTCAGTAGTCCAAGATTTGGGCTTCCGACTATTGAAAGCCAGGAAAACTCCCCAAATTCTATTCGTTTAATACAATAATAGTCTTAAAGAAGCCTATATTGTCCTTTAGCCATGCAATTCAATAACCGATATTTAAGGGACACTATTTCAGCAACGTGGAACAATGAAACATTAGGTAAACTGTTTTTTTTTTTGCAAATGACAATGCACCGACGAATCAATCGAATCAATCGTGTGATCCAAATACTACCGTGTCATGATGGATTCGTCAGTCTAATTACACTAAGAAAGAAGTCTGGCACATTGAAGTTTAAGTTCATGGGAATTAGCTTTCAAGGCTCTCAAATGCCATTTAATTTCATTGCTTTTTTGTTCTAGATATCATGAAATGTATTCTAATATGCAATAAACTTCCTTGTTTCAAAGTAAAGTATTTCAATTACCATAATTTTTATTAAATTCATTGTTGTGATGATATATTTTTATTAGAGCAATAATCCTTATTATCAAAAGTTTGATCAACAATATTTAAAAGACTATTACAATAAATCAAACAAACACGCGACCTAAAATTTCAATAATATGAAAGATTTATTAATTAATTTTAATGAATTTTGTGTCCTCCATTAATTTTAACCATAATTGTTAGCAACTCCCTCTTTCTCATTCCTTTGTTTATAGTATCTTCTTTTCTTATTATTGTTTTGTTTTTCTATTTAAATCTCTTTAAAAACTTACCTGACTTCACTCATCATATACTTACTTACTTACTTACTTACTGTAAGTACTCGTAAAATACATAAATCGTTATTCAAAACGTGGGAACATTTTACAACGTCGTCAGTAAGTAACAACATAACAAGTTCACTAATCTGCCGTGGCACACATCAGTCACACACTCGCACACACACACACACACACTTTGTTTCCTCTTTCTTTAATCTTTCTTCCTTTCTTTCTCTCCACACAAATCAATTCATTGCAACAGGTATTTGGTTTTCTATTACACAGTATTTGTTATTTTTCCTTGTTGATATTATTGTAGTGTAGTGTAATGTTGGAGTTTCCAGCATCCATTCAATTTATGGTGAATTCTTCTTCAATTTCTTGTCTTGTCTTGTCTTGTCTTATCTTCATCCTGTGTCGCTTATTACTGTTTTCAAAATGAAATATTATTGGAGAGAAGAGTGCAGAGCAGGGATTTACTACAACAACAAGACAATAGAAAGAAAACAAGTGACAACATTGCAAGCGGCGTGACATTGGTTTTTCCGGTCAAGAAAATACGGAAATTCCATAATATTAAAGCACATGTGTGTGTTTGTTTCAGTATTGTTGCCTGTGATAGTCACACTATATACGAGTAAAAGAATTTAAAAAAAGGAACAATCAATGAAACATATAATAAATAATAAACCAAAATTTGTACTAGTTGAGTTACATATTTCAAAATTTGAATTATATTGTGTTAGTATAGAATATACAAGATACATAGACTGCTTGCCATAGGGGCAAGTTCAACCAGAAGCTTTACAGCCCATTGTGATGTCTGGTTTGGATTGATTTTACATGCAGTGGGTCGATATCATTCTAAGAGACCTTACACCTACTAAGCCACCTTAGATTGGATGCCATTAGATTAAATTAGTTGAAGAGTGTGATCTATTTACCTTGTAGCTGTTGCTTTGAATATACTATCTATTAAGACAAACCCCATAATTAAAGAGTCTGGCATTTATTAAGAAGTCCAAAATTTTCTTTGAAGGTCTAACTCTAGATATCGGAGTCTGGTATAAATTAAGTTCACGTTGTGTCACAGTAAAAACTCTTTTGCCTTATCTTCATATTATGTAAATTTTTCATAACTGTAAAACCTTTCCGAACTAGTGCTCATACTTCTGTGGTCTTCCGTTACGATGAGGTAGCAATAGGATTATTACATGTTACTTCTAGTGAAGTCAATTTCAAACTGTGAAGAAGTTCTGAAACATGAAACCCTTTAAGGCGTTTACCAGGCATCCAATATCTAATGAAATGCACTTCCAGATCCAAAAAGCATAGCAAGAGTCTTGCAGTGATATATTTGTAATACATATCTCAACTTCTTGAGTTACAATTAGCCTTTCTTTAGAATTGATAATGTTTGAAGGAAGTTAGTTCATTTGTCCTGTCATTTTCAACTGCATCAGATTGCTTGAATCTCATTCTTCCAATTAATCCTCTGATCCATGTGCACCCCGAGACTGACTATATCGCTTTGAAGGAATCGTTCAATTAATTAATTAAAAAATATATAAAAAGAAAATAAGTTGTTCGTTAAATTTTGATAATTTCTTTTTCATCATTTTTATAAGTATGTAATATTCATTACACTCATGGACAAAATAATAAGTACATATATTGTATATTGTTTATATACAGTTTAGTAAGTACATTTCACCTGGAGTTGTTGCGCATGCGTTTGTTACTACTTCGTTCGTTAAAGTTGTTGAAATTCGTTAGTTAGTTTTATTCGACGCGTAAGTTCGTTGGTTCGTTGGTTCGTTCAATCGTTTTGTCGATTCGTCGTTGGTTCATACTGACTTTCGTTCGTTTGTTGGTTGGTTCATTCGTTATTTGTTGTTGTTGTTCACTTGCCGGCCGGCAACATGACCGTGTGCTAAAAAAAACAACAATAAAACAACAACAACAACAACTGCAAACATATCAGCAGCCGCCAAACGCGTGTGCAACTTCGTTCCCATGCATTTTTGAGCTGAAACATACTCGCAGATACACAAACACACATGGCATGCGTATGCATCTGTGTGTGTGTGTATGTGTATGTGTTGTGTATGTAGATGTAGATGATTTTTGTGTTATTTTTTTCTGTTAATTTTCATTATTTTTTTTTTTTTTGGTTTTTGTTTTTATTGCATTTTGAGAGTAGCATTTTCTGAGGTATGTATTTTTCATCATAGCCGCAGGCAACAAATTTACAAAAGCATGTTGTTCTTGTTATTATTGCTGTTGTTACTGTTGCTGTTGATGTTGTTGCTGTTGCTGCTGTTGCTGTTATTGGCGGTTTGTTGTTGTTGTTGTTGCTACTCTTGTTGCTGTTGTTGTGGTTAAGTGCGCCACTTCACCTTGTGCTCGAAGTTATTTAAATGGTATTTAAATGCGTTTAAAGTAATTTTTTGTTTTCATTTTTTGTTTTTCTTCTTTTTTTATGTTTTATTTTTACATATTTTTTTTTTTCTAGTTGCGTTTTAAGCTTTAATTTAATTTAATGTTGTTGCTGTTGTTTTTGTGTTTTTGTTATTGTAATTTGTGGCGTGCCAATATCAAGCAAGACATTTATGAGTATTTAATTAAAAATGCATTTAGGCTTCAAATAAACAACGACATCGACGACGACAACGACGACGACGCGACATTCATTCAGATATTGAAAACAAAAAACAAAAAAATATGTAAAATAAGTAAATTAAATAAAAATAAATAAATACAAAAATAAATGAAGCAAAGAACTTAAAAAAAAAAAAAAAAAAAATTATGGCGCACGCACTTAATCAAAGTAATTTTTAATTTATTATAAATAAAATAAATAAATAAATCATAAATTATGACCTCCTAACAAGTCAAAGTCATGGAAGAAGCCCTTTACAGTTTAAAAATTTAATCCTCTCTGGAGAATATTAGTCTCAGATTCTCAATTCCTCGATCCAAATTTTGTATGGACAACATTAAACCAAACTACAATATAAAAAATAGTAATGGCAGATGACCTATGGTCTAATTAATTTAAAGAAAATATTTGACAAAAACAATAAAAATTTGATATTCAGAAACAGAGCCTGTCTTCTTAGGCGTCCGTGTACCTACAAGTCAACTGGGTGAAGGCGCTCTTGCGTTTTTCTGAAGGTGTTTGTAGCCAGAACCGATACTGACTTTGTTAACATTCGTCTTACGGCTGATTCTTCTAAGTTTAATAATGGCTTATGTCTTCAAGAATTCAAATTATGATATATAAAGATTTTTATTTGAAAATTTATTTGAAAACGAATAATCTTTAATCTCCTGACAGTCTCCCAAGTAGAATTAGATGCCTAATTTATTCCTATGACTATGAAATATATTTATGTATTTTTTGGTGATTTTGACTATTGCGTCCCAAACAAAATGTATATTGTGGCCTTTGTGAATAATAATAGTTTGTGCCATATGCCAAGGAGCATTGACAATTCTTCTGAGTGCTTCATATTGATAACTTTGAAATATTTTGATAGTAGAATTGCTCATCATCACTTTGTAGAAGAGAATCTTGTTTTTAGGATTAGTTGAGTGGTAACCGCAATACATTTTCTTTATTGTCAGGGCGAATTGCATCTGCTTGGAATTGATGTGAGTCTTCCACGTTGGTTTGTGGTCAAGTTGTAGCTCTAAATACTTCAAAGATTCAATACATGAAAACCGAATGTTTTTTTGGAAAATCAAATTAACAACCAAATGATCAAAACTAGACCCATTTATGTAAAAGATGCTCATTGTGTTACAAACCTCACCTTTAAAGTGATCATACATAAATATTCTATATGACAGTGTTGTAAAGCGTGCAGAAATACTTTGGTTTTGTATTTGTTTAAGCTTTTTGATCATTTTTTTTTTTTTTTGGTATGCTTTGCTTGAGTTTATGCAGTTGGTGTTGTTGTTGTTGTTGTTGTTGTTATAGTTATAAGTGACATCATTTTGTATTATATTTTCTTAATTTGAATTAATGACATCAGCAAAACGAAAAATGCGTGCGTGTTTCTGTTTCGAAGATTTAAAAATGCAATTTTTTTTTTTTATTAAAATTGAAAAGATACACAAATACAAATGTATATGAGTTTACTTATTGAGAAAAAAAAAAACAAGTTGTGTCTGTATAAAATAAGTGAAATTTCGCTGTCAAAAGTTTCTGTTAAATAAGTAAGAATTCTTATGACTAAAACTATCTAAGAACATGAGATATAAATTGTTATAATTTCTATAATAATTTGAATTTATTGTATCTCTAATATCATTGAAATTCATCACTCTATGTGTTAGGTAAAACAAAAATGTTGAAGCAACATGTTGCAGAAATAAATGAAACTTTTTTACTGCTGAAAAATGCAAAGCAACAACATACGCACAAAAGGCATCAGTAAAAACAATAATAACAAAAACTTAAAACAACAATAATAACAAGAAGAAAAAAACAAGAAAGACGGAAAGCTCAAGCATTCCAAAAACAGCAACAACTGCAACTGCAACTGCAACAATAATAACAACATCAGCAGCAACAACAACAATAACAACAACAACAACATCGACAACGATAACAACAGAAATGCAGCCGCATGCGCCCATTTAAAAAATATTTTCACACACAAAATTATTTAAACTTGCCACATGCGGCACAAACAAACAACAAAACAAAAACACATTCACACACACACACACATGCACACAGCCAAAAGACATAAAAACAAAATAACAACAACAACAACAAGAACAGGAACAACAAACATAAGCAATAAAAATAAGCAAAATGCAATTGTTGCTTTTGCTGCTGCTGCTGCTGATGTTGTTGGTAGTAGAAGCAATAGAAGCAGCAGCAGCAGCTTGCACCAGGTAGATGCAACACACACATGCAAACATGCCACACACAATAATAGCAATAACAACAACAATAACAACACTACTAACAACAACAAACAAAACTATTGTAGTAACAACAACAGCAGCAGCAGCAGCAGGAGTAGAGCAGCCAAGTCAAAGACGTTTGCAATGAAATGAAGAATTGTTGCACATGTTGTTGTTTTTGTTGTTATTGTACTCATCAAATGCAATCAGCTCATTCTCTCTCTCTGTCTCTCTCTCTTTCTTTCGCTCTCCTGTTGTAATCGCTTCAAGTGCTTTATTTCGAAAAGAAAAGGAGTACAAACACTGAATAGCCATAGAAACATAAAGCCAGTCAATATTGAAAGCTTATTCATGCCCGCAAGCAAGCAAAATATTTGCTCGTTGTTACTGTTCTGGGAGCTCGTAATCGTTTGTTTTATTTTTGCGAGTAGTTGCGAGCTTGTACCTGCAGTTTTTACAAGCAGCTCACAAGCCCAAAAAATGAACTAGTCGTTGCAAATCTTGTCGCAACATTGCTAAGTTCAAAGGCCTATAACTCCAGAACCACTAAGCCGATTTGAATGATTCTTTTACTAATGGAAAGTTCAAAAGTTTAACTAAGTTATGTATTTGTTTTATGAGAATTTATGTAGAAATTATTTGTTATTTAAACAAATGCAAATGGTGTTAGTTTTAATTGAAATTATAACAAAAAAAAAAAATTGTTGGATTTTCATGAAAATGCAACAAAGCACTAATGAGTTATAAGTAGCAATAGCAATTGACTTGAATATTTCTACATTTTTTTTTTTTTGAACATTCTATTGTATTATATTGTTTTTATTTTTTTGTTTTTTTTTTTTTTTTGTTTCTTAATATTGTACCTTGTTGTTGTCCGCATAAAGTATAATAAGAAGCAATTGCAACAAAAGTAACTATTGTATTCAAAAGGAAAACATCAAGAACAAAAACAACAATAACAACAACACCAATAAGAGGATGAGAGAAAGAAGAAGAATGCCAGGCAGGCGAAGGAGAAGTAGAAGATGTAGTAGTAATCATCGTTGTTGTCGTCATCATAGTAAAAAGTAAATGCAATTATGACGATGATGATGATAATAATGATAATGAAGAAAGGAAAAGAGGTTGAACGCAAATGAAAAGAGTGAAAAGGAATAAGTATGGTAGAGTGAAGAGGAGAGGATAAACATAGCAAAGAAGTTCGACATAGTCATTTAATGCGACTACGCGACACATTTGCCTTAAATAATATTACAACAACACAATAACAACAAATAATAATAATAATAATAATAACAACAATAAAGAAAACTCTTGTGCTGCTGCCACACATTGCAACCAAACCAAACCAAACCAAACCAAACCACCATCAGTAACAACAATAACAACAGCAACAACCGGCAGCAATTGCCCAGACAAGCGAGCCACCTATTTTTTATTGCCAACAATAATAATATAGCAACAACAGCAATAATAATACCAACAACAACAACAACAACACTAAATGCAACTGCGCTACAGCAAAATAAAAACTTATTTGACTCACACAGAAAGAAAGATACATAAAGCAAAGGAGTGAGGAAGTAGAGAGAGACGGAGAGAGAGAGAGAGAGAGAGAAATAGAGGTCGTCGACAAAGTGAGTTAGAGTCAGAGACGCCGCACTTGGATTTCCAGTTTTTGGTTCCCACAATGCAAAAATTGTAAAGCCAACAGTAACAGCAACAACAACAACAACAAACATCAACTAGCAGCAGCAGTCAGCTAAGCAGCCACTAGCAGAAGTTAGAGACTAACAGACCAAGTATTTTCTGTCTGTCTTCATGTCTGTCGACCTGTCCAGTTGTCCCATTGTGCCACTGTCCACATGACGTAATTAGCATAGAGTAGTCGACGACGACGACGACCACGATGATGATGATGATGATGATGATGATGATGACGAGTTGGCCACAAAAGCGACTTTACCGCACAACGCGCTGCAGACAAACCGACAGACATCAAACTAAATAAGAGGAGAAAAAAAAGTAAAGAATAACTAACAGAGACAAACAAACGCACATGGCATGGGGCAAGCAGGACTCTTTGACTCTTGGGCATCTAGCTAGCTGGGCAGGCAAGGAATGCACTGGTGCACCGCCATCGCCGAAATCATCGTCATCATCATCATCATCATCGTTGTTGTTTAGCGTGCGAACTACTAACGTTGCCTATGAAATGGTGGAATGCCAAGTCAAATGGTGATTCTGTTGGTGATGGTGGTGATGGTGGTGTTCCCGAAAGCGTTGCCAATGTCTAAATGTTAAACAGTCGCAATAGTCTCGCTCGCAGTCAATGTTGACTACATTTGGTCTATAATTCATGTTTGCCGCAGTCACCATCAGCACCAACAACAACAACAACAATAATAACAACAATAAGCAGCTGTTTGCTTTTTGGTATACTTTTGGTTATATGCAACAGCGGCGCATGTTGCTGGCAGCTTGCAGCTTGCAACTTGGAATTGAAATTGGAATTGGAGATGGAGATGGAGATGGCGATGGAGGGACAAACAGACAAAAATAAAAACATTTCGTTTAACGATCTTTATCAATTCGATTATTGATTGCCATGGCAAGTCACATTGTTGTTGCTGTTGTTGTTATATTACTGTTGTTGTTGCTGTTAATGTTGTCGATCGTTGTTGTTGTTGTTGTTATTGTTGCTATGAAATATTTTACTTGTATGGAAACTCAGCAACATCACTTGTTCACTTTGTTGGGCCCGCCCAAGTCACTTTGCTTTGCAAAAAAAAAAAAACAAAAAAGAAACCATCAGCACCATCATCAGAGTCATCTTCATCATCATCATCATCATAATCATAAGCAGCATCAAATAAACGTATGCGCAATTTAAATGTCATTATCAAAGCGCCAGATTCACTCACTCATCCCTTTCGTATCTACTCACTCACTCACTCACTTTTTATCAACACTTGATTGCATGTTGCAGCAACAATGTTGCTTGCTGGTTGTTAGCAGTTCACTTCATTTACTTTTTACTTTAATTTATAGTTCCTACTACACATTTATTCCTTTACCTTCATTGCCCTGCTTTCTTTCTTTCGATCTTAGTTGTTTAGGTTTTTTTTTTTTTTTTGTTTCTTCTTTACTAAAACGAATTCTTAACTTTTTTTTTTCATCTCTCTTCTCACTTACTCAATAAACCACTTATTACGTAATTATTTAGGTAGAGTGAAATATTTTTGCCTTAAGGCGTTTAACAACATTTTTGTATGGCAAAGCAAAAGGAAAAGAGAAGAGAAGAGAAGATAAAGACGAGAATGTGCACCTGTTTTTTTTTTTGTCTTGTGTTATAATTTTTGCAACACAAGTTTAGTTCTTCTTTAGATTCACATGCGAGACTTCTTCATTTGCACATTCATTCAGTTAGTCAGTACACTCAATTCAGTTACTTCATCAGTGGCAACAAATGCAATCAATTTGCATGCATCAAACAGCTAAAAGCCGCAAAGGTGTGCAACATCATCAGCATCATTATCGTCATCATCATCATCAGCATCGTGAGCATATAAACATGATTGGCTTACCACATTTATTGTTGTTGTTGTTTGCTGTTATTGATGATGATGATGATGATGATGATGTTATTGTTGTTTTATTGCCCCGTTTTTTTGCTGTCCTTTGAATCTTCAATTTATTTTAGTTTTCTTATCAACTTTCCTTTGCCAATTTTGTGATTCTTTTATTCTTGTTGTCTCGTTGCCTACAATATTTGATTACATTACAACTCATTTCTTATGCTTGCAACGTTTATTAATTTAATGAAAAATTAAAATCTATAAATTTTGTTGCAATTAAATTGAAGCGACATAGAAAATTGTTGCTTCAACTTTTACTGTTGATGAATCTAATTTGTCATAAAAGCTAAGCTTGTTGATGTTTCTTCTGTTTCTTTTTTGTTTTGATTGCAAGTTTCTTAAAACGAAAACAAATGATAAAGCGAAATATAAAACAAATCAAAGCAACAACAAATTAAATAAAGTCAAGACAAGACAAGTTTTCCATCTCTTCATTTCTTTGTTGAAGCAGTAAATGTTGCTTTGTTGTTTGTAACATCAAACAACAGCAACTTGGGGTAATTGCATTTGTAGTTGATGATAAGTTCACTACACTAGTGATGATGGCGGCGTATGATTAATTTATTTCTAACCAAGAACAAAAATTACTCATACGCCCTGTGTGTTACAATATCATTTACAATATACAAAAAGTAGACAAAAAAATAATAGAAAAATAATCATTAGCTCCTGGCTTCATGCCACAAAAATATCAACGCGCCTATGTGCGGGTGGTTTAAATTTACCAATTTGTTTTTGTTTTTGTTTTTGTCTTGCGATTTTGTCACCGGAAACAACATTGCAACAATGTTGCTTGCGTCAGGAAACCGGGAGATGGAAAGTAAGAAATTTACTTTAAGTAAAATCATTTTGATTATTTTTTGCAAAACATTTTGTGGATTTTTGTTGGCCGAGCTAAATAAACAAAAATAAATAAAAAACGAAGGTGATTGCACCGCAGCAGCATCAACAGCAACATCAACAAGCGAGCGGGCAAATGAGCATGTTTTCGCACTTTTCTTTTAAGTTTTTTCCTTAATATTTTTTTCTTATTTATTTCATTGACTTCATGCAACAAGAAGCAACGACAACAGTGGCAGCGGCAAAAAGATATAAACACATTTACTTAATATAGATGCATGTTTATTCCGCTTTTCGCTTTAAAAATCGACATTTTGACGCCGACAAGAAACCAAAAAATAAACTTCAAAAACTCACAAAATATGGCAGACGCCAAAATAAGTATGAAAAAAAAAAAACATTAAGGCGCACATATAAAGAATCCATTGGTTTTATAGAAGGAAAATATATAAAAAGTAACTTAATTTCAAAGCGCCACTTAGCCAGGCAGGCACACAAACACACACAGATACACACACACACACACATACACATACTCACTCACACTCCATACACTCGAATACTTGAAAACTGCAATTTTAAGAGTTTTTTGTTGTCTCAGTTTTTTTCATTGCCCCTTTTACAGTCAACACTGCGTATGAGCAACATTTTTGTTTGTATTTTTTTTTTTCTTTTTTCTTTGTTTCTTCTTCCTTTTCTACTTCTCTTTGCTTCTTCTTGATGAGTTTTTGCGCTCATTATAAACCAAAATCTGCTGTTTTTGTTGATGTATGAGTTTGTGCTAGTATCTTTTTCTCTATCCACACTGTGCCACTTGTCTGCGATTCGATTTGCCACTGATTTAATGCGTTTTAGTCACTTGTTACTTGTTATTTCTTGTTAAATAGAAGTATGTGTAAGTGTAATTGTATGTGTGTGTGTATGTGTGTATATGTGCGTATGTGCAAGAAACATCTATATTTTATTTTTCTTTTTAATTTTTAATTTTGGCATTTTGTCAATAGAATTGAGCAAACGAAGCCAAGTCAATTCGACACAAAAACTATTATATGTATGTACTTATTATTATCATGTGCCTTGTATACATCTTTATCATTGAATTAGAGGATCCACTTCTACCTTTCAACACAATACAATATTTTTATTTATTTAATTTTTATAGAAAACAAGAAATACAAATCAATCATAAATTGATATGGTGGATTGGAAATTAAAGTACTTGGTATAAAAGAGAGAAAGAATATCAGACATGAAAATAGGTCTAACACACCAAGCGCCTTTGCAATTTGTATATGTATCTGAATGTGTCGATTAAGTTAAGCTGTGGCCTTACAAATACAGACTAATCTGTGAAATCCCCACTTCAGTCTTGGAATAATAAGAAACACTAAAAGTATACAGTCTCAGTCTGGGTTTAACCACAAAAACCGGGGATTTACAACTTGAGTATAGTAAGATGTAAAAAATTTGGAAAAATTTAGTTAGTCAGTAAAGTCCAAACGAAAGAAGAAGGTCACTTATCTTTCACATTGTGCTGAATGAAATTGGATAGGGAAAAATAACATATTAATCGATTTAGTTATTAATGTTTATACTTTTTACCTTTAATCAAACTAATCACATGCGAAGAATTGACACTTCTTTGTCTACTATTTCTTTTTGTCTCTTAAATTAGTGATGTTTGCCTAGTTGTAAAGCACGATTCATGAATTAAATTCAATACCTCGGCTTAATCCTGGGCATGTAACAATTGTCTCCACTTTCTGCCCTCAGCTATGCAGACTTGACTGGCTAATGCATGCGAACAACAAGCTATCACTAAGTATCAAACTGCTCATTTGTAAGTCTGGCGATATGGCATACAAATATGAGGATCCCCTGCTATCTTAAACATTCTTAGGCCCTAATTCTGCCATAATAAAACTCTTTGCATATTTGGATTACGTGGTATGTGACAAACACAATGCTTCATCGAGACCTAAAGAAATTAACAGTAATATAAGACTTTATCATCATCACCCTCACTTTCATATCAGTCCCTCAATTACAAACTACACTCCTCCCCCGCAGGGAGATCATATAAAGTAGAACGATATGTACAAGTAGATCAATATAATGCGAGCGAGGAGGGTCATTCAATAAGAATCGAGACAATTCATTGTAGATAAAAAACGATTGCTTCAATCAATGCAAAATTTTAGTTACATTAGTCCCCAGTAACATTTTTGTGCACTTGACCTATTATTCTTCTAATTTGTGTATGCCTCTGGCACAAAATTCTTTGGGTTGATATCGAAGCAACTTTTGCACTTGATTTTTAACTTCTCCATTTGATCGAAAATGTCTCTCACATCTTAAATGGGTCGAAACTAATATAAATCCGATGGTGTGAGATCGAGTGTTTCATTTAGTGAAATGTTAGCGTCCGTAAGTTGTCTTAGAACCAACATCTTGCACGTATGCTGAACAATTATATCGAAAGTTCCAACACTCGTGTACACTTCTTCATCTATCCGTTCAACAGTAATATATGCCTGTTGGTCTGATTTAACGCATTAATGAAAGTTTCGAGGGAGGAAGTTCCAGCTTCACCGCAGACACTTACAAACAGACTCTTTTAAACTGTTCTACCCATTTGTAAACGTTCGAACGGTTTAAACAATTATTTCCGTACACTTTCAACAATCTTTCGTGGATTTTACTACCTTTGAATATTTTTCTTTTTTAAAAAACATAATTAAAAAGTACATATATGTATTTACTTTATGGTATCTGGAAAATCAATAATTAATATTTATATATATTTTTTTTTTTTTTTGTGGGGAAAATCCCAAAATCTATCTTTCAAATGGAATCAATGTTTTTCCCACGCTTCAAAATTCAAATTAATACAATTTAAATTGTACAACAATAAATAGCAATAACAACAAGTGAAGAAATACAATATCAAAATAAAACTAAACTACAAAAACAAAACGAAACAAAATACAATACAAGTAAACGTGCTTTTAAAAAATTATTTAAGTGCAAAGCGTGTGTGCTTAAAATTTTAATTATTCTTTTTAGGATGTTTTTTGTTTTTTTTTTTGCTTTATTATTATTTTTCTAGTTTACCAAACACGCGCTTTGAAAAGCCGCCAATTTGTTATTTTATACTTTTATATTTATTTTTATTTTATTTCATTTTCTAAAATGTTTTGAGTTGAAGGTGTTTTTTTAGCGCCGATGACGATGTCGATGTTGATGTTGATGGCTTTCAAAGAGAAGGAGAGTAAAAGATACGTGTTACGAGTTACGCATATCAATTACCCTATAAGTTGCTTACTGATTCACTACTTCTCTTTTATGGAAGAAAGAGATTTAAGCATATCAAAATTGAATTATGCAAAAAAGAGAAATGAAATAAAATTGACAAATTTTTGATGAAGGAACTGAAGATTCCATCAGAGCAGAAATGGAAAGTCTAATTTAGATACAAATCAAAGTATTAACAAAGTATAAACAAAGAATATGAATATGTACATAGACTGGACAAATCGATCTCGAAACATTTGACAACCCAACAATAAATTGTGTGTACTTACCAACAAAATTTCACACAGTTTACCCAGCAATGGTATCACAAGAATTGAAAGCTCAAGAAGAAGCACGATTGCGTAAGTGATTTGTCCTGTCTACACTTACATTATTTCTAATCAGAGATTTTCAATATTAATTGAAGAAGATTTTGTTTAGATTGAATGCTTATTTAGAGGCAACATCTTCTGATCTCATTGCTTTAACCATAGCTTACCTTTGTCCACGCCATATACAAGTATATAGCTGAGGCTCATCAGTTTGCCTTCAGGCTCTATATAATATAATTTATTTATTGTTTATGTCATTTTATGTCTAAACTAAAGAAAATTAGGAAATTAAAGTTTAAAATAACCTAAACCCGCAACTGATCAATTTTTGTGTCTTGCATTTGCTTTGTGATCTTTATCAAGACTTACGAAATGAACATTGAATCAATCGAACATTAAATTCTTATTCGTTATCGTTACTACTTTTCCACTTCCCCCTTGAGAATGAACGTCTAGCGAAATTGATTACCAATATCATCGGCCAGGACTTGTTCTTATACAAGCATGACAAGTTGAACTTTGTAGGACATTGTTCTCATCCTTCCTATCTCCTTCAAACCATCTATCTCAAATATTGAAAGAATCTTGCTTATGTCATCTCTTGCAAATCTTTTCCTTTATATTTATTTGATCAATCATCTGTGGAAAAATCATTGAATAATCTAAACTCCAATTACCCATATTTTTAATCTCTCAAATCTACAATAATAATAATAATTGTATTAAAAACTTTCGCTTCTTTTTATTTATCTCATTCATCATCATACTAAACATTAAGAGAAGACGAACAAAAAAATGTTGGTAATAAATGTGAGCAATCTCATCATCATTGTAATTATCATTTCCATTATCATTAAAGTCATAAAGCAAATCAACAAACGTGCTGAATATTCTATACAATTGTTTTTTTTTTTTGTTTTTGTATTTTTGTGATAATTTGCTTACTTACTACGCCTACTAAGTAGAAGGCGCCGTCACCTTATCAGTTTCGTTTGTCAGTGCAAATTATTGTAGATAAATGAATTTGCTACTGTATTTTTATTTTCTGTTGTTTGAAAAAAAATGACTTAATATAGTCGAGAAAAATTCATAGATCAGTTTTTTGAATAGTTTTTAATATAATTGTTTAGCACCACAGAGGTGCATGAGTGATTTGTGGTTTTTTTTAAAGAAATATTGTGAATAAACATAATCGAAAATTGTCACAAAAAAGATGAGAGACTTCAAGGCCACCTAGCCAATTTAAGGACGAATAAAATGATGTTTTCCCATATCAATGATATACTTTTAGTTTTGAAACAAATTTTCCTTTACTTTTTAGGGTTTCGGAGCCAAATGGTACCAAAAGGAACCAGACAGAGACTTCGTTGTCCGTCCGTTCGTCCGTCCTGGCATATCTCATGAGCCGTAATAGCTAGAAAGTTGAAATTTTCACAGAATGTGTAGTTCTATTCAGGCATCAGAACTAAATACTATAACTAAAATATTTTCAAAAAGGTAAAGGAGTCCCCATACAAGAAACATTTTGGTTTGTATGGCAGCTATACGTTCCAGTAATCCCACGATCTTGAAATTCAGAAGGTGGGTGGCTATCTATAAGAAACTTGTAGTGCCGAAATTTCGGTTTGATCGGACCACTAGGGGGAGTACCTCCCATACAAACCCACCATTAAAATTCAGGTTTTTAGTAGAAAACCTTTTTTGTTTTTTGGACTATTGAACTAAAATTTATGCACTATAAGTTTCTGATATAGGCGCGGTATATTTGTTGGAGTCAGTCAAATCGGACCACTAGGCGGAGTACCTCCCATACAAACCCCAATCTGTTACGGAACCCTCCTTGTACGAGTCTGATTCGCACTTGGCCCATTTTTTTATTTATTATAATTTTATTTTCGATCTATTAAGTTGCAAATGAAAGACCCTCAATGTACTAAGAAGCAACTCGACGTATACGCAATATTTATATACAATAGAACAAATATCACCTATTTCTTATAGTAAAAAACAAACAACTACCGGGTTTTGTTTAAATATTACCTACATACATATTTTCTATTGTAATTTTTAATATTTGTATTAAATGTTACTTGTTACTTTTAGTTGTTTATTTCTTTCCTATGATTATTTATGTTTTTTTGTTATGGTTGCATCTTTATTTAGACAATAATGGAAAAATGTTGTAAGCTGCGTTTTCACCAAAAACTTAATACAACACAACGCCACAAAATACAACACAATAAAACAAAGCAAAGCAAAGCAACAAATATAGTTCAAGTTAGTGTGACAAAAACAACTTCGATTTGAAATCAATGCAACTAATGCATTTTGTATTTGTTATTGCTGTTGTTGTTGTTGCTGTTGTTGTTGTTGTCCATTATAGTCAACTTGTTATTATATTATTTACTTCACTCCTCCACTCTTATTGTCTGCCTGTATGTTGGCTTCATTATTATGCAAAGAGGATTGCACTATTTATCCAAAAATGGTTGCAACTAATGATGATGATTGGTGCGTAGCAGCAGCAACAACAACAAAAACAATGCTAACAACAACAACCACTTTGTTTTCTAACACCATAACTTGCAACTTGTTGTTATTGCAACAATAATATTTTATTTCTTTTTTCATCATTTTGATTGTATTTGTTTCCATTTGTTTATGTGTCATTGGCATTTTTAATTGTTTTCTGCAACACAAATATGTCTGTTTGTTTGTGTCTGCTAATAAATCTTTTGTCACTTGTTATTATAATGAAAAATTGTTCAATTCATTTGCATTATTTATAAAGATTTGTTTCCTCATCTTCATCATTAACATCATCATCATCAAGTGAAATCAAGTGAGTGATTTTGACCAGCACAAAATGAATATATATTCTTAAGCAAAAAGCAAAATATAATTTTGTTTTATTTTTATATTATTTTATTTTATTGCAATGTGGATTGTTGCTTGGCTCTGGGTCACTTGTGTTTTCTTATGATTTCTTTTCTTTAAATTTATTTGCTTGATTTATGGCAATTTTCATACGAAATGATTAATAAGAATTGAGTGTGTTTTCGATAATAAATTCTCTACAATTATGACACACGACATTTTTTTCTTTATAAATTTATATTTTAGAAAAGAAAGAAAATTAAGTGTTGAAGCAATTTTCTAGAATTTCTCTGTTTTTGTTTTTCATTTTCTACCACATATTTTTTTTTTTTTTTTGTTTTTTGTCCTAACAAATCCCAACCAATTAAATGAAAAACTAATCAAAACAGTTTTTATTTCTTAGGGGATTTGAGAAAGAAAAAATGATTTCTATGAGGGGAGAAAAAATGTTTAAATACTTTACCGCATGACACGATGATGTCTGGAAAAAATTCATTTCCATTTTCATTTTACCCCAAAAGTTGTTGAAATGCAGAAAAACAAGAAGGGAAGCAAATGACATACAAAAGAAGTAGAAGAAGATGAAGGCATTTACTAGCCCCTCAACAAAAACATACATATAACAAAAAACATATTTTTGTCGTGTGCCCAATGACAACAAAACAAACAGAATAGAACACAGAACTTGAACATAACAATAATAATAATAATAATAATACTTAATAATAATGAGAGAATGGAGACAATATGATGAAATATTTATATGAAATCTTTCATGTTTCATAAATTTATGTGCAATTTATTTTTAAAATCAACAACAAACAACAGAAACAAACAAACACAGACAAGACATTAAAAATAAAATAAAAATGAATTCTAAGGAACACAAAACTGAAGGGAGAGTCAGTCACACAAGAAGTTTATTTTCTATAAGAATGTAAAAGAAGAGAAAAGAATTTTAATGCATACTTTCTTCTGAAGACTCTTTGAAATCACTTTGTAATAATGATGTAATAGGAAACCTGTAAACCTAATTAACCCACTGATATCAATGGACATGACAAAGCAATATTGCAATGCTAATATCTAATGACCTGTGAAAAAGTTATGTCACTTCTATCCATCATCAGAAACTACAAGAAACCTCTAAATCTGTTTAATCTTGAAACATCCAAGAAAGTGATAAATCAATATTACAATTCTAATTGAAATCTATAGCCCATAGAAATGTTGAAAAACCAATGAATTAAAAAGGACCATAAGCCCCATAGATTATTAGGTACAATATTTTTATCTATAAAAGTTTAGACTACTATTTTCTTTATATTTTTTTTTTTTATTTTTTATTTTTAATTCTTAAAAAAATAAATAAATATATAATTCAGTAAAACAACAACAATAACAACATAAACAAATGGCGCCATGCTGTGGCCTATGGAACAACAACAAATCAGCTTCAACATCAACAGCGACAGCGGCATTGAAGAAGAAGATCAAAGGGCTACCACACAAACACTCACGCACTCCTCATACTTACATACATTTAAACATACATACGAGTGAACGTGTGTGTATATAGATAGATGACAGATAGACAGACCTATATGGCAGTCATATAGACAGACAGACACACATTCATGTAAAGTCAACTGATTGCGCAAAATTTCCCTCACCAAAAAGTGTATTTAGTGTTGATCTTCTTCATTTTCTGCATGTTGTTTTTGTTATTTTTGGTTGATGCCTTTTGATGCCGACTAACTTAAACTGACTGAACGAACGATGATGATTTCCCCCCTTTTTTTCCATTTTCTTGTATGGTTTTTCTTCCCCTTTACCCATCCCTTTGATCATCCTTCGTCACTTTTCTGTTTTTGTTTTGTTTTTGTTCCTCATATAAAATTTTATGGTTTTTTTTTTCTTGTGTTTCATTTTTCTTTTCGGTTTTCATTAATTTTAAAGTGCTGCACCATAAGAACTAACAGTAGATTGTAGTAGTTGTTGCGCATAGTACAAGGAAAGACTCCTTCTCAAAGCATACTTACGAGGGTCGATCCACCGAAGTTCCATTCCATTTAAATGGTTCCTTATTAATTTAGTGCAATCCAACTATTTTTTCAGTTTTGGATATAGGAAATATTAGTCACAACGGGTGAAATTTTGTGAATATAATGAATGGGTAACCATAATCAGGATAATCAATATGAAGATAGAATGGGGCCAAAAGAATATATTGTATAACAACCAAAACTAAATTATCTAAGCGTCATAAAGAAGTAAGTAATAGTAAAAGATAATAGGCATTCAACAATTGTATTTAACAGAATCAGAAATTAACAGTCACATTAGAAATTAAGTGTGTTTGATTGATATTTAGGAGAGAGGAGTTAAGATACTTCTTGTAATCTTTCTTTGAACTATAAACTCTTTTTAAGGTCTGAGTGAAGCTAGTGAAGTCTAGACTTTATCATCTTACGATTGACAAATAAATATTTTAAAATAAAACATTTAATTTAATTTCTTTGAAACTGGATGCTTATTGTTTTGACTGTTTCTTTGTGTAGGGTCTATACAATGGTAATGAATTAATATTTCATCTCCTAAGCCGAAATTCATTTGCTTAATTAACTCTTATTCTTTTTAAAAACAATCTAATATTTAATATGATTTTGTTTAAAAAATGACAGTACAAGACATTCATATCAACTTTTCTAAGTAATGTCACATATGTACATACATATGTATCTTTAAATACTGGTTCTTTGCGAATAGCCCTCGCACACACACACACACACACACACAAACACACATTAATGTATTGCATGATTATTACTGTTACCTAAGAATATTACATACCCGTTTATGTAAATGGAATATTACATATAATTTTCCTTTAGTTTAAATTTTTGATTTTTGTCTGATAGCCATTCGAATTGAGAGACTGAGACTGAGACTGAGACTTGGTGGTGAAGATGAGTGGAATTTTGATTTTTTTAATTGCATGCCATATCAATCAGTAAGTGCAGATGCTAGCAGCCACTGAGAAACATCAAATTAGCATCCTTAACTTATACTAATTGGCAGTGAGTTGAATGTTGTATATTGTGAGGTTTTGGTTGTTGTGTCATAGACATCAAGTAAACATCAAGTATTGTGTGGCATGTGGTGTGTGCAGTACAGGAATATTCTGATGCGTGGAGTACAACACTCTCTTACACATACACACACACACACAGAGTGTTGTGTTGCAATTAAAGGTGTTGAAAAATGTCTAATCAAGAAAAAATCAAAAGAGATTTCTTTTTCTCACACAATTTTTTTTTCTTCACTCTACCACTACTACTACTACTACTACTGAGTTTGGCAGTTGTCAAGCTGTGCCTTTGAACTTTACAAAAATTATTTTTTTTTTCAATTTTCTTGTTTGTGGCTAAGTGGGAAAAATCGTTTTCCAATCGATTGAAATTGTATTTCCATAGAAAATTTATTTGAAAATGTTCGCTTATTTATAGTTTTCAAAAAAAAAAAAATTGAAGAAGAAAAAACAAAATTATATGCTCCATTTACAAATGTAACAACAACAACAATAACAACAACAACGAAAATTTAGTACAAATGATTTTTTGAAAATTTATGCGCCATCAAACGCCGCCCCAAAACAAACACAATCAAATACATTCATATACTTGTACAATATAGATACAAACAAATACGCAGTCGGAGTTCCCCTTTGAAGCTTCTGGTTCTGTTGCTGTTTCTGCTTTATAAGAACATATTGCACTCTTGATCATAAACTCACGCACCCACATATTCATTTTCACTCTCACTTAGTTAGTGTCTCTCTCTCTCTCTATCTCTCTCTTCCCCTTTAAATTTATATACTTTTGCCTTTTTATTGTTTTCTTCTCTCACACAAAGGCTCACTTCAATCTCTGATGCCTTTAAAAACTTTACTCATCAATATCAACATCACGCTGATGATCATTTAAGCTGTTAAAGGGCGCCCGAGTGCATTAAGGCCACAATTTCAAATCCAAAATAAAATTTATGACTTTACTATATTGAATTGTAAATTATTTAATGTGTGAAAATGGAAACAGAAGCCAGTTAAGAAGAGTAAGGAAGGAACCTGTATAAATTGAAAAGCATTTTAGTTGAATTGAAATGAATTGAATTGGGTTTGAATTCAGTTGCATTCAATTTGTGTGTTATTGATTATTGAGTTTAGGCGCCGGAGTAGTTAGTGAAGCGCATCCAAATTAAACTTTTGTCAACAATTACAATTAATTATAAGACATCATCAGTGACAATCATAATAATGATGATGATAATAATGATGTTCGTCGCCCCCACACGTGCCAAATGTTCAACAAAGCAACAACAATTTACCTTTAGTGTATTTCCAAAGAAATGAAAATTTGATGAAACTATTTGAGTTCATTTTCATTTTACTTATGTGCAGCAGCTGGTTGTTTTCGAAATACACTCTATACAAAATGTTTTGGTATTGGGTATTGTCAGTTCAATATGATGTTTGTAACATATAAAAGTGAATCCATTGGTGACCGACCTTCATCAAGATGTTTTTTATGTTGTTTATGAGGTTTCAAGCTCAAATTGTCTACAGAGCAAATATTTACCCATCATCCAAATATCCCTGGGTTTTGAAAAAGTTACAAAATCAACTTTTGAAGGTCTATCACAAAAAATTTTAACCACTCACTCATTCAATCCTCATTCAAATTAATAATAGAGCAACAAGTTTTCACTTTTACATTTATTAAACACTTTTAACGAAAATTTTCTGTAAGATGTAGCACTAATCAATTTTGAACCCATGGGACCAATAACTCAACTGGTTTTTTTGGTTGAAAAATTAGTTTTTGTTTAAATTCTTTTACATTTCTTAAGCAATATAAAAGAATCTGTTTCCAAAGGCCATAATTAACATCATAAATATACCCAAAAATCAATTCTATCAGGCGTACATTTTTCTCAATTCATTAATTTATTTATTTGTTTACGACAAAATACTGTCAACTGAAAAGTAGTAAAAATAAACTTGATGTAGGAAAGTAAAATAATTATATTCAGAGAGTCAATGAGAAAAGACACTCGGGATGGGTGAACCAATGGGCGGTGTCCAGTTCATCTAGCCTGCAGTGTGTTCCGATTCCCGTAAGCAGCGGAGGATGATGATGTTAAGCACAGAGGGCAATTTATCAGGCAGGGAAAACGATATAGAACTTATTACAAAAAGTAATAATCATTTAGGGGATAGTTAGTTCTGCATCTATTCAGGAATAAAGGGAAGAAATTTCTAGTAAAATGAACATGTAAAAACTCATCTGATTTTAAGAGATCAAGGGAATCTATGGACTCAACTATAAGTTTATGAAGAAAATCAATCCTTAGAGCTATCCGTCAATTAAGATAAGAAGCGGGAATTAGGACTCCAGTTGAGTCCACGAATCACAAACAAAAGGTTACAAATTCCAGACAAGTTTTCGAATCTTTAAAATTTACTATGTTTCTGTTTTCAAACTTATTCTTAACTTTTGTATGAATTTATAAGGCATTCGAGTTTCGTTAAAATTGATGTTATATTTTGAATGATTTTATGTTTCATTTGTAGTCAATGTTGCAATCGGTTTATCCATTTGTAAAGGGGGAAAAACATCTTCATCAATATGTAGAATATGGCAACACTGAAACATACATATTATATGTAGACAAATCATTTGTTCCATTTGTATGAGTTTTGAAGAATAAGCAGCAAGATCACTCACATGTTAAATTATCGTTAAATTATAAACATTTCTATTTTCTTCTTACTCAATTTTCAATTTCTGTTAGTTTTTTTTCTTAAATTTACCAATTCAATCAAGTTTTATCTAAAAAAGAAAATCAGAAAAATCATTTAACGTGCACTAATTAAGTATAAAGATGAAAGCATTTTCTTGCGCACTTGTGTGGCCCTTTACTTCCCCAACATCACTAGGATCATCATCGGCAGCAGCAGCAGCAGCAGGTGGCGACATCACGGCATCATCCTCATCATTATCATCATCAATACTCGTATCATAGGTTAATAGAGTAATGATCCCGTTTAGCCTTTGATAACCTCCAGATGAATTGATTTTACTGATTTCTTAATAAAAACTCATAAATTTATGTAAATTTTTTGCCTTGATTTTCTAATTTAGAATTTACAATTTTCTAAGATTTGGCAATATGTTTTGTAATTGTGAATTGATTGATTAACGAAATTCAATTGAATTTTTAATGATTTTCTAATTTTTTACAACGAAACAAAAAAAGAAAAATAAAAACCTTACTTTTTCAAATGAAATTAATGTTAATAAATGTTTTGTTGTAGTTTGTAAAAAAAATAAATAAATACAAACAAGCCTCATTCATTTACTCACTTGAATCCAAAGAGATATTAATATTTTGGTTAATTTTGAAATGGAAATATTAAAAGTAATGTAGGGGAAGGGGACGGGGACGGGGACGGGGACGGGGACGGGGAGTGGGAATGTGACGAAGAAAAGAAAAACTCAATAAATATTTTAACAGCACCATCATTTTTAACTGCAACAATAACAAAAACAACAATAAATAAATATTGTTTTGTACAATACAAAATAAAATGCTTTTGGAACGAAAAATTTATTCGCAATTTATTGTTGCTGTTAAATGCAATCGCAGCAGCAGCAGCAACAACAACAACATCAGTAACATTTACAGCAACAATTGCAAAAATTTGAAAATGAAAATCAAAAAATAATAATAATAATAAAAATGTTTGCTTTTATTAAGAAGCGCATAACCGACGACGACGTCGTCGACGCCATGTTTGTTTTCTCACAAACAGTTTATGGTATCCACAAGAGATCTGTGTACCATGTGTGTGCATTTGTATATGTATTTTGTATGTTCTGTTTAAAGATCAATTTTTTTTTTTTTTTTTTTATTGTAATTTGGCATGTCAAAAATTAATTGCCACACATTGCATTTCAAAGAATTATACATAAATAGAATAATAAACTTTGAAAATTTTTAATATTTTCATTTACATTTGTTTTTCAAAACAATTAAAAGTCTTGAGGGGAGAAGCTGAAAACTTACAAAATATAAATTGCAATTCAAAATTGGCATGGATATAGGAAAACTGATGTGTGAAGATCAATCAATTGCTGAGCAATTTCTATAATTTAATAATCCAATTATGCAATCTTAATGAAAGGAATCGAGTTGCTTAAAATTACTTTGTTGATGTGGCATTGCCAAAGTCCTGAGCATTATATGTTGCCTTACCTGTGCAAACGATAAATTCCGGACTTTTATAAAGAGCGACTAACAAAATTGAAGGAAAATCGGCATAGTATTCTACCTTGCCAACGTTAGACCACATACTTTTGTTATGACCCAAAAAAAAAAAACATGAGAAAAATTTGCTGGGAAATCTTTTTACACCCTGCTTATAGTCTGTACATAGCACCATCTGATTTTCAATTATTTCTTTCTGAAAGATGGCAAGAGATTATCACTAATAATTGAAAATATGTGATGAAATTAAGTTCCTTTTTTAAATGGAAGAATAAAATATTCAAACATGACACTCATTTTCTGAAATTTATTGTAAATAATAAATCTCGAAAGAAGCGAGAGGAACCACACAAATGAATCCATCGCAAAAATTGGGTTATCAATATAATATTAATTTAAAAAATTCTTTATTGCTATAAGTTTGATTTTTGTTTCGATTTTTTTGTATTTTTATTATCACAGATAAACATAGAGAAATCAATCACAAGATCACTAATATAGAATTATATTTGAATTTCACATTTACCTGTTTCCGTTTTTCCAGACAATCCTCAACTGTTTCACGGTTTATCACTTCCGCGGGAGTTTCTTTTTTTCAAAAACATGCAACATATTGTATTATTTTATTGTCCTTTTTCTTATTGTCAGGCTTCTTTCCATCCTTCCAAAGCTAATCTGGAATTCTTCTGCACCTGACTAATGCTACGATTTATATACTATATAATCTATATTTGCTTCAACCTTGAAAATATTAATTGCATACAAAATACAAAACTTCTATTTATATTTCTTGTAGTTTGTTATGATTCTGAAGATAATTTCTAATTGTTTTTATCAAATTGCCTTTATCAAATTCACGCAATGAAAAGTATTATTAGTTTGTCATGAAGTTTGTAACATACAGAAGGAGACATCAGAGACTCCATAGAGTATATACTTGTATATTCTTGATCAGCTCGGCGAGACGAGTTGATTGAGCCATATCTGTCCGTCTGTATGAATGCAAACTAGTCCCTCAGTTTTTGAGCCAAAGAGATAAAATTTTGCACGAACTTTTCTTTGTATCAGACGCAGTACATTTATCGGAACTATGCGAATCCAACCACTAAAGGAGGTACCTCCCATACAAACACCCAATAAAGTTCACGTTCTTATTAGAAAAACTTTTTTGTTTTTTGTACTATCGAAATGAATTTTCTACACAAGAAGTTTCTAATCTATGTCCATCAACGTTCTATATTTCAAGACCCTAGGATTACTGGGTCTTATAGCTCCCATACAAACCCAAATTCAAATTTTGGTTCTTGTTAGAAAAATTTATTGGTTTTTCATGCCTGATTACATAAATTTCAAAATCCTAGGATTACTGGAACGTGTAGCTTCCATACAAATACATATTTCAGTCACAGTATTTCATGCTGAACTTTGTATGCTCAATCACAGTAGCTTGGTCATAAATGTTTTCTAGGGGTGTATGAAGAGTGTAACAATTTCGGAACAGTCCGAAATTACCCTCTTTTTGCTTGTTTCTTTTACCTAAGACCTTGTTGCGTATACTTAATTTTTATTAAGAACTCTTAACCCTTTTAGTTACTTGTAAACCAAACCATAAATCTCTGAAACTTGATTTGAATTGTTTTCTTTTTTTTATATTTAAATCATTTGACTGACTCAACATCACTGAAGCATAAATAAAACTTCCTCTACTCTTTTGTTTTCTTGTTTTATATTTTTTTATTTATATAAAATTTTTAAGAAAAGCCCCCTTAACATAATTTCAATGAAGAATGATGATGAAGAATTCTATTGAAAAGAAAAACTACAAAAAGTTAATACAATAGAATTCATTAGGTGAGTAAGTGAGTGAGTGAGTGGATAACAAAGTGTTAAAAATGATGTCGCTACATGCAAAATCACATAAAAATTAAAAGTAATAAAATTGGAGCAGATCGAAAAACACAGAAAGAACATACAAAAAGACAACAAAAAACATGAATTCGCTTTCGCTCCCTCCAAGAGAGCAATTTACAGTTAAACATAGTCAAAAAACTATTAGAATAAAATAAAGCAAAAAAACCAAAAAAAAAAAAGAACCACATGGTTGCGTTTGAGTAAGTTTTTTTTGGCAAAAGGTGCGTTACTCACCCCACAATTCGAAGAACTAAACAAAGATACACGGACAATATCTAGAAACATTGGTAGGGGCAGATATAGAAGGAGATGGAGACATTGGCACACCCACACAATTAGGCAAGAAAACACACAGAAAGAAATATAATCATTGAAAATTCGGAGAAAAGTACAATAATAACAGAAAACAGAAACAGAACTTTTCAACAACAATCAGCAGCAGCAGCAGCAACAACAAGAAGAAATCAGCAACAATTGCAAACTTAGTTTGTCTTGCAACATTGTTGCACCGCTCAAAATGAGTCTGAATCAAGTTAAGCGCGTTGTTGCTTTGCCAACAATCATAAAAAAAAATTCCCACGTTATGTAGTTGCCACTTGCACACAATTCCTTTGCCTTTCCTAACCATTCCTATTCATCTACCAACCAACCAACCAACCAACCAACCAACCCACCTACCCACCTCTATCTTTCTTGCCATCCTTACCACGTTCCTTGCTTGCTTGCCTTCCTTGCCTTCCTCCTTTGCTAGTTTACCTTCCTTTAGCGCGTTTTTCACTTGTTTTTTTTTTTTTTTTTGTAATTCGTTTATTCGTTCGTTTCTTCATTTGTTAGTTTTGTGTGTTTCTTTGTTTGTTGGTTTGTCCGTTTGTTTGTTGTCCCCCACTTTGGACATTTAAGCCACATTTGGCATGCGTACACAAACTCTTGTCTTCGTCGTCGCTGGTATTGTCGTTGTCGCTGTTGTCGACTTAGTTTTGGCCATGAAAGAGCAGACCTTGTTTCTACTGTACTTACATTAGGTTCCATTGCTGCTATGGCAAGAGTTTGGCGCATGCAACAAAAGCCTAAAAGTTTCTTATGTACGAGTATTCACTCGCATGAAGAGTGAACTAACTCACTCTCATTGGATTGTGGTGGATTCACATGTGCTGCAGCACATTGCCGCGCACCAATAATGCCAGCAATGGGGCTCCTGTTCCAGTTGCCTGATTTATGCGCGAAATTTTTGTGTAGGCGCAAAAGAATCGCAACAACTCAAAACAAAATAAAAGAAAATAAAACATACCTAAACAAAAAAAAACAAAACAAAAAATTAAGAGAATAAAAATCCAGTGAACCAAAGTTTGGCAACAATAATAATAACAGAAAATGTTGTAAAGCAAGCGTGAGAATTTTTACTTATTGGACTTCCGTACTATCTTGAGCACTAAATCAAAACAAAAAGAGAAAAATATGCTCCAAATTTAAACGTTTTCATTTATTATTATTTCATAGTTTTGGTTGCTTGTAAAAATATTTGCACCTGCACGACATGTCACAGCCACCAAACACCAAACAACAACCACCACACCAAATCGGATGGATTTCCATCCACCCACCTCATAAGATTTAGTAGCTTAGTACAAGTATTTCTTTTCCACATTATTGTTGAACATTTGTTTCATTTTGATTTGGTTTGTTTTGTTTTTTTTTTTTTATTTTCATTTTAAATTTTTATAGTTTTGCAGCTGTTCAAAAGTTTTTTAAATACATATTCGTAAATGCGCAAGCGCCACCTTACAGGGTGTCGTCATACAGTAATGGCAATGATTAAATGGACAAAATTTCAAAATATTGTAAATATGTAGAAGATATGCTTATGTACATTGTTTCTTCTTTGAGCCATTTTCATCTTTATTTTACCTATGACCATGATCTCATTTTTTAACATTTTTTATAAAAATTTGGCTTAGTTTTCATTTTTGTATCATTTCCACATGAATTTTATATTCAAATTTGTTTTAATTTAACTCAACTTTGTTTTATTTCAACACATTTTGTTATATTCACATTACTTTTTCATTGCAAAAGTTAACTTCATTAGAGTTCAGTTTACCACATCTTACATCTACATTATTGTATTTCATTTAACATTATTTAACCCCATTTCGGTTTATTTCTATATATGTATATAGGTTAGTTGTAAGTTGTATTTAATGATGAAGATTAACAGCTCACTTAGGCATTGACCGAAAATGATACACATTTTCCTAATCCGAATACATTAGTTTACCAATCTTAGTTCATTAGGAATGGTGGATGATTCATTTTTGTAATCAAAGTTTGCCACTCTTCAGTTCAGCATTCTGAATCTCAAATTTACTCCTTAGGATTGTTTTAGTTTCTTCTCACTTTGATAATCTAAGTGTGCCACTTTTTAGTAAACTAAAATCAGCTTAAATTCACCTCATTTGGATATCAATGAATTCCTTGCTCTTGGCAAACAACTCAACACACTTTGCTCAAATTGACTTAAAAAAAAAAAACTTAATAAAAATAATTAAAATATTAAAACACTTAATTTCAGCATTTCTCGGGTTTCATCATAAGAGTTTGCCACCACTTTTGCTTCAGAGGAGACTCTTTTTGATTCTAATACATCCAACATATTAGATTAGTTCCCATATTATTCTATATGTATATATTTTTAAAATTCTACTCTATAAAATTAATATCGATGTGGTGTAATCCAAATTGTTAAGATATATATAATGAATGTTCCTTCTGCCAGGAAAGTTAAACGAAAAGTACTTGGAATGACTGAGAAGCCTTTGACAACAATGATACTGTCGGACAATTAAAAATATATTATATCCTTAAATTTTAATTCCTAAAACTTGGTTTTTCATTATTTTTCAGAGTATGATAATTGGGCTCACAGGACCTCTGCTTTACAGAAAGAATCTGAAACCATTTGCTTGATGTCTATACGACAATAGCAAAAATATTGTTATAATTTTTATCTTATGAAGATAATTTTTATTTCTTAATCTTCAGTTTGATCGGAGTTACATAAACACCATATAAACAAGATCACTGGTTAATTCGTCAACTGTTTCTATCGGTCTTTCTCTTCGTTATTTTTTTTTTTTCCTTATTGTCACCATCAGCCACCAAGGCTGTGGTTTAATACCCAAATGCGGGTAGTGTAATTACTCGACGTGGAGTTGCGTTATACAACCGGGTGCTGTGACCCAGAGAGCAGCAGAGGTTTAAGATGGGCCTCGCTCCCCACCAAGGAAGAAGTCATATTTACCAAAATAAATATGACTCAAATTTAGTACCTGCGGATATACTTATATCCAAGGGGACGTTGATTGACGTTTATCAATCCATGTGCTTGGCACCGTGTTCTTAAGTCTTCCTAGACAGGTGAGCACGTTAAACAATGGTACTTCATTCTTACCATTAGTTTTGACCATCTTCCTCGCCTTGTTCTTTTCATTCGCTCTGAACATTCCAGAAACACGCATCATAGCGATCAGCGGCTTTCCAGCACTGAGCAATCGATTGTCGTAACAATGAGTATTAAAAAAAAAAAAAAAATTTCTCACATTGCCGCATATACATTATTTCAGCCACTAGTGTAATTACATTACCACAATTTTGGGTGTGAACAATAATAAAATAATGTTGCTACTACTGCAGTTGTCTCTGTTGTTGCTTGTTGTAAATAGTTTATTGTCTTTATTCTTGTTGTTGTCGTTCTAAATGTTATTGTTGTTGTTGTTGTTGCTGATTTTGTTGCTAACGGCGCTTTGATAAAGTTGAAGGTCGTTGTAAATTGGCCCGGACTTTTGCTCACTCACTCATACATTTGATTTGATTTGCTTTGCTAACTTGGTGGCGACTGCCATTCGATGCCTGCACAAATTGTTGCTGCTGCTGTTATCGTTATTTTTGTTACTGTTGTTTTTGTTGCTATTGTATAATCGATTTTTTCACTTTTATTTTTTGTATATTTGTCTATTTTTCATTGATCCGCTTGAATTGAGTTGAGCTTGCTTTGTTAAATAAATAGCTACTGCTGAATTACAGCTGCTCGCTCGTTCATTGCTACTCATTCGTTGCGAACCGGACATTCATTCATTGTGATGCTGATGGTGTTGTGTTGTTGGCGGCGCTTAGAGCCTGAAGTCTCTACTGTTTCTCGAATTGTGGCTGCTGCTATTGTTGTTGCATGTCGTTTACATTTTCAACTCATTTGACTAATTTGCAAAAAGAAAAATAAATCAGCGTGGGAGCATGGATGGGGTTTTTCCCCCAAAAAAAAATAAATATATTTATTGTATAAGTATATTGACATGCAATTGGGTGTTTTTCATTGTTTTTCATTGTCTGAAATGAGTGGCATTTTTTTATGGTTTTGAAAATTTGAAAGCCTCAGAACTAAAATCGCGCACACTTGTAGATTTTCACACAGTGATAAAAACAAAAAGGCCATGCTACGTGCCTCCTTCTTCAATGTCTTGGTCTCATCTGGTCTGTGGTGGCTTGGCATGACTTGGCTTGGCCTGGCTGTCATAAGTTGTTGCTGCTGGTAATATTGCTGTTGTTTCTTGTCTAAAACTGTCACTCACTTGGTCGCTTACTCACTTACTAACTCAGTTAGTCAGTCAGTCACTCACTCATCCGTTTGCTTGCTGTTTTATTTACTTGACTACTAGCTAACTTTACCGCGTTGACATCTTCTGCATCTAGTTTTGGCGATAAGCGGACTTGCGTTGACTACTTCAACATTACCTTCCAACAACTCCTTCAACACCAAATACCAAATACCACATCACCACCTCTATCACCTTCATCTGGTAGTTGTTCTGTTGGTCGTTCAGTCTGTTGGTTGGTTGATCGCTTGTTACTTCTTCACTATGTAGTAATGTGCTCATTTTCCTTTTATGTGAAATTGGGTTAAGTCTGTAGAAAGTATGCGTGTGACTTTGATTAAACAAGATGAAGATGAGATGAGATGAGAGTAATATAGAAGATGAAAATCTAAAGCTTAGCTGCTGTACACTTGTTAGTTTGATCATCATTTTCATTGTTATTGCATTAATTCAATTATTAAAAATAAATTTGTATTTAGATATAAAAAAAATTCTTCTTTTGTCATTGTGAAACAAAATCAAAGTCAAAGATGTTGCTATTTTTAGATAATTTAAGCATGTCTGCGACAAAGCTAAACATTCGTTGACTGGCAATGATCTTGAAAATCAGATAAGAAGATTGTACTGCGGTATATGCCCAGAATTAAGCGCAATAATTTAAAAATAAAAGAAAAATGTTTAAAAGGCTAAAGATATTGAAAGAAGAGAAGAACCATACTTCATTTTAGTCATGGAAACAAAATGATGAGGAACTTTAGTTCATCGAAATTTACATACTTAGTTTTCACATTCCAATTTGTGTTAATTTTAGCTATCCAAAGTGATTTTGAATTGAATTTTGTATGATCCAGTAATGGGAATGGAACGCTTCTATCACTTACTAGACTCAAACGAATCTCCTTGTCACATTAATCATTTCCATATATATTTTTTCAATATGAGTTCTCCGGATACTTAATTCTATGCGTTGCAAATAGCAAGGGAAAGTGATAGTACCCAATCATATTGGTGTGAAAGGTATAATAACAACAAAGTGCACTTGTGGCTCACCAATAGTTACTACCTACTATGAGGACCCAGCCCAATCCAATTCTCATCATCATCAACATACTTAGTAAAACTACTACTTAAATTCTTCTTTTGCTTCAACTTCAACTAAATGAATTGAAGCTTGAAATTGTCACAAGGCTGCTGAGTTGAGTATTTAAGCGTGTTCACTATTCGCCCACATAAAAATTGTATTGCGGGTGCCTTTTATTATTCTTATTTACTTTTGTTGTTTTATTTTTGGATGAGTCAAATCCTCGAAGAAGACGCCGCCTTTGCTGACTGTGTGCCATCACAGTCTTACTTATTTATCGCGATCACGTATGGTGAGTCTTGCGCCTGCGCAATCAACAGCGTCATCATCATCATCACCGTCATCATCATCATGATGATCATCAACAATAATAGCAACAACAATAAAAACAACAATTGTCTTCAGCTCGCATACAATTGGCAATACAACAATTGGCAATGAATGTGAAGTTTCAATGCCAAATTTCCATCCTCCATTCCCTTTGTGTCTTTCGTTCCTTCTTTCTTTAATTCAAACTCAATTGAACTAAACACAACACAACACAACTCAACTTAACTCAATCCAATTCAACTTAGCTTAGCTTTACTTGACTTGTCTTGGCGTATGCAAAATAATGTCGTCAGGAAAAATTGATCGATTTAAAAAGAATTAAGATCATCAGAGAGTAAAAGACGAACGACATCAGTGATGGCGGCAAACGGCGTCAGTGGCAACTGACAATCCAACAGAAGAGACGACTATCAGAAGACAGCAGGCAACAGACAAAAACCAAATGAAGTCAAGTCAAGTCAAGTCATTCCATTTGTTCCTCACTCACCGACTTGACTGACTCTGACTGAGTCACACACTGACTTAGTGAACGACTAACTGAGTGAGCCACCATCATTATCATTATTATTATCATCATTGCCATCGTCATCATCCACTCAGAGACTCAGAGAGACACACAATTGTCGTCTGAACTGATTGCCCTACAGCAGTTGGCAATCCAAGTAACAACAACCAGAAGGTGAACTTTTCTGCAACTTAATTATGGTTTTGTTTGCTTAACTTAGGCTAAGACTTACACTTCAATTTCAAGTTGTAACAGCAGCAACAGGAGCAGCAATAGGAGGATGAGGTAACCTTCGCTCGATTGCTTACCATTCCATCGTCATCGTCATCGTCATCATCAATGTCGTCGTTGTTGTTGTTGTCTACCGCTGGGAGGTATGCTTTGTCATTGCCAATGGCAATGGCAATGGCAATGGCAACAATTGTCGTTGGTTTGTTCATTGTGGCAATGTTTTGTTGTTGCAATGTGTTGTTGGTTGCTGTTGTTATTGCAGAAAATACCAACTCAAGAAGATGCACATTGTTGCTTTTAGTTCCTCCAGTTTCTCCTGTTGCTGCTGTTGCTGTTACTGTTGCAGTTTCTGTTGCTGTTGAATTCGTTTTCACTGATTACTATCAGTAATCAGACGTTTTGTGCCAATAACAAAAACTGCAACAGCAGCAGCACCAGCAACATTTGTTGTTGTTGTTGTTGTTGTTGTTGTTGTTGTTGGTTGGTCACTGAAGTCTTCGTTTGTTGTTTATTGTACCAACCAACCACCACAGGATCATGAGTTGACGATAATTATGAGACAACAACAACAACAACAATGATCATGATAATGGTGACGATGATGATAATGATGATCATGATGAGTGCGCACAGTTTATAAATAAAGCACATTTTAATTAAGCAAAGCAAAAAGCAAATGAGTTTTCATTTTTTAAACTTTTGCTTTTGTTGCTTTTTATTTATTTTAGTTTGGGGTTTGGTCTTACTTTGGTTTGGTTTTCGGTTGTTGGTTGTAACTTTAAAGATTGACTTGTTGTTGGATCAGTCTCACTGGATGTGTAAGTGTGTGTATAGGTATGTGTAAGCTGGGTGTTTTGTTAAGTAAGAAATTTGTGTGTGGCCCCGTTTGATGAGTTAATATCAAGCACTTCATTAATCAACCATTCTCTAATCTGAGCCTTAAACCTTCAGAAACCTAAAACATAGAAAACTTTATGTGAAGAAGGAAATTGTGTTCAATTGTTGTTGCGAAAATGAATCGTGGAGATCGAAAATATTTCATGAAATCACTCCTCACTCCTCTCTCTCACTTGCTCTCGTTTTTATAAGCAAAATTGTGGATTTTTCGACCGGTCTACATTTTTCATTTGATTTTTACTTTCTTCCTTTTATTCATGCTCATTTTTAATTCCCTCTCGTTATCCTCTCATATACTTTCCATATCTTTTTTCTTCATTGTTACGGTTTTTTTTTTTATTACTAGAGACACTTTTTTAGGGTTTCGGACCCAAAGGGTACCAAAAATAACCCTATTGCAGAGACTTCGTTGTCCGTCCGTCCGTCCTCGAGTCATATCTCACAAATCGCAATAGCTAGAGAGTTGAAATTTTCACAGAAGGTGTATTCCCCATAAAACATTTTGGTTTGTATGGCAGCTATACGATCCAGTAATCCCACGATCTTGAAATTTAGAACGTGAGTGGCTATACATTAGAAACTTATATTGTCGAAATTTCAGGTTGATCAGATTGCTAGGGAGGGTACCTCACATACAAACCCCCATTAAAATTCTTAATAGGAGAATTTTTTTGTTTTTTATTTTATCGAACTGAAATTTAGAAACTATAAGTTTCTGATATAGGCGCACTACTTCTGTTGGAATCAACCAAGTCGGCCACCTAAGAGGGGTACCTCCCATATAAATTACCATTAAAATTCAGGTTCTTATTAGAAAAACTTTTCTATTTTTTGTTTTATCCTCCCATACAAACCCACCATTAAAATTCTGATATAGGCGCGGTATATTTTTTGGAATCAGTCAAATCAAACCCCAATCTGGAAGCCCTCCGTGTACAAGTCTGACTCGCACTTGGCCCATTTTTTTTTTATTCATTATTCATTCAATCATTCATTCATTCTTATTTCAACTTTTCTTATCTCCAAATTTCTATTTTATTTGTTTCTCTTATCCCTTTTTGTCGATATTTTTCCTATTCTTCTATGTCATTCTTTTAATGACCTTATAAATCTTCTCTTCTCCATTGCAGCAAATTATTTTTATATCTCCTTTTCTTTTTAATCACCATCTTTTACCTCTTTTTTCCTTTGTACTTGTATCTTGTATATTTGTTGTCTTCATAACTTCATGTTCCTTTACAATTTCGAATCAAATATCAGTACACTTCCGTTCTTTAAACTTTAATGTAGACACATTTTTCTCACGCTGTCGTCATGGTGTCCAATTTATACTTTCCCATTCCATCTACAAACAAGGAATTACTTCCTCATTCTGTATCTCTATCTTTAGTATGCTTATCACTTCACCTGATGCGATGACGACTTCTTTATTCACACGCCCCCAAAAAGAATAAAAAGAAAGCAATCTAAATATCTAAACTAACAAAACAATATTTTGTTTTGGTTCAAGCAATTCGGACAGTGAAAAGATTTACATAAAATAACAACAGCAAATATTTACATAACTTATTTTTATTTACTGTTTCTGAGCATGTGAGTAAAATGCTCGAAAAACAGGTGAACTGAAGTCAAATAGGCACACATACATACACACATACATAATGGGACATTGAGACAAGTAAATCCCTATAAACTACGTCAGTTGTTCATACGCACTCTTACTTTTATTTTTTTTTTGTTTTTTCTATTGAAATTTAAGGAAAGTTTGTGAGTTTCATTTTTTTTTTTTTTTGGCTATGAGTTCTTGTTTTTGTCGATCTATTTATTGTATTGTATTATCGTCAGTGCAGTGCTACTGATAACAACTCGATAATCGTCGCATTGTACTTATGTACAATATGTTTAAATGTTCAGTTCAAATCTTTTTTTTTTTTTTTTTTAGTACAATATTTTATCAGTAGAAGTGATGCTGCCTTACGTTTTGTGATAAAAAAAATGCAGTAAATATCATAAATCTATAGATGTCCTACTCACATAAGTCAGATAAATAGTAAGAGTGAGAAATAATATTATAATATCTTTTATTTTTATAAGAAAAAAAAAAAAACAAAAACTCATTAACGTAAGTGATAATAAATATTTTTTATTTACCACTGTCGTCATTATGATAGTTGGTTGTTGATATCATTTCTAGAGATCATTAGATATAATCAGCTGTTAGCTGAAGATCCAGTGTCGCCAAATCTTATAAAGGGTGTTCACATGGTGAGGTATCTTTTTATAGTTTTGCATTAAAGACATAAATAATAATGAAAAGGAATTTAGTTCAAATTATCTCCTATGCTGTACTAACAGTCAATATAATCCAATTGATTGAAATATAAACCAAATATGCCACTTCACCAGGATCCACACCATTTTCTAGGACTATCAATTTCTTAATGAGCTTCATCGTAGCAGTTAACTTCCTTGAATCCATTTTCTTCTTATTTTTCTCGTGTAGCAAACCATTTCACCTAACCAGAGTGTATTTGCTTTAAAAAAGATATTTCAAACTTAAACACTCTACATTTTTTTTTTAAATTTATTGATCATTGTTTCATTTATTACCCTCTTTCCTTTGAATTTAGTACTTTTACTTTTTAATAAATAAAATCACACATTGTTATAGTAAGTACGAGTTATACATATCTTTTATTTTTTTTATTGTTTAGCTTTGTTTGCTTATAAATTGTATCTCCAAATAGATTATAAAGTCGAGTCTTTCTTGTACCTTAAGATTTTGTTTGCATTTGCCTATATAAATGATAATTCAATAACTTATTGAATTCATTTCGGTGGTTTGCTTTTCCATAATTCTGATTGAAGACAAAACAAATATAAGAAAAATAAAAAATGAAACAAATATTGAATTTTAAATTAAACAGAAGTTTTATAAATCTCATATAGAATTACGATGATCTTAAGCACTCATCGCATGTTCAATTTACAATATACCATAAACACTTCAATTTTAAATGTACATTTATTTTATTATGTCAATTAAAATTTAGCATAAATGATACCATTAGATTTCCATTCATTCAGCTTTTTTCAAAACTTGTTGTGTGGTGAAATATTATTTTAATGAAGTTGTCAAAAACCACTTGTCACAGTTTTTTGTCCTTAAGAAGGATCAGAAGTTCTACGAGATCGGAATAATAAAACTTACCGAAAGATGGGCAAAAGCGAATACATAATCAATTAATGATTGATTTACATATAATAAGTAAATTTGGAATTTAATGAAAGAAAAAAAAACCGACATGATTTTTGCACACACCCAATAAAATAAAAAAATTAAAATTTTATGTGTTCAGAAAAGTGTTTTTTTATTGAAAAAAAAGTAAAAAATACATCATTCAAAGTATTGTCCGCCGGAAGCGACTACTTTTTCCAATCTCTCTAGTAATTTTCGAATACCATCTTTAAAAAATGAGTCCTCTATGGCCTCGATCCAATCATTGAGCCATTTTTCGATTTCTTCAAAAGACCCGAACCGGTCACCCCCCAAATCGTTTTGCATCCGTCGAAAAAGCCAGTAGTCGGAAGGAGCAAGTTCTGGAGAATACGGCGGATGGGATAAGACCTCCCATTTCAGCGTTCCAGGTAATTTTTGACCGTTACAGCTACGTGGGGCCGAGCGTTGTCATGTTGCAAAATCACCTTGTCATGCTTTTCGGCCGTTTCTGTCCGCTTTTCACGCAATGCACGGGTCAAACAGTGTTGTTGTCAGAAACAGACGCTGATGCACACTAATTATTGTTGACAGATGTCAAACCTTTTCAATGGAATAGGTAATCGCTTCCAAAATTGGCCACAACTTGCAGGTGGACCCATCTTTTGAAAACAGACCGAACTAATTTGTAGTTCCAATAATTTGACCACATATTTTTTTTTTATCGGTAGTATGATAGACTATTATGAAACAAAGTCATTCCCTTTTATAAAATATCTTTTTTTCTATATGAAAGTGATAAAATTTACAAATTATATTTATCTTGATAAAGGTTTTACAAGGCAACAAACATAGCCAACTCAATTCAAACCAAACCAAATCATGAAAGCATAAAATATAAACAAAAAATTGACATTTCACTTGGTAGCAGTGAAATTAAAAAAAAGAATACTTAATTTATTTTACTCAGTTTAGCAAACTCTACATTTAAATGTGTCTATAATTTTTATTCCTAGTTCTTTTCTTGGTATTGTTGTTGTTGTTGTTGTTGTTGATATTGTTGTGGTTATTCTCATCAGTCAGCAGCAGCAGCAGCAGCAGCAGCAGCAGCATTGGCTGTCTGGTGCATTGCTCTACGATACTTGACTTAATTAAAAACGAAGGCATCAAAGTTTGTGTATTTCAAAAAGAAAAGAAAACAAAAAAAAAAAAATAAAAACTAAGAAAATAAAATAAAATATTCACACAAACTTAAATAGAAGAAAGCAAGCGAGGCAAACAACAATCAAAGAAAACAACAGATACATGCAACAATGGGCGGCCGGGCCGGCATCTTACAACAACATTGCACTTGTTGCGCCTTTTTCTATTATATATATTTTATGTATTTTCTTTTATTTGTATTTTTATACTTGTAAGGCAGACAAATGGACAGACAGACAAGCGATCGTTCGTTCATTCGTTCGTTCGTTTGTTTGCTAGCTCATTTGTATCATCATCATCATCATCATCATCATCATCATCAACACCATCAACACCATCCATACAACGAAGAACGAAGGCATCAACATGATGATCATCACTTAGATTTGTATTTGTATCTTAAGTGTATCTGTGAGTGCACCAGCTGCTTTGGTTTGCTTATCTTTTTGGTTTTTGTTTTTGTTTTTTTTGTATGATGTACTTAGCCTTTAAGTGTATCTACATACAATAAGTAAGTAGAAGTAGTTTTCATCTTATTGTCTTTTGTGGGCAGCAGTCAGCACTTTGCATTAGTTGAATTTCAATTCACTCAATTTTATACTCTTTTATCTTTCTCCACGTCCCTGTCCCTGTCCCTCTCAGTCTCTCAGTCTCTCAGTCTCTCAGTTTTTGTTGTTGTCACTCAGTTTGCTTGTTAGTTTGCACATTTTTCTCACATTTCATGGGGTTTGAGATTGCGCTTGACACGCAAACAGCCACAAACTGCCTAATAGCAGTTTGGGGTTTTTCATCATCATGATCACAATGATGATAATTTTTTCCAACATTTCCTCAGCACGCGTTCATCATTTTGATTTGTGCCCTACACAGCACAACACAGAGTCTTAGGAAACTTCTTCATTTATTCTTAGCCGGGATTTTCCTCACTTCATTCTTAGTTTGTTTGCCATCCTTAGTTTTTTTTTTTTTTTTTCTCTTGTTGCTCATTCATTCGTTCATTCATGATGCTTGTACTGCTAGTTCTGCTGTTCATTCTTTTACTGCTCGTACTGTTGTTGTGCCTTCTTCTTTCTTAGAGAGACAAGTGAATGCATTTTGCTAATGTGAATTTAGTGCATTTTTAATTTCATTTACTCGTTTGTTGTTTTTTTTTTTTATATTTCTTCGTGGCAGTTTTTCTTCCCAAATGAATTATGCAATGCATATTTTTAAATTTTATTGCAGGAAAGACCCAACAACAACAACAACAACAACTACAGTGGTGCTAACAAGCCGCCCTAGGGGCAACTACTCACTCACAACATATAACTACATACATATTTATTTCAGCATACATTTGCACTCTATTTTTATTATTTGTAGTATTTTTCTGTTTTGGTTTGAAATTCATTTCATTTTGCATTCGTAATTTTCTGCATTCACGGTTATTTAGTTTGTTAATGTAAAAGTCAAGGAACCCAATTAATTATTATGTCTTCTCTGTTGTTGTGAATATTGAATTTAAATATATTAAGTTTATTTTCCTCGAAAAAGGCCAATTCTCAAGTTTGTTTAGTTCTGAGCAATGTCAGGATGAAGAAATTCTACATAAAAAAAACACTCAAAGAAACCATCACCTGTCTGAAATTTAAAACATCAAAATAGTTTTGATTATTTCGTTCTGTGAAATACTCAGAAAAATAAGCCAAATGACCATGATTTGTTAATTGTATTATAGGGTAGAGGAGACTCACAATATTATTTGCCTCCCCATCGTCGTCTAAGTTTTCACTGATTCTATAGCAAAAAAAAAAACTATATTTTTTTATTTAATTTTCTTGTTTGTTTTGTGATTTTTATCTTGAAAACCCCATAAAATTGTTTTAAAAAAAAAACCTAACAAATATGACAGAAGCAGACATTTAATGCCATCATAAATATATTAAATTGTGAATAGTGAAAACTGAAACATTTAAATTGCTTCTTTTCACAATTTACTAGCGTGTGCCTTTCAAAAAGTCAAAAATAGTGAAAAGCTTTCAAGATTCCATGAACAATTTTATGTTTGTTGTGTTTCTTAATTCTATTAAATTGAATTCTTTGATTTAGTTAACAAATTATGTAATCAAAAGATAATTTAATTAGAAGATCAATGGTATCAAATATCATGTTCAGTAACCCATAGAACTTGTTCTTTGTTCTCAATCCTAACAAGAGAAGACTATTCTTCCAGGAATAGCTATTCGGCTATTATGAAGGTCATAAATCATTATATAGATCATCAATCCACTAAGGTCTTAGTTAGGTTACTACTCCAGCTTAAGAATGAAATTAAATGATTACACAATCATATTTGAGACTTGCGGGTACTTTATTCTGTGAATTGCCTATCAATTCTATTCTTAATAATGACATGAACTCCTAAATTGCATACAGAAAACCTCAATTAATGAATAATATTATAGAGAATATGTTATTTAATAATTGAGAATATGTTATTTAATAATTCGTTTATTTGCAATAATTATTTTGGGCATCACAGCTGGCACATAGAAGAGAACAATAACATAAAATTACTGATAATAATGATCAATATAATATGTACTTTGCACGTACCGATTTCCTTAGTAAAAGTTCAATAAATGTTCCTGAGTTGATTCTTTGGTTGCTACCAGAAATATCAATCCTCATCAAATCGGCAAAATATCTTCGTCTTGGTTTTGTTTTTTTTCCCCCTTAATATTCCTCATCTTCTTTCCTCCATCTAAACACCCTATAGAGACTCACATCATAGCTTTCAGCATCTTTTTCCAGCACCAGCAAATCGCTACGATTTGATTTATAGTAACAATATATTGTACAAAAAATTAACCACAGTTTTTCTACTAAAATTTAAAAATAAATACAATAAAAAATCAAACTAAATTCTAATTCATTGAATCAAATTCTACTTCTGATATTCACTCATCTCATATCATTCTTTTCTTTATTATTTTCATTCCTTATTCACTAAAACTTTCTTTCCATTCACATTACAAATTTGACCTTGTTTTTAATGTGAAATTTTAAACCAAAATTTTTAATTGCATTCATATTTTTAGTTTCAGAAAACTTAATTTAATTATATGTAATTCATGAAATGAAATTTTTTCTTGTTATTATTGTATTTCAAAAAATTGATTTAATTATACGCCAACCAACATGGTGATGATGATGATGATGATGTGATGGCGCGTATACTTAATATTTTTGCCTAACGCCAATTTCCGACATAATAAAGCGCAACTAAATGAACATTAACAATGATGCATATCATCATCATCATGGACATTAGCAACATCATTTTCTAAATCATTAACATCAACAATTGACTATTTGAATGACTAACTGATTGACTGACTGACTGACTGACTAACGGACTGCAAATGACTGACAGATCAACTTGTACATTGAGATGTTTGGAGAAATGGTAAGACACCCAGAGACGAATGAACGATCGAACAAGCGAACAAATGGACACCTTTGGTAATTTTCCCAAATTACGAAATTTAAGATGTTCAACAAAGCAAAATCAAATAAAAGCGCGCAACACTTTTCCATGTATTTCTTTATGAACATGTGTTCATGTCTTCTTCTCCTTAATGTTGTTGGAAAAATGTTTGAATTTTTATAGAGCAATAAATCAAGTGAAACAAAAAATGAAACAAAATGGAAACAACAACAGCAGCAGCATCAGCATTTAATATTAAATAAATAAAGAAGAAGAAAATCAGTAAAATGAAAATCGAAATGAAAAATTTCTCGTATATTATGACATGATGTGTCTCGTCGAAAAGTGGCTAATAAAAATTAATCAAGAAAAAGTACAATAATCATAAAATTTATATACACGACATATATTTTTAAATGTTATTTATTGAATTTTGAGTCTACACTGTCAAATGCCACCGACTACTGAGTACCCTGGACCTTATGAAGATCCCTTTGTCTATATAACCTTTAAATCAAACTTCATCTATGAATTGTGTATAAAATAGAAATATGAATAGAGATTAAACTGTTTTCTAAGAATTTATACCAGAGAGTTCATGGTCTATAATTTTTATACTTTAACTTGTCAAAAATGACTTAAATTTATTATATTTGATTCTTTTATTTAACTAAAATCGAAAGTCAAATTTTAATTTATTTGTTTTAAATTTTATACATGAAAATGTTCAGCTTTTGTCTTCAACTAAGGATCGTTTCTCTCTTCCCATTGTACACAGTGAAGACTTCTCGATTTCAGTCCTCCATCTATTACCCCAAAATCTGTACCAATGACGGTTTTGTCCAAGCTTACACCAAAAAATCTATTCTTATTTCAATGTAATTTATATTTTTAACAACTTTACATATAATTTTTTTTTTCAGAATTTACATATTTTGTTTATAATCGAAAATTATGTTTGTTATTTCACAAAGTCTCCTGGAAGTAGACTATAATCCTTAGTCAATTATTTTTCTAAAACAATACTCAGATTAAGAGAAACTTATAAGTGACTTATAAACATGATAGCTTTATATACAATACAATACTAAAAGAATAGAAAGATTGATTGTTTCTATTTGCCAAACTTCAGTGTTCTATTGCTGTTAGACTCCTAGAAACAGACAATTAATCTATGTCAATTTCTGTTCAACTGCTTTGTTTTATGAATAATGTAAAACCCTTGTATGGGTCTTTAGAATTTTTCAACTCCATAAGAAATTCACTACTCTAGGATTACCTAGAAACATAGATAGGAAATCCAAGTCACTTTCTGATCAACTGCGCTTTGTATCAAACAAATTCCATTTAGACTTTAAGACATTTTCATGGGTCTTTAACATATTGTAGCTTCATGAATTTAATGAAAATATAGAAAACAAATAATTCTTTAAGCCCAAGTGGGGGTTTCTTTTGCTGTTAGATTCTTAGAAACAGTCAAGCAATCCAAGTCAATTTCTGATCAACTTCACTTTATATCACTCAAATTCAATTCAAAGACTCGAAACCTTGTTAAGAGTCTTTAAAATTTTGTAGCTCTACAAGTTGAATGAAGTGATAGTAGATAAACAAACGAAGTGACTCCTAGAAATAGGCAACAATTCTAAGTCAAATCTGGAATAACTTTTTATAACAATTTAATTTAATTGAAGACCTTTTTGTGCTTCTTAAATATTTAGAAGTTCCATTAAACGGCATGAAATGAATACTAAAATAGATAGCAACTGATTTTACATGAAAAATTTTCCATTTACAAATAATTTTAATCACCTAGAAATTGACAACAAATTGTAATTTCAAGTTAGCATCAATTTTCCCTATCACTCTATCCGATCCGATCTACCCTTCAAATTCCAATATAAGGTATAATAAGTATGAAAAAATGGATTTAACAATAAAAAATGTGTCAGTGTCAATATGAAAATGTTTGTGTGTGTCAAAACAAACATCATTTCGAATTGACTTTTCTACTGTTTCGGATCATAAATAAATAAGTTTTTTATTTTTTTTCTCTCTCTTTTATTTATGGAAAACAAGCAATGATTTTATGATAAATTGCTTTCAGACCACGCGTGGTTATGTGACAGACATAAAAACAAAAAGAAAAGTAGGGAAAAAAATAAAAATGCCAAGCAGTTTTAGGGGTGGAGACAAAAAATCAACAATAAAAAAAAAATCAAAAAAAAAAAGGAAAATAAAACAAGAAAACAATATAACAAACAGACTAAAGTTTCCTTTGCTTTGTTGAATTTATCATAAAAACAAAGTTTCTTTTTTTTTTTATTATTATTTTGTTTATAGGTCAAAAAATATATTTTACAAAACAAAAAAGAAGACAAGATGACAAGAAATTGTTTTATTTTTTTTTTTTTTGTTAATTTTAAATAATTTTTCATGTTTTTTTTTTGCGAATTTTATGTGAAAATTTAAGAAAATGAATGCGTGTGAATGTGAGACAGAAAACGCAGAAAAATTGTTTAAAAAAAAAAAAAAATTGTGTCAGTTCATTAATTTTAAATATAATAAAAAAGAAATCACCATCATCATCATCATCATCATCATCATTACCATCATTATCTGTTGTTGCTATTGTAAAAGCATGCAATTTATATTAAAATGCATTATTTTTTGAATATATAAAATGCAATTAGAATAAGAAAATCTTTAGCAAATTGAGCAGACAGATGGCGCTAGCGTATTTCCGGTTGTGTAGCAAATAAAAAACCAAAGACCAAAATGCAGAAGACGCAAGCAGCAGTAGATTATGCGTTAAAATGAATGCAGAGTAGTAGTGTGTGTTGGGTGTTGGGAAGAGGGAAGAGTGTGAATGAGTGGAAAAAGAAATTGAATTTGCTGTCATCATTGCGTTTCATCATATTATAAGCATCAAACGCCTTCTCTGTCAGTTGCAATTATGCTGCATTTTGATTGTTTTTAAGTCTTAATAAGCAAAATTAGAATAATTTTTTACTGTACATTTCCCTTTCGCAACTTAATTCATTCATAGAAACACTTACCCTTTTTTAAAATGATATAAAATTCAATGCATCTTTAGCATCATCATCATCATCATCATCATCATCATCATTATCATTAAAATAATAATAAAAACTATCAAACCACAAGACCATCAACTGTGTCGTCCCAATGTCCCTTCTTCCTCCGCACTGTACTAGTTTATAGCAGCCAGCATTCACTCAGTTCTTAGTTCCTGCGCATTATTTCATCTTTTCTGTTTTTTTTTTTAATGGATTTTCATGAATCATTGAAGCGTCACGCTCACTCGACATTTAAACCAAATGAACAAAAAAAAAATATATATATCTCATACAAAAAACATAAAGCAAGCAAGCAAAATATGCAAAAATAATTTTCAAACCAACATAAACTAAATACTCTCAGGCTTTTCATATACTTACTTATATTTGTGTATATAAATATGTTGTTGTTGTTGTTGTAGATGGTGATAATGATGATGATGATGATGATGAATACACAAAATATATGTATGTGTATCTGAAAAGAAGAAATATGTATCTTCATACAACACACTCACACATATATTTGAAGACAACCAGGCGACAGTTTTTCTTTGGCGGCTTTAAGTCGTTACTGCTGCCACTACTTACTATTGCTCTTCTTCTCGTTGTTGTTGTAGTTGTTGTTGTTGTTGTTACTATGCTAGACTTTTCCGGAAAAGTGGTGCGCCATGCTCATCTTCATCTTCATCGTCATCGTCATCGTCGTCATCTTCATTTTCTTATTCATACTATAGTTTGTTTTTTTTTCCATTTAAGTAACATTGCCCGGCAACAATACTAAAACATTTCTATCTATCTATCTATCTATCTAAGTATCTAAGTATCTGTGTATTTGTATATGTGTTGAAAACCATTTTAAAAGTTAATCACAAACCAAAAAAAAAAAAAAAACCTAAAGCAATAAAAGGCACACAAATGCTACGACAGTAAATAAACGAGTTTGTTGACATAGCCGCCGCAGTTTGCCGTCAGTCGCCAACATCAACAAATTCACAAAATGGCGCCAAATCATAGTAAAGCTTCTTCTTTTCCTTACCACCTTACCAACACTATTTGTGTTGCTGTTACTTCTGGTTATAAATCGCGTGTATAACATCAAGCAATCAAAAGCCGGGTTTCTTATTTCTTACGAATAAATTTGCAAAAATACTAAAAGTTACCAAAAAAAAAAAGAAAGAAAAGGAAAAAACAGAAAAAAAAAAAAAAAATCAAAAGTACAATAGTTTATGTGAACATAAACAAAACAACACACAAAAAAAAAGTCGCGGTCTTTAATATTTTAGGTTCCATAATTAAGTCATAATGATATGCCAATTTGATATTTTATGACAATAAACCAGCAAAACGAACGAACGAGCGAACGACTGAACTCAAATCAAATCAAAGTCTTCAGGTATGAAAAAAGCAGCCGCAATGACAATTGTCATCTTTGCTTTTTTATATTGTAGTATCTCATTGTTGTCTGTTGTGTCTTTCTTCCATATAAAACACGTAACACTTAACATTGTTTGTTTTGTTTTTTTTTTTTCAATAATAGTAAGTATAGTTCTAGATGTGTAGTCACTTTAGTCTGAGGTTTGTAACGCATAGTATCTCATGTGTTGAATATCATACAAAGTATTTATTGATATCTCGTACAGATCAATAATGCTAGAGAATAAATGTATTGCCCATCAACAGTTTTAGAAAATTTTTGTATGAATTTTTGTACATGCTGTTCTTGTATTTTGTATTAGCTGCTTGTGTTCAAACCGTTAGAAGATACAATGACCATAGGTGTACAATTACATTATTTCAAATTTGTTATCATCATTTTGTATAAAATATATGAGAGTTTTGCTATGACCAAATATGCTAATATCCTAAGCATCTAGTACATAAAATATTATGATATTTTTATTGAAGGTTGTAACACAAACAGTCTTCTGCAAATCTACCATTTTCTGTCTGTATAAACCTAAGCCTTATTCAAAGCGACCACGGTCTAAACCTGTAACAAATTTGGTACCATTTTTTGTTTCTCCTACTTAGATTTACACAGCTTACTATGTAAGACATTCTTTAAAATGTATTTTCAACATAACCGATGCGGATTCTATTGATGTAATAACAGTGGCTAGAATAAGTTTTCCATTAAAGACTTCATTTAGTTGATTAATTTATTTTGAAAAGAGATCTAACATTGAATGTGCCATATGTTGAAGGAAAGTCTGAGCAGAAATTTTTGAAAGCCATGAACTTCAATTGTCACAAAGTTGATTATTTAGATGAAATTTTAAAACTGACAACTTAATTGAAGGTGAAGGCTATGACAATTGAGGATATTTAAGAGTTGTTTGTAGGCAAAAACCTTGATGAAAAATTGTTGATTGAAATTACTGTGAACGATAGGAAGATAATAAAATTGAAAGAATATACACAATAAGGAATCTGGAACAAGCTTCATCAGAGTTCAGTATTTGCCAAAAACCTTGAATAATTTTTCCTTAATTCAAATTCAGCAATTTGGAAGACATGTGAAATCAAAACGAAGTTGAGAAATGTGTGAAATCAAGGATGCTACAAAGAAATTTTAATATCAACACATAATCAAAAATTAGGTGCTTTTATTTTTTTTTTTTTTCAAAAATTATAATATGATGGTGCCTTTAAAATACGCTAAAATGACGGTGAGTGGCTTCTTTTAACATGGTATTTTCAAGGATCGTAACCTCAAATGTGTAATACTTTAAGAATTGCCCCGAACTACAAGTTGTCATTTTCACTGCAATAAATCCAATTTATTCCGCTTTAACCGAAGTGACAGAGAGAAATCCTTTATTTGAATGCGGTCTTATTCAGACGACATGACATATAAACAACCGATCATTTTAAATTAAAAATAGGCCTAAAATTAATGGATGAACATAATTTAGCAATTATTAATATTGTAAGATATCAAATCAAAACAATTAAGCTTGAACGTCTTATCTCCTTTATACTATGAAAATATCTTATGCATTTTCAACAAGATACTAAAAGTTAGCCTTTCAAGAATAATAATCAATAAACATATCAGGACCATTGAATTATGTAAGCTTATAGCTACTAACATACACATTGGTGGAAAAAACTTCAAGATCGAATCAAAATGTCTCTCTTTACATTCATTCATCTTTATGGTTTCTAGTTTCTAGTTTTATAGGTAGATGACATAGATGCTTTTTATCCCATTTATCCTATCTAATCTTGGTATATTTTATATGTTTGAAGGGTATTTAAGTTTCTGTCAAAACTGAGATTATGTTTGCAATATAATGTTAATAACGTGAGAAATATGTCTCATACATGCACTCATTTTACCACCACCACCACACTCTTGGCCATAATAATTGCATGCACTCAACGTAAGAGGAAGATTTTTTCTGTTGTTTTTTTTTTTTTGTACTAAGTATTTTTGCCAGTTGCAAGCGGAATCATCAAAATGCGTGTTTATGAGTTAATAATGATGTCGTTAGTATATATATATATTTTTTTTTTTTTATATGATTTTATTCCATTTCATTTTTTGGCATTTAATTAGCATGCAAGGAACACAAAAAAGCAAAGCAAGATTCCATAATGAATTCCAATTTAAGCGGGTGTTTCATTTTACAAAAACAAGAACAACTTCAACAGCACAACAATAAATACAATAAATTATACAATTAATTTTATATATAAATTTTATATTAATAAATGCTGTTTTTGTTGTTTGATCACGTCAAACATGCAAGAAACGCATAAATTTTAGTTAAAAATTTATATTTTTTAATATATTTTTTTCTGCAATTTTTCTTTTATTTTTTATTTTTTTTAATCAAATTAAAATTCGTAGACAATTCTCAGTCGCGAAGGTTGTTTATAGTATCTTCCTTAGAAATATAAATTAATTTATGCGTTTTAAATGAATTTATTAGATTTTCTTAGCTCAGAATGTTCTCTTGTCTTTTTTGCATTAGCACCAACCACCAATCACATGCCATGAAAAATCACCAGCAGCACAAAGAAGAAAAACAAAAGGCATAGAAAAGAAAAATTGAATTAAATAAATTAAAAATTTTTAACAAAAACCAAAATAAAATTTTCATGTTGAATTGTTTGTTTTTTGTTGCTAAAATGGATGATAATCATGATGATCATGATGATGATGATGATTCATTGCGTTCTAATGTTGTCTGTCTTTTGAAAAGAATCAAGTAGTGAATAGTGACAATAAAATGAATCAAATTTAAATTGAATAGAATTTTATAAGCATGTGATATTGTCTACATTATTTGCACCCCCATATATCCTAGATACATGATCTTAACGTGCTTAGCATATACATATGTATATATCAAGTACTTGATATTGTGTGTGATGTGTCACTTGTCACCATCACCAGCCCCCAAACCAAACAAAAACCAACTGATTTTTCTCATCAATAACAAAATAGAAAATAGACGAAAAAATAAAACATAAAAACAAAAATACACACGTGATAATACTTTTTAAAACATTTACACATTCGTTTGTTTATTTGTATTGTGTACGCGACGAAAAATTGAAAACTATTTTTAGTAGAATTTTGCTCTATATAACTTTTTTATCGCATGCTATATATTTTGTGTGTGTTCACATACTCGCACGCAGTCATTCATTGCCAGCAAGCAATAGCAGACTTCATAATGATGTTATTAATGATTACGTTAATAATGATGTTTATGATAATGATGATGATGATGTTGTTGCTGTTGATAATAATGAAGATGATGAATCATTTGTCACTTAGTTCATGTATTAGTGGGAGACTTTTTGGCAACCAATTTTCTACAGAATTTTTTTTGTTAGAAAATATTTTTATATTGTAGTTTTTTTTTTATTATTGTGATTAAATTAAGTAATAGTACAATAACAAAAATAAATTTTATCGTCTATCAATAGTAACAGCAGAATCAGATTCAGTACTCGTAATTAACAATAAAAAATAAAATTGAAGGTTTTAAAATAAACTCAATCACATGCTAAAAATTGTTTTATAATTTAAAAGACTCATCGTTTCCATCACATGCTAGAAATTGATTCAAAAGACAATTTCTTTTTTATATAGAAAAACAAATACAGTAAAGCAGAAAGTTCAATAATGCAGAACCGAAAAGTTTTCCGTATAAAAAATGGATCCTAGATAAGAGATATAATAATGGGACAATAAGAGAGATCAAATCAACACACAAATGGTATTTGTTTCAAAAATACGGAAAAATTCTTTTGTTTTTAATTACAAAAATTCTTGTCTTTACTTGCGAGTGAGAGGATATAAAATACTTGTAAGACATTCGGGTCAATTCAAGAAAGTAAGGTCCAATTGTAATAGTTTTTTGGTTAAAAACTTGTGTATGTTCTTCCCCATAGTTTCGTTTATTAGGAATGAAATATTAACTAGATTTCATTCATACATATATATTTTGTTTTCTGTGACTTCAATTCTTGTGAGAATTCCTCATCTGTAACCTAAACAAAACGGAATAACTTTCAATTAAAATTGTTATGAAGCATATATGAAGATGTTGTCAATGATATTGTTTTGAGCTGGCGCTCCACATACAAAATATATATAAATACAAAAAGTCATCCTTGTGCTACCTCATCTCGCCCTTCGCCTCTGTCTGAACATTCCAAGCGCACACAGAATAGCGATCAGCACCTTGGCAGCACTTGCCGATCGCTAAGATTTGATGTGTCATAACAATAGAAAATCCAGATATTCTAAATATTATTTCTACTTTTTATTAAAGCATCAATATTTTGGGAAGTATGCTTAGTTTCACTCGAACTTGTAATCTTACTGTTCATTGCGATGCCTTGTTTCAACTGTTATTAGCTTCGTTGTTCTCCAGAATGGGAGATCCTATCGTTAGTTTAAGCTAACACCGACATCTTTATTAGATTCTTTACACCATCTGAGTTGCCTTAACACAATAAGGTGGTAATAAATTGATAAATTGAAGATTGATTTGTTTATTAAACGTTATACATTGAATACAACATTCAAAATGTCGATTGATTAACCATTTGATTACTTAACTGATGAGATTCTGAAATAGTAATAATTTCTATACCCTTTGAAACTACAACTTTATCCATAATGAATAGATTTAAATGTAAAAATTTGGTATCTATAGCGAAATTTAGGAAATACCTATTTGATTATCACGTATCTTCATTATTGTAAATATGATAAGAGGGTCGACAAAAAGTCCTTAGAAAAAGATAGAAAAACATGGTTTATTTTCAAAATTTCCTTTTTATTTTTCAGTATAATCTTACTCTATCTTTATACACTTTTCCAATGATCTTTCAAAATTTTATAAAAAATACAAATAGTACAATAGTTTTTCTCAAGGTCCTCAAAATATGCGTTTGTTTCAGTGATGGTCTTCATTCGACCATCGAGACATTTCTTCAGGTTTGGAAACAGAAAATACAATAGTTACAAAGGGATAAATTTGAAGAATATGCTAAATAGAATAGCAGTTCATAACTTAATTTATAGGTTTTTGCCATAGCGACTAAACAGTGATGGTGGAAGACCACTTATTTCTACCAAATGCAGTCGGTTTTCTTCAAATCAATGCCGAATCTGTCTAAGAGCTCTGAATAATATTCGTCGGTGATTATTTTAACCTTTTCATGGTAATCAATGTAAATGACTCCGTGGACATCCCATAAAAAATGTCGCCATGACATTCTCGGACAACACCTTAACCCTATTTAGTGTTCGTTTACTCGGAGAAATCCACTGCTTTGACTGTTCCTTGGTCTCTGGTGTATATATTTTGATAAATCCATGTTTCTTCAACAGTTATGAAACGGTGTCGAAACTCGTTTGGATTGCGGTTGAACCTTGTCAAACACTTCTTTAAAATGGCCACATGATTGCGTTGTTGGTAATTGTAAGCAATCGCGACACTTATCAATTAAAATGTGATGTACCCGCTCAGTTGAGATGTCAACCATCTCAATCACTTTCAATTTCCGATCGCCTAATATCATTCCTTTGATTGTGGTCAACATTAATGAGACTATTGGTGATGATCTAATCTAAAAACAAAAAATGAAGTTATCGGTGCTACGGATTTTTTAAAAATTTATTAATGGAACCTCGTAGAAAGACTTTCTGTTTATAGAATTTCTTTGGAATTCTTCTTACACATACATACATATACTAGAATGTAATAGAATAAAAGCCAAATGCAATATTTTTGTTGCTTCAGCATTTATGGACGCATTAAATACAATTTTATGGAAATTCTTGATACTTAATTGAAAAAAAGTGTATAAAGTTCTTAAAGAAAAATTTCCCATTAAATAAACAAAATCAATTTATTTCTAGACATGAAATAACAAATTACTAAACAAATTTGTACTAAGTCTGCATGGAATAGAAGCGCCATGTCGAGGTCATTTCAGCTGCTGTTTTGTCTGGCAATAAACAAATAATTTTTCATTTTCTTTTCATTTTGCAATCTTTAATCTTTTTTTCTGTTTTGTTTTGTTTTGTTTTTTTTTTTTTTTCTCTTATACCAAGTCAATATACTCAAAGCCTTTTGTTCTCTGTGTTCTTCTTTTACAGCACAGCTCGCATTGATACGGAATATAACCGCAACAAATCAGACCGTTGAAAACGGCAAAGAGTTACGAATTGTATGCAAAGTTCAAGGACGACCGCCACCAAAGGTGACCTGGTTCAAGGATCACAAATCGATAAATCGTAATCGAAATTTATATCAATTTAAACATTACAAGTAAGTCGCATCTCATCATCATCAACATTTTAGATCAAATGAAGAAATTTCTTACTGTTTTTAATAGAAAACGTTCCGAGCTGATAATACGCTCCTTTCATAGTTCCGATGCGGGACGCTATGAGTGTCGTGCTAAGAATAAAGTAAATCCAATAATACAAAGACGTGCGATTATGATTAACGCATATCCAGGTGAGTGTGTAGAAAAGAACAGAGAATCAAAATATTTTTATATTCTACTTATATAAAAATAAAGATTTCAAAAGAATTGTAAAACAAAAAAAAAAAGAAAAGAAATACGAGTTTACGCTGATGCCGCTGTAACAAATTTAAGTCGCTCCAATTCATTTCGAATTTATGAGAACATTTCGTAGAAAAAGATTTTATTGAATAAGAAAAAATAAAAAGAGATAAAAATAAATTTACAAAAAAAAAAAAAACTTCATTTAAATATATTTTTAAATAAAATAAAAATTCTTTTCTTTCTTTTTTTCATTTTGTCACTGCAACATTTAGTATCACGTCCGAATCCACCACCAATACCAGGCGGGGCTGGTCACGATTGTCCGGATGATGTTGCCGAATTTTGTTTTAATGGCGGCACATGTAAATTTGTTTCGGAAATTGGGGACTATTTCTGCATGTAAGTGTACATTTTATAAACTAGAAATTATTATAGAAATAAATTATAAAGTGAGAAACTGAGTGAGAGATTAAAAAAAGAAAAACAAGGTATGACGAAGAACTGACAGTGCTTTCTACTCAGAAGTTAATCCAACTACTCTGATCAAAAGACCTTTAGGGATCTATCTATAAATCCTACAGATATCTTAACTAAACCAAGAATGTCTGATTGATCTAAGCAAATGTTAAACATTTCATAGATCATGCTACTCTGAGACCATAGGATTAACTTTTCCTAATACTAAAACAACTAAAATAAACTAGTCTATCCAAACTTTAGTAAAATGAGCTTAACTTATCAAATTCTGATCTAACCAAAAAACTTATTGTATTAAAACTACTCAACGGTGAATCAATTGAGAAGCTGAATTATCTAATGATCTTCTAGTTAAAGAGTGAATTATTCATCGAATTCTACTATCAAAAAAGGTTAACTTGAAGACTAACTTATATCCACAAAGATTGAACATTTCATAGTCTAAATTATCTATAGACCAACGAGAAAATAGGATCGAATGAACACAAGATCCATAGACTGTACTATCTAAAGAGTAAACTCTTTACCTCTCTGTTGACAGAAGTCTATGGATAAGATAGGATAGAATGAATGGGCTACGCATCACAAGATCCATAGACTTTATTATGATAGCATAGAATAAATAGTTTGCTCAAATCAATACTATCCAAAGTGTAAACTCTTCATTGAAGAACAATTGGGCAAGATCCATAGATTATATTATCCAAAGTATAAACTGTCTACGATTGCATTGACTAAACTATACATAAATTATTTGAAAGATTGATGTATTCAAAACATTTCTAAATAATCTAAATTATCCATAGATAGGTGGAAATTCTCTGCTTACTCATTGATGAAACTACCCAGAAACTAAAATAATAATATTTAAAAGACTGATTTATTCAAAAACAGTCCTATTTTTTAATATGTGATCCAGTAATCATGCAGCAGTATAAAATTATTTTAACCTTTTTTTCAATACATTTAAGCGAAAGGTAAATAGAATATCTGATCTGATGTGATCTGATCTGATCTCACCTCACATGAGATCTTAAAGAAGAATTAATTAATTTCACGTAGATAAATGCTCGGCTAAAATAAAAGAATAAGAAAACCATTTCCATTCACCCAGTCGCCTTGGGCGGGCAATGGTCTGAAGCAGGCACAGGCACAGACCATGATGATGATGATGATGATGATTATGTTGATGGCAAACTTAAGGTACACACAAATGCACTTGAGATACTAAAAACTTGAAATGAATTGAAATGAAATGAAAGGAAAGGAAAGGAAACAAAAACAACACAAAAAGAAAAAAGAAATTATTTTCACTTGGTTTTCATTTTCATACACTTCGTTTGCAGTCATTTGCTCTTTACACAATTCAACTTTTTGTCATGCGGTGCGCCATGACGAAAAATCAAAGGAAAACTCAATTCAATTTCGATGTGTATGTGAGTGTTGTTTATCTATGTGTGAGAATATCTATCTGTGTATCGTATACGCAATGCATTCATTTTGAATGGCGCTGGAGAGAGGCAAAGTATAATTGGCGCACCACATATGTAGATACATTCACACTCATACAGAAGAGAAGCACAAGAAGATACAAGATACGAACACAATTTCGAGCATATAAATTGAGGTGCTGACGGATATAATTCACATTGCACGCACCAATTTTCCTCATAGATCGTTTGTAAATGCAAGCCAGCGGCGGCTAACCAAAGTAGCTCAAAGGAGGAAAAACAAAAACAAAAAATAATCTGAATCACACAAGCAAAAGTAAAGTCAAATGACGTCGTCATAGATAGTCTATGATTGCTGTTATACTTAGTACTTTACCATGAGACTGGATGAATGCACTGTTTCTGTTTTTAGATATAAATTTTTTTTATAGTCTTGTTTTTTTTTTTTTTCTTTCTTTTGTAATTATGAAAAAAATTAATATCATCAAACTAATCAATTATTCTCTCTTTTATTGTTTCTTTCCTTTTTTATGTTATGTTATTTTAATAAAATGGAATGGAAATCAACAGCTGTCCCGAGGGATTCGTTGGTCAACGCTGCGAAAGCAAGGAACCCCCAAACATGCCACCCAGTACGTACAGCAATGAGCAAATTTGCAAGATTTTAGGAAGACCTTATTGCTAAAATAGGCACTTCTATAGCATCGATTGTTTTAAATCGAATCGAACAAAATACACAAGCAAAATCCAAATCCACAGAAATTCGAATAAAATACAAAGAGAAAAAAGATGAGATTTGTCCGAACTGAAAATAAGCCAAAATCCAATAAATCAAAAATGAAAACAAACTCCACACCCAAAACCCACAGAAATATAAACCAAATATTAGTTTAAAAAAAAATATACAATATATCAAATAAAATTAATAAAAAGAAATAAATATAATAAAAAAAAATAAAATAAATAGTAAAGTACAAATATATTAAAACTTCGGACAAGACCGAAAATTTCTCTTTGTATGATGAACAGCAAAAATAAAAAAAATATTCGAAACAAAAAAAAAAATAAATAATTGATAAACACATTCCAAAATGCAACAAAGTAAAGTCTTAAAAATTAATTAATGACAAAATGAAAATAAAAATAAAAAAATATATAAATAAAATAATGAATTACTTAATTGTTTTTTGTATAGAATTTTAAATTAGTTTTAAATTTATAAAATTAATATAAAACAAAAAACAAATTTAAAAAAATTAAAACAAAGGGTGCTATAGAAGGTTTATTTTATATATAAAAATTTACAATTAATTAATTTGTTTATTTATACAACTACAACAACAACAACAAGAACAAAACTTAATTTATTTCATTTTTTAAACAAAAAATAAAAACAAAACATAAAATCAATACAAAAATATATAAAAAATATAAAAAAAAAACTAAACACAACACATACACATACACACACATATGCACACACACACACACACATTCACACACACTCAAAACAACAACAAACACATGCATAAAACTCATAGAAGAAAACACCAAGAAAAACGAACATAAAACAAGCAAACAAACAAACAAATATAAATTTCAAGCTGTCATTGTCCTATAATTTGTTTTTGTTTGTCGTTTCCTTAATTGCTGCTGCAACAACAAAAACAATATCACATACATACATACATACACTTAGTATAACATACATACATACATACAAAACAAACATTTACATAGGTATACCCTACATTTACCTATGGGGTCTGTTTGTGGAGGACATTTGTTTTATTATCACCTGTTAATGTACTGAGAACCAGACGAATGAATGAATATTCATATCGGTCGAGTTGGTTGACTTGGCATTAAGTTCTAGTTGACTTACGATTGTCTGAAATGTTAGCTTCTGTTTCGACTACAGTTATGCTCTCTACCAGCAATGTAAAGCCACCGATGTTCAAGGTGGTGTTTAAGGACAGTACTGTAAGCTCAGTCACTGCTATACTGCTGTAAGAACATTTGTTCTTTGAAGAGAGAATCATAACCAGGGGATAAAATACCAGCTGAATTTTAAAATTGGGTTGTGGTTTGCATTATGCAAGAAGTGGCGAATTGTTGAGTGAGTCCAAGCTAAGCTGATGAGTGTCAGTCTTGCTTTCCCTTAGGTGCATTAAAGGATAAGTGCATGATGACTGAACTAATTCTAATTCCAAGCATTGCGAATTGAATGCCAGTGAGGGTGGGTGGTACATGACCCTAAAAAGGTCTGTCGCAAACGAAGTAAGACATACCCAAACAAGCAACAGCAAATTTCAAGACTGCAAACATTGAATTGCAATGTGATTTCTGACAAGATCAGAAGAAAGTCATCTCAACTATATGACGATCCACTCTCATAAAAGGCAACTCGATCTTATGATCAATGAAAAAGGTGACAATAAAATAATAATCTTCCTCATAACAGGAATCCTGTGTAGAGTCTTTGAGTATAAGATGATGATGATGATGATGATGATGATGTTCATTTCTTAACCTTTTATCATTTATTTTATTATAATTGATCATTGAATTCCTTAAACAAAAAACATCATCATCTACACCAACAACAACAACAAAAACAACAAAAAGTTAAAAATATTTTTCTTTACTTTTTTTTTTTTAATTTTTTATTATTTTTTTTTTTAATTTAATATTTTTTTGTTTTATATTTAAAAACAAAACAGAGGCTCTTTTAAGTTATTAATTTTTACACATAATTTAAATTATTAACATATTTTAATATAAAAAAAAAATAATAATAATTTTAAAGAAAGATAAACTTATAAAATGCATTAGAAGATTCCTTCCACATCTCAATCTATCGAATTAATAACAATTTCATTCATTTGAATTATTTTTTATTGTTATTTATAGATTCAATTACAAATCCATTATCACTACTCGCATTCACTCAATCAATCATTCGGTTGGTGAATAAATCAATCAATCAATCATTCAATTGAAATTGATGCAATTTAAAAATTTTGAAACTCAAACATTTTAAATTCTTGTAAATCTCTAGTAGAAATAAATCCAAATCAGTTATTAGCCTTTTTTATACCAAAGTATTAAAACTCCTTTCCAAACTCATATCTTCTCTCACTTTTTTCAAGTTCTGTGTGCGTGTGTGTGTGTGTGTGTGTTCAAAACTATTATCATAGGAGGAGCATAGTTTTGATCGAATTCAAAGAAAATACTTGAATTAATTTAAAGATTCATTTGAAGGGAAAACAGTTAAAAAGTAAAATGGAATAGAATCCCTTTGCATGAATGGGTCTAGTACTGGGTAATTTTCTGCATTTCTAAGGGTCTACTTTGTCCAATTCTAACCTTGAGTTACTGCAGATAGATTTGGATAAAACTCCTTTGTTCTTATTAACAATTTATTTTAGCATTAATCGTTAAAACATTTCCTCTATAGCGATGATTGACCGATCTCAACAACTCCATTAAAGATGAGTATGAACTCCCCTTAAGCGAAGACTTCTCTGTAACGAGGTAATTGATTTCTCCCAATGACTTTGTTATAGAGGAGTCAAATTGTATAATTTTTACATGAGAATTTCAAATAAATTTTTTGAAGAAGGCCGGTTCCGTGCATAGTCTCTTCTTTCTGCATCGTTTCGCATATTGGGTGAGTGTTATTGCAATCACATTCGAATGCCTTTGACCGGCAACTGTCTATATTTATTTCATCAAAGACTATGGGTAACTTGAGAACTCTATGCAGAGTAATGATGGGCTAACGTAATTTGTTTTAGCGACTTTGTTTGGCAAGCCTGATCTTTCGTTATGTGATGCCTTTGCGTCCTGATAGACTCTATTCTTATAGTACATAGTGATATGCTATTGTAGAATAAAATCATTTATCCCCAAAACCTTCCTTCATATGGAAGGATAGTAACCTTATGTTAGGCGCCGCTATTCACTCGTTGATACGAGCGTCACGCATTTTGTTACCAATTACGGCAGAGAAGAATGATCAGTCTTCTTCAGAAGTGATCACTCGCCTAGCTATTTCCTGTAAATTCAAGGGAGATCCAAGGATCCTAAGAGAGTTTCTTACACATACAGAAATACACTCCCGATCAATCAAATAAACTTAAGTTTTTTTTTTTTATATTTTTATTTGATTTATTTAAGAATTGAATACTGAATATTAAAAACAATATATTTTATTCTACAAAAAAAAAAAAAAAAATTCTTTAGTATATTTGATTGATTTGATCCAATCATCCGTTCCCCCTTTATTTCTAAACTAAAATTTGTTTTCTTTTGTTTTGTTTTATTGTTTCTTTTTTTTAACTTTGTAGTACCCAACAAAATCAAACAAAAAAAAAATAAAAATAAATAAATAAAAGTCTCAATTAATAGTAACAAAAAAAAAAAAATATATAGTACATAATTTCCAAAAACAACATCAACAACAACAATAAAATACATAAAAACATACATTATTTTTTTTATATAAACAAAAATCATAACAAAATACACAAGTTTTTTACCTTTATTTTGTAATTGATTAATGAAATAATGGAATAAATAATATTGTTTTTTTTTTTTTGTTTTCATTAATAATTTTTACATATTTTTACATTTATATTTTTTAATATAATATTAACACTTTTGGCTGTAGATTTTGACAAAAAGTTTTATATTCTCTCTTTATATTTTCTGGTGATTGTTCATTTTGTTTGTATTTCATAAAATTAAAAAAACAAAAATTAAATAAATGCATAATTTTCCAATTAGTTTAGTTTTTTCTTTAATTTTTTTTTTTTTTTTTTATATTTTGACTAATAAAAAATAAAAACATATTTTGGGTTATTTTGTTCCTTTTGCTACTTTCTCCTTAGTTAACAAAATTGTTTCGTTTTGTAGTGTAAGAAGTTACAAAAAAAAAAAAAAAATAAATAAAAACAAAAATTAAAATTTAAAAACAAAAACAAAAAATAGCAAGAAAAAAGCAAGTAATTAATTTATTTTTTATAATTTAATCTTTTCACAGATTTTTTGTTGCAATCTACGGCCAAATACATACCTTTAATATTATAATTGTAATAATACATAATAATAATAAATTAATAATTATAATTAATAGTTTAAAAAATAATACAACAACAACAACAACAACCAAAACAAACAGTTTTAAAACAATAAACAAAAAGCAAAAAACTAGAAAAATTATTAAAAACTATAAAAGGAAAAATTAATCAAAATTTTGGTAAAAAAAAAAATATATACATATATTTCCTTAGAAAAAATTAATCATAAAAATCCTTGAAAAGAATAATTTTTTTTTTTTTTTTTTAAATAATTTATAAATTTATATAATTTGGACAAATGTAATTTTTTAGTTGTTATAAAAAATTAATTATTTGTTGCACACACACACACACACACACTCACACAATTTTTTTTGTTACTATATTTTTATATATAAAAAATATTGTGTATTAAAAAATTTTTATAAACCTTATGTTGTGATTTTGTCAAAATGTAAAAAAAAAGAGAAACTACAAAGTGTAAAAACAATAATCAAACAAACCAAACAAAAGACAAAAGAAAAACACTTGAAATTATACACTGTGCACTGAGAGAGGTGGTGAGAGAGGGAGAGAGGGATAATGAGAGAGAGTTTGATGAACTCTACTGCATTCTATACAATCACATGCACACTTCCGGTTTAATACTTACCACGCTTCCGGTCTACATACTACATACTACTATTACATGCTACTGTTACACACTACTGTTCCCTTCATGCACCCTACAAGCACACACACATGCACGCACAATACAAACTAATACCAACTCACCTTTCTACCTATGCATATGCATGCAATCTTGTATCCCATTTCATTTCTATGTGTGTCCCATTTCATTTCAATTCAATTTGTTTCTATATCATTTTGTTTCAGTTCCTTTTGTTTCGTTTCGATTTGTTCCCCTATTTCTATTTGTTTCACTTGCAGCTGTGCACAATGGCAAGCAACATTTATTTATTTATTTATTTATTTTTATTCTCCATTATTTATTTATTTATTATAGTTTTTGTTTTGAAATTTTTCAATTAATGAAAACTATTTTTTTCTTTTTGTATTACACACCACCACCACCACAACAACAACAACAAAAACAAATACAAATCAAAAATTTTGTGTTTATTTTAAAAAAATTTTATTTGTAAACAAACAAGAAACTTGAAAAAAGAAATCAATTAATTATTTAAAACAAAATTGAAAAAAAAAAACTTGTAATAAATTCTTGTAAATATTAGTTTTATTAGATTTATTAGTTTTTATTGTATTGTGTAAAATTCACCTCGGCATAATTTTAAGTAAAATTTTAATTTATTTAACTTTAATTTTTATTTTAAGTTGAAAACAAAACAAAAAAAAAAAACTACTTCACTTAAAAACTAAGCAATTAATTACATAATTGTTGATTTTTTTCTCCTTTCTTCCTTGATATATACATATATATATATATATTTTTTTTTTTGTTAAATTATAATTTAATTTGAAAATCGAATTAAAACAAAAAAAATGAAACTTATTTTTTATTATTATTATTATTAATTATTATGATAAATCATGTGTACGAATATTTTATTTAAGCTCTTTCATTTTATAAATATTTATAAATAATAGTTTTATAATTTTATATAAAATTCTATATAATTAATTAATTAATTAATAATTTTAATTTAAAATTTATGAAAAAAAAAACATCATACCAAAAATATAATTGTAAAATATAAAGAACAGACAATTAAAAAAAAACCTATAAATATGAAATTTTATTTTTAATTATTTTCTTTTTTTTTTATATATATAAATTTTATTTATTTTTAGAAATGCAAAATACTTCACATATTCATTTTAACATAAAAATACAAGAATAAAAAAAAAACAAAAATTAATTTCTCTTCTGTTTTAAGTTCTTAACTAAACAAAAATATGCATAGACATTTTATTTTTTATTTAATGTTATTATTCTTATTATTATTATTATTTTTCACATAAAAACAAAAAACAAAATACATAAAATGAAAAAATTCAAAAGTTTTCTTTTTTTTAAATTCATTTCTTTTTTTCTATATAAAATATACTTAGTATTGGCAATGGAATTTGGAATTTATTTTGAATTTGTAATATTTGCAACAGGTTCCACCTTTAAAACGGGCTACATAGCAGATGATCCCAGTGTCTATGAACTGGAGAAGAAGGAGGATTATGCCAAACCTATTAAAATTATGGATATGCAGCAGCTGAATTCGGAACGCTAAATGTAGACTAGCAGGCAACACATTTGTAGGAGAGAATTTTGCATTAATTAAGCTAGAAATATTATTGAATGAATGTATAAATTAATAAATAACATAACTAATTGAATTTAATTGATCTCATGCATTTAATAAACAAAACTGCTTTGTTAAAATAAAGAAAAAAAAAAAGATATACATAAATGTTTTTTATTTTATTTTAACGTGGATAAACAAAATATAATTTTGTCAAAATGTTATTCAATTCCTTTGACTCTTATCCTTAGGAAGTGAGTGATACGTGTTAACTAACTCCTTTCTTCGTGGACTGCAAAAGAATTGAAATTTGATTGGAAAGTAAATAAGCCGTCGATGGTAAATGAAAGTAGATAATTCTGAAAAATATTCCTCTTGTGATCGCATGTCCTAGTTAATTGCTTCCAGCTTGTCTCTGACGGCTCTCCTTCCTTGCGATTGAGTACCGTTTTGGAGTATTAACAACAAAACATTCAAAAATTTCAGTAACAATGATCCACAATTGACATTAGCCATGTAATTGCTTCCGAATCAGAGCATGATTACCTCAATCCTTAATCCGAAGTTATGTATCTAATTTGCCAACTTCCCTTACCTACATTCTAACGACTAGAGACTCTTCACCTTGGAGATGGAGCTACAGTTGTTGGTATGGGCTGTTGAGAATTTTGCGTTACCATACCATACAATATTCAAGGTCCGAGGAGAAAATATCGACACAATAGTAATTATTATGCTCTGTAGATTGTTTTGGAATAAAATCAAGTTCACTTGTTCTCCTTTTGCACCATGTTTTTCTCAAAATGATTGATAAATATATATTTGTCATTTCCAAACGTTATATAGGTTGGTTTCAGCTGTACCAACTTATATTAACAGATTCCGATACATTGTGGATTGCTTTTGGCTTAGATATTCATCATAGAGCTTGCCGGCTTAGGAAGCCTTGTCAGCAGCTACGCTTCTACCGGCATCTCTCTCTCTGGATCACTATGTTTATTGAGCAGTCAATTAACTATTCTTAATTTCCTAGGTGTTGCAATGAATGTTTGTCCTCATTTTAAGAGCTCATGCCATTAACCTTGCTTGTAAATCTCTCTCATGGCTTTTAAGAAGAAGATTGTATCAAATTTCACTATTCTGCTAATTGTTCTTGGCTATCACTTTCATTTTTGTCAATTAATGCCGGTAATTTTTTCATCATTAAACTATTTTTCTTAACCCAAGGCAAACCTTCACTATTCAATTTTAAAATGAATAGAATATCAAAACCATTCCATGTTTCTAATACATTTTGATGTTTTAAATGAAAATATGAAACTCTTTATATGAAATTTTGTTAAATGTATTTAATAACTCACGACAGCCCACTTCTGCTTGTTGGCTTAACTAATTCAAATGTATAACGGCGCTCATTCAACTACAATTTAGTGCTGGTAAATGACTCAAACACAGGGTTGCATGTTCTTGGGTTTGCCGCTCTTTAGTAAATAACATTTTACAACACTAAAAAGAAATAAAAGATATTTGGCGGCTGACTTCGAATATTGTTTTCTTAAATTTATCCAAATATATAACAAATCAAGTGATTAAAAATATCATCAACATGTCAACAACGCAAGCAACAAAGAATTGCATCACCTTAAAAGGATCTGCACAAATTATTGCCGAATATTTAAGTGAGTGAGTGAGTGGAAGCAGAGGATGATGCGCCATATTGATTCGCAAGATCAATGACTATCAATTGTTCTTTGTTTGTTTTGCAGAATTTGGTGTAAATTCAATTCTATTTCAACGTGGAATCTATCCAGCGGAATCTTTTGATCCCACACAACAATATGGTTTGACTATACTAATGTCAAAGGATCCAAAGATTATTACATTTCTCGAAAATGTTCTAAAGCAAGCCGAAGGTAAGAACGCCCAGTTACCCAGGATTGTGTACATACAAGATCATATCATATCATATTGTAAAATGTGATTCTGTTTCCATAGAATGGCTTAGCAAAAACATGATCAATAAAATTTCCATGGTTATAACAAATGCTCATACTAAGGAAGTCCTCGAATGTTGGGATTTTAAAATACAACCACTAGAGGGTGACGGTGGTGGCGATTCAAATGGTGGTGATCCTTCAAAGGTGACATCATCAAAGGAATTGCAACGCATACAATACGAGATACGTGATGTAATGCGTCAAATATCAGCTACCGTAAGCTATTTACCCTTATTGGATTGCATTTGTACATTTGATATTATGATTCATACACTGACAACTACCGAAATACCTGAGAAATGGGATGAGACTGGTGGTAAGTAGAGAAGAGATTGGATTGGATAACTCATTGACGGATACTTTATTTTATTCATTGTTGTGTTTCTTGTAGCTGTTATCATACAAAACTCACAAACGGTGCCATTACGTTCCTTTTCGACTGGTTTACAAAAAGTTGACACTGTGGTCAACTATAAAATGAATCCATGAACCCAATCATTGATTCTTTAGTTGGTTTTGTGTTGAGTATTCCTTCTTCCCCGTGATTTTGCTGAAGTAAACTTTAATTAATATTTATTCAAATTTTTAAATTATGTTTTCCGTATGTTTTTAAACAATTCTGTAATTGAATTTTGTTAATAATTTACAAATAATGACGACATGTTGCATCATACAATTAGCATTTTAAATCTTAAAAACTAATATTAAGTGTGTCTGCGTGTGTGTGTGTGTGTATTGAGCATTTGACTCTGCTTGCGCATTTCATCATCAAATGTAATCTGGACAAGATTGAAGTCTTCTTGTGTGTTGTCTTTGACTCTTATCTAGGCTTAGTCATTATATCATGAAATAAATATGCTGCTGCTGTCGGCGTTCAATCAGTTCCAAAATACTTCTGACCAAAATGATTGGGAGCCACTGGATGCAATTCAGATGTCAGTATTTTCAGTTTAGGAAATGCACTCACAACACACTTGGCTGCCACCGGTGTACAAAAGAGATTAGATAATATAATACAGTTTTCGGGCACCCCATGCTCTCGCAGCACATTCACAGCCTGCAGAACCGTGTTACCCGTCGACATAATCGGATACATAAGCAAGACCTGACGCCTCGCTATGTCATCTGGGAAACGTGCATACACAACGCGTGCTTCATGAGTATTTGCATCGGATTCGACTAGAATTTTACCAATGCGTATGGAACGGCAACAATCCCTTAGACCTTGTTCCATAGCCTCACCAGAACGTATGATCGATACGCCACAATTACCAGAACGATACTTCAGTCCATCGTAGATGGCACCAGTTGGTGTCTCAACGCTGCAGTCTGAGTAGGGCAATTGATTGAGGGATTCCTCGATGACCAGTCGTATCAGACGATCTGCATAGAATTTGAAATCACTGCGTGTGGTATTTCTATGACGCGAAGGTGGTCCCAATTAATATACAACATACATAGGTAGTAGAGGTAGAGGAACGACAGGCGACTTACTTGTCTCTAATTATGGTTAATAATTCTGCTACTTGTGAATTGCACTGAAGTAATTTGAGATTGGGGCCATATTCAATAAGGATTTCTTCTGCTGTACTTGCTGGTGGTCCACTCAACTGCAAAGGTATAGCAACATTAAGTAACTCTGTGATTGGTCTGAGTTCTTCTGTTGGTGTTGGCGTTGTCTCTGCCTCTGCTAATGCATTTGCTGCTGCTGCTGCTGACGATGTCGCGTGGTTTTCTCCATTTCGAACACCTGATTCAATTGCTGCCTCATTATTTGAATTAGTAGATGTGCCATTTGTTGAGCTTCCTTCTGTGTTGCTGTTGCTAGTGCTGCTGCTATTGTTATTTGATGATCCAGTGCACATATTTATTGTTCTATTATAAATAATGATAATAATAGGTTTTATCTTTACAATTTGGGTTATCTTTGTTTTGTCTACGCCAACGACACATAAACGTGCGAGTCAGCTGCCTATCGCCGGAATCTATCTATATAAAGTGAAGAAGAAAGTGTATCTGATGCATCTGCGAAAATTTATTATGGTGCCATAAGTCAAAGTGAGATGGATCTATGAATATGTGCATGGATAAAAGTCATCAGCTGATCGGATTTGGGACGCAATTGAATGCAAAATTGCCGCAATGAATTGGCAACACTTTGATTGAAGAACAGACACTGTTCAACACTACTGAGGACTGGTGGTGGACCGCAGGTAAAATTATCGATATCCAATGAATAACACTTTTGATTCATAATATTTGAAACACAATATAAATGCAAGATTAAAATTGAAAAAACTAGATGATTGGATTATGTTGTTGTAACTTAATTGCCATTGGGTCTGGAAGAATAAATTGCTTACAGAAAAGTCTTTGTTGTCATTGTGACCAACTAAATCAGTTTTTCAAGGATACATACACACTGCCATTGTGGCCAACAAATTGAATTTTTCGAGGACCAGCAGACAGTGTAATCACGCACCACACCATGTCACCAGCCATTTTGTCATTTTTCGCCTCGTGTTCGTACAAGTGAAAAGTTGTTTAATATTCTTGCAGCCACCAACAAAGAAAGTGCATTTCCAGCAAGTGCAGCGCGAGCTAATCGAATCGAAAGTGTTTAATAATAATTCAAAATTGTGTCTGGAGAATTCAAACGCGTCTCTCAATCGCTCGCTCGCTGTGTATGCTGCGTAATAATAAAAAAGAAATACGCTAAGCTGAGCAAGCAAGCACAAGCCAAGAAGGCCAACAAAAAAGAAAAACGTTGTGTGGAGCGCGACGACGGAACAACAAAAAGTTTATAGAGAAAGAAAAGTATAAAAGTATTTTTTGTGTGTGTCGTGTATAAACGAGCGGAGATTTGCACACGCTCTCACTTACCATCTGAAAGTGGAAGACAGTCAGTCAGTCATCAGTCAGAGTCACAGAGTCAGTCAGGCAACTGGCATTTAGTTGAGTTCAGTTTGTCTGTCTGTCTGTCAGTCGTTGATTAGTTAAACTTTAAATTGCAACGCGCGCGCAAGTTCTGTTATTTTTTTTCCATTATCAAACATAGTAAAACCAACAACGTGAGCCAGATAAAGGCTTCTTTCACTTCATTTAATTTAAAAAATATAAGGAAAAGTATTTAAGGTGACAGAAGCAGCTAGCATCTGTAAAAGGAAGGAAGAGGACGAGAATCTCCCAAATTGTCTGCTGCGTATTTGTATATGTGTTTGTGATTTTTTGATGTCAAAGTGAATATATAAAAATATATAACACATATATTGTATATATAAATTTGTTGTTGTTGTTGTTGGTTACCCAAATTGTTGCTTATACAAACAACAAACAACATAAAGACACAACAACAAAAATAGACTATAAAGTGTACAGTAATAAATAACTAACCTTCACACATTTAACCAAATTTGGTGTGTTTGGGTTTGAGTGCGTGAGAGAGTGCTGCGTGCGTAAGTGAATTGAGACGCCGCAGATTGGATATCCCGCTTTATTTTTCTTTTTAAATTCACTCGCTCGCTCTCTCTATATCATCAACATCAATAAAAAAATATAAATAATAATAAAAACAAAACCATGGCTGACGTTAGCGATCAACTGTTTGATCTCGAATTGCATGAGGATGACAATGCACAAGACTCTGATGACGACAAAATTGAATTGGACGATGTAAGTACAACATGCAAATATACAAATAAACAAACAAACATACATATATTTTCCTCCATTTCCATTTAACTACATTAAATTGATTTATTTAATTTAAACGGGCAGCAGCAGCAGCAGCAACAACAAAGAAATTTTCTTTCTTGCAAATTTTCCTTCCTTGCTGTTTGTTATTTTCCATTGAAATTTGCGCACTTGCGTTTCTCAGACTTTTCTTTTTATTTCTTTCGTTGTTCCCTCTCTACCTGATTTACCTTACTTTACCAAGAAATAAATGACACAAAGAAGAGAATTGTGCTGCTATAGCACAAGCAGGCAGGCAGGGGTTGGATTCTTTGTTGTGTTTTTGGTCTAAAAGAAAAAGATGATGCTGCCTGCTTGTGATGAGGTTACTGTACCAGACTCACTCAGAGTCAGAGAATGTTAACCCTCCTCATCCTCATCCTCAGATCAGTTCAGTTCAGTTCTGACTGAGTTGTCTCTTTGTCGCTCTTTGTTTGTTAGTTCGATGGATGGATGGTTGTTGACTCTCTTGTTCTTTGTTCCAAAAATTTGCAAATGCATGTGCGCGACTACATTGAAATAAATCATCATCATAAATCATTTGTCTGATGACTCTAATCCTCTAAACACAAATCTAATCAAGTCTCAAACCAAACCAAGCTAAGGCAAATATATAGCAGGCAGGCAGACAGGCAGGTAATGATCATTCCAACAGAAAAAAAAGTCAACACAATATTTTTTCATCGTCATCATCATTATGAAGTTCCAAGAAATCTCCGTTATGCTTCAAAACTAAAAATGAAAAAAACCACCTTTCCATTAATTATATAATTTGCAAAATCTTTAATCTTTTTTTTTTTTTTTTGTTTCTAACAACAAATGAGCCATCAATCTAGTAGAGAGATATGAAATATGTATGTATTCAAAACAACTAGGTTTAGTATTGTTTGTAGTTGAGTTGTGTGGGCTTGACTCTATGGAATGCACTCTGTAACCTACGCCCCAATTATTTCGAAGATGCAAAAATAAATGATTTAGAAATATTTTTTCAGACTCTCGATATATCATTAGATTTTGAGGCAATAGATCGAAGTTGGTGTTCCTTGAACAACAAAGTTATGTTTCTTCTGAGACGTAGACCTGATCTCCCCTTGAAGTTTATACGAATTTTGGGGATTCATGATCATCATAATAAAACTTTCAATTAAATAAATATCTTCTGAAATTTAGTATGTTGTAGAACTCTGAGTGGGTTTGGGAGGAATATTGAGAATATCAAATATTTTAAAACATACAAAATTTTAACTTCCTAGAGCAAATAGTTTAGTTATTTGTAATTTCCTAAAATGAGTTTTCCTAACGTTCATCTGTTACGGAACTAGGTAGATGAGTCTACAAAGAGTATAAAAATTTCACTTTTCTAACATTTGGCACATGATTTGCTGAAAAACACAACCGGAATATTGGCTAGGATAGATCGATTCCTTTCTTCACGGTCATTAAGAATTTATGCATAATATAATCTTTGTTTATAAACTAAATACAGAGGGGTATAGAAAAAGAGAAAGAGGGTGGGATAGAAAAATATTATAAAAAGAAAAAGACAAGCGAACATAATTTGTTTTCTTTAGTTTTTGGGAATTTTTATCGCTCTTAACATAGGAAAAACCCAACAAAACAAAAAAAAAAATTGCCCTGTAGTTATCGTTATTATTGTATAACGCTGATCATGATGATGATGATGATGATGATCAACCAACATAATCAAGTGAAAGTGGCCTCAGAGAATCTGACATAAAATACACAAAAAACTACTCAAACAACAATCTTTTTGCTCATAAAGAGGTTACTTGTTTTTTTTAGTTGTTGTTATTGTTGTAGTTGATTTGTGATTTTTGATTTTGTTTTATGGGTTTAAGCAACCCTTATCGCGTTGATTTTCTTGTTGATTGACCAATTTAAAAAATGAAATAAAAAATTAAATGAAATCATCAAAAAGAAATATAAAAAAAATTTAAACAATCTTTTTAATTTTCTACATTTCTTATTATGTACCAGTATTTATAGTATGTGTGCGTGTGCGTGTGTGTGTGTGTACATGTATCTATATGGAAGTATGTGAGTTTGTATAGTTTTTATAGATAATAAATCCACAATTTAAACGAATAGATGCCCTTCAAAATAATCAGTATCAATTACTTTATCATCACTAAGACTATTGGAAAATACCGCTGCCGTTTGATGATATTCTCTGTAAATGTGTGTGTGTGTGTGTGTGTTTTTGTGTCTGTTCTGTTTGAGAATGTGATTCTGGCTATCGACGATGACGAACAACAATTCTAAGATTCCAAATGAGTAACAACACCAACAAAACACAACAATCCTGATAATGATAGTAATAATAATGTTAATGGCACTGATCATAATGATGATATAATGATTACCAAAAGAGGAAGCATTGATAATAAAGTAAATACTGTGAGAAGAAACATATATAAATCAACTTTTTAACGAAAAAACAAGAAAAGCAAATTCTTATCACAATACGAATTAATTTTTAATTGCATATGTTTGTGTGTGTGCTTACTGATAAGAGAAGAGATACAAACTCAGTAGAAAGACAGCTGGAGTCGTTGCAATAACAACAATAGAGCAAGCAATCCAACCAAACAAAGCAAAAGCACAGTGCCCAACAATGTGCTACTGCCTGCATTTGTTTGCGCGTGTTTCTCTGTTGTGTTGTTGGTGTTGTTGCTATTGTTGTTGTTCGTGTGTACATGCGGAAGAAGAAAAATATATACATATATGAATGCGATAGTGAGTAGTAGTGAGAAGGTGAGAAGGTATATACATGCTATTTTTTTTTTTTACTATACATAGTTGTTGTTTATGGAAAACCTTCATTTCGCACATACACACACACTCACTCCAACACATTTATACAGCAAGCGCTCACACGTGTCTTTACGCTCTTTTGGTTTTTTTTTTCTTTTTTTTTTTTTTTTTTTCATTCATTCAATAAACATGCATGCATTTGCTTTCTGTTTCTCAGTGTCCCCTCTCTCATAGTCAGACAACATTCAATGGCCAATTGCATGTTACTCTCACATTATTAAAATTGTGCTTTTTTTTGCTGCTGTTGGCGCTCATAAACATACATACATACATACTTACATAGTTGGCTGGCGTCATCCTCTCTCTCTGCTTCGTTACTGCCGCCGTCGTCGTCGTCATCATCATCGACTAGGTCAGTTTGAATTTGTTTTCATATAAGGGAGACGAGTGAAGTGGTCTAGTGTGTGTGTGTGTGTGTGTGTGTGTGTGTGTGTGTGTGTGCAGTGGGGGCGACAGCATTGTATCGTGTTTGCTTGGCGTCAAAAGCACAGCAGCATCTCAGCATTAGCATCATTGGCATCTGTATCGGTATCTAATTTTGCGGGTGTTTCATTCGTCACCATAATCTCCTCATCTCATTGTCGTCATGCTACAATTCAAGGGAGGATTTCGTAGCCAACAAAGCCAGCACAGCAAATCATGAGTACAATTAATTATGATAATATTGTTAATTGGCATTTTTTAAATTCATTATGATATTTTTTTTTTTAATACGCTCACTTGCGCTCTAAATGAGTTTGTGTTTGTGATTTGAGTGAGTGAGTTTGTATTTCTCTCCGGTGTCGATCCGAATCGATCAGTAAGTAATACAATGACTAGCAATTTTGAATATGTAGTTTTGTTTTTGGGGAGGAGGAGAGTGGGAGGCAGAAAGAAGTAAAGCACACATATTTTACTTTAAGGTGAACTGGTTTTCGTTGTCGTTCGTTGTTAATTCATTCATTGAAATATGAAGCATGTTTAGTTTCTTGTACATACATTTCTTTCTATTTGATTTATTTTGGTTTATTAAATTGATCGATCTGCTTGCTAATTATGAATGTATCACAAGAAAAATAACTTTATATGTATATACTTGTGTTAAAATATTTGTCTTCTTTTTATTATATTGTATCACAGATAGCATGTCAAACACACTCATGGCCAAAACATTAACATGAGCAACAACAAAACAATAGCATAGCAAAGCATTCATCATCTACCCAATGATTTACCCAATCCTATGTGGCAAACATTTCAGGGGAATGAAATTCACAAGGAGAAGAGAAGAAGAGAGTGTGTAAAGTATTAAGCAACAGGCACTGGTGGCAAAGGAGCAGGCGACGCGTCGTCGCTTAGACTTTTTGGCATTGTTCCGAGTTCTATTTTTAATTTTTGTCATTATAATGATCAACGAACAGAAGCAAAAAAAAATAAAAGACAAGAAGAAAAACCAAAGTAGCGGAGAAATTCATTGGCATTCAACATTTTTTAGTTACATTTTTTTTTTTTCAAATATTTTCTTATTGCTTTGCTGCTCTCCCTTCTTTTATTTATCATTGGTTTTGTGTCTATTCTCCCTCTCCACACCACCTTACTCAGTTAGAGCTTTGCGTGTTTAAGGCTTAATTATGCACATACTTACTTCTCTGATATTCCTATATACATACAAATGTCTATATGTATGTGTATGTATTTTTGATCAGCCATGACGAGGAACGTTTTAAAATGTATAAAATGTACTTTGGTACACTCTCACTTAAATATTTATTCATTCATTCACTGACACTGGTTTCTCTCTTCTTTATCTGAATATCTTTCACACTTCATGTGAAAGAACAGGGGATTATCACTTTTATATGAAATTTGTTATGATCACAAGACCTTATAATAAAATAGGATCCTCCCAAGGCCCATTACGTCCTTCTTCATATACAAATTAGTTTTAAAGATAAAGTGTTGAAATTTTGCTTAGATTTTTCTTTGTAATGAAAGCCAAACTTAGAATTGACTAAGCTTGATTATATTATCCCTACTAAATTATTATTATCGACTACAATTGTAACAGAAATCCAGAAATTTACCGTGTCTTGTATTTGGCTCTCATAGTAACACAATTTTGATTATAAAAAGATTTATATTATCAGAAAATGTGGCGTAAAAGATTTACATCTTCTTCAAATAACAATTGAATTCAAAAGACTTATCACTCGAGTCGAGTTAACCCAGAAGGAATAGGGTAGTTTGCTGTTGAGTGCGAACTACACCTTTCAAAGCAACCCGCAGAATCAACAATTTTCCATGAGGTATGACAAATTCTAATGATTCGTACTAGTAGTTGCATCTCCGTCCAACCATCACCCGATATTAATAGTCTGCTAAGAATTCTTTTGCAAATACATAAGATAATAGGTGCTAAGAATATCTTTCACATGTTTAGGGAAGTAATGCCGCAATTAGTGATCCCGTCAGGAAATTATTAAGGCAGTGAACGACGCTAGACAAGATATTCAGCGAATTGATTATGATTTTTCTGGCGTATTTAAAATTAGAACATTTCTTTTCATATTGTAAAAATTGTTGAACGCTAACAAAGATGCCAGGTACGTGCTAGCGGCACCTTTTATATCAATCGAGCCCCATGGATGACAAAGACCTGAAGAGATATCTTACAAAAAATTATTCGTAGACTTTGGCAAACTTCCATCACCAGTATGTAAACTTCAATATTTCGCGCATTTTCCATCAAAAACCTTTAAGAAAAGGTTGGGTATGCTTGTCCACCTATGTATGGGACACACTCAACTCACGCATCAACACTTTCTCATCGGAGTATCACGTCAGTTCTGTTTCTGCGGAACAAAGGCCTCCATTGATCACATTCTAGATGTCTGTCCAAACTTGGGGAGAGTTAGGGGCTGATTGTGTAGAAGCAATAAACCAAAATAACTTCTAATAGATTGCACACTTTGAAATATTGATTTATGTTATAAATTTCTTCTTCATTGTAATTTAATTAATCCACCTATTCCAATCATCGTAAATACATCTTATCATAAAGTCACAGGCCAAGGAAGCTAGTACTTCTATTTTATTTATTTTTAATAAATAAATTATTTAACAATTTTAATAGAGTATTTTGATACCAGTGAAACCGAGATAAATTAATTTTCCATATCTTTTTAATAAGTCCCCCTCTTTCTTTTTGGTTTCCCCTTAAAAACGGTCACACTCTTTTTTAAGAAACAACAAATTGAAATATTATTTCATTGTAAAAATGATTTCATATTTAATAAACTAATAATTCTTTATCTTTTATTAATATTTTTGTATTTTTTTTTTTTTCTGTTTCATTTGCAGGTTGATCTAGAACCGGAATTGAGCATAAACTTACATCAAGAGTGAGTAATCCAACTGGAATGTTATGAAGATTGAAATGAGAAGATGATGATGATGATAATGATGATGAAGAAGAAGAGTCATGTCAGAGGAAGTTCCTTATGCTGATATAACTTTAAATGGCATTTCTTTTCTTCTGACGCGTTTCTTCTAATTGGTTGAGTCATCATCTTTAAATTACAATAAACTCTTATGTATATGAATTTTTTGTGTTTGATAAGAGAAGACAAGTGTAATAGTGTAATGACCAGAAATAGACTTGGAATGGAAGTCAAATAAATATTAATTAGATATTTTATATTAAATATATTTATATTAAAAAAATTATAAATAATTTTCTGATAAAACACACTAAAACACACGCAATCAATTATGGTGGTGATAATGTTTATTGTCGTTTGAAAAAGAAAATAACACTTTGTCTGGTGTGGTCTGATCAGTTTGAGTTGGGTCTGTCTGGACTGTCGGACTCTCAAGAGTTCTACGCTTCGCAACTGATTATAATCAGTTTGTTTGCACAATGTCTCTGACGTTTGACTGCTGACGCTGCTGCTGCTCCATTTATTAAGCTCATGGCATTGGAAAGTTACCACAGATCACAGACAGACAGACCAGACGAAGTCTGTCTGGGTGATTAATTTTTATAAAATATTTTTATATATTGACAAGTGAAAGAAATGATACTGAATACTGAAATGCAATAAAAAAAAAATAATGTTGACTTCCGTGCATACTTCTGACATACAATATATTTTATACTATGTTTAAATCATTAACCAGTCAGTCAACCAGGCAGCTATTTAATCTTGTCTGGGAGGTAAAGCACCTGTTACTACTTTCGAGGCTCATAATAATAGAAAATAATTGGGTTGGGTTGCATTGAGTCAACTTTATTATCAAATGTCAATCCGATAAGAAGTTGTTGCAAGTGTAAATTTAATATCTATCGGACACTGAGTATGGTGATTAACCCCTAAGCAAACATAATAGAAACCAATAATAATTTACATGATTCATAAATTATTTTATTAATTTTACTTTCTACCCTTTCATTTTTCATTTATTTTTAGCAGCAATGAAGGCCAAGAGACCATACAACTTTCCGAGGAGAATGTTAATCCCGGTAAAATAAAATTAGGACCCGAGGATTTTGAATTAAAGAAGGTACTTGGCAAAGGTGGTTATGGCAAAGTATTTCAGGTGTGTATATCCCTATTTACAGTTCATTATTGAACTTTATAAGTTATTGTACATGTCTAATTTTTGGCAATTTTAGGTACGTAAGACCGCTGGACGTGATGCTAATAAATACTTTGCCATGAAAGTACTAAAGAAAGCTTCAATAGTCACAAATCAAAAGGACACAGCACATACACGCGCTGAGCGCAATATATTAGAAGCAGTTAAGGTATGAGGTCATCAACTCAACAATGAATCACTTTTGAATCAAATCTAATCAATTTTCAATTATTCATTATTCACTTGCAGCATCCCTTTATTGTTGAACTTGTTTATGCTTTCCAAACAGATGGTAAATTATATCTTATATTGGAATATCTTAGCGGCGGCGAATTGTTTATGCATTTAGAGCGTGAGGGTATATTCCTAGAAGATACAACATGGTAAATATTAAAATATTTTATATCCATTAAATGTTTGTTAAATAATTGTAAAATTTCTTTTTATATTTTCAGCTTTTATTTGAGCGAAATCATATTGGCCTTGGGTCATTTACACAAATTAGGAATTATTTATCGTGATTTAAAACCAGAAAATATCTTATTAGACGCACAGGGCCATGTTAAACTAACCGATTTTGGTCTGTGCAAGGAACATATACAGGAGGGTATTGTCACACACACTTTCTGCGGCACAATTGAATACATGTAAGCTGAAATTAAATTTACAATTGAATACAAATAATGGACAATTAATAAGATTAGGGAAGAGCAGCGCCTTCGACATTTAACCATTGAAAAATTTTCGCCGGAGATAAATCTGCACTTTTTGTTAGTTCTAAGTAATGATTTGCCTAGATATCAGAAGACATAGTCTGGTCCAAATTAGATCATTATAGTGACATGGCAAATGCTCTGATAATTCGTCTTCTAATATACTATAATCTACGAGGACAGTTAAATAAGTCATTAGTAACGTTGTGTTGTTAATAGACTACTGCAAATTTTTGGAGCCAGCTGCATTAATAGTTTTGTTTGACAACTTTGTGAATTTCATGTTCCCTAAACCATCACTGACACCAAGGAGTGCCTTCATACATACTGTGGCGACTCTGATCCATCAATTCAAATGATTAAGATCTGGTTTACTGAATACTGTTGTTGTTTTAGCAGCACACGTACAGATAGTCACGCCGTCAAAATCATCAATAAAATCCTTGGAATGATATTGGACAATCAGAGAATGAATGTGCTGAGGCTGTAGGCTTCTTAACTGAGCTGCGATGGGTCCCACGATTTATCACACTCAACCTTAAGCTCAACCATATGGTCACTTCAAAGAAGTTTTTGGCAATGTTCAACCGCAATCCACACGAGTTTATGCTTCATTTCGTAAGCGTCGATGAAACATGGATCCATCAGAACACAGCATAGACTAAGGAACAGTGACAGCAGTGGACATCTCTGGTTAAAAGTACACCAAAAGTCTGTCGGTCAACAATGGCATTGTGACAGTTTTATGGCTGTTAAAAAAACGACATTGATTTGAATCAAAAATATCTGGATTTGAAAAAGAAAAAAGTGACTATCCACCGAATGTTTCCAAATGTGAAGAAATTGCTCGGCGATAAGAGATTTAGGTCGAATGAAAAGGTCATCCAACCATCACTGAAACAAACGCATATTTTGAGGATCTTGAGAAAATAAAATATCTTTTATTCTAAATATCACTGACTGCCCTCGTAGATTAGAGACGAGTAAGAGATGAAGTTAAACAAAGTCAATAATAAGCAATTCCATGATTTTCTTCGGAGATAAGTGTTCAATTTTAGTTGGTTCATTGTAATGATTGGCTGCGTTGACCTCAGTATCTGATCCAATTGTAATTGTTTTCTCTTTCAATTACATAATCTACATTGAGCGTTCGCCTACTAAATAAGTGTTTCATAACTACAATGAGCTGTTATGAGAACCGAGTTAAACCTTTTTGCGAGAGCTAAAATAGTACATGAATGTTTCCCCAATTCTTATGTATTTTGTGTTTATTCAATATTAGTGTGATTTATGTTCCATTTGATTTGCTATCGATTATCAATTGATAATAATATCTGTGTATTTGTATATATTTTATATCACAGGGCACCTGAAATTCTTACACGTAGCGGTCATGGCAAAGCTGTTGATTGGTGGTCACTTGGTGCTCTCATGTTTGATATGTTAACAGGCGTCGTAAGTATATTGAGAAGCATCATTAATAATTTAAATATTGATTCCAATTTTATTCTATTTATTTCAGCCACCATTTACAGCTGAGAATCGTAAAAAGACGATTGAGACCATACTTAAAGCCAAGTTAAATTTACCTGCCTACCTCACGCCCGAAGCCAGAGATTTAGTGCGTCGCCTAATGAAACGTCAAGAGCCCCAGCGTTTAGGCAGTGGACCAGATGATGCTGCTGCCGTGCAATCGCATCCATTCTTTAAGCATGTGAATTGGGATGATGTTTTGGCCAGACGATTGGAGCCACCAATTAAACCACTTTTGGTTAGTTAATCGATTTATTTAGAAAGCAGGAGCAAATTAATTAAATAATTTTGTATTCGAAAACAGCGTAGTGAAGATGATGTCTCACAATTCGACACAAGATTCACAAGACAAATACCAGTTGATTCACCAGATGATACAACGCTCAGCGAAAGTGCCAATTTAATTTTCCAAGTGAGTAAAAAACACTTAAACATTATTAATTTTTTATACTTATATGAAGAATTGTTGTTTAATCGTAAAAAGCAAGGGACAGAGTGTCATGTCTGTCAATAAATACTTGAACGAACTTAAAACTAAGGCAGCTGCTGCAACATTATGAGTAGTGGTAGCACCTAAAAGCTTTCTCCATCCATCATCAGTCATCATCATCAGGATTATCATCCATCATTCATTCATGCTTTCTTTTCTTTAGTTAGTAAACATCAACGATAAGTGGCACCGCATTCAAAATGTGGTTCCTTAAGGGGAATACCTGTGGGTCCGTCTGTGAACTCACAAAAATTAAGACCAATTCGTTTGAAGGGATGGCAACGACTCTTTGGATTGCCCCATTTACCACGAAATGTTAACCAATCGGGTACTAAAGAGCGACCTATAAAATATTCAATAATTAATAAGTAACTGACAGTAATTAGTATGTGGGAGGGAGGACTCACCATAAGATTTTAAATTCTCATAACTTATATCGACTGCTTTCCATGTATTCCATGGTGTTCCAAAACCATTTATATCATATAAACGTGCCACTTTGACAAAACGATGTTTACCCGGTGCTGTCCATAAACCATGTGAACCTTTTGCTGCAAACAATACTGGATGATCGTTGAATGTGGTTACTGTTTTAGGAAAGTTAGGACGTTGTAGAATTCCTTTACGTGTCTCTTGTCGCTTAAATTCAAATGACCCCGTTAAACGATTGTAACTATAATAAGCACCAGCATCATGTGCTGAAACATACATGGCCTCTGGCTCAGCGCCTCCATTGAAATAGAGACTCATATGTTCCCAATCACCAATATGACTGCCAATGTCTTTTCGTTTACCCAAACAATAACCATAAACAGCTGGGAATGGGATACGACCCAGAGGACCCAAACTTACAGTGCACATAGTCTTACCCTGACTATAAGGATAGAACATCCAATAGGTGACATGAAAAGAAGGCAGATTACGATTTAACTGAGAATTTGTCATCGGATCATTAACATTATTAGTCTGCAGTTCATCATGATCATCATCCATACTGAATTTCACATTATCAGCCAGATTCGCTATAAAAGAACTTCCAATTGAATCAATGGTGGGAGATGGTGTGGAAGGGGCTATATTATTATTGTTCTTGCCTTTGCTATTATTGTCCACTAAAGATGATGGCGATGGCAACTCATAGTTTGAAAGGTAGGGCATGTATTTCAATTCTAATTCCGCAGCAGTAGAATCACCACTCGATGTAGCCTCCATCTCTCGTTTAACACGTTGAAATACTGGATAAAGACGTGATGAACGTCTTATTGTATCATTATGCTCATCCCTAGTATCTATTGAAATGGGTATTGGTATATATGGAGGAGGACTACGTGTGCTACTCAATTGTGAGATTGTTTCAATTGGTGGCCTTGATGACTTTTGCTTTAATATCTTTTGTTGCTGTTCTCCTCCTTCTTCTAACAAATTTGATTGCTGTTGCTGTTGTTTATTGCATAAAGTTACTACACCATAAATTGGTACACGTGATTCATTTGGATTACGTCCATGTAAAAATGAATCTTCATTCTCCAAAAGTTCATCGACTTGAGCATTTGTAACCAAATAACTTTTTGTTGAATATTCACTGAAAGCGACACCAGGTATAAATGTTCTTTCCTTATCCATTGGATGTACATGATTAAGAAATTCTTCAACTCCCAATGGCAGAAACTTTTCTTCTGGTGCAAGCCAAACTATGGGTGCCCATTGCTTGATTAGTCGCTCCACTGAAAGAGGAGAGAACAGAAATGTTAATGTATGTAAAGTAGATACTCTGAAGGTAGTGATTAATTTTGAATTAGCAGCTTAGCTAGCAACACAATTCCAGGAGGGGAGAACAAACAACCAACCTAGTGAGACTAATGAGTTTTCACTTTTAATGGGTTAATGGTGTTGGACGAGGTGATCTCTTCTAGATCGTCACAATGGAAATCTAGTTCATTTCTTTTTAAAGTGTTACATTTTGTGTGCTCTTGTGTGTTTTTTGAGTATTGGATGGAATGGTGATGATGTGTTATGGTTTTGTCTCCGTCCCGTCCGTCCGTTGAAGTGTTGAACGAGTGCAAACACTAATTTTCTTTTCTTGTACATAATAAATTTCACTTTCACGGTTAAACTTGAATATTGCCGCAAGTGGCTTAGTTTCGAATGGAATGAGTTCGTTGGTTGTTGTGGTCTTGCCTGATGGTCGGTCAGCTGTTTGTTAATGATGTTGTGGTTTTAATGTTTTTATGTATAAATTTATGTATTTATCTTGTTAAATTGACTTTAATTTTTTTTTTTTACATTTTAATTTAATGATTTCTTTGCTCCAAAATTAAAACAAAAAAAAAAAGAAAATACCAAAAATTTCACTTGGTACATTTAGTACGTAGAATGTAAAGACAGCGAGGTAAGGGATGGGAAAGAAGGGAATGGATTGGGTTGTTTAACTTAGTTGAGCTTAGTTAGTTACTTGTTTTAACGTTTGTATATCTTGTTTGGATACTAAACCGTACCTACTTCTTTATCTAATGTCGTCATTTGTTGCTGGTTGAAACCATTGCGAGACAATGTTGTTTGTTGTGGTTGTTGCTGTTGTTGTTGTTGTTGTCGTCTAGTAGTCGATTGTAGAGGAACCTGTTCGTTCTCCTCTATGTAGTCTGGTGTTTGTTTATCAGCATAGACTCCTTCAGCTTGTTGTTTTAGTATATCATTGATGAAAGTGGCACCATTGTGGGCTGATGATACATTGTTGTTGGTTGTGGTGGCTATGGATATAGCAGGTACAATTGGTTGATCACCGTCACCATTTCTATTTCCATCATTTGTTGTTGTTGCTTCTTGTTGATGCTGTTGTTGTTGTTGTTGTTGTTGTAATGCCGCAAGTTGACGATCGTGATCAAACCAAGTAAGCAAACAATTGAAAGTGAATTGAACAACAATTTTAGCAACATTTTCCACAATTTTCTTTATATGGTTTTTCTTTTGTGTTTTATATTTTCTGTCTTTCAATGATTTTCTTTTATATTTTTTTTTTGTCTTTAAAATATTTTTAATTTAATTTTTATTTATTTGCATTATTTTTAAATTTATTTTAATTTTTCTTTTAAATATTAAATTTGAGAGTTGATTATTTAATTTGATTTGATTTTCTTTTTTTATAGTTTATTTTATTTCAATTTTTTTTGGTTTTATTTTTTCTATTTTTTATTCATTTATTTTTTTTTTTTTTGTATATTTTTATTTAATTTTATTCTTTTAATTTATTTTCGAGTCGTAGGCCCCAGTAGCTAGTTACTCGTTAAAATTAGTATTAAGTTTAGTATTATATATTAGATTTAATTATGATAAATAAATAAATAATAATAATTTATTTTATATAATTTTATTTAATACTTTTACTTCAATTTATTTTTTAATTTTATTTCATCATTAATTTATCTTTTTTTTTTTATTATAAATAATTTAATTTTAATTATTGTTTTTTTTTTTTGTCTTTATAATTTTTATTTAATATTTTTATTATTATTTTGCTTAAATTAATTTATTTATCATTCCAATTGCGCCACTTTTCTTTTGCTGTTTATTTGCTAACAAAATTTGTTTTTGTTTACTTTGTCAGTCAGTCAGACTGTCAGATAGTGTTTGCACTCATTGACAATCGACAACAATGAATGACTCTTTCTTTTTAATTTTTTTTTTTTTTTGTGTTTGCTGAAAGTGTGAATCTGCTCTCACTTTTGCGCCAGCGCGCAAATTTTAAGCGTAAAGCACATTTCTTTTCTTTTTGTTATTTTGCTTTAGTTAAAAGTTTATGCTTTTTTCTTCTAAACTTTGTTATTTGTTATAATTTTGTTTTATCTGTGTTCATAATAACTTAACTGAATCTGTATTTTGTCAATTTGCCAGTGATGATGATAAACAACAACGAAAACATTCACAAAAGAAATTATGCAAGCTCTTGTTTTTTTTTTTTGCTCGTATAATTTATACTACTTCCGTTACGTTACTTTATTTTTTTGGTTTTTTTTTTTGCTATTATCTTTCTTTATTTTTGTCTTCCATTCATAAGACTCTTATCCAATCTTTGTGTTATATATTTTTCTTATCACATTTGTAAGTTGTAGTTGTGATCTGATCTGTTCTAGTTTTAACGATTTCTCTTGGTTACTTAAATCTGCAAAAAGCTCTTTCTTTCTTTTTTCTTCTTTCCTATTCTTTTAATACAACAAAACTTCAAGTTTGCAACTTTTTGTTTAAGTATTTTGAGTTATGGTAAAGAATTTATGACACTTTTATCATTAACAACAACATCAGCAGCGGTGAAATTTTTATTTTGTTTTGTTGTTGTTGTCGTTTTTTGCCAATGTTGGTGTGACTGCACAATTTAGTTTAAAGAAATCCGCTTAGCGCATGCGCGCATTCGTACACCTTTCTTTGGCGCAGTCGCTTTAACACTCACTTAACACAATACAAACTACTAAACTGAACTCAGTTGAAAATCTGAAATACTGGCGGGGCTCGTGCCTTGGCTGCACTCCATTCGGGTCTGTGTCGCGCTTTTCGTTATCGTCTACACGCTTTGAGCTTTTTCTCAAGACTAAACATAACTTGGTTTTGTTTTCTTTAAGTCTAAGTTAAGTTTAAGTTGGGCGATCGTCGTGGCGATAGTGGTGGGGCTTCCAATTGCCGATTTTCTCAGTCACTTACTTACTCAAGTGTTTTCTTTTGCTTTCTTTACTTTACTTCACTTTGTTTTTTTACATTTATCATCTTATGTTTGCCCCCTAAAAAAAAGTGTTTGTTTCATTATTGAGTTTGTGGTTAGTTGAAGTGAGTGCATATGATATGTTAAAGACTGTAAAGTATAAAGTGTTTCTTGGTTTTATTTTTTTGGTATTTTGGACTATGAATCTCTTTGTAACTCATAAGCGAAAAAAATTTTAATTGCATCTAATTGTTGGTTTATTTCATCTTCGTCATCATTTTGCTGTTGTTTTTTTTTTTCTTGTTACGCTTCTATGGCATATTTAATTTATGGTTTATTTATCTATCAGTGTCTGGAATGATGATGTTGTTAATATAAAATAATCCCAATAAATGAAGAAAGATAAAGATGGAAAAATACTTTAGGAAAAATACCTTTTATTTATGATTTTGATTAATTCAGATAAAAATGGCATTTCGGCATTTTAACCTTTGTTTATTTTATGTTTTAATTTATTTAGTGATCCCAAATAAACTTTATAAATGTTGTTTTGGTACTTAAATTTTGTTTGCTTTTGTCTTTACTATTTCGTTGTGGATAGGTCATTAACATATTTAAATAGAAAATTTTAGTTATTTATTTAGGCGGCATTGAGCATTGGATGATGGACCTTGAAACATAAAGAGTTCCATCAAATATTGCCTAGCGTAATGATCATGATGATGTTAATGGTGGATTATAGTGATTGATCAGCTGTTGTTGTATTGTTTTTTTTTTTGTTTTTGGTGTTATTGACCTACTTAAGGCCATTTGATTGGAAAGCGAACACACAAGAGAGAGACACTTTAAGTATTTCTATTATATATACTCATAATTTTGATAAAAGAAAGACTAAAGTTCTGTTTATCTTTCTCTCTTTCTGTATATTCTTTACTTATTTTCTCTTTTTGAGTTTAATGCAACTTTACTACACCATTAAGCCATCCATATTTGGGCGCACAACCAACCAACAAGTATAAAAGTTTTTATTTAGCGTTTTGAACGCATGCGTGCGTTCTACATTCTTTTCTTAACCACTTAGGACACTTAGATAGGCAAACAGACAGACGGTGATTGCTTAATGAGACTTTTTCTTCTTCTCATTATCAATTAGAGAGTTGGAGAAACTTTCTCGGTATATTTTATGTATTTCTTCATTATTATTATTATTATTATATATCATTTATTGTTATTTTAATTATAGACTGTTTTTTTGTTTTTTTTTATTAATAAGAAATGCAATTCAATGTCTCTTTAGTTGTTAGTTGTTGGCCGCATTTGATGGATTGTCTTTTGTTGGTTTCTTACAGTTTCTGTGTGTATTGAATTTTATTTAGTTAAAATCACGATTTTAATTAACACACGCGATTTTGTGATGCAGCATTTATACAAATGTTTCTCTCAACAATGCAATGGTCATGTGTAGAACAGGGGTCGTTCTATGAATATCTGAAGGTAATTTTACATTTGATGAAGCCAGTCAGAAAAATAGGGAATCTGGACAAGGATTGAAAGTTTTTATTCTGATTTTGGAAATAATTTCCAGATAATTTTAAGTGTTGCAAGTGTAATCAAAGTAATGTTGCATTATCTCAATTTATACAAAAATTCTATCCTTAAATGTTTCGCTTCCTTCACATGGTAATTTCAATTTTATACATGACGTTTTCAATGGTATGTTTTGACATGTTTCAAAGTAATTCAGATAAATTTCTGCATGGTAATAATCAAATGAATGGATTTTATATGTTAAATTAATTTCGAGGAAATATTTTGTTATTATTTTTATTTTATAATGTCAAACAACCGAATAGTTTTGTATTCTCAACATAAGATGAGCTTGGAAAAATATGACATCTATGGAATTTTAAAATCTCTTATGTATTAAAGAGATCATTGAGATAAAATGAAGTTTTTTTAACCGACGGCAGGATGTGTTGTAAGTAAGAGACCTTGCCAAAGGATTTGGGTTAATCAGCAATGTAACTTTTTTTATCTTCAATTGTAATTTCTTCAGTTCCTTCAATCAACGTTGACATCATAATATGGTGTTCCTAACAAGCATCGTAGAGCCTTATTTTGTGTTACTTGCAAATTTTTAATGATATAAGAAGTAGGAGTCCCCCATACTTGAATGTCATATTGCCAAACTGGAGCCACTATTTGCTTTGTTGTTGAGTGATAGTTTTATGTCCGCACGCAGTAGCCAGTCCAGTTGCCAGTCCATGTTTTCATTGCAGCATGCAATGGCCACCCTGGGGCTTGATACTCGAGTCATACAATAGAACTGGTCAAGTGCCGTGTCTCAATGTGTACATCCAGTTAGTGGATGTTCTATCGTTTGGCCCATGTATGAAATCGATATAAATTTCCGCTTCTTTAACGAAGAAAATTAAGTATGGCGGTCTCATCTGCATATGTATCCATGAACAACCTTACGTTGTCTTCCATCGGTATGTCCGCCGTGAACAGCATGGAAAACTTAAAACCAAGAATTCAATTAAAATGATGATAGGTCACAGTGTTTTTGGGACTCAGCATAATTCACATTTATTACCTTTCAACGACGGTTCTAGCAGCAAAGCAGATCGGAAAGAAAATTGTCCCTATACAACAAAGAGGAAAGTCCTTTTCAATAAAAGAAAAACACTAACAATTAATTTTCTAAACAATATATCCATCAGACATGTTTTATATTTCCAAACTTTAAAGAAATAGTTGGAAGGAAAAAGATTTATCACCATAATTCAGCACAAAGTCATATTTTAGTGACCTTGACCACTTTTATGACTTGAAAGTGATCATAAAATAAATAATAATAATAATATTGTAAATAATTTAGAAAAACTTCTAACTACATTTCTTAGATGGGAATTTCTTGTTTGGCCCTCGTGTATTCTCTTTTTTTTCTACATAGTTTTTCGCCACTTTTGACAATGGCTAAACTAAATTAACACAATACATGATTGAACACAAATGTTATGCTTTGTTTTTAGCTCTTATATTTTTTTTTACAAGTTTATTGTTTTTGTCAATTTTCTGTGAAATTCATTCATATTTCCACAAAGAATTATATAAATATAAAATATATGCAACTAGATGACAAAATTTGAAGAAATGCAATACAATAAATTACAGTTTTGTTCAATTCAGTTCACTTAGCATGAGTACAAGTATTTTGGTTTGGTTTGGTTACTTGGTTTATTTATTTATACCTATATGGCAATAGAGTGTAGTGTAGTGGAGTGGAGTGGAGTGCAGTGTAGTGTGATACGATGTTGTTTATGAGGATTGCATAAACTTTTGGTTTTTTTTTTTTTTTTCTTATATATTTTTATGTTTCAAGTTATTAACATGCGCAAAGCAAAGCGTTAATCTGGTTACACAAAGAGAGAGGGTGGCGGAAGGAGAGTGCATACATAAATGTATAAGAAAGTTGGGTTAATACAAATCAAGTAACAAATAACCAACAAGCAATCGCAGTCACAAACATTAAGACACATTTAATCTGTGTGTGACTTGTTGTAACACTGAGCGTATGAGTAACAATGAATTCATGTAATTATTTTTCTTTTTAAACCAGCACATTTATTTGTTTTAATTTATTTTTTGTATTTTTATTTCATTGTTTCCTTCTTCAAATGTTGGATTTGTTGATTAAACATATTGTTTTTGTTGTTGTTGTTGTTGTACGTGCCACTTGCCATGCTCCAATGAGCGCGAATTGGGTTGGTTTTTCTGCTTTTGCTTTTGGAACATAATAAGCATTCGCAATTATTATGGGGTCAAAAACATGTGGACATGTAATGATTTCAAGGTCTTTGAGAAATTTTTGTATTTCATTTTTATATTGAAAATGAAATATTATTTTTAATTATAACTTTTCATTTTACATTTATCAAACAAAAAAAATGTAATCAAATATATTAATATTTCTTTTTTCTTGATTATAGGGTTTCACTTATGTTGCACCATCGATACTCGAGGAAATGCATCGTGCAAATCGCATGCCCGCCCGTTCGCCACGTCGTACACCACGTCAACATCATCCACACCATCCAGCAGACGGATCATTTCGTTTACAGTTCCCGCCTATGCCAGTAAATTCCGCGAATGTTTCTGGGAATTCTGTAAATGCACAACGGGCGACATTATTTGCAAGGGCAGCACCCTCACATCATATGCAGGCGACATTTGCGCCTCGGCCATCGCCACAAGATGAAATGATGGATGTGCAAACGGGTATGCCGATGGTGTAGAAGAGGCAAATTATGCCAGCATTTATTGCTGAGCATATAAACTATGAAGAACAACACCATCATCCTGCTGAAGATGAAGATGATGACGATGATGGTGATGGCAATGCTGTTGATGATGATGTTATAAATGTAAAAAAAAATGATGCTAATAATGATAATAATGGTGATGATGATGATGATGATGAGAAGAATAGTGATGATCATAATGATAATGATGAAAAGTTAATGATGATAAAAAGGATTTTGAATGATAACCAAAAACCGAAAAATGATGATTAAAATATAAGTTTATTTAATCATAATTTGTTGTGCATCCAGCATAACTTTTTTTTTTTTTTTTGGAGGATTTACAAGAGTTAAATGAAAGCACTAGTAGATAAGGTAAAGTGGAAGGAAATTATAAAGGAAGAAAGAAGAAAATCTAAAATTTAAACAAATAAGGAAAGCAATTATGAAGTGAAGTAAGTTACTACGTATGTATCTTTGTATCTATATATGTTCAAGTGAAGTGAAAAGAAAAAGCCAAAACCGACCGACGACATATATGACAAACAGAGGAAAGAAAATTAATAAAATGTTATATGTAAATATATAAAAATCAAATGAAAGAAAGGCCGAGACAAATGAAGACATAAAATAGATTCATCAAGGCCTAAAATTTAATTACAATATAAATAAATAAATACTAAAATTTATATACATATAATAAAATTAATTATTTTTATTTAAAAATTATATACTAAAACAAACAAATAAATTAAAGAAAAGAACCGTAATTTATAAGAAATCAAAAGAAATTAAGTGAGGATCAGATAAAAGCAAGCAATGCTAAATGAGAAATGGATAAGGAGAATCTGATAAAATAGTATCGTTCGTTTTAAAGGGTTAAAAAATAATCCAAAACAGAAAAAGCAGATTAAATGATAAAAAAAAAAAAATAAAGTTTAGAAAAAAGAAAAGGTGCAAGCGCCAAAAACAAAAACACAACACAAGAAAATATTATTTAAATTAACATAATAATTTAAAACAAACGGAATAAGTAAATAAAAAAAAATTCTATGCGTTACTATTATCAAATAAGGATAAGAAAGAAACTATAACAACAACATCAACAGAAATACTACTATTAATTAAAATAATTCATAAAATAAATAAATAAACAATATTATTTTTGAAATGGCAAAAAAAAAGGATAAAACATAATATAATAAATAAATATTTAACATTAAGATGATAATTGAGGATAATGATGATGATAGAAACAGGTGACAACAAACATAATTTATATTTTTTATTTGGATTTTTTCTTTGCTTTTTTTTGATGGATTATTTGTTATATTTTTTTTGGTGAAAAGTTTAATTTTTGATTGAAATTATTTACTATACAGTGGGATCTCTTCCTACAGCACTAGATCATGTTTGGGGCACATGCAGCGTCATGTCTGTTTTGTGTCAGTGTGTTTTTGTTTTATTATAATATAATAATATTTATGGTATTTGGTTATGATAGAGTTTAATATTTTGAAAACATGAAAGGCAATACAAGTAAACTATTTTAAATACAAAAAAAATGTGTATTTAAATTTTTTCATTAAATTAACAGTGGATGGATTTAGGATAAACTAAGCAACCAAATCAATTTTGATAACAATTGTGCACATCTTACGAAGAATACCTTTCATTTGCTATATTTTTTGTCAAAATCGGTTCAGTTGTGTAAGGAGGAAAGCCTTCACAAATTGAAATTCACAAAAATTCAATGTTTGCCGTTTAATTATATCGCTTGAAGAGAAACTGAGAGATAAGGAGTAGGAGAATTGTTCCAATATCCCCTACTTTCTATTCTTGTCTTGATATCCAAAGATTTTAATAAGTGGGCTGGGTTGACCTCTTTCTAGAAATCAAAATTTTAACAAAAACTGAAAAAGATTTCACTGTATGAATAATAATAATTTTTTGTTATTTTTTATTAACTATTTTTATTATATTTATTTAAAAAAACAAAACAAGAAATACAAATAAAACAATAAGAAACTTATATTTTCTTCTTTATAAATGTGAAATATTTTTTTCTTTGTTGTTTTTAGTTAATTTAAAAAATATAAATATAAATTTAATAGAAAAAAACAATAAAAAAATTTTATATAAATTTAAATTTTATGTAAAATATTTTCTTTTTAATTAAAATTTAAAAAAGAAAGAAAACAAAAACCTAAATATAAAAAATAAAAACAAAACAAAAAATTAGTAAAATTTTATTTTATAATTAAAAAAAACAAACAATTTATTTTTATATTTAAAAATACAAAAAATAACTAAAAACAAAAAAACTAATTAAAATAAAAAGAAAAGCAATTCAATATTTCACAAAAAGCAAAGAAGGTTTCTAAGCGATGAAAAATAGTAAAAAGACAAACTGACAGACAAACAAACACACTCTACTAAGAACTAATATTAACAAAGAATGAAATAAAACAAAAAAAAAAAAAAACAAAAATAAACTACTTTTTTAATTTTAAGAGAGAAAAATTCTAGCAAATTTTATTTATTTTATATTTTTTAAATAAATTTCTGTTCATAAATAATTATTTTTTTATAAAGATTAATACAAAGAGAAAACAAACAAACAGAATATAAGAGAAGATGAAGAAGATTTTCTATTTTTGTGCCCTCAATTAAATATTTTTTTAATGTAAATGTTGTTGTGAATAAAAGAAAACTAACTAAAAATGCAGAAGAAACCAACCAATGAATAACAAAAAGATACAATATATGGAAAAATATTTAAGAAACAAACAAACAAACATAAAAAATGATTAAGATTATTTTCAAGGAAAAGAAAATTGTAAAATTTTATTGTTGGCGTCACAAAATAAGGCATTTCTTGAAAAGGAAGAAGAAAAAAAAAATTATTATTTTTTTAGAATAAACAAATTCCTTAAAAAGCTGAAAAGAAAAAAAAAAACAATAAAACATTCACAATTGGAAAATAAAATAACAGAAAAAATTATCGCATGAACTGAGAAGCTAAACGCTGCCACATACAAATTAGAAACAAAGAAATAACTTAAATAAAATAAATAAATAAATACACTGAGAAAAATGTATAATTAAATAAATTCTATACAACAAAAAGAAAATGCATAAAATAATAATAAAGTAGCAACAAAATAAATTCATTTTCATTTACAATTTTGTTTTGTTGTTAAACTTTGTGTTTTTGCAAATCAACATAAAATAATAAAAATCTTTTAATAAAACAAAAATAAATTAAATACAATAAAACAAAAAACAAAAATCTTTGGTCTTATCAAAGTTTACATACTGCACTGCACTTCACGGAAACTATGAAAGGACACAATTTAATTGATAAATTGTGGTTTGGCCAGAAAGATAAATACATAATTTATTATAAAATGCAGAGTTGAATTTACTACTCTTGATGAACATCAGTCAGTGATAAGAAACAAGAATTTAATTTTATTTCCTCTACAACTGGAAATATGAAAGAGATAATCCTAGTCTCATTCTTGGACTATGGTCTATGGCGCCTATCCTGCATCAGGAGAAATGAACACTTCATTGTAGAATGTGATGGATGTCAATGTTCACAACACTTTAGATGGGAATATGTGTATTGTATCGCTGAATATTGAATAAAATGTTATAAACTAATGACAATATTACTATTTCACACTATTGTAGTGTTGTAAAGCACTTTATTATTGAACTTTGGCCATGGTTGGCACTATAAACTTAAAAGATCTCTTGCGTTTGATTATATTAAACAATTTTGTTGCATCCTCCCTTGCTGTAACAAAAGTACTCGTCTAGTTCAATTGTTTTATATCTGGAATAGAGGCATAAGAGTAGTAATCACCTCTGAACATTGTTAAGTGTTGAACAAACGGGTAAAATATGTATGGTGCATATATCTTCCAATGGTCGGAACCCAATGTCCCGCAACAAATGGTCTACGTAATGTTCGTTCCAATTTCTATGAATATATAAAAAACTATTGGGCTAAGTTAACTGATTCCAATTTCAATTCCCTTTATCATACAGAATTCCCAGTGTTGTGAAGTGTGTGTATATGGTATGTATGGTAAATGCAATAAGAAAAGAAAATCAATGCAAATAAAACAAACAAAAAAAAAAACGTAATAAAATAAATAAATAATAATATTTTAAAAAATAATGGTTTGTACTGTAAAAAATTTATTTATGTCAAAATAATCAAAAGGTGCTTAAAAAAATAAATTGTTTAAATAAACAAAAATTGTTTAAATATAAAAAAAAAAATGAAACGAAAACAAAAATTAACAACAAAATTATATAAATAATAAAAAATAAAAAATATGAAAAACAAAAAAAAAAATGAAAAATTAAATAAAAACAAAAGAAAAATTTAAATAAAAAAAGGAAGATTTAAAAAAAAAATTATATTGATGAAACATAAAACAAATAAATACCTCAAAAGCAATTATTTTTGTTAAAACACAAAGAAAATATAAATAAATAAAAAATTAAAAAAAAAAATAATATTTAATGATAAAAATAAATTCAAGGATGAGAAAATAAAACTAAACTAAAAAAGCATGAAAAATCATTTGAAAATAAAATTTATATGAATTATGAATTATTTCTTCGGTTCGATCGAAGATTCAAATATCCTTCACAGAAACACATAGATTTATAAATTAAAAAACAAAATATAATATATCAAATGAACAAATAAAGAAATTTCCTTAAAAAAAAAAAAAAAAAAATTGCACATAATCCTACTATTACTTTCCCCCAAAAAACATCGCGTTGAATATTTAAGGTGTTCAATTTGAAGAGGATTTATCAGGTACTGGTAGAGTCTATAAATCTATGGAATAAATTTTATTTTAGAGAAAAAACTTAACCTGAAAATATGTTGAAATAAACGAAATATGAACTTTCGGAACATAAGAATTTTGGATTTATGGTAATAATTCTATATAATTTATGAGCTTAGATTAGGGGAAGGCAGGACGGGATCTATTCACCCTGTCACCCCATAATTCTGGTATTCATTAAGAAATTTCTTTGAATGTACATCTGCAATGTCAGTGGAATCTATATACTGATTACCTTTATTTCGGAATCTGATGATGATTTTTTCCATTACACAATCTACATTGGTTGTTTCGACTTATCCGCTGATATGTAAATGTTTCTTAAGTCTGTAATGCTCTGTTAAAATGTATATAGTTTGGTGAGAATTTCTATCAAGTGATCGTTTGAATTTTATTTTTGTAGAACTTCAAGGGAGCCCGTAGAATGGTAGTGGTCCAATTAGGACGTTGGCAGCCTAATAATCTAATGTTTAGTATTTGTTGAAATATTTGTACTTACATGTCCATTTAGAATTAAGTAATTGATCAACCAAAAAGATAGAAACTCTTAATTTAAGATGCCCTTCTATACAAAATGGTATTAAGTGATAGGGAAATTTGTTGTTGCTGTGTTTGTAATGTGTTCAAAGTCACCTTATGGGTTTTGTAGAGTCTACAACTGAGTCTAACTTGGCAAATGTAGAAACTAACCCTAAATTCTTGGGATCTATTTCTTCTAGTATTTGGGAAAGTTTGATTTTAAAGAAAAAAGAAAAAAGACCTGAAAACTGAAAATAATCTTTTCACATGATTAAACACAATTGGATAGATATTTCCATATCTATCTGTACGAGTATAGTGGGTGGCGGTGGCTAACATGATGATAAATACCCCCACCGTTCCTAATTAGTGTGAAGGGTATTATCTAGTTAAAATACAATATATTTCTTCCTGCTTAAAGAACTCCTCCAGTCCTTCTATTCTACAATTTCTTTTCCTGTAATTTTAAATTTTTAAGTGATTTAATTTCTACAATTAAACTAAAAATTTATGAAAAAATAAATGAAACTCAAATTGTGGCGCATTGGAAATTTAAGAAGAAATGTCTTATTTTTTTTTTTAAATATTTTTTGTAAATTTCAAATAAATTAAAAATTAACAAAATTCAAAAATAAAAATAAATATTTATTGATTATAATAAATCATGGGAAAAAAAACCAGAAAGAAAACACTGCCTTTTGTTTAATTACATAAAAATCAAGTGAATGATGATGATAAAGATGATCCTAAAATATAAATATAAAACAAAGGAGATAACAAACCAAAAACAAAACATAAAAAAAAAAACAAAACCATAAAAGAAATTCTAGTTACAGAGCAGAAGATTAAACGTTTAAAGATGGTGGTAACCCTGTTACAAAAACAACAAAAACACATAAACTAATTTATAAATAAGAAAATAAATGCAAACAAAAGTTCACTGTTAATAATCATACACAACAACAACAACAACAACAAAACATAAAGATACTAAATACAAAAATATTTATAAAATTATAATTAAATATAAATAATAAAAATATGGAGAAGAAATAAAGTATAAAAAGCTTCTTAATGAAGAAAATACATTAATATTATTTTGTATAAAGAAATGAAATACATAAATGAAAAACAAGAAAGATAAAGGGAAAACAACAAACATCAACAAACATAAAATGGAATAAAAGAATTTAACTAAAAAATAAATAAAATAAAAATAAAAACTATTATAATAAATAGAAAGGACGTTTGTTATCTTCGACTATGCCGAAGATGAAATACTCTTCACGGGACGCAGTGAATGTGTCATTGTAGTATTTAAATAGGTGGTTTGTATGGGAGGTGCCCCCCTAGTGTTCAGATTCGGCTGGTTCTGCGCCTGTCTTGGAAACTGAGAGTGTCCAAGTTTCAGTTCGATAGGATAAAAAACCAAAAGTATTACTAATAAGAACATGAATGCAAATGGGTGGTAACCCCTCAATGGCCGATCAGCTTTTTACAAATGTACTGCGTATGGTAAAAAGAAAGATTCGTGCAAAATTTCAGCTCTCTAGTTCAAAAACTAAGGGACTAGGGACAGACGAACAGCCGGACATGACTTAATCAATTCGTCTAATCGAGCTGATCATGATTATATAAATACTTTATGAGGTCTCTTGTGTCTCCTTCTGCCTTTTACAAACTTCATGACAAACTTATATTCACTACCGTGAAGAGTATAAACAGAGCATAAAAATAGAAATACTAGAAGAATTATACTAAAACAATTGACCATATAAACCGATTTTGTTAATGCAGAAAGGCATGTAAAATGATTACAGAATAAAATAAAGACAAAGACAAAGAAGCATGAAATCTATCAGATATTGAATAAAAATAAATATAAATACAAAAAAATATTATAAACACTAAGAAGAAAATATAAGGATTCAATTCGTCTTCTTTATTTGGTGCCGAGAAAAGTGCAGAGAAGAAATATGAAAATAAATTAGAATAAATAATACAAAAGGCAACAAGTCCCTAGTTAAACAAATTGTACATTTTTATTATAAAACTTAAGTATACTAAACTAAACAAAAAATGGGAGAAGAAATAATGAAAAATATATATAAAAAACCAACAAAATAAACATAATTTTACAAAAAACAAACAAAAAAAAAAAAAAACAATTACAATAATTTGAATGACATTGAAGATATTTTACAAATTAATACTGGTTATGGTGAAATCCAGGATAAGGAGAAAGGAATCAAAATCAATCGATAAATTTATAAAAATCATGATAAACTTAAATTTACATATAGTGAGTGCTTCACATATTTATACGACACTTTAATTTTTTGAATTTTTCTTTATTCTGTTAAACTTTTCGGTATACACACGCCTACTAAGTCTGCATGCCCCTGATGTTTTCAATTGAATTTATGTCAGGTGAGCAGGCTTGCCAATAGCGTAAGTTTAATGGAGCATGTTTCCAAAATGATCTCGTCTGGCGAGACTTGTATGGATTGTGGCTTCGAATGCATGATAATATGGGAATGTTGCCTATAATCTTTTAGGAATAGAAGGAGACTTTGCTCTAACACCTCCACATATTCAAAACAATTCATTCATGAGCTTACGAATTTTACATCCAGACTTTCATTTTTGAAAAAGCTTCCCAAACCATTATTTCTCTGAGAAAATATGAGGGTTCCTTCCTTAAACACCTCCAATAGTTTCAAAATCCAAGAAATGCTTAAATTATTCGAAGCAAATTGGACTCGGGCTGATTAATGACGAGGTAGCAAAGTAAGTGCCTTGTTCATCTCAGCTCTGACTATGCGTTCAGATCCTTTTAAGATAAGGCACACGGTCATATGGGATATTGGAGTACTGGAGCATAGTGCAGCAAGTTGCCTAAAAGACACAGTTAAATTTCTTGCTTTATTTAAATATCACCGACTTTCCCGATCTGACAGTCTGAAAATTTGGCTAAAATTATGCCCACAGTTGTAAAATGCAATAATCTTTCCTTTTTCATCATCTGTCAGTAAATTTTACCAAGTGTCGTATAAATATGTTAAGCACTTTATGTTACATAATAGGTTGGTGGAAAAGTGACTTTTGAGAATGAGTGTATTTAAAAAATTTGTTTTAAATACTTTTATCAAAGCAACTTTATTTCATCACATTGATAACCTCTTGATATCTTTTAGGTAATCCCGTCTAAAAAAACAAAAAATTAAAAATTTATATAAATGGAGTTTCGGATTACATATAAAAGATAAGATAAGGTAATAAAATAAAAAATGCTTTATAGTCCATCGTCAAAGTCCTAAAATTTGAAAGAATTCAGATGAGAAATCTCTCTCTCAATCTCAATGGAAGTATTTCCCAAAAATATTGTATATATGTGTACTTTCTGTTATTTGGTGAAATAAAGTTTCATTACTTTCCGTGAAGAATCTGCTTTTAAAATCTAAAGCAATACCACGCCATTAATAAAAATATTGGTAGCTAACTTAAAGTTACCTTTTACCTTAGTTCATTTGGGAATAAAATCATTAAAAACGGTCTTGGATTGTCTGAACCGTTGAAGATATGTATTTTCAATACACAAGAAGGAAACCAATTAATTTCCTTCCCTAAATGACATTGAAGAAATTTTTGGAATGCATTGAAGCTCCGATAAATATAAAAACCAAATACAAAGAAATCAATAAAGAGAAGAAGAGAAAATGAATTTTAGCATAATTTTTTCCTTTACTTTCTTCGTTTGATTCTATAAAAATTCAGAATCCTACAACGTACCAAGTACCAGGTGCGTGTATCAAAACTCAAGACATGGAAGCAAGTTAATGATGAGTGATGCATGTGCCAAAAAATTCAAGAAAATCGAAACCTTGCTGGCTCAGCAACAATTCCATTGTGCGCTTGGCGCCGCCCACCTGATAAAGAAGAAAACTTGTGAATATTTCTTACATTCATACGAGTAGAAACATAAATCGATCGATTGTTCCCGTTGTTGGTACTATTATGCCAAGCAAGTGCAGCTATTTTTGGATATTTATGTATAAAAACCGCAACAGCAGGATTGCATACCCACACATAGTGAAGGACCCAACTGGGGGTTGGTGAATCCCTTTATTTTGTATGCCATATGCTTAACGATGATGATGATTATGATAATGATGAAGTTGGAGGCATGGTAACCAATCAACCAACCAATATAATAAAAATAATATGCTCCGCTAGGCAACGGGATTCCTTAACATGAAATCGATTTAACGACTCATGCAATAAAGAAAGGAAAACTGGAACTGTCAGCATAAAGAGCAGAGCAGAGCACAGAATGTTAGACGACGGTTAATGGATTAGACAAAACACGGAGAAAATTAACCAGAAAGTGCGTAAATAAAAGAAAAAAAAAAAAAAAAGAAATTACTAATCCAAAATAGGAAATTTCTGATCCAAAATTAGTTGAAATAATTGTTGTAAACCATGTTACCGAATTTGAAGACGCGTCGTGTTAATGGCATGTCATGTACTGGGAAACATTTGGGTCCATCGCCCAAGTGTCCACCACGTTTCTCACAAGAGGATTGGGATTATAATAATAAAATGAAATTTCGCATAACATGCGATCAAGAAAAACTAGCTGAAAGAATTGTTGAGTAAGTTCTATGAAAAGGAATTTCATCCATTACCTTACCCAATAATAAATTTTTTTCACTCTTCTTCATAAACATCATCATCATCATCATCGTCAGAGAATCTCGTCGAGTTGTTGATGAAACCAAGGATACGGCAAAAAGTTGGCAACGCGAGGTCGAACATCATTTGCGCGAGCGCACTAGTGAAATTCGTTTTCTGGTCGATGAATTGAATCGTCAGAAGAAAAATGCTTTACTCGAGGATGAGGCACTCAATGTTTATCGTAATCGCGTTTTGAAAGCCATTGATTTTCTGAAGGAAAAATCTATGGCAATTTGTAAGCAATGTCTGATAATGCGTGAGGGTCGCATAGGCGTCGATTTGTGCGATGATGAGGTCGATCGTAGTTTACGTAACGAGATGAAGGTCATTCGTGGTTGTCATGGTCTCATGGAGGCTACTCTGAAGGAGACTCAAGAAATGATACGAAAATTACGTGCTACAGTTTTCTTATTGGATAAGGATTTGGAGGCTAAGGATAAAGCCTTGGGTATCGATGAGAAGAATCTGAAACTCAAGGAATTTCAGAATGATTTGGGCCATGGACAGGATCTATCGAAAACGCATTGGTTTGCACAAGATTTTTGTGGCATGATTTGATGATGATTTTGTGTGTTAACATTCCTTATATTTCAGTTCATTCTCCCTTCACGAGTGGCAAGCTCAAACCCATAATAATCTGGAGGCCAATTCGAAGGCTCTCGTCTCAGCTGTTCAATTGCGTTCCTATATTGACATGTTGCTGAAGCAATTCTGTGAGGATATGCAAAATCAAACGGATCGCACTAATGAGGCCTTCGAGCGTCGCATTGCTGAGACCAAAACAGTTAAGCAGTGTCTAGAGCACAAGCATAAGGACACCATGTCACACATACATCAAGTACAGCAAAATATGGCAGATCTGGAAAATGAATTGGCTGCTAAGCAGCGTGCAATTGCCCTTTGCCAGGCTCGTCTAAGTAATCGTGCCTATCGACCTGGCCTAGAACTTGCCTGCGATATGGTTCAGGATGCACTTTACAATGAATTCCAGGCATTGAAGGCTTCAGTCTGTAAGCTCAATCGCAAGTTGAACGAGAATAGGGCCTCCATGCGTTATTTGATGCATGTTCAAGTCATGCAAGAGGAGGAGATCAATATTAAGACAAACACATGCAAAATTGATGAAATCGATTGCATGACTCTCCGTCAAGCACTGAAGTATGCTTCATTCTAAATTCATGCTGGTATTTTGTAGATGAGTTCAACAATCCAATTTAATGAGGCACTAAAATTTCAGCTAAAAAACACACACACACAACATTCATAAACAAAAATAAAGTTCTCTCTCCAGTTGAAACAGATTAATGAAATTATTTTTAACTTAGTAGGCTTCCCGAAATCAAGTTTTGTTGTGTCAAGTTGAATTTCATATTTTCAATCATTTGATAAATTTGATTCAATCTAAGCTCATCGCACACAGAATTTAGATCTAAATATTTTGTTAAACGGAAAAAGTCTTTCATTTTTTATTGACTACAAACATGTTGCCTAACATTCGAACAGTTCGTATAATTCCTGGCACTAAATTTGTACCGGTAGCCAGGTGTCCACCACGTTTCTCTGAAAATGACTGGGACTACAACAACAAGGTCCAGTTTCGCGTAATCAATGACAATGAGAAGCTATCGGAACGTGTTATTGCGTAAATATTATTTTCTTTTATTGTAGTTCTTCATATTCTTATAATTTATATTGCGTGCAGCGATGCCGAACGTGCTATCGATGAGGCTAACGACGCTACCAAGGGTTGGCAAAAAGAAATCGAATATCATATCAAGGAGCGCACAAATGAAATTCGTTTTCTTATCGATGAATTGAAGCGTCAGAAAAAGACTGCCATGCTGGAAGATGAAAGTCTGAACACTTATCGCAATCGTTTGCTAAGAGCCATTGAATTTCTTAATGACAAATCTATATCGATTTGTAAGCAATGTCTAATGATGCGTGAGAATCGTCTTTCTGTTGATTTGTGCGATGATGATGCTGATCGTGGTCTGCGCAACGAACTGAAGATCATCGTAGGCTGTCAGGGTCTCGTGAATTCTGCGCTGAAAGAATGTGAAAAGCAAATAGTGAAATTGCGTGAGGCCATCTTTAAGTTGGACGAGGATTTGTATTCAAAGGGCAAAGCTTTGGACATTGACGAGGGCAATTTGAAACTCAAAGAGTATCAACATGATCTTGGTGAAGGCAAAGATTTGACTAGAAATGAATGGTGGGTAATTTGTTATAAGTTCTTTCTATTGAAAGTCAGCTCATTTTAAATTAAATTCTAAGCAAATACACTATGCAAGAATGGCAGGAAGAAACCTACAAGAATCTGCAGGAGAATGCTAAGGCTTTATTGCCTGCTGGACAGATTCGTGCCTACATAGACTTGATACTCCAGCAAGTCTGCGAAGATTTGCGAAATCAAACGGCACGCACTAATGACGCATTCGCTCGTCGCATAGCTGACACGAAACACATTAAGCAATGTTTAGAGCAAAAGCACAAGGACACCATGGATCATATCCATCAAATGCAACGAAGTGTTAACGAATTGGAGAAGGCAATGATGAGCAAACGACGTTCTATAACATTGTGTCAAACGCGTCTTAGCAATCGTGCTGAGCGTCCTGGTCTAGAACAAACTTGTGACACAGTCCAGGATTCTCTCAATGCCGAGTTGCAGGCCTACAGAAAGGCAGTGTGTATGTTGAATAATAAGATTAATGAGAATAAGGCTGTCATTCGTTATTTGAAACGTGTTCAGATCATGCAAGAGGAGGAACTCAATATCAAGGCCAATACTATCAAGATTGATGAAGTTGATTGCATGACGCTACGCGAGGCTTTAGTCTATACAACTTTCTAAATGCCATCAGTTATTTCAATTGTTATATTTTTTAAAATCAAATTTTAGATTTCATCATTTAAAATTACAATAAAATTCGAGTGAGTACTTACTGTCTTTTTAAACATTAAACAAGCTCGGATCATCTTCGCTTTAAACGCAAAAAGCCTATTCCCAATGGGTAGCTCGCGAACGACCTAGTTCGAAAGAGCGTTCTTTTACGTGATTGAGAACGTCGATGATCTCGCTCTTAGTTCGTTTTAGTCTTTGGTAGTTCGCGAACGAAAGTGACAACTATGCGAACTTAAGTAGTTCGCGAACGACTTAGTTCGAAATACGTCTCTTATGTATGTGAACTTGTGAAAAGACTCACGTGGAAACAAAACAAGAAAAAAGCAGAATGAAAACGTATCCTGAAATTTATATGGTTGGTACATAATATAAATTTAGTTCGAAACACCAACGATGATTCGATTGTCCGCAACACTGTCAGTTCCTATAATTAATGTATAAATATTAAATAACTTAGTATAATAAAACACATGTCCACCTCAGTACAAAAAATCACTGATTCTTCTTTTGGGACAGTTACAAATAAAGATTACAGTTAAAAAAGAGAAAAACAAATATAAATTCAAATACAAAATATGTAAAAAGTCTGTTAGGCTGTGGTTACAATATTCTTCAAGTCAAAATAAACAGTGTTTTAGACTGCGTGTTCTTTTGCAATTGCACAATTTCTATTTTTCAATACTGTTTTTCCGTTCATGTGCTGTATGCACATGCTCATTTTGCAGCACTAGTTTTTTCTTTTGCTCACATTCACATTGGTGCGCATACATACACCATACACTTTACGACTACATGCAGGCGCAACGCGATCCAAGCAGAATTGAAGAAAATATGTTTTATGTTAACAAAACTTCAATAGTAAAGTAAAGGCTAAACGCCACGAGCAGATTTGAATAAACAATAAAGTTAAATTAATTAAGTTGGTAAGTTTGGCATCGAATTTTTCTTGCAACACATCGCACTTGCCACGCAACGAAGACGAGGCGACATTTTTGTACAGCTCCCGATGTCATGAGAAAAAATGCCGCCTCAAATCGAGAAAATCGATAGAAAATATTTTCTGATTTTATGAATTTTTTTTTTATTAAAAATGTGTTATTTTGATTGCAGAAAATGTCAAAACGTTCAGCTGACGATGGAGCGGTCGGTAGTAGTACTGCTGGTACTGGTGCTGGTGGTGGGGGTGCAAGTGGCGGCAGCGCTGGCGGTGGTAGTGTGGGTGCAGGTGTAAGTGGCGGAGGCAGCGGGGCCCCCGTAGCCCCAGTCACACAGAATCTGGGTCAACCGCCAATCAAGAAAGTGCACTTTGAGCCACATTTGATAGGGCCTGTGTCAACATTAGAGGAAATGGACATTAAAGTCCTTGAGTTCCAAAATAAGAAACTTGCCCAACGCATCGAACAGCGAATGCGAACCGAGTCTGAGCTAAGGCATCGAATCGAGCAACTGGAGAAGCGTCAAACTCAAGACGATGCTGTTCTAAATGTTGTCAATCGATATTGGAATCAGTTGAATGAAGATATACGTGTTCTATTGCAACGATTCGATGCTGAGACTGCCGATGAGATTGAAAATAAGAATGAAAATGAAGTGACAACTTCATTTTTGACTCAACTCTCGACATGGGACAAAGAAGAGTTAGATGATAAGTTGGCAAATCGTGTCCAAGTGTCAAAGCGAGCCGTTGCCAAAATTGTACAAGTCATTGATCGAATAATGCAGCGTAATGAAAAGATCACATTTGCAGTGAAAAGCGAGCTCTGTGCAAGTAGTTCCACATCATCAACATCTGGTGGTTCTGTTGGTGATCCTGATGATAAAGTCGATGGCAGTTTGCCAAAGAAAGGATTGTCGAAAATGAATGAAGAAACACTAAAGCAAACGCATGTTGAAATCATGACAGAGAATCGTAATCTTCAAAACCTGAATACTTCGTTACACGAAAAGTTCCATACCATGTCGCTGAAGATGAAAGAGTATCAGGATGCCTTGACGGCCAAAGAAACCGAAAATGCTGAGCTTAAAAATCAAATAGATGAATTGCAATATGATCTGGAGAAGGTACGGTGCCGCAATGACAAGCTGGAGAACCATCTAGCTGAGGCGATCGAGAAACTGAAAGTATACCATCAGATCCATGGTGATCCAAACAAGAGTGCGGTACCAGTGCGTACGACATCGACAAGTGTCAATAGCCAACATTTAGAGGAATTGCAAAAGGATCTCGAAGAATATCGCGAGCTGGCTAACAATCGCCTACAAGAATTGGATAAACTTCATGCCACTCATCGGGAGACACTTAAAGAAATCGAAAAACTTAAAATGGATGTAAGTAATGCATCTCACAAGAGAATCTTTTTGATAGTTTCATTCAATAATTTCTACATTTTTATAGTTGCGCCAACTGCCTGAATCAATCATTGTGGAGACCACTGAGTACAAATGTCTGCAATCACAATTTTCAGTTCTTTACAATGAATCCATGCAAATCAAGACGATGCTGGACGAGACACGCACCCAATTGCAAACCAGTAAAAATGCTCATTTAAGGCAAATTGAGGTTATGGAAAGTGAAGAACTTATTGCCCAGAAAAAGGTTCGCAGTGAAATGATTCAAATGGAAGATGTCCTGGCAATAATACGCAAAGAATATGAAAGTCTACGCATTGAGTTCGAACAAAATATGGCAGCAAATGAGCAAACGGCACCCATTAATCGGGAAATGAGGCATTTAATCACTTCTTTACAAAATCACAATGGTCAGTTGAAGGGTGAAGTACAACGGTACAAACGCAAATATAAAGATACATCGGCAGAGAGTGCTAAGGTGAGTATTCCTTCACACCATACTCAATCAATGGGTTCATTTCTTATTTTATTTGTTATATTTATTCATAAAATTAGACAAGAAAAGAACTGGATGAAGCATTGGCCAAATTGGAAGCCATTAAACAACAAAATTCTGCTAATGATGACCTTAAACAAGAATGCACAAGCACAGTAAAAGAAGAAGGCGCTAATAGTGCAAATAATAATGCATCAAATCATGTTGGTGGGGACACGAATGCGCATTGTAAAGACGAACATGCCTCAATTAAATGTGAGTATACAAAAAAAAAAAAAAACAAGGAATCATCGATTTTAGGTTACCGAAAGAAAGAAAGCATTTGTAGAATCCCATGGGAAATAATAAGGGAAGATTCTATGGTAGAAATAAACAGTATTGTTCTTTCTTCAAATTTTCTAAAGAAATGCAAGCAAAAGTTTTCTAAACTTAAACTCATAAAGACACATGACGACTTTAGGGTTCTGTACCCACAGAGTGCCGGCAAACGGCACAGTCTGTCTGCCAGAGGACTCTATTACATGAATAGTAGGTAATAGGTGGACAATTAAAATTTTTACAATAAATAATAAAAATAAAATAATGAACTTCCGATCATCTCTTCATATTCATATTCAAGTGAGGCGGGATCAAGTATGGTCACAAAACTTGTTTTGGTTAGTTTCTATGGAGACTTTCTTTTTTAGTAACCGGGGAACTGAGCACTATAAACAAAACTTGGGGTATACTGAATTTCAATTTGAAATGTCTCTTACACTAGTGTAATAAAATTAAATTACTTTTAAATGTAAACTTTTCACTAAATAAACTTTTTTTTATTCATTCTAGCTGAAGAAGAATCCGCTGATGATAGTCCAAAAGATTCAAGAGATGGTATCAAGCAAGAGAAGAATGCAAATGATGGCATTAACCATTCAGAAAAGAAAGATTCACCAGGACCATCAAGTATTGCTAGTTCAAGTCAAAGTGGCGGCGGTCAAACTAAAGTGGAAAAAGAAACAAAGGACACTCAAAAAACTAAAGATGTGAAACCGGTGGAAAGTGAGATGGTTCGAGATCTCAAAGCGCAGTTAAAGTGAGTTCAATTGAATCCTATGTACAACAAGTTAATCAATGAATCTTTTGTCATTTTTCTTTTAGAAAAGCACTCAATGATACGAAGGAAATGAAGCTGCTATTGGACATGTACAAAGGTGTTCCGAAGGATCAACGTGATAAAGTACAACTTATGGCTACTGAAAAGAAGTTACGTTCCGAAATAGAAGAGCTGCGTCAGCAATTAAAAAAGCTACAGGAGAGCAAACGCGAAGAACGCAAAAAACTTGCTGACGAAGAGGCGCTGCGCAAGATTAAGCAGCTGGAAGAACAAAAGTATGAACTGCAAAAGCAGGTTGCAAATCAAAAACCCGCCGACAATACGTGGAACTCACAGGGTGGTAGTAGTGGCGGTGGTGGTGGAAATCCCAATTTTGCGCGTCCTTTTGTTGGTTCACATGAGGAAGAAGCACTACTTAATGAAATGGAGGTAACTGGACAAGCATTCGAAGATATGCAAGAACAGAACTCGCGACTCATTCAGCAACTGCGGGAAAAAGACGATGCCAATTTTAAATTGATGTCGGAACGCATCAAGGCAAATCAAATGCACAAATTGTTGCGTGAAGAAAAACAAATACTTGAAGATCAGATGGCAACTCGTGACACACAAATTGAGGCAATGCACATTGTACTAAGGAAACTGGAAGAAAAGGAACGAACTCTTCAGGCTACGGTGGTCTCCATAGAAAAAGAACTAGTGCTAAGACAACAAGCCATGGAAATGCACAAAAGAAAAGCGATCGAATCGGCACAATCGGCTGCCGATCTCAAGCTGCATTTGGAAAAGTATCATGCGCAAATGAAGGAAGCGCAACAGGTGGTTGCGGAAAAGACCAGTTCATTAGAGGCTGAAGCGTACAAAACGAAGCGTTTGCAGGAAGAACTTGCTCAATTTAAGCGTAAAGCGGAACGCATGAAAAAAATGGAAATGGCTGGCACCACAATCGATGAAGTGATGCTTGAGGAGATACGCGAGTACAAGGAGACACTGACATGCCCATCATGCAAAGTTAAGCGTAAAGACGCTGTCTTGTCTAAATGTTTCCACGTATTTTGCTATGATTGTCTTAGAACTCGTTATGAGACGAGACAGCGCAAGTGTCCGAAATGTAACTGTGCATTCGGGGCCAATGATTATCACAGATTGTATTTGACGTAAATACTAAATCAATAACCAACTACGCCACATTCATTCATCCATTGTATATCCAGTGATGATATTGATGGAAAGGATTCATACACACATACACAAACCACAAACATACAAAACAAACAACATACTTATATATATATATATATAAATATCACCACTACACCAACAAACCAACTACCAGAATTAATAACGATGTTCTTGTTAGTCGTCAATGTAGCATGTAAGTTGCCCGCTGCCCCATACTAGATTTATTTGTTTGCGTCTTTTTAGGTCTTACATTTATTTACAGTTGCGGAAGTTTAATTATTATGATTACGATAATGAGGATTATTAATATGATAGTGATGTATAGTTTAAATTTAAAATTACGAACTGCTATCAAATTCTTTCCAATAATCACTCACTGACTCCTCCTCAATTCTATCTCTTCTATCTCATCCTCTTCACACATTCACTTCTCTCCATTATTTGGAGTTTGGAAATGATATCTTTTTAAGTATAAAATTGAGATGTATTTAATAATTATGTTTAGAGAAAAAGTGAAACAGTAAAGAAAAAAAATAATACCATCTTGTTTTGCTATAAATATGCATAAATGTATTTTAATAATTAAACAAAGGAAAGAGAAAAAATTGGTAGAAAAAACGATGAAATATTAATAAGAGTTTTATATTAAGTGTTGATCCGTTTCACTTGTATAAAATTTACAATCATTTATTTGTCTTTTGTAAAGATGTTTTTGCCGTATGTTATACTACTTGCTATGTGAAATAGATGGTTTTGAATATGTTGATTACTTTGAAATTGAAAGCCAAATGATAAATGCATTAAGAAACTTTTATCGATACTTTGTGTAAGTGAGATAAATAGTACAAACATCATTCCATCTCGTTTGCACATCACATTACTCAGTTCTTGTCCCGCTTTCAACTGTATTTCAATATTTAAAATATTGGAAGCTCAACTTCATTTGAATAAAGAATGAAAGTCATGACATTACATACTTTTTGTATTGTGCCACTCTCAGATGTATGAATATTGAAAGCTCTCATTGAGTTGAGTGCAAATCAGTTGCCACTGCTTGTGATTGTGTGAATGTTTGAAAGCTCTATTTCAGTTGAGTGAGAATGACATCCGTCACTCTCAACAATGTTTGAAATTCATATGTATTTTTTTTTATAGTAAAAAATATGTTATTTTTGAATTTATCTTTCTTATGTTTCTAAATTAGGTAAAATAAATAAAAATTAATATTCAAATTATTATAAACACCTTCCCATTTATTAGAATTTTTAATTTTACTTAGTATTCTGAAATGAAAAACATTTTGAAATTACAGCTTATAGAGCGTAATTGGAAAATCTACTCAATTTTATACTGGCAATTTCTTATTAACTATTTTCACTCATTTAAACAATTACTCTCAGTTGAATGAGAGATGCAATATTTGTGTTGAGTTTGCACTCAAAATAAAATAACGAATATAAACACCTTCCCATTTATTAGAATTTTTAATTTTACTTAGTATTCTGAAATGAAAAACATTTTGAAATTACAGCTTATAGCGCGTAATTGGAAAATCTACTCAATTTTATACTGGCAATTTCTTATTAACTATTTTCACTCATTTAAACAATTACTCTCAGTTGAATGAGAGATGCAATATTTGTGTTGAGTTTGCACTCAAAATAAAATAACGAATGAGCGTGAGTAATTTTTTCGTTCCCTCACAGTAGAGGGCGCGCAGTGCGAATATTTCATTTAAGGGCGCCCGGGCGTCCATTATTCAATTATTTTTTTGAAAAATTAAATCATTTTTGTAGTTAATAATTGAAATTTACTTAATTTCCATACAAATATTAAAAATTTTGGGTATATACTTCATTTTTCTAAACACTTTAAGTTTTTATTTCAAAATTAAAATTGGATTGGCCTTAAACGTTTTATTTAGGAACGCCCCTGAATAATTGTTCCATATTTTCATCTGTTTCTCTCTTTGAGTATTTTAGCCAATCGAAAAATGTTCCATCGTAGTGATTTAACTCGCTACTTTCGACTGCTCGTTACTTTTCTATTCGTTACTTATCAAGTCGAAATTCGACTTTTGACGAAAGTGGATTTGTGCCCGTTTTTCGGCAAATTTCAATACGAAAAGTAGATAGATGTGTGCAAGTGAACTATTGGAAAAATCGTACCAATTCAAATAAACAAAAAATAATAATAAAATATGTTAGTGCATATTAATAAGGAAAAAGTAAACCGAAAAAAATCCTGTTAATTTATTCAATAAAAATTAAGTCGTTATTTACATAGTCTTCGAAAACGGGTGTGTGCGCGTTAATTCATCTAAAATGCTTAATTTAAATTAACCGATGGTTACAAAATTAACAGTGTACAAGATAATAAATTGATTATGAACTACATAAAAGTATTAATAATAAATAATAGACTTCTTATCTTAATAAAAACAACTTAGTGCAACGTCCAAATTAACAAAAATTTATATAAAAATAAAATAAAACCCCAATTGATTTTTCAAAGCAACAAAAGACACACAGAAGAAACACACAACAGAATAAGGGAAAAAGAAGAACTAAACAATTTTAAGTGGCACCGCAAGAAGCACATGAAGAACCATCAACAGTAGAGAAGTAAAGAGAAAGATGATGATGATTTGTATGGCAAAGTCATTCTTAAAAAGGTGAAGTGAAAACGTCCTTTAAAAAGGACATTGAAATATTAAAGAACGAAAAACAAAATGAAATAAGAATTTTGAATAAAATGGACTACAAAAGGAACGAAGAAGCATCGAATGTATGAACCGCTTGATATTCTGTCGTTCTCTTGTGAAAGTTGTTTGTGTAATCCGGTTTTGCAGCTGCTGCCTGCTTTTATCCTTTGTTGTCCTATCGCACCTTGTTGCATACAAATAAACTAGCAGCAGTAGCAGCAGCGGTCTTATTGCCATCATATCCATTATCCTTGTTAAAGGGCAAGTCTCTCTGTGTGTGTGTGTGTTTGTGTGTACTCGTGTAAAAATTTTGATCAATTTCTGTTGCTAAATGAAAATGAAATAACAGCAAATAATAAAATAGGAAAGGAACAAAGAATTCATCATTAACCGTCCGCATAATCTACTGAATGAACTAAGCGCGCCCCTTCCGTCCGTCCACTTATTAACTAAATCAACAAAACAATAAATAAAAGTAACGTAAAACAAGAACAAACAAACGAAATTTTTACCATTTTATAATTCTTCCTCCATTCTTTGCCAACTTGGTTGGTTGCTTGGTTGGTCTCTGTTCCCGCAACGCTTCGCAAAAAGAGAGGAGAGAATAGAATTTAGTAGTTAGCACCACATCGAAATACACAACAGAAAACAGAAACAAAAACCAACAAGAATAAAATAATCATAATAATTCGCATAAAGGCAGCTGCCATATAAATTACTACCACCATCACCATCATCATCAGCACAAAAATCAAAAACTTCATCAGCAAAAGTGAGAATTTCTTTTGAAAGAAGGAAGGAGGGAGGGAGGGAGACTTTGAACAATCTGCTACTGCGTTGCTACTGAGTTGACATTTTCATCGACATTTACAGTACATATTTCTCTCATTTCTCCTCCTCCAACACTCTTCGCTCTTTGGACACTTCACTCTTCAAGCTTCTTCTTCTTCACCGCAGGAGTACTTCTTTTTTTTGCTGTTGCTTGCTCTGAATTGGATCTGCTGGATTATTTTATAGATTTTGTTGCTTCTTTGCGGATTTTGTGGGTGAGTAAAGTAGAAAGTTTTATCTATCAAGTTGTAGTTGTTGTTGTTGTAAATGTGGCAAGAGTTTTTATCTTTTGAATGCGGTTTCTTCAATATGATTTTTGTTGCAAATTTTTTTATGTTTCTTTGGACTCTTTTAGTCAAATTGTCGTCGTGGTTTCTCAGTCCTCTGCGACTATTTCTTCGTTTCCATTACCATTCCCATTACCATTCTTCTCTACTTACTTAGATACAAAAATATTGTTGCTTGTATTGGGTTGCTTAGTTGGTATTTTGTTGTGTTTTTCTTTTTTTTTTTTTGTAAGTTTCCTTTTGCCTATTTGTTGTGGGTGTTTGAGATTTCATTTAACAACCATCAGTACTCCCCATTGTTTGTGTGCTTGAAGTTTACATGAAATTCAGTGAAACCACATAAGGTCAGAGTTCAAAATCGGTTAAATATCACTTCACTTTTGTTAAATTTGCACTTTTATGACTTGCTGCACACCCACTGAGACTGAATACCTTCTCCCCTCTTTATCCCTTTTACTATTTCAATCTTGTTTAATGCTTAGTTTATCGTCTCTATAATGTAGTTCTGGACTCTCTCAAAACAAAGAAATTTGGGGCCAACCGAACTTGGTTGACTTACATTTTAACTCATGAAATCTTTAATCTGCTTATGTGACTTTGAATGAAGCCCTAACTGAATCCAACTAACTTTAAGCCCTAACTGAATCCAAAAAGTAGATTTCGAAAAGATCTATTGCAAAATAATTGATCTACAAGTCATATGATCTATTTTTTTGATTATTGATGTCTCCATATATTTTGTTCAAATTAGAGAGAATTACTTCTTTTAAACCACAAATGAACCTTGAAGATTAATGATCTACAATCAGTTTTCGTATTGTAAACATTTCCAAACATGGAGAACAACCCATGATCCATTTATCTAATTACAAGTCATCATCATCATGAAATCATCATTGAGCAATTCTATAGTCAAAATTGGGAATTAGAAGTCCGGAAATCTAAGAATGGCTACCTTATATAGATCGGAATTATTTCTTGATTAATTGTCTGCAATTCGCTCGCATGACCTTTTTTTTTTCAATTTGTTGACATCTCCACCATATATGGGAAGGATCCATTAATCTAATTACATACTACATGCCGCCATCCATCAACTCTCATTGAGGGTAAAATTCTCATACTCATGTCATGTCAGTGACTTTCTGCTTTCTTTCTTTCCATTTAATGTTTTGCGGAAACTTCACTCCACTTGATTAAAGAAAATTAAGTTTTTCCTTATTTTCTGTTTTTCTGTTTATTAAGCATATTTTGCTTTTATATCAAACGACAGCAATTAAATTGCTTTTAATCGAGATAATTTCTTGCCATAATTTTTCTATATACAAACGATGATGATAAAAGTATCTGTAACTGTATTTGTTATTACTACTATTCAAGTATCTATATCTGTCATAAATTGTATGTAAATAAAATAATCTGGTGAGCATTTTTATTATGGCAAGTTAAAAGTTATTAAATGAAAGAAAATTGCACTTTTCCTGATTTGTTCCTACCTAAAAATTTATTATAAGTCATAACATTTTTAGACGTTGTACGTTTGTAAATTGCTGGCGTCAGATACATTGTATTGTATCTACTACAAATTAATCGATTTTCATTATGGTTGTTGACATGCAACATGATAAAAATTGAAATTGTTTTTACAGTTGGTTTACTTTTTTTATTTTCTGTCCAAACAAAGTTGCATGATTTTGATTGAATTGACGTTTTATTGCGATGTTAAGAGGAAATTAATGAAATATTTTAGTTATTAGAAATGAGATTAAAAAGAAAAAAAAACTTTAAAAAACTTTGTTAAATGGATTAGTCAGAAATATTTGTTGCCAATTTTAAAAAACAATAGAAATATCATTTATTTTCAATTTGTTTAAAATATTAATTGAATTATTTAAGGGGAATTTCTTACAAAGTCACATCAAACTGATGTGGAAGTGGTAGTGATGTAGCAGTAGCGACAAATCAAGGGGGATCACTGATATTATTACAAAGCTTGAATTGTTAGAGAAATCGTCGTTGCTCCTTGCCTATACCTATATTGCAGTCCTCTATAAAAACCATACTAGGAATTGTCTATCCTCGGGCTATTTATCATTATAGTCATTATATAGTATAAAGCAGAGTCGAAATTTCTGTCCGTTTTGATATGCAAAACTTCTAAACCATGCAACAGATTTTTATACGGTTTACACTGGTATTTAAAGATTTTTTTCCGGAAGGTTTATATGGAGATAAATAATTGATTCAACAATAAATTTATTTAATTCACTGTTAGTCATTTTTAATAATTTATGAAAATGACAAAACTGATTGCTAGAGTGCGTCTTCCATCATTATTGTTACTCAATGCGGCTTCTCATTGTTTCCAGCAGCAAAGTGTCTCCTTAATCATTGTTATTTTGTAAATAAAAATTTGGTTAGAGAAGATTAGGTGGGAAGCAATTGATTTCACTTCGGACAAGTAATTAAACCCATCATGCGACTCCCCTCCAGGGACTTGTACAGAAACTGATTTGATTTCATTATGAATTTGGCACTGTTACTGTATGGAAGCGATGTAAGATCAGAATGATTGCTTAGAAGCATATATATGGATATATATGGAGTCTTCTTCTTGCTTGCAATGAACCCGTAATTAGGAACTAAAAACCTTTGGGCATGTCTGATTTTATAGCAATATATCGTCAGAATTTAGACCGTTGCCTCAATCTTATGGTTTGACTAAAAAATATTTAAAAATGCGATTCCGGATTTCTTATTTTTCTTATTATTAAAAAAATTAAAAATATACCCAAAATTTTATCAACTCCTCCTCCCAAGCAAGACGCCTCTGAAGTTCAAATAACACGCTATGGCTGCTCCATCATTTTACTCTTGATAAGTCCGTCATGATTCATAGGCTTACTTAATGTATGCAAGTATATACGAATTCTATCTAACTTCATATAAATTAAATATCAATCTCACTTGCTACGAGTCAAAAATACAGAAAAGTATCTACGCTTGTGTGTGGATATGATGTTTGTTGTTCTTGTTGGTAATAATCAAAATATGATTTATTTTTTTGTTAAATAAAAATAGTATTTATTCCCTTCTCAATTTCAAATTCACTATAAAGAATAAAACTATTTATGGGCACAAATAAACAGATGCGTTCCCAAGCTCCTGCAAATGCAACTGCTAATGCTGCTGATGTGTTTGGTGTTTCTTTTTTTCAGTATCTATTCATTTTATTTTAGATGCGCATAGATACCCTCTCTGTGTAGATACACATACACATTAGCCTTAGTGAAGTTGAATTAGTCTCAGTGTAGATACAGTTGTCATATTATATGTACATAGATACATTACCCTCTGTGTAAATACAATATCCGTATTTATTTTACGAGTTTATATTTATAAAATACTAGCCTTACCCGGCGTGCGTTGCTACGTCCCCTGTGCGTGCCCAGTTATTAAAAAAAAAAAAGAAATGGGCCAAGTGCAAGTGAGACTCGTACACGGAGGGGTTTGTATGGGAGGTACTCTTCCTAGTGGTCCGATTTGACTGATTCCAACTTTAAAATTTACCGCATCTATGTTAAAAACTTATAGTGTCTAAATTTCAGTTCGATAGAACAAAAAACAGAGAAGTTTTTCTAATAAGAACCTGAATATTAATGGGGGTTTGTATGGTCCGATCAAACTGAAATTTCGACAATATAAGTTTCTGATGTATAGCGACGAACCATCCAAATTTCAAGATTGTGGGATTACTGGATCGTATAGCTGCCATACAAATCAAAATGTTTCTTGTATGGGGATGGACAGACGGATGGACGAAAAAAAACCTATCCTATCCTATGTCCGTCTCCTGGTTCTAAGCTACCTCCCCACCAATTTTCAGCCAAATCGGTTCAGCCATTCTTGAGTTATAAATAGTGTAACTAACACGACTTTCTTTTATATATATAGATTCTCACTTTAGTTACATTAACCTTAGTGTCGGAACATTAGCGCCCCTGTGACGCTACCTTAGGCCCCACTGGGAAAACATTACTCTCATTTTAGATACGAGTACATTACTACTATACATTTGCTATAGTCTCTATCTATTATTAAAGTTTATTTCTATTTTAATTCCTATTTATTCTAAAATAGATGTGTGTTTTGATTGATAAAGTTCGGGTATCTTTTTGCAAAGTAGAGACAATCAACGTGGGAAATATTGTACTTACACTAGTACAACTAACACTTCATTGTTGTTTGGTGGCATTTTGAAGAAATATATTCACACGAATTCAGTTAGCTTATCATGACAATGATAATGCATGATAATCTATCTTCTTCTTCTTCTTCATTATTTTCAATTCCATTTCTCACTTTTGCGTATCTTTTTTTTGCAATCTACAATACAATCAATAATTATTTGCTATTCCTTGTTTCTTTTATTTGTTCGTCAATTTATCGACATTTTGTTAGTACAATAAATATTTTTGTTTTGCCATTCATTCGTTTCATTTTTGATTTTATTTATTTTTATGAACCTTTTCATTAATGCAGATACACAAATATTGTTGTACAGATACATATATACTCACTCATATTTACTCGTATTTTTGTACATGACTACACAATAAAATCAAAGATAAAATTTTGGTCTCAATAAACGTCATCGACCGAACTCGAACTCGTTTTTCTTTCTTTTGTTAAAGCGAATAAAATAAACGATGAACCCTCGAAGCGAAAACAACAAACAAGTAAATTAACGTGAACAAATGTTTAATAAATTTTGTTTTGTTTTATGTATATTTTGTTTAAAGATAACTTAAACTTTGATACAAACACACACACACACACACACACACATGCACAAGCAAACGATCTTTTAGTTCGCAAAATTTCAAGGTTAAAGAGTAATGAGGTTTTATAAACTTTTTTTTTGTTCCTGTCGCTGCTTTTGCAATTTTTTTTTCATAATTTTCCACTAAAAACTCAAACAAACAAAAAATATTAATAATGTAATTTGTTTTTAATTTGTTGTTAAAATTAATTTTGGAAAACAAAAAAAAAAAAACATATGTTAATAATACAAAATAGTAATTACGGTTTAAAATATGTTCATATGAGCTGAACTCAGTTGAGTATCAGACACCTGTCACGTGTACGACTGACTTCTTGACTTACAAAACACCCCTTTGGTTTATTGAAGTATACGAGGTCTGTTCAAAACAAAAGTATTTTTGGGACATTAGAGTTTAGATTTCTAATATAGAAATTTATCATGAAGTTTGTAATGAATAGAAGGAGACATAAAGTTAAATTTTTGTTCAGCTCGATGAGACGAGTTACAATAAATGTCCATCTGTCCTTCTGTAGGTGTACAAAATATTTCTTTAGTTTTGACACGGAGAGCTGAAATTTTGCCTGAAGTTTTCTTTTCATTTGTCAGAATCAGCCGAAACGGACTACTAGGAACTACCACCTTCCATACAAAACTACTATAAATTCAAATCATGTTATCATTAGAAAACCTTTCTTATTTTTCGTAATATTGAACTAAAATTTGTACACTACAAGTGTCTGACCCATATTCATCAACCAGGTAAATTTCAAGACCCTAGGATTATTGGATCTCAGTGTTGAAATGCTGTAAGCGTACTGACTCCATATGGTCAAACGCAGTAGCGTATACAAAAATGCATGAAGAGTATAACAACTACAGAATAACCGAAGTTAGCTTTCTTTTTTAGAGCTCCGGACCCAAAAAGTACCAAACGGAACCCTGTTTCTTACAAAGGCTACGCAGTCCTTGCGTCTTGTGTCGGGCTCTGTCCCATGAATCGTAATAAATAGTTGAAAGTTCTATCGGGGCTATTGCAACAAGTACTAAAACTAAAATATAATTAAAATTTTAAAAGGATCCCATACAAGAAAAATATGTGTTTGCATGGAAGCTGTACGATCCAGTAACTCTACGGTTCTGATATTTGCATGTTTGGTGGAAATGGATTACAAATTTATAATGTCGAAATTTCACTTTGATTGGACCACTAGGGAGGGTACCTCCCATACAAACCCCCATTAAAATTCAGGTTCTTATTATTATTGCACTATTGAACTGAAATTTAGACAGTAGATACAAACCTCCCATTTGATACGGACCCTTCTGTACGAGAGTCTGACTCTCACTTGGCCGATTTCCTCGTTTTTCGTTACGCTAATCATTTGCATTGCATTGAATGACTTCTTCTCCATTCTTCTCCATTGCGTCGTTACAAACATTATGACAAAGTCTTAATACTTATGTAAACACACTGCATAAAGTGAAAGATATAATAAAGCGTTGTATTTGTTTTGGAATGAAGTATCACTTACCCATATGAAAAACACTTGTGAACGGGATCTGCTAGCGAAAAAAAAGGTGAAAACAAATTATGAAGCTATTGTACATAAATTCTCTCATATTACTTGACACAAAAGGATTAAACGTTTAACATTTCATGGTCAGTGTAGCGTAATGCAATGTATACGTACTTAGAGAAGATACACACACACACATTTAGATACATAGATACATACTTTCAAATAAAACATACAAAACAGTTAGCTGGAAAATAAAAACCTTCTAAATGAAAAAAAAAAAAACAAAGATAACAAACTGTGATGAGTTGACATTGAGACAATGAGATTATTAATTGTAGTCATTGTAGTAGTAAGAAGACTAGACGAAATGGAGTCATGAAAACATATTTTTCTCTAATAAATTTATATTTTATGAAATATATTGTACATGTATTTGTTTGTTTTGTGACATGTTGTAACATCCTAAAAATTGATAAGGAAGTTGATTTAATTATTATTTTGTTATTTTTAAATTTCAATTGACATTTGAAAGATCAATGTTTCAATGATTTTGGCCATAATTAATGTCATTCATTGTTCTTCTTATTTCAAAATAATAGTAAGTTTACTTGTCATAAAGTCTTTTGAAAATAAATATTGTAGTATTATTTTCCTTAGCATATAATCATTTAAACTTGCATAGGTTAAGTTGCCTGGAAGCCCTTCTGGGAAGACCTTTTGCTGGCTTATGATTATGTTTGTAAATTTAAAAAGTGAAAGCATATAGGAGGCAGACAGATGAACAGAAAATTATGAGGGAAAAAACTATAAGTAAATAAGGTGGGAAAGAAAGTAAAAAAAAAAAACCCATTATGCAAGTTCCTTGCTTTTTATATCAGTACACATTCTTAGGCATATTAACGCGAAAACGTTTTCAAAAAGAGTTCTATAGTCATGTCAATATGTAACGCTGCGTTACACTCAAACGCTTGTGGTGCCACCAAAAATTTTAATATATCTCGTGACTCAAATCTCATAGCGCCAATTAATTTATATATTCTGAAAATAAATGAGTGCACGTGGCTTTTAAAGTCGTTTATGTCATTATGCGATAACCGCATTAAGTTGGGAGTAGGAGTTGAGTAAAGAATCGGACATTAAGGCCATCCAAGCTGGAGTACCTCAGGGTAGTGTACTGGCACACATTCTCTACACGTTCTCACTGCTCTCCTAACTATTTTAAGTGACGAAAGATTCTTGGTTCCAACATATGCTGATGATACCGCTTTTTTGGCTACTTATAGCGATTCAGGGACAACCTCAACCATCTTGCAGAACTAGATTAATATTCTGGAAACATGGCTCAAAAGATGAAACATTGCCGTGAACACAGAGAAGTCCATTCATGTAACCTTTACCATGAATCGCAAGAGCTGCCCTCCCATAAACCTAAATGGAGGCACTATTCCGGAAAGCACATCTGCGAAACACCTTGGACTAACTCTCGATAGAAGGTTAACTTGGCAGCCCCACATAAAATTGAAAAGAAAACAAATCGACCCAAAACTTTTAAAAATGTCCTGTCTTTCAAAATCAAGCTCGCAGTTAAGCCTAAAAAACAAGTTATTACTCTATAAATCTATACTTAAACCGTTGTGGAATACCGCTATGGGGCAGTGCCTCCAACCCAAACATTGAGATACTTCAAATGTGTCAGTCCAAACTACTGCGTAGACTTGTTGGAACACGATGTAAATATATGAAAATGTTATTCTTTTTAATAGTGTCTCTTGAGGACGGCTTGGGCGATTTGGCAGATTTTTGTATTGTTATGTTTTATATAGGTCAAATTAGAATGATATCAAAGGAAATGTTTGTATAATCCACCGGAAAAGTTGAAATTTGGATGGATTTTGGTTTTTTGTAATGCATTCTCAAAAAAAACTTTTAGGGATACAATTTTAATAGATTTTTTTATGCCTTTTGTTAATCTTACTGTTGCTATGGCTATCTTAGGTATGCACTCTGTACAAAAAGTTAAACTTTCGTAGTGGCTGCTCTATTGCTCCCCTTCTTCAATGGCCCTAGATTTTCGCTTGGATTGAGGTGTGGACTTCAGGCCGGCCACTTCTTCAACTGAAATGGCTAGCTCTGGGTTTTACGCGCAATGTTCATCTGATGGCTTTCACGGGGGGAGTAAAAGACTCAGGCAAACAAACGGCAGACAAAAATTTTATTTTCGAAGCCGCGGCCAAAGGCAAGTATCTGTTTGGACTAATGCAGCTCACCTATTTAAACCGACGTCCTTTTTATTTAGTTATTATTATTTTTTTTTTTTTTTTGCTTTATCAAACTTAAACAAATGACTTAAATCACTTTATGTCTGGGATTCAGAATGACGTCCACAAAGATGATAGAGACTTGGTTTTATTTTTGTATGAAACCCTATATCTCCTTGCCAGGTATCTTCATTTATATTTTCACCTCCAATTTAAGAATCTACTGGACATAGTTTTTTTTTAGTTAATTTTAGTTAATGAAACCAATTTTAAGATTGTTAGTTCTTAACCAGCAAAGGTTTGCCATCAATGCCATGTGTCTCAAGTATTTGCAATTATTGCTTTACTACAGTAAATCATCTTAGTTATTATTTTATCCAACCTCTTCCATAAATTTAAAATCAAAGATTTATTGTATTTTTTACTGCAAATGTTAAGGCATCATGTTCCTTTTTATCTACAACATAACTGACTTTTGAAGTTCTTTGTTGTCATTGTTTTTCTAGTTATTCTGGTATTTGTGGTTTTATATTTTATTTTATTTTATTTTTAAATTTTAAAGATATATATTTTTTTTTTTGCTATTATAATAATTTTTTTATGATTATTTTCTCACTTTATGTCTTTTGTTTTACTTTAGAAACTTACTGACCTTATACGTATGTATGTAATAAAATATGATATAGTTTATTATGTATCTCCTTCTCTTCATATTTAATTCAGTTTCTCTCCCTCTCTGATTTTGTCTTTTCTTTCATCTTTTTTTTTTATCCATTCCATAAGTTTATCTTTCCATGTTGTTCTCATTTTATGATGGTCATCGGCACAATGTCTTGGGCGGTTTTTTCTTTTTGTTTTGTTTATGTTTTTTTTTTTTGTTTTACTTTGCCATTTTGCTTTTAGTTTCGGATTGCTTTTTTATCTTATTGTCATATACATACATACATAGATACTCGTATGCTTTAATGCGCTTATGTATCTAGAAGAGATACAATACATTCAGAGCAAATGATGCTGGCGTTAATGATGTTGATGATGTTGATGATGATGTGAAGCTGTGTGTGCGCAAGCGTAAAGTTTTTCAAGCATGAAGAACCCCTAGTAACAACGAGTGAGTAACTTTGCCTTGCAACGTTTTGTTTTCCCATTGTTTATGGTTGTGTATCTTTGTTTTCTCAATGATTTAAGTATCTTTTTTAATGTAAAAATTGTTTTTATATAATTTAATGTAAAAACTTTCTCCGCCTTCTCTTTATTCATCATCATCATCATCATCATCATCATCATCATATGATACAATAAAATGTTAATAACGCCCATTGTCATTTAATTCAATTTATTTTTTTTTTTTTACTGATTCTAATTGGTTTTAGATACAAATGCCAAAAATAAAGTATCTTAATTAGTATTTCTTTTGTATCTGTTAATTTGCGATTTTGAAAATTTTTGTTGACGTTTCTACTGTCATTGTTAATGTTTTTCATGTTGTTTTATTTTTATTATTATTTTATTGTACAACTGACTTTCTTACTTGATTCAACTTTATTTAACTTGATTCGCTTTGAGTCTCTTTCTGTTTCGTTTTATTGTTGTCATTATTACTATTATTATTATTATTATTTTTACCTATTTTTGTGGCTATTTATATAAAATACAGCAAAAGCAACAACAAACGCAGTAGCAGGAATGACGACTTTATATTCGCGTGTGTTGAAGTTGTTTGTTTGTTTGTTTCTTGGGCCTCATATGGCATTTGCCTTTAGATACTTTCAGCAGCTGCGCAACGTATGTGTAACTGCCAAATTGTTTATAGTAAAAGTAAACAACAACAGAAACATACAAAAAACATACAAAAAACAACTAAAAGTCAAACAACAGACAAGAAAAATACAAAAAATAACAACTTGAAAAGTGTGGCAAGTGAGCCGCGTCCGCTGCCTTATTGATGGCGCGTCGTCGTCGTCTTTACAGTCTGCAACGGTGTGCCGTCCATCTTCTTCCTCAAAATATATTGTATTAAGTCGATTCGTCGTCAGTCTTTGCCACTCATTCCACACTACTTTGAGGTCGATTGGTCTGCCTGTCGATCGGTCGGTCGGTTGGTCGGTTGGTTGCTTTGTCTGTCTGGAGCAGAAACATATATTGCATCTCCCTGATTCATTGCCTTGCCTACTGTCTGTCAGATTGCCCCTTTTCCTACATGATGCCGCCATATCCATCCACATCGAGAGAGTTTTCAATCGTTTTTAGCGATGCTTGTGGTCGTTTTTTTTTTTGTTTTGCTTCAGTTTTGTTTTTGTTACGAGTATGTTGAAGCGCAAACACAAACTCCATAAAAATTGTGCCCCCGTTGTCTTGATTTCTTTAGTTGTTTGTTGTTGCTACTTCTTCGTTTGATGATGATGATGATGATGAAAAACCGAAAGATTGGATAGATGGAAAGAGGAAAAAGCACAAAAAAGACGAACGAACGAACGAATAAAAATGTAATGTTACGAAAAAATCATGTAAATAAAAAAAGAAAATAATTTAAAATTCATTTAGTTTGGCTGTAGGCGACGTAATGTTATGTACAACAAACAACAAACAACAACAATAATAAATAGTTTAGTACGACATGACACGGACATAAGATAAAGTAGCTCAGTAACTGGCTTGAAGCAGTTATAATTGGATAAATTTAAGGATTTTTTCAGATATAAAAACAATTTGAAGGCAAAAATCTTTGGGTTTACAATATTTAAACCAGTGGTTCTTCATCTTGAGCAACAGCATCTTAATTCTAGATACTTTACTCAAGTCATTACACTTAATTTGTGGCTCAATTATCTTCTGGGTTGGGGTAGGTGAAACATATATAATTAAGTCTATAAGTTCCATGTTTATTACCACTTCAACTGGCCACAATAATGATGAATGATTCAACTTTTCTTTGTTTAAGCCGTTATAATATTTATGATACGAATATCTATTCAGGCTGACGTTTTTCTGCCTCTCCTTCCTAAAAAAAAAATAAGTGTTTATTGATTAGTTCACACATCAAAAATTGCATGGAAACATCTGTCAAGTCTTCCTGGGTATTTAGTTATAAATAAAATTTATAAGAAGATATTTGACAAAGGTGTTTTGATTTATTTCTAAATATGTTTCTAGCCTTTATATTCATCTAACTTGCACACCTCAATTTTTTTCGATTTTTCGGCTGTTCCTTTGGGGTTCTTCGAGTTTTCTTTTTTTCGAAACCTCCCCAGTATTGACTTGAACAAAACTAATTCACAAATTATTCAAATCGGTCGAGTCATTCTTTAGTTTTTGCGAGACAAATGCAAAGTAATTAATTTCTATATATAGAAGATAAAATATAAAATATAGTAAATGTACTACAATAAATATTGATAGAATTGTTTCAGCTTAAGGTTCTCTTTTTGAAACTACATATAATTTCTTATGAAAATGATGTTTTATTTAGAAAAACTTATGCAATATAATTGTTCAAATTATCGTCCATCGAGGGGCCAACTTTTTCCCATAATTTGGAATCCAACCCAAAAAACTAAAATTTTTCTTTAGACAAACACCGCAACAACCAAAATTTATGATCCCTCTAACTTTAGTGGAGTGTGTGCCAGGATGCAGCATTCTGAACTCATGGAAACAATTGGTAGTCAGTAAGTGTTGTAAGACTAATGTATGGTTAATACAGTAAGTGATTTAGAACTGTTCATTCGACATTTTCCAAAATGTTTCTAATGGTAAATGCTAACACACATACCTTCTGACAATGAAGTACTCGGAATTTTTCAATAAAAGCCAAAATTTTTAACATTTCATCAATTATTATTGGATCACTTTAAAAAGAGGCTCCATTTGAAGCAATACACATATGCCAATGATTTTTCCAATCTTCAATACATTTTTTATAGGCGCTCTCCGGTGTGGGTTTCAGCTCCTTCAGCGAATTTTGTTTGCTGGAGTCTATGGAGTCAGGCGCTAATTTTTGGCATAGTAATTAAAGACAGTCCTACCAACATACAGAAAAAAAAAAAAAAATACTTAAAGCGGACAATTTAAATGACAAATTCCGGGTACTTTATTATCAGAAGGAGTACAATGAAACTACAAAACAATATGCCTAAAGATGACTTTTGAACAGAAAATAAAGTTATTAAAACAGTCCGTTGGGATTTTGTTACTAGAAAATGTCATCTGTTGAAGATATTGTAGTTTATGAATTCCTTTTACATTGAATAAAGTAATTTAATGGAGTTGAATGAACTTTTTCTCTAATCAAACCATATTTACGTATACTCTCAGTCTTTTAGTACAATATTTTCTATATAAAAAATAAAATATTGTAGATAATTCATAATTTATGGCATGAAAAACTCTCTCCACTTATGATGTATGTATAATATTTTGTTTCGATTTTTGCCACCACTTCAAGTTCAAAAGTTCAATGGAATAAATGAAGTGCGAGAATCAAAGAGTCAAAGTTGCCGAACCCGGAAAAAAAATCATAAAGCATAAAATTCTATTGCTTTCTTTCATCATTTATTTACTTCTCTCTTCTACTTTCTCATTATGACTTTTTAGTTTGTTTTAATTTTTTTTTTTTCTTTTTTGATTTTTTGCTGTTGTCGCTTTTTGTTTTTCTATTTTGTTGCAGCTGCACAGAGCAGACAGACAACATGGGCGTGTGTTGCTGCTTCATTTGGCTGCCTCGGCTGACTGGGGATGGCAGCAGTTGCAGACAGCTGTTGGGTTTCAATACTCTTCCCAATGAATGGTAAATGGAAACATACTAACGACAACAACAAGGAGTGCTTAATAATGAGCTCCAAAACTCAAAATTTTCTATACAATTCTTTATTTTTTTTTTTTCTTTTGAGCTCTTCGAGATACATTTACAATTCGCCTCACAAATGATTGAATGAATGAATGTTATACTACATACATACATATGTGCACAGTTGGTTGTTGCACTTCATTTCATTCCATTTGAGTTTATTTTATTCAATTGCCTCATACCAAATTTGTGCGTGGTCATGTCTCACACTCAGAAGTTGAAACAAACAGGAAGTTCTTACAACAACAACACGAAAGAGAAAAGTAATAAAAGAATTATTTTTTATTTTCCTTTTTTTTTGTTTTTACTTTAAAAATGCAGTTAATGAACTCATCATAGAATTTTTGAACGCTTCTCATTGAATGTCGTGATACAATGATATGCAATGCAATGACAAACGGTGATAATGTCAAAGACGTGGTAACATGATTTTGACTCCTTTTGTTGAGGTCTTAGAAAGTTCATTTATGCTTTCCATTAAGTGTGTTGTGTGTGTGTGTGTGTTGTGTGTGTGTGTGTTTTTGTGACAGACCTTTGGAAATAACCAATGACGAATTTTTAACTATCGAATGTCAGATTCATTAGTCATAAGATAAACAATTACACTCGTTACAAATAAATTTATAGATACAACAATAGGCAGTTTGAAAAAGATATAAGATATAAATATACCAACCACCTACAAGTCAAGAGTCTATAGAGATTCTGATTGATAATGAATGGGTATGGGAATAGGAAAGAAAATACTAACAAAAATACTTGTACACCCACGGTAGCAAGATTGACTTGAACAAATTAAGTCATGTCATAGTTTAGTTTAGTTTAGTGATGTGATGTGTGTGATGTGATGTAGGAAAAGTGAAAAGTTACATTGAATGGATGGATGACAATGGGAGTGGGAGTGTGAGGGGCAAGTTAGTTGACATAAATAAATTGTCTTCAAATTGGAATTGAAATAAATTGTTTTCAATGCAAAAATAACAAATAAGCAAACAAATAAACAAGCAAACAAACAACAATGACAACAACACAAATTGTATCTGATGGGTAAAACATACTACGAGTACACGAATTGGGGGATATTGTTATTCATAGTATAGGTAGGTGAGTGTTGGTGAGGTGCAGATAAAAAAAAAGTGAAATGCTTAGAAATACTTTATCATGATTTTGTTTTTGTTGTTTGTCTGCCTTTATAAACTAAATCAATCTGTGTCTATCCTAATTTCTGATATACAATATGTATCTCCCACTGTCTCTATACCGTAACCAGATATACCTGTGGGAAATATTAACTTAATACAAATGCATGCATTAAACAGAAAGGGGTATTATTCAAGTCCATTCTTGGGTCCCCGTTTCACAGATTATTAAAACAGTTTAAAATTTGTGCAGACTCTTTTTGTTCCAAGGCATATTTTTTAGTTATCAATTCATTTTTTGGGGTTCCGGATCCAAAGGGTACCAAAAGAAACGCTATTGCAGAGATTTCGTTGTCCGTCCATCCTCGGGTCATATCTCTTAAACCGCAATAGCTAGAGAGTTGAAATTTTTACAGAATGTGTAGTTCTATCCGGGTAGAATCAGCAATAAATACTAAAACTAAAATATTTTCAAACACTTAAGGGGTCCCCATACAAGAAACTTTTTGGCTTGTATGGCAGCTATACGATCCAGTAATCCCAGGATCTTGAAATTTAAATAGTCTGTGGCTATACATCAGAAATTTATATTATCGAAATTTCAGTTTGATCGGACCACTAGGGATGGTACCTCCCATACAAATCCCCATTAAAATTCAGGTTTCTATCAGAAAAACTTTTTTGTTTTTTGTTCTATCGAACTGATATTTTGACACTATAAGTTTTTGATATAGGCGCTGCATATCTGTCAAAATCAGCCAAATCGGCCAACTAGGAGAGATACCTCTCATACAAATCCACCATTAGAATTCAGGTTCTTATTCGAAAAACTTTTTTGTTTTCGGGACCAATGAACTGAAATTTAGACACTATAAGTTTCTGATATAGATGCGGTACATTTCTTAGAATCAGTCAAATCAAATCCCAACCTGGTACGGAACCGTCCGTGACCGTCCGCGACTGACTCGTACTTGGCCAATTTTTTAATATACATACTAAACCTATAAATTTTAACTCTTAAATAAAAGTCTTTTTCATGATTGGTTCTAACAACATTATTATTTCCGTGACACTTCATTTAGTTTCCATTCTTTTTTTTTGAAGATAAACACTAAAATCTGCTCTCCATTGTCTTATCTGACTGAATATCTTCCTCCTTACACTATAAAACATTCCTTCAAATTATCAAAATCTACATTAAAAATCATAAAACCAATTGCCCTTAATTGCAAGAGTAACAATAAACTTGTGTGATAAAATATGACATGATTTGCTAAACAAATCCTAGGAAAGTAAGTGGTCTTTTAAAAATTAGGTAAATATCCAGTTGATTACAAGTATGAAATCTTATCATTTGAGCTTTAAAATAATCCCACACCCCTTCTAGGTTGCGTTTTCAATATTTTTTTAATTTTTATAGGGGTACAAGGATATTGTAGAATCGATCATTTTATGTAGACTATAGCAAATTTTTATTATTTGCATTAGTTTTTTTCTTTTTGCTTTGTTCATTACCAAGTTGACTATGGAAAGCAGTCACAGTATAATTGACCAGCTTAGTTTAATGAGTTAAAATTGCTGTCTACAATTGCCAAGAGAGTAAGAGCTCCTCGTCCCAAATTCAAAGCATTGACATGTGCTGTGTTGTTGTCCCAACATGATTGTCAATCGGCAATTGGTTGTCTGCCTCTCTAACTGACTAACATTTTTTTCTATTGTTACTTGTTGTTTCCTCTGTTTGAATTTTACTTCAATTTTTAGTTGAATTTGCCTATTTTTTTTTTTTTTGTTTTTTTCTTTTAATGCAGGAATTAAGGCAGTCAAGCAAGCAATACAAAAAGCCCCATGCGTCAATAGTAGAACGAACTGTGGTGTCCAAATTGCATGCCGGCATAATTAAGTTTAGTTTTATACCAAACTTCATTTGTTAGCTCGGTTTGGTTGATCATTTGTGCTTGTGTTGTTGGTGTGTTGCTTTGCATTGTCATTGTTGTTGTTGGCTTTCATAGTTTTGGGGCTTGTGTTGTATGAATCTTTATTGTTGTGTTGTGTGCGTTATTGGCATTAAACTCTATGCATCTTTGTTGGCAAGAACAATGACGACAACGACAACGACGACGACATCAACAGCAACAGCGACAATAATATTGTCATTTACTCATTCATTCAATCAAGTTTCGCATGCTTCCGCCTTGCATTCACATTTCACTGCATTTATTTGTTGTTAGATTTTCCTCTTTTTTTCAAATTACGAGTAAATGGCTAAGAGCAATGCCCTTTGAGGCATTAGTAGCTCCCATCTTCCCCTCGCTCCTCTCTCTCTCTCTCTCTCTCTCTGCGTGATATGCTTCTGTGCAGAATGTTTTGTTTGTTTATTTATTGTTTCATTGATTGAACTTAATGATCCGTAAAGCATTGAAATTGAACTGTAATTGTAAGAGCTTTGAAATCACTTACCTGCTGACCATGCTACTCTTGCTGGGTATATGTTATGTTATACTAGAGACAATCTGAATAGTTATGGGGCCAGGAAAGGCAAAGTCCTATCCAAAGAACCAGAACCCGAACAGTCCCAAAGAAGACATTGAAGCCTTTTTGGGTTGTCAAACTCAGTAAAGAAGTATGAAAACCAAAACTTATGTCTCTAGAAAGGGTGACAGATTATCTCTTCATTCCTACAACTTCAACTCTGCCTAAATGAATGTCAATTGGGCAAAGTCCAATAATGTTCACTATTACTGAGGTAAGGTCTTCCCGACTACGAGTATTTAAACATATTCGCAAATCTTTTTATTGCCTTCTTTCATATCATTTTCATTAATTTTTCTTTTTTTGCTTAATTAAAAAAGCTTTCACTTAAATTTTAAACGTTTCTATTTAAAGATCATTAAATAGAAATCTTTAACTTGTTTAGCAGACAAAGCCACCAAATAAAAAAACAGACAATGTCAAGGCTAACGTGGGCTTCAAGTCATTGAATATACTGACTGCATCCTCGCACAAATAAAAAAAAAAATACGAAAAAACCGCTTTTCAAAGACATAAAAAAAAAAAAAAATAACAACAGTAACAAAGCTACAGAAACAAGTTCTCTAGAGGGATATTGACAAAGAACGGAAGAGGGGAGGAAAGAGTAATGAGGGGATAACAGAAAAGAAAAACGCTTAATTTTCACTTATAATGAAATTTTAGCACGTAAAGCGTTTTAATTGTTCGCTCGTTGTGTTGTTAACTTGTGCGCCATTAAAAATTGAAAAGATACACATAATGCGAATGAAAACACATTTTTCTCTTCCACACATACTCGTACGTGTACATAGGAATCCATCAAGAATGTACACAGCAGACAAAGTTACAGGCTTAGGTTTATACAAATATATACGATTACATGTGCCCACATGCAAGAGATGATGATGATGTATCCTCGTCCATACTCATGAGGCTTCTTAGCAACACAACAACGTGCTGAAGGCGACCCACTTGAGCGCTCATCTGAACTCATCTGTCTATCGTCTGTGTTATATACACATCGTTTGTATTTGTTTGTGAAAGTATTTGTACATATGTATGTATGTATGTGTGTGTTAAAGGCTCTGTTGAAAGCCATGAATATGAGATACTATAAATGCTGGTTGGCAAAGACAAATGGTTGCGAAAAACATTTCCAAGGAACGACGTCAACATAAGTACGAGTCTAGTTGAGTGAAGTGGAGGGGTAAAGGGGTATTTGCTTTGACCGCGTACATAATCACATCGCTTGCCACTTGAGTGACATGTTGTAAATATGAATGTATCTTTGTACGGAGATATGTACAACATATCTTAATACTTGAAGCTTTAAGATTCTTATTGCTCGCTCGCATAAAGCTTTAACATAGCATAAAAGATGCTTAGCTGAGCAGACACAAGAAGAGTAATGAAAAGCATGAGAAAAATGATGCTGAAGTTGATGTTGAGAAGCATTCAAACATCATAATTGATAAAGCATGTCGGAAAGTACTATGAGCATCTTCTTTAATAAACAATTTAAGTTGCATTGCAATTTAATGTGAGAGAAAAATTAACAATGGTCAGGGACTGGCAGTTGCTGAAACTGTTAATAAATACTCTTAGTATAAAGAAATAAAGAAATCTGATTGACCATGACAGTGAAGAAGAAAAATGCAATATGAATAAACTTCAGTTTTAAAGATTATAAAATATATTAAAAAAAAAATTTTTTTTTTGTACCTACAATTAAGCAAATACATACAAGTTTATGAGAGAAATATAATTTTAAATGATTAATTTGTATAAAAGTTGTAAATTATAATGGATAAGACAGTTCCAGGCTAATCGCCTCAGTGGGCGAAAAGGGCCTGAAAGTAATGAATATAAAGGAGTTGCTGGTTGGGTCTCAGATAAAGTTCTACAAACCAAGTTCACCAGAGACAAGTTAGCCACACTATATAGGTCTTGACATATTGTGGTGATACATATTTAATGTATTAATGATAAAAGATAAGAATGGATTTTTGGCAAAGGAAAAATAACATATATAAAATACAAGGGGCAAAAATGTCGTCACAAAATGTCAGTGTCAAAACTGGTTCACACGATTCCGAAGTGGTGATGTTTAATGTTGTTACAAGTTCTCTCTTATATCATACATATACAAGATTCCCGGGGAGGGAGTGGAAGTAGGGACACGCCATCAGGGAATTCGAGATTTCAATCTAAAATGACGACTAGCAACTCAACTATCGTACCATTTAACGGATAGTGTTTTCCTGCCAGAGATCTATGTGGTCTGGCAAACAGCAAAGTTGTTAAAAACCATTGGGGAGGCCCCTAGAAGTATACCGATTCTAATTGATAGCCAGGCTGCCATCAAGACTCTGTCTGCCCACAGCAGCGGCTCTTATCCAAGCTTGGCAGCACTCAATTACGCTATTCTGGCTTTGTGCTAATTAGCCAGGCTGAATTGTCGCTAGGACATTTTAGCTTTGCTACCTACCAGAAGAGTCATCCGAGTTCTTACGCTTCAACAAGCAAAGGATTCGGATGATGACAGGGGTCCTAAAGCAATTGGGTTGATTGCCCAAAGGATTGCATGTTCAACATTTAGATTTCTGTCGCAGCTATGTGTGATGTGGCTTTGTTCGTGGATTCCTTGAGTTGGATTTAGAAGCTAAGAGAGACTGCCTAAGCATACCCAACCTTTTTAATGACTTTAATCAATTGTTGATGGACTTCACACAATATTTAATCTATTTCTTGTAAAAATTTGAAAGTGCCTTCCAAAATATTGATTATTTCCCTTAGGCCTTCATGGCTTTACAAATATCTCAACAAAATCTACAAAACGAACCTGTTGTTTGTGAGTATAGTGTACTACGAATTTTGTCTCTCAGACTAACATATTTATCTTGTTTTATTGGAAATACTGAAAATAAGTATCTTTTGGTTTTGTCAAGTCATACAAATTGCCAAGTATGTAACCAGTATGTGGTACAAGAAACCGGAACTGATGTTGCACATTCTACTTATCTCGTCTTATAGTATTATAAATAGTACTTAGTATGTCTGTATAAGTATTATATATACAATACAAACTTAAAACCGGCCGGCAAGTTCTAGGTAAAACTATTCAAGGATAATATATTTTTATTGTAAAAGAAACCAATTATATCTTAAGCAACAACACTAGAAGGTGAGGTGTCGCATAAAGAGTAAGAGTAATGCAAGCAATTAGTGTTGCATGTAATGATGTAGACACTTTTTAAACCTTAAGACGCTTGTTGATGTAAAACAATGTAAAAATATAATTGTATTTCATATACGACATACCTAGATACATTTATTGTATTTCACTAGTTAAAAAATCGGCTTAGGCGGCTATTGTGCCAAAACATAGTACAAGTAGAAATCAAATGTTGATGATGATGATGAATAATGAATATGTGATAGTGATGATGATGATGATGATGAAGCATAAATATAATGCGACATAAGTCAAATTGTATTTTGAGAATTATGTATTTGTTTGTCTTCATTTCCTTTGCTTTGCTTTGCTTTGCTTTGCAATGCATAGGAGGAGGTCTGTTGTATCTTGTATCTTTTGCTTGCATTTTCGCGTGTTACATGACAACAAATGAACAAACATAACTAACGAACGTAGGTACATTGCTCCAAATATTATTACATATATTGTATATTCGTATTTATTGTAAGTTGTTTCTCATTCCAATTCATTTGCTCATTCATTCATTCACTCATTCATTTATTCATTTGTATTGAATAATCTGTTGCAATATGGCGGGGCATGATGGTGTGGCAATCCAAGACTAGACAAGAAAAGACTTCATCATATGTTGTGAATGATGGATGATGAATTGTGGCAATTGTTGTTCAAATGCATTAGTAAAAATATAAAAAGATACAATTGTTAAATAAGTTTTACGCTTTAAGCTTTACTTTCTACCATTTTTCTGTCTTCTCTGCTTTCCTTCTCTTGTCTGTCATGTGTTGTGTAGTTGATGAAGGCAGGTGCCGACGATCTTTTTTGGCATACTAGTTTAGTTTAGTTTTGCCAGTTGATGATGGAGTGAACTAGTTCAAGAGTCAATCACACACAATATATAGAATACTCGTACAAGAACCACAAGTAACCAAAAAGCAACCAACTGGCAACTGACAACTGCCAACTGACGTGCAACAGTTGCAACATCATCATCATCAAATTCATTACGAACTTTGTTATTGGGTACGCAAACTGTGTCGTCTTTTTGGGACCCAAAAAAAAAAAAAGTGTGTTGTGTAGCATTTGCAATGCATTGACTTGTCTAACTTGACCGTAAAATATTGAACCGGCACAGGTTGCCTTGCCCCTTGTTGCTCCCGAAGAAAAATAAGCAATCTCGCCAAGAACATTTCATGGCAAGTATTTGGTACAAGTTGCACATGCCACAAGCCGCATGCTGCACACCAATTATATACTGTAGAATTGCATCATCATAAGGTCGTTGTACATGCCGCATACTCTATGCGTCTCTCTCTCTGCTCCTGCTCCTGCTCCTACGAAAGTATCTCGTTCTCTATCTCTCTCTCTTTATGCAGTCGCCTGAAGTTATTTCTTGTTTTTTGTTGTGTGTCGTTTTATCATTTGGACTGACGTTCTGGCGACATGGCATGTATCTAATGCGAAATGGCATCGTTGGTTGGAGCTAAGAATAAAACTGTAAATGTTTTTGCGTGCGGGATGACTATTGTTGATGTTGTTGTTGTTGTTGTGTGCTATTAAAAGAGTCGTTTGCGTTTTGGGGCAAGAATTTTGTGTTCTTCTGTTTGTGTTACATTTTCTTGTATGTTTATTTATTTTTTTTTTTTTTTGTTGTTTGAATTTGTTTTGGAAGCAAGCAAATTATTAAACTTTCAAATCTGTTTTTTTTTTCTTTTCAATATTTTTATGTGCAGAGATGACAATGTACTTCTTCAATTAGCAACCGGAAGTCATCAACCGTTAATCAAACAACACCAATTAAAGAGACAAAAAGAAAATGTCTGCGATATTATTTAATCCCGATGAAATGATGGAATCTTCTACTACTACAACATCACACAACATGAACACAACAACAATCATCAGTGATGCTGATGATGCTGCCGATGATGGGCAGCAGCAACCGGCAAATACTATCAGTCAAATTTGTGACGAATTGATTGCAGATGCTATGAGCGCCTTAGAATTACATGATGAAGCAACTGAATTGGCGTTGGCATCCTCCACTGGTCAAAGTATTTGTTGCGGAGGCAGTGACAGTGGTGTGGAAATTGCCACCAGTAATATTAGTGCCACGACAATGATGAGTACAACAGCGACCGGTATAACATTGCACAGGGCCTTGAGTAGCAACAGTGGTGGTTATACAAGTAGCAATGGCTGCTATGCAGATGAATCCTTGAACACAACGACAGGGCAAAACGTCTCCTGCAATTCCAGTTTGATCAGTTGCAATTCGGATCTCTTTGAATTGAAAGTTAATTCAACGGCTTCCGCAACAACGACACTGATGACGCGTTCACCGAACAACTATGAATGTTGCAGTGAGAATGGCAGTGAAAGTTCATCGGTTCTAGGCCGTTCCACATGCCCTTCAACGTCTGTGACACCCTCGCGTTCGCATTAACAGTGGCAGCGTCAAGAAGAAGGTTGCCATGTTTGAGCCAAACTCAAAAGCAAAAGATATCACAACAACACCTTCATCACAGTCCAATACACGCGGTCGTATTAGTAATCTGAAGCGTGCTGTGTCGCTGCCTCGTTCCAGTTTGTCACAAGTGAGAACACCCCGGCAGGTCCGGCCTGGCACTACGACACTAGGTCCACCGCCACCACCAACTGCACAAGCAGTGAATGTTACAACACCAACAACTCCAGCACGTGGTGTACGCCCTCAGAAACCCGATACGCTGCCAAGCGCCTTGAGTCGGACTCAAAGTATTAGCATGCAGCGATTGGTTCAGCGTACTCCCTCATTGAGTCGTGCACGTACACCTGGCACACCCTCCGACGATGGACGTTGGCCGACAACAGCACGCAATCCATCAAGGCGTGGCATGTCAGTAACTCCCGATCTCGCAACATATAGAATGCGCACTAATCTGTTGGCCACAAGTGAATGTGGTAGCCAGAAGGTGGCAGTCAGTCCTTTTAGTACAATGCCACGCAATCGGCGCAAGCAACATTCTGTTGAGGATCTGACAGCCGGTGGTCGCGTTTCGCGTAGTAATTCTATCACGCGAGAATCACGCATGTCCTCCTCTGTTGTGGTAATGCAAACACGCAAGAGTCTTGCGCCCACATTTGCCATGCCTACACAGCCAGTGAAAACTTCCTCAACCAGACTGATGTCGTCAGCCTCTTCCGCTGCAGCTTCGCGAAAAACGCCGCAGCCCAAGACGCGTATCTATCATGAGACTGCTGTACAAACCGCTCTCACAAGCCATGATCTTGATCAGGTCTTTAGCGGTGGCATGGCCAATGCACGTGCCATCGACGCTGTCGACCAACGCGAACAATCCACACAATCCGATATCCGCGATGCCGAGTTGGAACGTTTGCGTGATGAACTCCGACAGACGACACAACGTGAACATGAATTAAGCGCCAAATTACAACGAGAACGTGAAGAGAAACTAATGATGCGGCGTGAATTACATTTGAATACCGAACGTGTCATGGGCATGTTGGAGATGGCACGTGTGGTTAGCGCAAATGCAGGCACACCAACCTCTGAGGAGGGTGACGGAAACAGCGGCCACGATAGTCTTCTAATGTTGGAATCACAGATACAAATGAGTGGTCATGAACTAATCGAACGACAACAGGAGATCGGTCAACTGCGTCAATTGTGTCGTTCCCTTCAAATGGAAATGCAACGTTCTTTGGTCGCGCAAGAGTGTTTGCTGCAGGAGAAGGCTGTCATTGAACAGGAATCGATTGAAATGCAAGATTTTCTACAGCATGAGAAATCAGCCATGTGTGATGCCTTAAAGGAACTGGAAGCAGACTTTCAGGCAAGCAAACAACAATTAACGAATCGTGAAGAAGAAGTGAAGGTGTTGCGAGATGAATGTCGACACTTGGTGAGACTTAATGAGCAGCGAAGGTGAGTAGTAATTGAGAGATGATGCAGTGTAAAATGGAAACTCATTAATATTCAACTTCACAGGCAAGAAAATCGTTTGCTTCAAACTAAATTTGCTGCCTTGGAATCCAAATCTAAGGAGATGATGATGCAGCAAAGTGCCTCTGTGGCAGGAGCTTCCTCAGCCTTGGCAGGCTTACATGCTCGTTTGGATAATCTTGTTGAGCAATTAGTTTATTCCTATAGCATTTCCGAGCAGGACTTGGAGGTGAGTTATATAGTCACTTTGGATGATACTCGTATTTCCATGTCTTCTCTAGCATTTCAAAGCTTCAAGTTAGTTGTTAGCCTTCATATTTTTTGTGTCTTATTCAATACATTTCTAATTAATTTTGGCAACTGTGCGTACTCTGTTGAAGGATGACAACAATGGAATGCCCAACTGACCAAGGGTTGGTGTGCTGAATTTTAGATTTTAGTATGCTAGAATGTTGTATAGTCAGCTAGAATTAGACATAGGTAGAACACAATCAGTTCAAGTTATTATAATCATAATACCTATTTTGTTTATATTTAAACATCTTTTCAGGACATTGGCTTCCAAAATGAGGCATTGCCCACAAATGGCAATGAAAATAGTCAGAATGGCAAAGCCAATGCCAATGGCTTGGACTTACCACTGCACCAGGGAGGAAATGCAGCTGCTTTACAAGCCATGGCATTGTCGAGTGATGGTTCTTTGTCACCACAAAGAAACCAATCATTCATTGCGGCTGTCATCAGTGCCATACGAAATGCTACCACAACGCATTCAGGTAAACGACAATCGCTGCGTCATGGCAAGCGAATGCATCAGCAGCAGCAGCACAGTCATTCACATGGTGGCCATAGTCAAGAGAAACATAATGGCAATGGCAATGGTCATGAGTTGTCCATGCATAATGGAGGAGGTAAGTTTAAATCATACATATGACTATTTGGGTTTTGTTCTGAAATTTTTCTTTATTTTTCTGAACAGAAGATTCTGACTCAACGGAAATGCTTGACTCAGAAACCGAACCCTGCCTTATGATGGACAATGTACTCGAAGATGTCATACAACCCGATTCACATTCACACAACATGGTGTCCTCAGGTACCAATATGATATCACAGATTGAGTTGCCATCAGAGTTAGTGAATCTTACGACGACAAATGGTGATGATTCCTTGCAACAATTATCACAGGCGATAACAAATCGTCAACAAATGGAACAATTGCATATGAAACTATCATCAACGTTGCCAATGAAGTGAGTGAGAAAATTAAAAAAATTGTATCAATTTGTTCTAATATATATTTTTTTCTTGTAGTGGTCGCGATCAATGCAACACAGAAGATTTAAGTTGTCACGATTCACTTGCCGAGTTGCCTTCACTCATGGAATATTCAACCACTCAGGCTGTGGTCGATCAAGTCATCGAAGTTGATACTTTGGTAACAAAATTACTCAAAGTCTTGCGACTCATACAATTGGATAATGATAATTGCATACAACAACTCATTGTTGATAAGTAAGAGTCACTCAATCTTCACACTCATCAATGATTTCTTATACTTATTTGTTTGTTTTGTTTGTACTATTCAGAAATAAATTGCAACAACATAAAGAGGATATGTTAGAGAAACTGAAAGATCTTGAAGATGTCAATCTTAAACTGCAAGATGAACTTATGGATGCCACACAAGAACTTATGCTCAAGAATAATGATTTGTCTAGCACAAAGGCAGAAATGCAAAGACATCGCAATGAAATCGATGTAAGATTCTAATTTAGTTGATTCTTAATAAAAAAATGAAAACAAGATTATGTGTGTGTGACAGTAAAAGTGTGTTTCAAAGTGACTATGAAAATGAGTCAAGTGAGTTGAGTCCGTGAGTGAATGATTAGTTTTATTTTATTTTTTTTTAAGTGACATAAAAACGATTTCAAGTAATTTTAAGTTTCGCGCACTGATTGAATTGAATTGATTTCTTTTCCTTTTGTGTTTTTTTTTACAATGTAAAATTTTTTGTTTTATTTTTTCAACTTTAAAACATAAAAATCTTAATAAAAAATATTATTATTATTTGCTTATTTCATGTGATTTTGTTCTGTTATTTTATATATATATTTTTTTTTTTTTTTTGAAATTAATTTGTGTATTCAACTTCTATCATCATCATTATTTAATTTCAACACATTTCTTTCTCGTTCATTTAATAATAACAACAACAACAACAACATAAAAACAACATAAAAAAACATAATACATAATACAAATCAAATCAATACAAAATAAAATCATTTTAAAACATCATCATCAAAAAAATCCAACAAACATCAAACAAATAATTTAAATTGATTCCCAAACAAAAACCCTTAATCAAACTGTCAAGTATAAGAAGAAAGCACTTTTTCGTTTAAACTGAAATCAATCTTGTGATTTCTTTCCTAAATCATCATCCATTATCACCATCACATTGCACTGCAACATTAAATTAAATTTCCAAAATAAAAAAAAATTAAAATTCAACAAAATTCAAATTCAAAACAAAAACAAAAATCCAAATCCTTAAAAAAAAAAAAAAATTGCTAATAAAAACATGCAGCGTTTGAATGAGGACATATGCACGCTGAGTACACTGTGCAGTAATTACAAGAAGTTATCGCCCACCACTGAATTCCCGCCTATGCAATTGTTGGCACCCCTGAAGACGCCACCCGAGGAAAACGATACGCTGGGCATATTGAATCTCTTGAAGATTTGGCAAGCAGATGGCCAACTGCAGGATAAACGTGTTTATAGCTTCTTGAACAATGTTTGTGGCATGATGGTACAAAACTTGTACACAATACAATTTCATGATGACAACTAACATTTTTTATTTCTTTTCAGTTTACCAAATCAACATTAAATACACAAAGTACTAATCATAATAATAACAATAACAATAGCAATAACATTGAAGCACGTTTACGCATCTATGCAAATCAATTGGAAAACGTTCTCAATATACTCAGTGATTGTACAAAACTAGAGGAAAACTATCCAGCTTTACAGCAATTGCGTAAGGAAATTGAATGCGTTAAACAGAATGCAAGTTGGACACAAATGCTTTGTTCCAATCAAGTACAACTAGATACCAGTAAAGAATCAACATCTAAACAAAAGCAACAAAAAATAGAAAACACTAGTAGTAATAATATAACAAATAATGCTAAAGATGATGATGGCCATAGTAATGAAGCTGATGATAAAGACAATGCAAATGCGGATTGTCTAACGAAAACTTAAATTTGTGTCAAATTATATAAAACTTTTGAAAAGGAAAGGAAATGAATGGAAAGGAAAGGAGTGAAAGGATAAATCTTTTTAAGTCAGGCTAAATTTGGCTAGTGAGAGAGAGAGAGAGAGAGAGGTGAGGAAAATACTGAATTTAGTGCTTAATTTATTTGATTATTACAATTATTAGATTAGTGAAGTAGTTAGTGAAATTTTTGCGTCCATTTTTTTAATTAATTGATTGATACTCGTCTAAAATTTTCTCTCCTTAGATTCATCAAAAAAAAAGAAAGATTCAATTTATCTTAAATTTGCTTAAATTTGCTCATTTCGGATTGAATTTATGTAGTTAAAAAATCAATTTTGCCAAACAAAAGTATTATTTGCATTATAAAAAACAAAATCTCTCTAAAATTAATTGGATTGACTGAATGTTAAAATACCCTTCACCAACGAAGTTCCAGTTCATTCGAAGTTTTTCATACAAAAATGCAAATTCAAAGTAAAACAAATAGAAAGAAATCATTAGGAAAACATTGGATGACAGTTTCATTTTATCAAGAAAACACATATTAATATGGCACAGCTACACAGTCAGGATATTCAGCAATATTCATCTGTAATTCTCCATGAATTGATGAAAAATCATCACAGACAACAAAAAATCATCACAAACACTCAAAAGAGAAAGATATCAGGAATTTTTAAGGATTTTAGGATTTGTCAAAATTCTGATTGAATCAGTACACCTCATTATACAATAGTATCAACATAAAGAATTAACAAAAATAAATGAAGGTATGTACATAAATATATCTATGTATATGTTCTATGTTGTGATTGTTGTAGTTACAATGTTCTTTTCTAGAAATATCTGAAAAGTAATGTGTTTAGTGCGTGCAGAACCTTTAAGTTGGTTGTGGTGTATTGTTGTGATCGATTTAATTTTTTTTGATACAGTAGAGACTCGATTTTTGCATGGAATAAAAAAACGGAGCTTGGTGCAAGTTTCGAGGTTGTCAAGTTTTGTTGTCCTTGCATATATCGTTACAATATTCAGTTATGGTTCTTCCCCGAAACTTACTCAGCTCAAAACTGATTCATTACAATAAGTTTCACCAGCTTTATGGAACCGATGACACTTCTCCGAACTGTCACTGGTGTGATATAATACAAGTTATCAATATTTTCCATGAATATTCGGCTTAGCAGTCAATGTTAAAGGATGACCACGTGCTCCCCATGGTTTCCTCTTCTTTGGGCTATTTTAGTGAATCCATTTCGTATCAGCAAAACATCCTTTATGTCTTGCAAGTAGCATTTCACATTTGTTAAAATTGGCGTTCAATGTTCCTCGGCTTCAGTTCATATGGCATCCAATTCCCTTGCTTTTAAACCACTGCAAACAATTTGAAACAAAGTGATATTGCTTAATTATGTACACTTTCGTCCTTCTGCTTTGTTCTTTGTTTTCAAGATCAAACACAACAACTTCTCTCACTTAAAGCAAACTATTCATATGCTTCTACAAGCTCTAGATCACCTCAGCTTCAAATATCTTCAAATTAAAGAAGTAAATCAAAAGTTCCTACAAATGACACTAAATAAGCTGAAAACTTGATATTTTTGCATGAAAAAAATGATGTTGACACAAAACCTTTAGTACTTCAATTTTATGGTGTTGTATGTATGTAGCAATTATCGAGTCAAAGAAGTCGCAAGAACTGACTTCTTAATGAAATTTTTGATTTTGTCGCAAGAATAAGGCAGACAAAACGTCTTTCTTTGTCTGATGCAACAACAATACATCGTTTCTTATAAGGTAGCACTCACCACGGCAGACAAGATAAAACGCATGCCTTTATTTGAATCGTTTTTTGATTGTTTGTCGACAAATATACTTCATTGCATACGGCCAACACATGCCGAATCGAACATGTCTGATGGAAAGTAGCGTCATTGTCTATAGCTGTCATGTGAAGACAAAATTTCAGCACCCACCAAACGAAAAAGGAAGACCAAAGGTTTTATTCTGTTTTATTGTGTTCCGCTTGGTGTTTGTTGGAATAGAACACGTTTTCTTGCCTTATTGATCAAAGTTCTGTTGTCTGATCCGCTGTGTGTTCAGTCTAAGTTTTGGGCATGTGCAAGAATCGAGTGTCGACTGTATATTCTTTTTAGATTAAAATTACTGTCGGATGTTAAACTTTAGGAAATCTATTCAGATATGCTTGCTTGCTTGCTTGCTTATCTAAATTCAATATTCAGTAATTGAAATAACTCATAATTAGGATCTTTAGAGTTTCTTAAACTGTGCTCCACAGAGCACTTAGTTATCTGCAAAAGGTATTACAAGATTATATACAATACAATATTAACAAACTGTCAGATTCATTCATTTTACGTGTGAAGGGTGTTTAGAAGCACCTGCTAAGCTTGTCCAATTCTAGAAGCAAGTTGCCTGAAGAATTTTAAAAAAGATATCTAAACTTAAAATGTTTCAATTTCGGGTTTTCTAATTTTAATCAAAATATGCGAATTTATCTATCAAAAAAATATGAAAAAAAAAAAAAACACAAAACAAAAATCAATTAATAAAAAATTGTTAAATAGTAATTTTTATGAAATTATATATAAATTTAGTGAATAAAAGAATAAAGTTAAATAAAAATAAAAAAAAACTTACGAAGATGATAAGTGGATGATTCTTTAAATTGCCTTTCAGGAAAGAAATTAAAACGGGTTTTATGAAAAAAATATATTTATTTTTTTTTTTTGTTTATAAATACGTTTTTTTATATAATAAATTCAAAATTCTCACAAAATTTGTACTACTTCATGAGAAAGATAAAGACTAAAAAAAGATCAAGGTCTGTCGCAATTTACATAATTTCCATACTAAGATTAATTAATTTTAAATGTTAAACATAGTAAAGAAAAAAAAAATTAATATTTCGCAAAATTTTTAAAATCTTTTGAAATGCTCTTAGCTCAGCTAAAGCGGATGGTGGAAGTGAAAGAAACGCTTACTTAATACAAAGTACCTAAATAAATTTAAAAATGATGACGGATAATGATGAAAAAATATATACTTGTATGTAGACTCTACCTTTTCCCCTCTGCATTGTCCTTTAACATAAACTTTTCAAACTACTAACTTTTTTTCCCTTAAATTTATGTTGTCTTTTATGTATTACTTTCTTGTCTTTTGTTGTTTCTTCTTGTCTTTTTGTTTTTGTTTATGTTTATGTTTTTGTTTTTTTGTTTTGATTTTAAGGCTAATTCCATTTTGTATAATCTCAGTTTTGCTTAGTTCTCATCTCGTAATTTGATTTTGCCGCCTCAGAATGATGGTTTGCTGTTGCTCATGCCGCGTGCCGGTAAACTATTTGTCTTGGCATTTGGATTGTCACGTGCTTGAGAATGAGCCACCACAATGCTCAGGCATTGAACCCATTCCTCAGCATTTTTGCCGTCCTTCGGCTTGAGTATTAATGTCTGATCGGCAGTAAAGATCTCAAAGGCTTTGGGTATATTGCGTGCACCGCGTGAGACCTTAACGGAACGTATCTGATTTACATCAATGCTTTCGCCGCCACTCTATATAATAGCAAAGAGCAAAGAAGAGATGAATGTTTATTATGTCTGAAATCAAGTTTAAAAGAATCATCATACCGAGCCCTTGCATGATAGATGTGCACCCGAAAGCGTGAAGTAACGTGTGCGCCAACGTCGGAATAAACGCCATTTGCCTTTCTTCCTGAGTTGACCTTCGATCATGGGTTGATTGCTGCCATTGAGAAAACCAACAGCTTTATCCGGATGATTGCAAAGGAAACAACCCCATTGATATTCCAATTCATTGCAATTTGGATTACTTTTATCGGTCTTTGAGACCTCGAACACATCTAGAAATCCCGAATGGCGTAGTTCATTGACAAGTATCTCTCGATCCTGAAAATAGAGGAGAAAATTATTATTAAAATACTTAATACAAAAGTAAATAGAATTAGAATTTCGACCAACCTTGGAATGCGGAAATTGACTTGTTACCAGTTCCGTAAAGCTCCGATTCTCGCACTTAAGTATCTGCCATATATTCTTCAGATTACTAATACCAGACTCACGTGTGCTCAGGACACATTTCTCCTTGACCTAAGAACAAAAATCGTTAAATTGAGATCTATTAATTGGAAATATCTGTATGCAGGTTGTATGTTTCCCGACTTACATAATGTCGCACTTGAAAGTCCAAAAACATCAAATGTATCCAAGTCTTTGGATTACGTGTGCGCATGGTGAAGCAAGTTTTTGTCGTGGAGTAGAGACAATGTGGTCCACGTATCTGGCAGGCAAAATGCAGTTTGGCTACCTTTTTTGTGCGACGCTCTGCAAATTCATTGGAAACTTTTGTGGTTGGTGCAAATGGATGAGCAGGAAGAGATTAACAGACAAATGCAGACAAACACAAAATAGAGAGACATAGATAGATAGATAAAGATATTTCAAGTCGTAAAGATTGTTGTCAGTTCAAAAGTTGAGTTGAGAAACAGGAAATATATGTTGATGATGATTAAAGAAACAGGTATGGGATTGGATGTTGAAGAGATGCATGCACACAAAATACGAGTACATGCAATGATTGAACATCGTGCATTTAGATGAGAAATCGGTAAAGAGAGAAGAGAGAGAGAGGAGAAAATCAACATTTAATACACATGCAACAAATTTGTATACTTTATACTTGTACAACAACAAACAAACACTAAAACACTAGATTCAACCATGATGATGACATGGATGACGGCTCACATCTATGTACTTACCTTCGATGCTGCAACGCGTAGGTGGCGGTAGAAATTGTGAAACTTCATCCATATACGATTTAATCGAATTGAAATTCTTCTCACAGAATTGCTGTACGGGATCACGCATTATCTGATATGGCTCAAAGGTACTCATCCGTTGATCCAACACAATGCTATTGTTGGCATTAAGTAAAGTTCGGCTGGTGTTGTCATTGCGTCGCGATGTGACATTAGTTGTCGGCCCAGAAACAAAGACTTCATGGTTGCTCTGCTTAATCGAAATGTCTTAGCAACTGATGGTAATGGTTCAATAATGTGGTACCTATTATACTTACATTGCCATTCACTGGGAGCTTCATCACAGATTTCTGATTGCCATTTGTCTGTTGTGGCAACGCTGGTGAGGCATGATGCACTGAAACCGGGTTCTGTGGTATTGATATGGAACCGATTGATTGATTCAGGGCATCTGTACTATACTTCAACATTGCAGTGCTTGAGTTCAGGAGAGTAGTTGGTCCTTGGGAATGAGGACGCACTTTGCTTGGTGATGTTGTCACCGTCACTCCACCAGAGGTGACCTGTGTCGATGGTATGCCATATTTATTGTGTCCCGTGATGATGACATTATTACTAAGCGGTGGCACTGGTGTCACATAACCCGGACTATTTGGGCCATTGACTCCTCCTGTTTTAACCGTAGTCTGAACCACAACATTACTATTGAAACTATTGGCTCCAGCAGCAGCATTGTTCGTGCTATTGCTATTCGAATTGGAACCACTACTTTGCTGTTGGTTGATGTGCTGTGAAGAACTTAGGCGTGTCATGCTTTTGTGTAGGCCGCCAACGGAACCGCCAGCGACATTAAGTCTAGTCATACTGCGGTGAGTGTTGCTGGAGGAGGGATGCAAGCGACCTGTACTGCGGGAGTCTCCAAGCTTAACGCGTCGCGTGTAGCCGGCATGTGGTGGAGGAGGTGTTGGCGGCACAGTTATTGGTGGTGCAGCAGCAGAGCCACTTTGGTGTATAACAGTTGTCGTCGTTGTGGCGGCTGTGATGGCAGTTGCTGTCGTGGTGTAGCTAGTGGTGGAGTTCGCTGCAAGTGAAATTTGGATTGTTTGCAAAGAAATTTAAATACTTTTTGAATATACTTACGAATCTTAATGTTGCCGCTTGTATGCAGTTGTTTCCTCATTGGATCCTTGGGACTATTTGGACTGCTGCGACTTTTGTTCTTGTGCTTGTGCATGCGACCCGTTGTCGCTGTGGCCGAAGCCACTGAGACTACTGTCTTGGCATTGCTGCCTGCAACTTCTGTTATGGGTTCTGAAGGACAAATGGCGTGACTATGTACAGGACCATTTACATTACTTGATGTCGTTGCCGCAACTGCTGCTGCATTACTCAGAACGGTAGCTACGACTGCAGCCGCTGTAGCGGCAGGTGGAGGAGGTGGTATTTGCGTTGGAGCTTCAGCACTACCGCTATTCAAATTAACAATTGTTACACCACCCGATGTCTTAGTAGCCACATCCACATTGATCTCAGTCGTTGAAAGTTTCTGCTGACTGCTCATGGCATTTTTCTGCCGTATACAAGCGAGAACTTTATCTGTGAAGAGGACGGGATGCGCTGAACACAACTTGGTGGCCTCTTGCTGAAGAATAGCCTGCGATGTACGTTCTGCATGTGGCAAAAGTTCCAGCACAAAATCCAAAGCCATTTGCGCTGTATCTTTATGCAAACGTCCAGCAGTTGCCAAGATTTGGGCACAAAGCGTTGCAGTACTTGGATGACTTGAGACAGCCAAACGTAGTTGTTCAAAATGTGGCACCAGCAGCTGCGGTGCATGCTCAGCCATTTTCAGCAAGATTTGCATTGTTATTGTCGCCGTTTCGCTATCGAAGAGGCAACCACACAATTGTGGTACACATGATTCAAGCACCTCCGGTGATTTTTGTACAATAAGCAAATATAATTGGAAAACAGCCAGTTTCTCTTGTGTGTCACATTTTGGCAGCAATGAAATCAATAGCGGTGCATGTGGTTCCACTGTCTCCGGGGAGACTTCATAGACTTGCGATAGAACACGCAATAACCCATAATTGCCAGCCATTATGGACTCCATAATAGAGTCAACATGTGGACTCAACAAATAGGCATAATCAATGGCAGCAAGTGAGAGATAACTAGCCAAATTACGTGACAATTCTCGATTCCCTTTGGGGAGAAATTGTACAGCGATGGGCAAGGCAATCTTCATCAGTTCTTTCTTATCATAATTCTGTAAAGGAAAATTTGTTATGATTTAGATGATTCGATTTAATAGTTTGGATGGAATTGCATACTCACTAAAAATATACTAGAGATAATATCAGCCGCGATTTTAGCATGTGGTGGTTCTTCTTTAGCGCTACCCGTTGGCTGGAGATTCCAAAGCAGACAAGTCTTGAGCAGATCAACTAAACCGGCACAATAACGTTCTGCAGTACGTGTTTCACGTATACAAGAGAGCACGCGTGTCACGCATATCTCAACAACTGATTGATCATTGTTGTTCTTCAAGTAGTCGGGATGTGAGATGATAGGACTTATGTCGGAGAGCTAAAAAAAAAAAACCAAGATAAATGTTTTATTAATTGAAATATTCCTTGGAGAAAATCACTAAATTCCTCTAATTCAAAATAATGACACCAAAAATACTTATAATACTTATAAATCACATATGGAAAATACCGAATAAGATTTTGAATTCTTATAAGCAGATTTTATTCGTTTTAAAGATGTTGATGTAACTCCAAGGCAACAAGTCAAGGTAAGTTTAAATACACACATTTACACTTACATGTACACATTACTTATAAGTATATATTTATTTATGGTTCGAGGGTAACAAAAACCTTTTACATTGTATTGAGATATTGTTGCACCCATGTTCTGTAGTGTAGTCTATCCTTCTTTTTAGGCTTCCGGACCCAAAGGGTACCAAATAGAACCCTATTGCAGAGACTTCGATGTCCGTCCGAGAGAATATGTAGTTCTATCCGGGCATCAGCAACAAAGACTAAAACTAAAATATTTTCAAAAACTTAAGGACGTCCCCATTCTAGAAACATTTTGGTTTGTATAGCAGCTATACAATCCAGTAATCTCACGATCCTGAAATGTAGGTGGTTGGTGGGTATACATCAGAAACTTATATTGTCGAAATTTTTGTTTGATCAAACACTAGGAAGGCTACCTCCCATACAAACCCCTATTAAAATTCAGGTTTTTATTAGAAAAATTTTTCTGTTTTTTGTTCAATCGAACGGAAATTTAGTCACTAGAAGTTTTGGAATTATTGTAGTAAAATTGGACCACTAGGAGGGGTATTTCCCAGACAAACCCACCATTAAAATTCCGGTTCTTATTCGAAAAACTTTTTTGTTTTTTTTTGTCTATTGAACTGAAATTTAGACACTATAAGGTTTTTGATATAGGCGCGGTATATTTGTTGGAATCAGTCAAATCGGACCTCTAGGGGGAGAACCTCCCATACAAAACCCAAACTGGTACGGAATCCTCCGTGTACGAGTCTGCCTCGTACTTGACCCATTTTTATTTTATTTTTTTTTTTTTTGTTGATATCTCTCTTTTTTGCATTACATTTGGGGAGTCTCCATGTATTGAATATTTTGGGCAATCATCTGCATACTTTATTGTATGGATTTGTGTTCTTCTTTCTATCTAACGTGCAATAAAAATGGAGATCTTACCATAGACATAATTGAAATATTTGTTTGCCTATATTAAAGAGTGCCCAGATAAGATTTGTAACATATGAGGGTAGATCAATAAGTACCCTTGTTGAAAGACAGGTGTCGTCGCTGAGGGAAGTTTGCATTACTGCCAACTGTCACACGACACCATACTAATTTTTACACTGATTTATAGGATTGCTTTTTATACGGTAGCCAATTTATATCAGACGTATTCGTGTAAAATGGATAAAGAACAATATCGATCCGAAATTCGCTTTTTATTTTTGAATGGAAAAACATGCGAGGAAATGAAATTGGAATTGGATGATGTCTTTCCCATCCTCTACCATCTATGTTAGCTGTAAGATGCAACGAATTTAAATGTGGTCGTACATCTGTTTTTGATGAAGAGCGCTCATGCCGCCTAGCAGACGTGATCAAAGAGCGGTAATTAATATTTTACATGATAAGTTAAGGTGTGGGTGCCGAAAATGCTTAAGTTGGAAAACAAACGCATCGAGTCGTCACCAGTGATTAGTTCTGAATCTATCATTATACACCACAGTCTAAGCGGCAGTAATAACAATGGATTTTATGGGGTGAATCTGCTCCGAAGAAGGCAAAGGTGATCCCATAAGCTGGAAAGGTAATGGCCATGATTTTTTGTGATTCCACGGGAATAATCCTTATGGACTTTTTGCTGAAAGGAATGATAACAGGGCAGTACTACAGTGAGTTATTAAACCAATTCAATAAAGGATCTTACACATCCTTATTTTGATTAGAAAAAGTGCTGTTTCACCACTATAATGTACCAGCACATTCTTCCAAATTTTGGAGTATTAAAGAAATGACAGAAATTTTGGAAAAGTGTATTTTTGGTTTGTGATAAGTTTGCATCATTCCAAACACGGGTACTTATTGATGTATTTATCTCATGTGTTTTAATCAACCGTCATCATAAAATTAAACATTTTTGAATCTCATAATTTCATAGATGACAACGCGCTTTCAAGAGTCTTAGCAAAACCTTTAGTTTTACTTTATATTCTGAATGAATCACAATCATTTCGACTTTATTTAATCATCAATTAAACCTGAATCACAATATTATTTAAATGTGTTTTAGTTAGTACATAGGTATATTGCTCTATTTACTTACCACTTCAGTAATATCGTTGACTATGTCAGCATCTGGCACTGAGAACAGATCACCGGCACGTGATAGATCACGTTTTGAGAGCACTTTAGTGAACAGTTCGTGCATCTTGCTACTAATTTATCCGGAATTTACAACATAACGATGACAGCAGTTCCACTCTCTTGTATACATTGACTACTTCTATTAGTTAATACTAAGAATTAAAGTGTCGTTGTGCCTTTGTCATCTGGGTTAGCTGAAATGAAAGAATTTCAAAATTTTTGATTAAAACAATTCCAAACAATATTTTATTAAATTCCAATAATAAATTTATTTTCATACAATAAGTTTTTTTTTTTTTTGGGTGTTTGCTGCTGTTGTTGTTGCTTTTGTTGTTGCTAATATTGTTAGTTTTGTATTTAGCGCATTTTTCAGTGTCAATAACGCGTTCTTGATTTGGCTAATTGCCAAAGTTCAGTTCAGTTTTTTATCTTATCGAAAAAAAAAAAAAAAACTTGGCGCGTCAAAACTAAAACGTCCAAAATGCGCCTTGCTTTGCCTTACTTTGCCTTGCGTTGCCTTGCCTTTTTGCCCTTCCCAACTTACTTACTAAGTACATAGTTATATAGATACTTCTTCATACAAATTCTATGCCTTTGCCCTTGCATTTGCTTCTCTTTTAGGCTTTGATAAAATATTTGCTTATTTTTGGTTTGGTAAAGAGATTTTTTGTCATCGCCGTCGTTTCTTGTCTATGAATGCGACTTGTTGCAGTCTGACCAAATGTTTGTCTGTATGTCCCTCTGTTTTATTGTATCTACAATATTAGTTTGTCTCGCTGTCATGGAGCTAAATGGAAACCGTTATTTTATGTACTACTTCGTAGATACTTAATATTGTATGTCTCTCAGTAGCGTCGCGTCGCTTGCTTGTTTGATTTCATTACATTCTGTCTCTCACTTTATCTGACTGTCTGACTGTCTGTCTATCTGTTTGTCTATCTGTTTATTTGTTTGTCAGTTTGTCTGTCTTCCTGACATTGCTGTTTTTATTGTTGCTCTTCTAATTCATTTTAGTATTAATTTTTTTAACTGATTGTGCACTTTTTTTTTCTCACTTGCAAATATACTTCATGTTCAGATACATCAGCTCTACCCCTTTTCTTTCTTGATGCTTCCCTAGCACTTTTGTATTGTATTTATTTCGACGAAGGTAATGAAATTCTTTTAGACAAAGAAATTCCATTTGGTTTTTCATATAATGGGGAATCCCTAAATGGTAACATTCTAAAGAAAAAAAAAACAAAAAAAAAAAAAGAAACAAAAAAAGTATCTCATTACTAATTAATGTTACAATTTATTTACTTAAGTATCAAACAAATTAATGGAAAATTTTCATCATTGGGATTTGAAATTGTTTTGGCGAAGAGGAATTTCACTTAATAGAATGGAAGCTAAGTTTTCATTTCTTCTTTTAAAATTTTCTTAAATAAGAAACTCCTCAATCCAAAAGAATTAGAAATTGAACCTCTAAAAAAGGGATCCAACAATTCAATTCCTGATACAAGTTTTCAATTTGCCTCTTCTATTTCTATTTGAATTTCATTTAGTACAATTTCGTTAAGTGTATTTTGGTTTTATTTGGATTATTTGCTGATGATGATGAAATGATGTTGATGCGTTGCCATTTTGATTAGATTTGCTAAATTCCATTTCGGCTTAGCGTGCAGCTTAACGACTTAACATGCCACTACTACTACTACTACTACTACTGCCATCATCATCATCATCATCATCACCACCATTACCACCATCAAAGCTTTGAAATTCCATTAAATGATAAAATGAAAATGTCTCTTTTAAGTAACTTGGCTAGCAACTATACTAACAACAACAACAACAGGCTTAAGAAAAATGTCTTAAAGACATGACTGAAGCGTGTTTCGAACACTTACTCAATTCAATTCAACTCAATTCAACTAAAAAAGTTACGTCAAAGAAAGAAAACCAGGAAAAAAATGCTCAAAGCATTAAAAATTAAACAAGTTATATAATTGAAAGTTTTGTAATGCATTAAAAAGATATGAAAAATTATTATAATAAGAAAAAGATACTTTTTAATGAAAAAGGAAGAAAATATTGTATACACTGCTACTACAAGTGTAAACAAACAACTTCAAGCATGATGATTTTCTGGTAAATTATTGAAGATAAAGAAAGTCAGTCAAATGCTTCCTGGAAGCACCAATCCAAGTGTAAAATGATGTTGCAAGAGTTGCACATGGGGATAATACAATACAATAACAACAAGGAAGACAAAAAAGAGTATAACTTTTGGTGTTATTTATGGCTAAAACTCAATTGACTCAATTCACTCTTCAGCTTAGCTTAAGTTGACTTCACTTGGCTTGTCTTGGCTTGAATTGACTTGGCTTACTTGTCTCTCTCTCCTTTGCTTCTGTGCACTTTAGTTTTGCACTTTGAGTTTAGTTTAGTTAAGTTCAATTCAGTTGATTTGAGATACTTTGGCTTGGCTTTGGCTTTGGCTTTGTTGTTGTTCTTTCATAGACACATTTTCGTTTTGGTTTAAAAGCAAAAGACAAACAAAACAAAAACTGGTTAAAACATACAAAAAAAAAAAAAAAAATAAGAAAAGAGTAGTGAATATGATGGAAAAAACATCATTGAAAGAGAAATAGAAATAAAGTAAAGTTACTTTTGTCCGCCTAAACCGGTGCTGCAGGTTTAATACTCACTCGCACACACGATTTGAGTGTGATTTGTGGCATGTAGCAGCTGTTCCACTCTTTACCCCTTGCTACTTCTAAGTTGGCCAAGCCAACAAATCAAGTTAAAAATGTTGCAATATACAATAATCTTAATAATAATAATAATAATAATAACGATAAAAACATAGAAAGATCAAGAAGAAGATAGAGTAGGAGAAGAGTGAATAACAGTTTTATGAAAAATTAATCACAAAAAATGACAAAATGTTGAATTGAGTTAAGTATTTCATTTAGAACTTTGTTTGTTTGTATGTGTGTTTCATTTTGTTATCAAAAATAACAAAAAGCAAAAATCAAACAAAAATCTATAAAAAAAAAAAAAAACGGTTTTGTATTTTTAATTTTACTGTTTTAGACACGTTTGCAAATTAATAATTAAAAGAATATAAATAGTAAAACAATAATAACAACAATGAATGACTCAATGTTGTAGATGCGTCAAATATTTTATATATATACAATACTATGCTGATGATGGTGGAGATGAGATGATGATGATGATGAACTGATGTGATCATCAAATCTCATCAATATCATAATCATCAATGAGAATGAAAATTGAATAAAAATCTTTAAAATCGACAAAAATGGCCAAGTTCTCAGTATGTAGATTTGTATGTCAGTCATACTAAGTAAAGTCATGTCATGTATCTTTAATATTAAGAAAGTGTCAATATCTAAATGTCTGCATTCCTTTTTCAATTCTAATAAAATAATAAAATGACAGAGTTTATAAAGAAGAAAATATTGTATTAATTGTAATAAACACACACAGACGATTGAGTGGAAGAATCTAACACAATTTATTGCTACTAGACATTCTACTTATTGTGGTAAGATACTTTTGCAAACATATCTTCTTCTCATTACAAAAACTATCGCATATAAATATATTGTAGCAACAAACTTCATTTGAAAAAACAATAAAATACCAAAGTATTCACAATATTTTCTTGTTAAACAAAATTCTTTAAATATTTTCCATTATTTGACATTTGTCATTTGCCATTTGTTGTCATTTGATTTTTCTTTTGTTTTTCTTTTTATTGTGAATGGAAACTTTGTCTTTATTTATTTATTTAATCGAATATTTTTCACTTGATTTGATTTCTTTATTCATTCAAAAAGATACACTCACACAACTCTACACACACACTCACAGATACTCTGATGTTTCTTTTTTTTTTTTGTGTTAGCCAATTCTAGTTTATTGTTATTGTAATTTGTTGTATTAGTTAAAGAGCGATGAGTTAACTTCTGCGGTTGGCCAAAGACTGTTTTATCTGTTTGTTGCTTTGCAAGAGTAAAGCTTTTTTTTAAGCTAAATAGCAACAGCACAACAACAATAATAACAACAGCAACAGCAACAGCAACAACAAAAAGTATCTAAGCTGGCGATCGCTTAGATACAAAACCAGAAGAAGAAGAAAAAAACAAAACAAGACTAAACATTAACTTCCATCGAAGCTTACTTATATACCGTGAACCTTTCACACCTTAACTGAGGAATATCTTTACTTTTTAGGCTAAGTTAGAGATCAAATATTGAACTGATTAATCTATTTTTTTAAATTTTTATATATCAAATTTAATCGTGTGTTTTTCTAAAAAGGTTATTTGTTGTTATTGTACATAAGAAATGCAAAAGTTTCCATACAAAATCCTGTAAAAACTTGATTAGATGATTCTTATAAGTATGAGTTCCACCATTTCAATTGTTGGATATACGAATATATACTAGCCACGACAAATGGTAAAAAGTTTTTTAAGAAATTAAAAAGTTTTCCACATAAAACATAAAAACTCATGTAAACTCGTTTTGCACCAAAAATTTTTAATAGCAAAGCATAACAACTTGGTCCGATTGCCTCAATTTTGGGATATACAATATTATAATATCAACACTGATGGCAATTTTTTCGGAGAAGCTTAGTAAATACTACTACTTATTTCAAATATGCCTAACTTTTCTATTAAAAAAAATGCATAAAAACTTTTAAAACCTCTTTTTTCAACCATAAACTTCTGTGGGGATTGATGCTATTGGTATAATTTTTGGTACTTATATTGAAAAATACCTCTATAATACAAAAGTTTTACATACAAATACTCATTAGAAAAAAGAAATTCATCGGTTCCTTGTGGAAACTTACGGCGAGCTTACTCCAATCGTCATGATTTGTGAACGCTGGTTGCAATGTGATGATTTTAATGTCATATAACGCGAAAATTTAGCAAAAAAGTTTAGAGATGTCACGAATTGCAAGGATTATTGGATGCTTACGATACACAGACACAGAGAAATGATGACAATGCAATTAAATGACACTCAGCGCGTGCCTGGGAACCATGAGAAAGAAACAAAAGGTTGGAAAAGGTTAGAAAAGGTTGGAAACGGTTGGATGCCACTCGAACTGGGTGAACGACAGATGTAAAAGCGAAAAACTATGTGCGATATGCAGCTTCAACGCCACAAAAGAGTGTTTTTCTTTTTTTTGGCTTGGCATGGATATATTTTTAGAATTCTAAAGACAAAATATCAAGGATAACGGCACGACAACCATCAACATCGAGTTCAAGACCAGATCCCTTCGGGAAGAAATCAATGCTTTGTGTGTGATCAGAACAGAAGGGTGTCGTATACTATGAGATTCTCAAGCCTGATAAAACAGGTAATACCAACTGTTACCTGTAACAAATGATCTATTTGAACCATGGGTTGATTGAAACACGGCCAGAATGAAAATGCTCCTGCACATTGGGCCAAACTGGTCAGCACTTGGTTGAAACTCTCACTCCAGCTACCGCATTCAGATTATCATTTGTTTTGAGCAGCATTTCCCAACATTCAATGAAGTAGAAGAATGACTTTCTTATGGAATGGAATTCATAAATTGCCTGACGAGAAAAAATGAATAGAAAGCGAGGGCCGACACTTAATAATAACAAACAAACAACAACAACAACTACAAACTTTTTAATATTATTTCTAAATTATTGTATATTTTTAAGAAACAAAAATCCCACATTTTCCATACAATAACCCATAGAAACTCATCTCCATCAGAAATTTAAAAAAGCACATTGTTCTGATTGATTAAATTTTTGATATATTGCGCCCAGATTAATGGCATGGAAATCTTTCAGATATGAAAAACTTTTCCATTCAAAAACTCATAAAAATGTATAGAACCTCGTTTTTAATTATAAATTTATATAGGGGACTGAGTATGTGAAATATTGGTCGATGAAATGCAAAAGTTTTCCATAAAAACATATGGATCTTGTATGCCTTGATGATATTCCTGGAATTTTTTACCATATTCTTTCAAAACAGATGAACAGATTTCTCTTAAACACTTTGTATTGTACATTTATCCATTTGATATAAAAATTGTGTAAATTATTATTTTTAAATTGTTTGATAAAGTTTTCATGCTTCAATTTAAAGAGATGTTCAACTTATTAAGAAAAAACTGTGATAGTTTTCAAAACTGAGGCTGTTTTCTTTATGTATTGGGCGTTCCTTTTCAATTTGTGGAAGACTTTCAACTGAGATCTTATGTATCTTAACACACAGGAACAAAATTTAGTTTCGCATCTTTAAAACTAATGTGAAAGTTATATAAAATGAATGATAGTTAAGAGATCTTTCAGAATGAAAGTTGGCTTTCTTTAAGACTCATTTTCCATGAGACATATGTCATTTTTTCATATCTTGAAAGTACAATACTTACTACAACACAATACGTCCTAGACACATTGTCGTCCCATATGTAAAAAGATACTTTAGTTATTGTTTCTTAAGAGATTTTTTTTTTTCTCTATGCCCTTGATATTTCAAAATGAAATTGTATCTCAAGAAAGATCTTTAAAACAATAACAATAATAAAAACCAGTTAAGATCAAAATAGAGTAAATTTATTGTTTTATTGAAGAAAACAAAAAGGGAAACAAAAAGAAATCAGCAACAAATGAAAATCACCCACAAAACAAACCAAAACCAGACAAGGAAGCCGGCAACTTTTGAAAACCCTCAGTAATCTGAGCTTAACTCGTTATAAATACACAAAAACAAAAAATAAAAATAAGTGGGGAAAAAATGGTAAAAACAGAAAAGAAGCGAGAAATACTAAATTAAAAAAAAAAAAGAAAAAAAAAATATATAAAACGAAAATTGAGCGTCGCGTGAAACTTATTAATGAAAGTGGCCACAAAAAACAACAACAACAACATAACATAACATAACATAAAAGCAAAGGCAAAACCAATGAAAGAAGATATCTTTAAAATGCAGATATAAATACACAAACACACACACAGATACTTTCATGCATATAAATATTGAAAGGTGCATTCGTATTAATGAATATGAATTGTGATAAATAAATATTAAAAGCAACAAACAAACAAACAAACAAGAAAACAAAAAATACAAAATACAAAATTTATTAACAAAACTCAAAACTAATGAAGATTAAAGATAATAATAAAGATGGAAAGAGTGGAAGAGAGTAGGTGATCAAGTAAAAGATACTCGAACAAACTCATTCAGTCAAAGGCAAAGGCAACGGCAACGGCAACGGCAACAACACGACAACTCAGGAGAAGACATTCTCATAAAAAGTGCAGACAGTTTGGGTTTTTGTTTGATTTCTTTGTTTTTTTTTTTTCAATTCAAATTTTATTTTTTAGTTTTTTAGGAATGAAGAAAATATAATAATTTAATAAAATAAACAAATGAAGAGACCATTCTTTCATATTTTTAAATATTCGTTCATCTAAAAAAAACCTCATTCAGTAATAAGAATTGAGAATTTTATAAAAACAAATAAAACGCAAAGCCATTGAATCTCATTGAGTTTCATCTTAGTTGAAGCATCAGCAAATTCAAAATGGATATGGTCACAACACATAAGTTTAAGATACTTATCTGTCTGTGTATGTGTACGAGTGAGTATAAGTGTGTTGAATGTAAAGAGGAGCGGCTTTTGCGACTGCGCAGATACACAATGATGCTTTATATTGAGTATTTTAGCCTTCAGCTTCTCTTTCTGTCTTCTTCCCACATAATTCTACATAAATACTTGCTTACATAGCATAGATTCGAAGAATGGATAAATAATGAATGAATAAATGAGTGAATGAATGAATGAAATGAAAATGAATGGAAAATAATTAAAGAAATCTTATAACTAACCAATAAACTATCTACAAAATTGGGTTGTCAAATAAAGAATCCATGGGAAAAGCAATGATTGTCAAATATGATTAGTAAGAGAAAAACAAATTTTTATACTTTAATTGTCTTTATGGATGATGAGATGCAAATTGAACTATAGCAGCTGACTAAGATGATTTTACCCAATTCTGATTATAGTATAAAAATAATACACTAAAAAAGCTAACAGATGAAGGTCGGTTTCACAAAAGAAATTGACTGACATTCATGGTTATTCTCTTGAAATCTTCAAATATGAGCAACCAGCAAAAGCTTATTGATTCATTCAGGAAAGACCTTTGAACTTCCGGTAAATGGCTACTTTAAGATTTTTTTTTAATCTTGATTTGTTGAAGCCCAATTTTCGACCACTTTCTAGCACAAATTTATCTTAACTACAATTGTTCACCAATAACTTTAATTACTCTTAGAGAAAATAGTCTGAAAGGATGCAATTGACATCATTTTATCACTTGATTGCGATAACTAAAAATCAATCATAAAAATACTACAATTTGTTGAAGCCATTGGATTTCAATCAGCTGTTCTTTTTTTGTGAAATGAAAAGGCAATTGTCAAGGAAATTTGGGTGTTGTTAGTACAATAGTTAGGAATTCACGCGTGGTTCGTGACATGTGTCAAAGTCAAACATGTTCACTTGCGATTAGCATTGCCATTTCATCCAGGAAAGACTTGCCAGACACCCAAACAACGTTTACAAATTATTGAATGTTATTATCAAATTTCGTGCTCTGTGAAATAGGTTTTTCGCGCACTTTTACATTTGTCATAATCGGACCTACAGAGCAAGCGATTCACGCCATAGAGAGCAAATTTCGCTCCAATTTCATGCTATTGGACATCAAGGTATCTACTACCCGTATGGGTTTGGTGCGAACGGACGAAAATATTACTGTGTTGACGAGAACCTTGATTTGTCCATTCGTCGCCGTTCACAGCAATGGCGCCCGCTATCATTCAATGATCGACATGTGGTTCCATCAAAATGGTGCTACAGATCACACAGCACGCAAATCAATAGACCAATTAAGAAAAAAGTTCTGCGAATAATTTATGTCACCTGATGAATTAATGGTGTATTGGCAGCCTAAATCGTGCGATTTGAAGCCTTAAGACTATTTTTTATGGGGATACGTCAAATCACTCGTTTAAGGCAGAGTCAATTGCAACATTAGAAGAAAACATTACTCGTGTCATTAGCGAGATTCCAGTCAATTGGACTTGAAACATAGTCGTGGCCAACGTGAATGTACCAGTAAAAAGTAAATGACAAGAATTTATTTATCAACTCAAATAAAAATTTCATGAACTCCTGACTTAAGTGAATATCTACCTATCTACCCTAATTTTATTAAAAATATACTGAAACTGCTTGATGGACACGAAAAATAGTATTGTAGTAAAAATCTTCATGCCAATTATATCTCTCAAAAGAACACAAGAATTATTGGGACTAACACGGAAAAATATGAGGGCCTAATTTGGATCAGACTCCGCTTTCTGGAAAACCAGTATGTGGAATTGACTGAAATTGGAAATGTGCCTCCGAAGAAAATCTTGGAATTCTTCATAAATATCAGAATCTCAGAGGAACTTTAATTATGGAGTTGTACAAGAGACCTGGCCGGCGTTATCAAATATAATCTTGGTATTAAATTCATTGAAAATTCTTGCATTATTTCTGCACAACTTTGACTTAATGTAGTCCCAGAGAAATTATTCTAGAGGTGTAATATCACAAGATTTCTACATCAAATTGGCGTTACCATTTGAATAGTTTTGATTAAAATTTAATCTCGAAGCTTTTCCTTTGTAGTTTATATTAATATCTCTTCTACTTTCTATTTTCATTTTTTAAAGATTCGATTTTTATAGCGAATTTTTAACGATTGCTAAATTTTCAATTCCCTTAACACATCACACAAGTAATTCTGTTTAAGTAAATGTATCTATCAATACGATTAATATGTATGAGATACATATGCATGAGATACATTTTATTATATTTTGTGTATTCCGGTTTTTTCTGTTTTTTATTTTTGTTTTTTTTTTGTTGTTTTGTGGTGCGGCAAGTCAAGTTTTGACAATGAGTTAACTTATTTCATTTCATTTCATTTCATTTCATTTTACTATTTTGTTCATTTGTTTGTTGCATGCACTTAAGCATAACGGTAACTACTATAATACTATATACTATATACACGCATGTATGAGTGAGTGTATGAGAGTATCTATGAGATAGATATTACAACTGGTCAGAGAAATACGCACTATTATTATTATTATTATTATATTCTGTTGTTTGTTGTTCATTATTGTTGCTGCCTGCTGTCTGCTGTCTGCTGCTGCTGCTTTGGACCATGAGAGTTGGGACAAACACAGCAACAGAAGAGTAAGTTGTAGGAAAAAGGCAACAACAATGAGAACTTTTCCATAACAACCTATAAAGAACTGGTCTTGCAGACAGGTTGGTTGGTTGTCGGTTGGTTGGTTGGTTGTCAGTTGGTTGTTTGTTGGTCTGTTGAAGTTCAGCTTTGTCTACTTTATCGAACTCAATGTTCTTGGCTTCGGCTTCGGCTTTGGCTTTGGCTTGGGCTTGGGCTTGGGCTTTGGCTTGGGCCTTCTTGTCTGGTTTAGTTTACTCAGTTTGGTTTACTCAGTTTAGTTGGTTTGGCAACGAATCAAGTTGTTATTGTTGGTTATATTTAGTTTTTTTATGGCTACTCTTATATATATTCCTATATGCTGTTGTTGTTGTACTTAGTAGTTGGATTTTTGTTGTTAGTGTTGTTATTGTTATTATTATTGTTGGTGTTGTTGCATGAAACCACATTCATTGTTGCTGCAGATACTTTTATTGTTGGCTGGCTGGCTGGTTGTTTGTTTGTTTGTTTGTTGTAAAACGGGTTAAGTTTAGTTTAAACCGCACTTATGACTTTATACAAACAACAACAACAACAACAACAACAACTACAATAAGATACTAGTAGCTACAACAATGAATCAACAAACTTATTGTAGATGATACGCAACCCAAAAAGCATTAAATGCAGACAGTGGAGAGATACTTGCTACAAACAAAGCTGAGTTAAATACAAAAAATATTCATATACAAAATGCATTCAGTTTAAAACAACAACAAAAACACACACACACACACACACAAATCAAACAAAGCAAAAAAAAAAATAAAACAAAACAAAAGTTTAAAAACGACAAAAACTTTAAAAGGCACGAAAAGGAAATACAAAAACTTATATAAAAATTTATTTAAAACAAAACAAAAAATTATTAATAATAAACAAAGTCACAGGTAAATGGTAGAGGGTAAAAAGGGTTAAGACTGAGAGGGACGAAGGCAATGATGGGTGTAGTTGCTGCGCTATACTATTGTATATTTATTGTTATTATTATTATTGTTGTTGTTGTTCTTGTTGTTGCAGCCCTGTTTGCCGATAAAGCAATTTTATTTTTTTCTATTAATTTTAGTTTTTGTTGTGGTTTTTTGTTGTTATTGTTGTTATTGTGTTTGTTCACTATTTTTTCTACAGTTGGTTTTGTATATTTTTATTTTATTTTTTTTTTTGTTTTTTTTTTTTTGATTCTCCCTCTCTTAATTTTTGTTGAGATATTTTTTTGTTTTGTTTTTTGCAATTTCTTTTATTTGTATTTTTATTTACTTGCAAAACTTTCACATTTACCATCGTAAAACACTTTGTACTAATTAAAAAAATCTTCATTTATTAATTAAATAATGAATTAATTTGTTATTGTGTTTTCATTTTTTTTTTGTTTGTGCTTTTTGTTTTTCATAAATTTTAATATTTTAATATTGTTTTTTTTTTTTTTGTATTTGCTTTGTTGGCGCTGAATGTGCAAATTACGTTTCTTTTTATTATTTAAAGTTGACCTAAAAACAAATCAAAATACAATTAAATAAACTTTGTTGTTGTTGTTGTTGTTCTTTAGTAATTTTTGTTTTTGCTTTACACTCTTTACTCTGCTGTGATGTGATGTGATGTGATGTGCTTTTCTTTTAGCCTTTCTTTCTGTATTTTGTTGTTTATGCCAAAACACAAAAATATATAATTTTTTAACAATTTCTTCTTTTTGTTGCTTTTGTTTGGTTGTTTTGTATGTGTTTTTTTTGTTTTTGTTTTTGCCAATCACATAAATTTGTTGTTAACACAGATACTCAAAGACATAGTAGATACATTCAGAAGATAGGAGTAGTAGTACCAATAGCAAACTCACAAAAACACACGAGGCAAACAAAAGACACAGACGACAACGACGTTTCTTTTATTTCGTACCTGTTTCTCGTTTTGTATTTGTTGTTTTTTGTTTTATTTCTTATTATTTTTGATTTTTTCAAATTCCCTTTTATTTTGTTTTTTTTTTTTTTTGTACTTTTAAGTTACGCGCGATCGAGCTAACGCGTTTAGGCCAAAACGACGACTGCTTTCTGTTGTTTGGTTGGGTCGAATTCGAATGTTTTGCCGGATCGTCAATGACAATGAGATACAAATATACATGCTATGTGCATACACATACAAACATACATACATATCTATCTATGAATGGGTAAGCACAATATTTGTGAATGTTTGTTTGTGTGTGTGAAAAAGTTACTCTTTGTGCACTTGCTAAAAATTCAAAGAGAACATCTCATTTTCGATCTCATTTTCTCTCTTTCTCATTAATAATTCGAAATTGGAGAAATGAAAGTTTTCGAAAAAATTGTTCATATGATTTTGTTTCATATATTGATTTGGCTTATAATACATACATGCCAATGTCACTTGACATGGGTAAATTCATGACAGAATTAAAAGCACCCAAGACATAAACCTGACCATTAAAAATTAATTTAGTTGGCCACAATGGGCATGTTTCTACTGCAATTGCTCGTTTAGTTAGTTTAGTTTCAGTTGCTGAGCTCAATGGCTAAAACAACATTTTCAAGTCTCTGAGTCAGATAACCGATATAAGAGGGGAATTTGAGGGTTTCGAGCTTTTTGAGTTATGAGACTTATGGGCTAGGTCGTGTATTTTGTTAAACTTTTGAGCCATTTGAGCCTATTCCTTTGCCTATGACTTATAGACAACGCGCGTACATGACCATGACGGCCTAATACCAAATTTGTTCTTTGGTCATGTGCTGGAGTAGTCAAAGCAAATAAGAAAAGCGTCGAAGCGTCGCCGACTTCGGCGGACTGCGCTGCCAGGACGGCTTTTCTGTCTTTTCTGTTCCTTTTTTGGTCATGGTTGGTCATGGAAATGGAAAATTTATCAAAATGGAGAAACGGGACACGTATTATGATAAATTTCATATTTTTGTTTAAATGAATTATTTTTCTATTTTGTTGTTAATTTTGTTTGATTTACAGCGCAAAGAAAGAAAGAGACAAATGATTTCGATAAAATAGCACAAGCATTTTTTTGACTCAAGCAATTGCTATATCTATTTCCAGCCACGCACGTCGTGCTGCTAATTCTTCTTAGCTGGTACTTTCGTCGTATTAGATGGTGGGTTTTTAGGACTTCTTTGGCTTTTTGGGCTTTTTGTCTTTTATTCTTTTAAACTTCGCAGCCTTTTCAATTTATGCAGCAGCGATGCCGACGTGTTTTCTTGTCTTACTTTGAGTATTTCGTTGATGGTGTGTTGTTGTTATTTGCATAATATGCAATTGGTTTGAATTGAGTTTTTTGTATCCCCGATTTGAATAATTATACTCTTCACGGAGTGAATAGTACCTCCCATACAAATCCCCCATAAAATTCAAGTTCTTTTTTGTTTTTAGCAATATTAAACTGAAATTTGGACACTAAAAGTTTCTAATCTATGTCCACCAAACAAGTAACTTTCAAGACCCTAGGATTACTAAATCTTAAAGCTACTATACAAATATTTGAGTCCAAACGATTGCGTGAAATCAGAAGCAGACTTCAATATTTCCTATGTAGGACATCTACCTGGTCCTTAGACGTGCCAAGTAACATACCCAGAATTGATCAGGTTTGGAATTCGACTAATTTAAATCTTCATTCCCTCAATTTCATCTGTTTAGGCAATAAACCCAATTTCCAATTTTTCAAATATCTGCCAAATCTCACGATGACGCGATGATTTTTCATCTTTTCCAATGCCCCTCCACCACTTGATGAAGTAAGCGTGGACTGACAAAAATGCTCTTATAGATAACGTACATTCCTCCATTTTTGAAATATATAAATTACTTGGCGCTACGACTTTTGAGACACGAGATTTATTAAAAGTATTGGCATAACCAAAAGTGTTTTAATGGAACGTAGAGTCACTTTTTATAAAATGAGCATAACAGTATTATTTCTTTTATTGACGATAAGAGTTTTCTTTTTATTGAATAATGGTATTGCTAAGCATTCTTAATGTGCTTATTTTCTATGGAAAATTTATTATTTTTCAACAAAAGTAGAAAATAAACTTTAGTTAAACACATGTAATATTCTAGTTACTCTATTGCATTTTTAGTTATCAGATTGATTTAATCAACCCTATTGCCCTATTTCAATTTATCATGGCAATCGATTGTTTAAATCAGTTTTATTGCTTTATTTACAAATGTTATAAACTTTCAATTTCAAATGAATAAGATTTCACAATAAAAAGCATTTGGATTAATAGAATTTATGACTTCTATGAAAGCTTATCATTTACTCAAATTACAAAATGTATAGACTTTTATGAAGGGAATTTCAGGTTTCATTTTTAAGGGAATTCCTTTTTTTTTCTTTTTTTTTTTATATTAAAGTGTGAAATACTTTCAATTTGTGAACGACTTGATTATTTAAGTCATATCAATTAGTATGAAGATTTGTTATTTAATTTTAAACAATTTGCAAATATATGTTAATTTTTAATGATTAGAACACCTAACTTAGAAGCTAACAACAAGCGTAGAACAGAGTACTTAAAACTTTTTCGGTGACAGAAAACTTTAGAAAATGAATAATACAAGCAGAGTTTTAAATTTCATCGCGCATTTTTTTTACTATATAATTTTAAATAAGATTCACCGAATACACACAGTTCGCAGTTTAAGAAACTCTGATTTAGTGAATCGACTTTAGTGATGTATAAACCTATTGACTCAATACCAAATTGAAGTTACCCTTTAGACTTACCTTTTAGGTTCTCTGAGTTATAAATAATTTTGCTTTTTGAACGTTAATTCCAAAGCTGACACATAAATAGGCAATTACACTATCTTTATAGATGCATAGGTTTACTATTTGAAGTCACTGTATTTGTTCACTCATTTACTTTTCTTTTTTTTTTTTGTTGGTCAGTTTTGCATATTCATAGAGGTGATTCCGAAGTGCAACAAAAAATTGCTTTCAGTTGATTAAACAAAATAAATTTAATGAAAATGAAATTTATTCAATTTTGTTGTTTGATTTTGCTTTACATAAATTATAAAAAAAAGTCTTTATTTGGTACAAAAATATTTAGAAAATTCTCTGCGATTTCATTTAGGCATATTTTGAGACCAATTTCTCAACAAAAGCAATATACTCTTGTTTAGCGGCATCTTGTGCTTTGCCCTTTTGCTTGGTCCATGCCTCCCATTTGGCTTTACCCTTCAGATCGAGTAGACCTGGTTTGCTTGTATTATTATCACCGACTGTTCCTTGTTTGAAGAGAGCATAAAGTTCGAGAAATTCCTCATCTGTGGGACGCTTAAGTCATAGTTTTTACCTTTTCGGCGGCAGTATTAAATTGCTAGAAACAAAAAGAGAAGATATAGCAAAAATAGTAAAGAGATAATATTGAGAGGTTTTATTTTTATACTCTACACGCAATTATAAGTTTTTTATGAAGTGTGTAAAGTATATATTTTTGATCTGTTCGACGAGATAAGTTAAGCCATGTCCGTCTGTCTGTCTGTGTGTATTCAAATTTATCTCTCAGTTTTTGTGCCAGAGAGCATAAATTTTGCTCGAAGGTTTCTTTTTACCAGTCGATGCACTTTTGACCGAACCAGCCGAAGCGAACCATTAAGATGGGTAATTCCCATACATACCCATACATACATGTAAATTTTAAGACCCCAGGCCTATTGAATCGTATAGCTCCCATACAAATATTTTGGACTCAATGTTGAAACAGAAGTCAAATGAATAAAGAAATATTTCTGTAAGCCCAATTACAGGAGCATAGGCGAAGACGTTTTCTAGGGGTGCGTGAAGAGGTATAAGAACTTCAGTATAACCGAAGTTAAACTTATTAATTCCTGCTTGTTGATAAGATTTTCGAAATTAATTTTTTTATTATTTTATAGTACTCATAGTCTTTTTATACTCACTTCATCGAGAGACATGTTGTTAGCTGTGTATGTTTAGGTCTAATCTGCAAAAAAATAAAAAAAAAAAAAACAAAACAAAAATGAAAATCGTATAAAATTATAAATGGTTGCTACCAGTAAAATGTATCACATTAAAAGGGAATCTTCGAATTGGGTTAACTTGTGGAAAAAACAATATTCAATAAAAAGTGACATTGAACTTGTCTAAAAAACACTCATCTTGAATGACTTGCAGATGTTTTATATAAGCTAAATTTTTAATTGTTTTAAAAGGTGTTAAAAAGTATCTCTAAATATTAACTGAACATAAACAAACTTTACTTAGCTTTCTAGTCTTTAAATACTTCAGTTTAATTTGAATTTCTAATTTATATTTTTGTTTCGACTTTGAACTTTGGCACACTCAACATTTAAGTGTTTGCATAGAAAAACAAGGAAATGCAACATAAAATATTCGTCAAATGTCATGTTGACCAAATTATTAAATAACAAATCACTTAAAAACTATCATATCAAAGCAAATGATTGCAAAAAATGCTGGCAAGTGTCTAACAAAAAACATTAATTAGTTAAAATATGAGGTGTCTACTCCCGGCTATCATCTACTTTAAAGTCTATCGAACTCAGCTTAAAGTCGTTAATGGGGTTTTGCTTTTGAATTTTTGTTATTTTTATTATTATTTTGCTTATTTCTTTTCCATTATCATCATCATCATCAATATCATCATCATCATCAGCAGCAGCAGCAGCAGCAACAATAATAAATTGGAATATTTATTAAAAATATGTTTGCCTTATTGTGTTGTTTGCCATTTTTGTTCCAAATTAAACTTTCACCGGCATACAAAATCATTTTAAGTATAAAAAGAAAGAACAAAATTTAAAAAAATTTGCTCAAGCTCAACTTAACTGAAGCGTAGAGTTCCATGTTAGACAATATAAACCGTTGCTTAGATTTATTACATATTTAAAGAAAAAAAAAGATACAAAGATACAATTCTATTGCAACAGTTGTTAGGGGCAAAGATCGTGTGCGGACACTCAGTAGAGAAGCAACAACAGATAAACAGAGAATTAAAAAAAATTAATATAAAATAACAACAAAAAAGAAGAACAACAAAATGCACATTAAAAATTATACTATTATATAGAAAAAAATGATGTTTAAAAGATAAATATGTAATGAATGGCGTGTTGCTGTATCTCGTATTTTATATCTATTGTTATAGTAACTACAATTGCTTATAGAAAGAAGGAAGTGAAGCGCCATTTACAATCTGCTGCTGTTTAATCGTGTTTAATTTTGGTCATAATTTGTATACTTTTTTTTTTTTTTAAATTAGCCTCTTTTAACTGGAATTAGTCATTGATATACGTCTACGTGTACGTGTTCTTTCTTTCAACAAGACCCAACTTAACTTAAAAGAAAGAAAGAAATTCACAAGAACTGATGGTTATCTTTTTAACCATACTTTTGTACTCATACTCATACCTATGTTTATCTAAAGAGGAGCCACTTAAAATAAAATTGATGTATTTAATTTAATAAAATGGGATTTTAAAATTTCTTAATGTTTTTTGTTAACTTTGATTTAAAAGGCTAAAATATTATTAAGGGTTTCCTGTTCTTTTTCAAAACTTGTTTTCTTTGCAAATTTAAGTTTTGTGTAAAAAATTGATTTGTTTTTTTTTTTTTTGGTTTTTAGATAAAATTTTAATAATTTTTTTAACAATTTATTTTGTTTAAATATTTTGTATAATTTTTTGTTTAAAATTTTTTCTTCACTTACATCAGCGACTTAACGGCAAAAGAATAAAACACAATCTGAACTTGGAGTTCGCTTGGACTTTTAATTTAAGTCTTTCGCTTGCGTATTTGGGCATCGTATGATCATCTTTAGCATTATACTATATTATACCGACTACACTATATCATTCCATGAAAGCTCATTTCTCTACGTTGAGTGCACAAATACACTGGGAAAAAAAACAAAACAAAACAAAGTGAGTAACATTAAAACTTTGTATATTAAGATTATTAGATACTATACTAAGGCACATCCATGTTTGCCACGGTTGCCTTAGAAATTCTGATTTCCATTTCTTCATCGGTTTCGGTTTATACGCGGAAATTTCATATTAATTATACAGCGCACTCTAGTAGACTAGTAGACAGTAAATTCCAACACACTCTAGCGGAAGTGGTGCATAAAAAAGATTTTTAATTTCATAAATTTAAATTTTTTAGAAATGAATGAAAATGAATTTTATATTTGTATTTTTGAACTAATTATTTATGTCTATACTTATAAACCTTCCGCAAAAAAGTCTCTAAATGACAGTTAAATTTATATCAAAATCCTTTGGATGGTTTAGAAGCTTTGCGTATCAGATTGGACAGTAATTCCGAGTTTGCTTTGTGTTGATTAATAGCCAGAATAATTTTGTTTGCCCCTTGGTGTTAGTCACTTTAAAAATTCAATTCAAATAGGAGACCAAGCCCAACTGTGTTTTTATTTAGTTCTATTGTCTAGCTAATTTGTAACTAATAACTAGAATTTTAGTTATGCATCTCCTTTCAAAATTGTTCCTATTAGATGTTATACACCTATGCCAGTCATCAAAACACTTGTGGAACTTGAATTGTGGGATAGTTTTCAACTTTCTTATTATTTAAGCATTTAGAGCATTTGACTGTGGTTATGTGATATTTCCGGAGTCCGCGGAACATTTTTAATCAATATGTACATATGTCGTTAAATGTTTCGAGTTAAATTTCAGTGCTTCTTTCAGGCCTCAAAACACTTGTGAATCTGAAATTGTGGGATAGTTTATAGCTCTATTATTTAATAAAAATTTAAAGCATTTCAAGCGATTCTTATACTGTGGTTATAAGACATTTCCGGAGTTTGTGGAATAATTTTAAACAATATGTGTAATTGGCGTTAAATGTTTCCAGTTAAAATGGGGTCACCAACAAAATGTGGGTTCACAGAATCGCTGCTCTAATCTATTTATGAAATATTGTTCATGTTACTTTTTGTCTCTTGATAAGACTTAACCGATAATTTGATATGGGTTACAAATGTACAGATACTCTTCTGAACTATCTGTTAGCAAATCTAATAAATATTATCTTCTAAATTTCAAATTTCTATTAAATTTTGAACACACCTCGTAGGTCTTATGATGTGTGTTATTATTTTCTCTTCCATTGTCAATAAAAAATTTACTTTCTTTTAAATAATTAATTTCTTACAGTGTAATTTATTTACACTGACGAACGTGACGAACGAGCTTTCAAAACAATTTTAGCTTCGTGAGGCAAAGCTTTTGCAACGATAACAAAATAAATTCTAATTTTGTTTAGTAAAAGCATTTCCTTCCATTCTCTCTTTCATTCTAAGTATATTTTTGTACCATAATTTATGATGAATGTCCGTCGTCCAGTAATAAGATTTATACAATCACATTGATAAGAATAATGCACCTGATACTTACATACATACATATGTGTGAGTAAGTATGTGGCAATAGTCAAGTCATATATCAAGAAATTTAGTTTAAAGTGTTTTTATTTAAACAATTCAAATGTGGACAAACAATGTATTTTATTTTATATACAATATAAATATCAATATTGATAATCTAAATTGATTTTGGTGAAAAGAACAAAATAATCTACTCAAAATAATCAAACAACTTTGAATCATTTGCTTATTAGTTTTTATAGATTTCATACTTTCATGACAAACACTACTTCGTCAATAACTGGGAATCACAATTCATTGAATTCACATTTATTATTTTCGTTTTATATTCATCCATTAGTTTAAGCATAGATTGGTGCATATTTCTCATAGGTCTTAACATATTCAGCTTTGGCAGCATCCTTGGTCAAACCTTTGCGTGAATTCCAAGCATCCCACATAGCTTTTCTCTTAAGATCCAATGCACCAGGTTTATCAATATTCACATCACCGACTGTTGCTTGCTTGAAGAGACCATAGAACTCTAAGAATTCAGCATCAGTTGGTTTCTTAGTAAACTTCTTTGCTAATTCAGTGGCTTCTTCAAACTAAAACGAAATAAAATGTATAGACTTGAATAAAATTTTTATAAATTTTCATAAAATTTATACTTACTGAGACCATTTTTGTTAGTTTGGGTTCAATTTAAATTCAATTTTGCCTGACGACTGTCTGCTTAGATATTTAATAATGAAGTGATTATCTTCAGTTTATTGATTGCTTATTTTATACGATTTTTTAATCAATCTGATCAATAATCTTATCGATTGATAGTTGATAGTATTTTTTATCAAATCGAAGAGCAAAATACATAATTTTATCAATCAAGTGGGGAATTTTGGTCACAACTTCTATTTTTGAACTATTTTACGATAATGACGCTGTCAATTTCAACGCTATAAATTGTTGAAAGTTTAGTTTAGTTTTAACTTTCCGCTGAACGAATTTAAATCGCCTCTCTTTGGAACAATACTCTTTTAAATATTGAAAAATTTTAATATGGAATGTGAAACTTTCATGGCCAAAATTGCGTGCAAAATTTGGACGAAATGAAATGTCGACAGTGCGTGCAATTCGAAAATTGATAAATAAAGTGCGTGAAACTGGGATGTTGGCTGATAACAGACTCACTCGTCCAAGGCGTACAGCTGAAGCAATCACAGCTGTGGCCGAACTGTTATAGACCCCAGAACATCGTGTAGGCGCAGAAGTCAACTAGTCGGCAATTCACGAACCACTCTGGGGAGGATTTTGCACAAAAACCTCGGTACATTTGTGTACAAAGTTCAACTCGTTCAGTAATTGGAACCGAATGACCTTAGACAACGTTTACGCTTCGCTGAGTGTGCTTTGAATGAGTTCAACGATGACCCGATGAAAGAAAATCAACCATCTCTTCTGACGAAATGCATTTTTATCTCGGCGTCTAAGTGTACAAATAAAATTGCAGAATTTTTGAAACGGAAAATCCCTACGTCGTCGTACAGAAGCCAATGCATCCAGCTCGAGTCACTGTATGATGCGGATTTAGTAGTGGCGGCATCTTTGGTCCATTCTTTTCCGAAAAGGCGGAAGGTAGCGCCGTCACTGTTAATGGTGAACACAATTTTGAGATAACTGTCTTTGTGTTGCGGGAATTGTAAAATATCGATCTTGATGATGATAGCGCAACTTTCCACAACGCTGCGCATAGCTATAAACTTCTACGCACAAGATGCAGCAATCGTGTGATTAATCGTTTCTGGAGATGTCAAGTGACCTGATCGCAGCATCGATTTGACGATGCTGGACTTTTCATGTGAGGCGCATTGAAACATAAAGTTTATGCCGACAATCCCCAAAAATTTTATCACCAACCCAAATTGACCATGAAACATTGGACAAAGTGCTTAAGAATTGGTGTTCCAGGATGGCCTACTGCCGCGCCAGCGATGCCAACATTTGAATAAAATCATTTTTCCTACTTAATTGGAAGAATCACTTTATCAAATAAAGTGAAATTTGTTGAAACAAAATTAACTTTTGTCCATTTAATGACCAAATCAAAACCGAATCAATAGATGGCCCAGCATGGTAACGAAGGATTGGAATATATATATGGAAAATGAAACACCAGAAGTGATGATGTTTGAGTGGAACAGTGATATTACCAAAATTACATTCAAAACCTAGATGGCCCACTTTTTATATGTTAAATTTTTAGGCAAAAAATAATTAAGCATACTTTTAGGCATAAAAAAAATGAGTTCTAATGACCTTGATCAGAATTTCTTAAAATGTGGACCACTTATTAATCCTGCATACAATTGTCAGTACTCTGTGTGTCCAGGTCACTTTTGCCTAAACAGTAAAAGTCAAGGGAATGACGGTTTCTAACTCCTCATTTGATCAATTTATATTTTGTGGACTATTTTGTGAACAACACATTCTCAATTTCACTTGACTATGTCATAATTCTATTTACTTGACGTAATGTTTCTGTACCCTAAAAGGTCAGACGTTGATTTCTCACTTTCTTCCTATTGTTTTGTTTTTAAAGAATATTTCTTAAGTTAGGCAATGCACGGTCACAGAAAAGGGTCACAAAGAAAAATTGAAACAAATTATGTAAATTTCTTACAATTCAGTCATATTAAATGCCTTCTGCATCTGAAGGTTTTATTAGATTAGATATCCGCTAGTGAAAAAGTTTAAGAAACTCTTCTCTCCTAGTTTCAATATAAATTATATTTTAACATCACAAAATTCACAAAATTGGCATTACTCAGTGGTTAAGAAATCGCTAGCGCACCGTCCATATAGGCATTTGCCTAGGGCACCGAAGTTTTTGGCACAGAATTGAGAAAATTTAACATAAAAACAAATTTCAATAATTTAACAAGAAAAGAAGAAATTCTTGAACAAAAAGAAATACACTACACACAATACGAAGATCGCAAAATATTTCAACGGTTTTTGTTTTTATAGTTGTTTCTATACTTTCCAATGAAATTGGAAAATTTTCAATAAATTTATAACAATTTAGATGATGACATAAGGACATGAGGGCGGCAAAATTTATATTTACCCAGAGCTCCAAGGAGTTACAGTGAGCGATCGTATGACATTGATGGGGATATCTTCTTAAAGATTTTCTGTCTGGTTTACGGAACATTTTGGCATTTACTTTTACAAATATTTCAATCACAATCAACTCTTTCATCATCCTCTTGCCTTTCTTGTCGATTAGAGACAGACATTTTTCTACTTTAAAGGAGAAGATAGTAGAAGATCATTTGAGATCTGTTTGACTGTCTGGGCATATGGGAAGCAGCACATCCCTTGATTTGATTGGATAGTTTAAATATAAAATTAAATATCTTTTATAAAGAACTTGAAATTTGTTATTTTATATCGTAAGATTTCAGATGTTTTCTTTTTTCCTATATTTTTGTTGCAACAATTGCTTGATTCTTCATTAATCCCTCTTCAAAAACATTTTCAAATATAATTCTTATCAATGCTTTATGTGCACACTTAGGGGTCCGCAATCTAACCTGGACTACATCACGTTATAAATAATTAATGACACAAACAATTGAGTGATTGATAAGAGGTAAACTATAAAGCAATTGTAGGCAAACAAAGGGTGAATCCCGGTACCAAATTCTATTCTAGATAACACAACACATAAATGCATTTGGTTTTTTTTTTTTTTTGGTTTTAGTACAAAAATAAATAATTTACACAAACAATTTTACAATAGAATTCATCATTTTACATGAGTAGAAAAGTTAACTACTGACTTTCTCCATTCTCGATTTTATTCATATTTGGGTGCATACTTTCTATAGACCTCAATGTAGTGTTGCTTAGCATCTTCAGCAGACATGCCAGCGCGTGACTTCCAGGAATTCCAGCGTGCCTTCTTATCTTCGTCCTCTGGTTCTTCGGTATTGCAATCACCTACGGTGGCCTGTTTGTAGTAACCGTAGAACTCCAAAAAGTCCTCTTTGCTGGGAATTTTGGTGAAGTGTTTTGCCTTCTCGACGATTTCTTCAAACTGCAATAAATAAATAATCAGAATCAATTGATTTGTCCAATATTTTGTCCAAACTTACGGTGAGCATATTGATTTGTTGTTGTTGACTATTGAACGCGTACTGCCTTTTGTTTAGGAATTTCCAGGGGTTTTTATATGCGATTTAGTGCAAAAAAATGTAGGCAATCTTATCATCACCATCGGTGAGCTGCTTGCAACTCATTTATCGTGAAATTTATATAACATTTTTTTTTACAAATAGAGTACAATATAAATGACTTTTGGGTGGTTTGATTAGAACAATGTCTCGACAGCCACAACCACATAAGCATATAAAGTATAATATTATTTGGGATTTAACATGTGTGTAATCTCTAGGTACTTCAAACATTTTATTTCGGGTTTATGTCAAGCGGGGTGTAGGAAGTTCTATGAGTAGTTTATTGGGACTTAAAATTCTATGATGATTAATAGTTTGATTAAACAAATATTTGCAATTCTATACATTTCTTGAGTTTCATTTGAAGTTGATCAATTTTATTATATCAGGAGTCCAATTTGTCACCAATGAATGAACTTTGTGACCAAATTATGAGTAAATACAAATTAGTTTTACCATTTTTTTTTTTTTTTTTTTTTTGTTGTGTAAATTCATCAATTTCCTAATGATTCATAAGAATTGAGTGCCTTATTGAAGGAAAACGTTGGTTGGTTAGAAAGAATCAATAGACAAATGAAATAATAATAATAAGTACGAGTATAAATGTTTCGAAGAACCTACCGAATTGTGTAGAAATCTTATTACAATTTGTACATTCTGCCAATGGATTGTTCAAACACCTATAAACTTTCTCCTGCAATCGCCTAAAAGTTTAGTAATAGTTTTAGGTAGGAGTGTGTGCTGGTACCAAGATACCCATTCATGAACAAAAAATATAACAAGGAGCTTAAATTTGGATCATGTTGTAATATAATGAACACCAAAATACCAAATAATAACATATACTCAAACATACCTATAAGATCTCTACATAGTTACAAGAGTCGGTGGTGTGTTTATTAGATTTTCTTCTTATTCTTCGGATGACAAAATTTTCAACCTATAAAACTTGAAATTTATGTTGATCAATGTGTCATCAATGTACTTATGATCTTTGTAAACAATTTACAATAGTTTGATGACCCATACAACTATTCTAAATAAAATTATTCATCTGTTACACAATGATTTACAAGAATTGCATTCCTATCTATAGAGTCTAATAGTGGAGAATTCGATATTTATATTTTTCTGAGAATCTATCGATTATAGTTTAAATAAATAATAGATAAATAATAATAAAGAAAAAAGAAGGTTATCAGAAATATGTTCTACATTATTGATTCGACTTATGTTTAGGGTAGAGTATTCATACAGCATTTCAACATTGAGACCTAAATATTTGTATGAGAGCGATACAATCCAGTAATCCTAGGGTGGAGCATTTAAAGTATTCCAATTTCAGTTTGATAATTAAAAAAACAAAACATTTTTTCTAAGAAGAACTTGATTTTGAATCTAGGTTTGTGTGGGAGCTATACGATCCAGTAATCCTAGGGCCACTTATAGTACCTGTAATTGGGCATACAGAAATATTTCTTTAATCATTTGACTTCTGTTTCGACATTGAGACCAAAATATTTGTATGGGAGCTATACCATCCAGAAAGCCTACGGTGGAAATTTTAGTTCGATAATACAAAAAACAATACAGTTTTTCTAAGAAGAACTTGAATTTGAATCTCGGTTTGTATGGAAGCTATGCGGCCCAGTAAACCTAGGATATGTTTGGTATAATATCCAAATTTTAGTAAAAAAGCCAAATAAGTAAATTTTTCAAACATAAATTCTGCGAAATGATAAAGCTAATCCAAGAAGTGGTTCTCTGTTTTAAAAGGGAATTCCATGATCTTATCCCATCATAAGGAACAACACATTAATCAAGTGCTTAGTTACCTGTATTGAAATCCTCAATTTTTAGGCATCATAACCATATAGATTGATAGATAGATGTTTTCAGGTCACTGTATATAATCAAATCCAAATATATTAAAAACTTCTATAAAAGTCTTAGAATGCTATAGTCTCTAGTACACCTGTACTACAGTCGGTGATGTGATGATTTTTATGAGCTTTATATCTTATTTTTTTTTTGGGTCCACAAATGCTTTTCAAACCACATTATACAGAAAACTTAAAAATCTATGGGTTCTACAAGAAATACACAAAATTCTATGATGACAATTTTGTTGAACCTATTTCTTTTGGAACTGAAAGGGACTCATGGGGGGCTATACTTTTAAACTACTTACAATATGAGAAAATTGAATCCAAAGGAGTTCAAACTTAATTTGGACATAAAGAAACAAGTATGAAGTACATAAGTTGCAGTATAAAGTTTCAGAAACTGGCCTCTGACACTGGCATTGCTATAACAGCAGCGATGAGTGGTTTCGATTGCCTCGGTTTCAGCAACATGACACGAATTTGTGAATTATCTGTCGTGAGTGTATGCGGTGGCAGTTTCTCTATGGGATCCAATACAGCAATCACTTCAAAATCAATTCGTAGTGGTATACCTGGCAGTACACTTGGTAAATTGGCCAAAGATTGTGGGACTGTGTAATGTCTTCGATCTGCATGCAATAGAACTGTGAGATTTGATGCCATTTTGTATGTGGAAAGATTCTGTATGGTGAGATAAAGACGAAATGCCGGTCCAGCACCACAAACCTCAGCAGAGAGTTTGACTGGTGCATGGGTTATGTCTCCTGATATGGTACTCTCCGCAGAGTTAATGGCGTCCACTGTTGCTCGAGCTGCAGTAAGTCTAAGGCGCCACAATTCCAATTGAAAGCTGCCATAGGTTGCTAAGGAAAATATACAATTTAACTGGGTTCTTAAAAAACAAAAAATCTTGTATCATTCACCCTTGGCATTTTGTTTCTCACGCTGTGCTTGCTCTACAAATATGGAACTTTTCTTGGGCTTATCCAAAATCGATATATCAACTTTTTTGTGTTGAGTCTCTAGTTTTCCTGAGGTCGCTCCCAGTGTTTGGTTTGGTTCAAAATGTGCCTGCCGTCGTAATATCTTCAGAATCACTTCATTGTTGACTGTGACCAATGTCAGAACATGTTCCTCCACACCCATGCGACCATAAAGCATTGCAGCCACTGAGTCTTTTACATGAAATTCATCCACCGGATAGCGTTGCATATAGAAACGCACTAGACCGTCTTCGAAAGCTACACAGATTAAAGTCATTCCAAGATATTGCAGCGACACTGGAATCATGCAAATTGGCAGCGATTCGAGTGACAGTTGATACAATTGTCTGCCCTTTTTGGAGAAGCACATCATGCGATTGTCCATTGTCGTCACAATGATAGTCTGATCGATTGGCAGCAACAGTAAACCAGTGAGGGGTTGAGGAATCTTAAAAATCTCTTGACCCACATTGGAGGATTTGCGTAGCAAATGAACAGCACCATAACGTGTAGCAATTACAATACAAAAATCTGTTTCAAAAGTCCCATGGACAGCAAGCAGACTGGGAGTTGTCTCATAATCGCTGGTCTTGCCCTGGTAGACAAGATTGAAGCCTTGTGGTTCGAGTATGAGAATATCGCCATTATCTGTGACTATTACCAGATGTGATGGAGGATTATCTTCGCTGGACACACGTTGAAGGCAACGCATTGCTACAATGTTGGCTTGACGAATCAATGCGGATTCTTTGTGTTCCGAAATAAAGGCCTCATGTTCTTCTTCTGAGAGTTGCAAGAGTTTTTGTGATTTCCTCGTCAATTTGGAATGATCCAAACTTCGTAGACTTTCAAACAAAGCAGCACGAGACTCTTGCTTAACCACAGGCAACTTCCGCCAGACGTCTCGTTCCAAATCCTGAACCGGCAATGTTGGCAGCGTATACTTGAAATAAGGCTTAAGATGTCGGAAAAATAGCACCGACTCAGCAATGGCAACGGCAATCACTGATATATGAAATAGATTCAAAATTAATTCAGAAAATTATGCAACACAATGACTCACCAGGCGTTCTTGGTTCTGATTCATCTATATAGAGACTCTCAATTGAAGCTGGTATCCCAGGCAGTTGTTGTTCATGTTTAAGTAAAAGGCCACGAAACACTTTCAATGTGGCGCTTGGCTCATCATCTTCCAAATTTATGTCGGCAGCTAAAAGACGCACATAACCATCGCACTGGACGTCACTTAATGTCATGCAAGTCGAAATTGTCTGTAGATTTGGTGGTGGTTCATCTTCATCTGACACATGTAACCAATTTCCTTTAGCAGCTGCCATTTATTTATGATTTATTTGCTCTTATCAAAAAATAGATTAAATAACATTTGAACAATCAACTTCGAAAGTGTAAGTGACAATGAAAACAGATGATTTGGTTCACGCCAATTTTTCTTTGTTTTGGTATTCGTCATTCATCAATTATAGATTTGTTTACCTTAGCAACCATTGTAACTAATAAACAAATTACTTATTTTCGAATTCATTTTTCAGTTGCAATACAACAATTCGTTACTGATTACTCACTCATAAGGACAACAAGGCAATAAGGCAATGTGAGTGGCAAAATCACAAAAAGACTATATTTGATAAAGGAATTAAAGGAAAATTTTATCTGATTGACAATTACTTAGTTTTATCATCTGTTCGCGACTAATTGAAGAAACAAAATAAGAAAGAAATTAAAAAAGTAATTTAGGTCAAAAGAAGTAAGTAAGTTTTATAGAATACTTTGTTTAATTAGAATATTTATTGAAAATTAATTATAATTTCCATTTATAAAATGCAAAAATACAATCATTAATGTTATCCTTTGATTTTACTTGTTTTCAGGAAATGGATGTGGTACCTACAAGAAACTTAAATAAACTGCAATGCAACACATCTTTCTAATGGCGCCACTTTCAATGGGATCAGTCAAGCATTTTCAGATATATTAATTTTTTAATAATGTTTAGTTTTATAAAAAAAAAAAAAATAAATAAATAAATAAATTATTCCCCAAAAGTATACAGCGCATTTAGATTTTTTAAATTATCATCCATCTGCAAAGCTTTTATTGTGCCTTATTAAATTTCTGAAAAGTTACTTTGAAATTATGAATGTGATATTTAGACGTCTTCAAAGGTTAAATTAAGGTCATGTGATCCATGTTCTGAAAGAGGAACTGTTACCCTATTCATTAGTAAAACTAGCATCCAAATCGGTTCAGTCATTCCCGAGTTATAAGCATTTAAACATTTTTGAATTAAGCATTTCCACCTTCTGTGCATTTCTGTTCGCCTAATACTTGCGTCAGAAATTTGTATAAAAAGTTCTCCTAAACTGCATGAAAACAAGAAATTTTTAAAATGCTATAACTCGAGATCCGCTAAACCAATCATAATGGAACAAAAGCCAGGAAGATGAAGAAATGTTAAGCTTTTATTGTGTGCTCTTAAATTGTTGAAAAGTTACTTGGAATTGGTAAAAAAATTACTTTTAAAAGAAAAATGTGAATTTTTGACCTTTTCAAAGGTTAAATTAAGGTCATGTGATCCATGTTCTAAAAGAGGAACTGTTACCCTATTCATTAGTAAAACTATCATCCAAATCGGTTCAGTCATTCCCGAGTTATAAGCATTTAAACATTTTTGAATTAAGCATTTCTACCTTCTGTGCATTTCTGTTCGCCTAATACTTGAGTCAGAAATTTGTATGAAAAGTTCACCTAAGCCGCATCATAACAAGAAGTTTTTAAAATGATATAACTCGAGATCCGCTAAAACCAATCTTTATGGAACAAAAGCCAGAAAGATGAAGAAATGTTAAGCTTTTATTGTGTGCTTTTAAATTGTTGAAAAGTTACTTGGAATTGGTAAAAAAATTACTTTTAAAAGAAAAATGTGAATTTTTGACCTTTTCAAAGGTTAAATTAAGGTCATGTGATCCATGTTCTAAAAGAGGAACTGTTACTCTACCCATTGGTACAACTATCATCCAAATCGGTTCAGTCATTCCAGAGATATAAGCATTTAAACATTTTTGAATTGTTCATTTCCACCTTCTGTGCATTTCTGTTCGCCTGGTATTTTAGTCAAAAATTTCATTTTCCGATTTCACAAAAGAAACGCGCGCGTTTTACAATGCGTTTCAATTGCGATTTTAAAATCTCTTGTAAATCGCGCGCGTTTTGTTGCGGAAATCGAGTAACCACCTACTAATCTGTGAGGACTTCTGTTGCCTAGTAATATCTGACATAAATATAAGTAAATCACATGAAATTTCAGTTTTGCCTAATACATTTTTTATTAAATAAATATTTTTTGATATATTTGTTGTTGTTACAAATTCGATAAATGTTTATTTTTTTTATTTTTAAATTTTATTGTTCTCTCATATAACAATTTTTTAATTCTAAATAGAATGAAATCTTAATTATAAACATATAAATTAATGATAATCAATAATATATTAATTAATTATTTTATATTAAATTATGTTAATGTGTGAAGAGTGAAGAAGTGTTTGAATGTTGTTGATTAATTAATGCTAGAAATTAGTGCATAAAATTGTCATTATTATTATTGATTAGTAAGAGTAGAAGAAAAGACTGTTGTGTTGTGTTGTAAATCCCCGAAAAAAAAGGAAGGAATGCTGCTTATTACTTATAAAATAGTACATAAATCTCACAGTTATTTTGCAGGGTATTTATTTGTTATTGATTCTTAAGATTCTCTATTTTTGTTTTTTGCTTTTATAAACTTAATTACAAATTATGTATTAATTTAAATTGATTACTGAGTCCAAAACTTTTGGATAATTTCATCTTGTGACACATTTTGCTTTCTATTTTTCTATTTTTTTTTTTTTCTTTTTTGTTTTCATTTACTAATTTGCACCTCAGACACTGTCCAAATTGTATTGATGTTGATGATGGATGATATTGTATTAAGATAAGATTGCTTAACATTAACTTTGCTACAAATTTGAGGTTATATTCATTGGAATTTGTTGTTTTGTTTGTTTGTTTGTTTGTTGGTTTCTTTTAAACACTTTAAAAAATATTTTCATTTTTATTTCTAAACTATGCAACTATTTTTATTTATATAAAATAAAAAACAAAATTAATAAAAACAAAAATATTGTATCTTTTACATTAACTTTTGGTATTTTACTACTATAAATCTCAATCTCAACAGGTGTGCGTATGTGTGTGCGTGTGTGTGTGTGTGCTTGTGAGGGGAGTGAGTGTGCATAACAATTCTAATTATTGTTTTTCTGTTTTCAACACTTTTAACATTTAACGAGTGCTGAGAAATTCGAATAAAATGGGGTTTCTTCTTCTCCATTTGGACGGCTTTTGGTGTGTTTCAATTTCAATTTTCATCTATAGAAACAAATGAAAAAATGCAATATTTTCAAAAAAACAAAAAAAAAATATTGTGGAAAGAACATTTCAAATGCTCTTTCCTGGGACGTTTTCTCCGAGAGATTGGAGGGGATTGTTATTTTTGTTATTGCTGCATTTCTATTTACTTCGCTTTGTTGCACTGGATGCAGTTGGACGCATAAAACTGCTGACGCCTCGTGTACTAGAATTGCTGCGTTGCTGAACTGCTGAGCCAACACCACCAGCACCACCAACATTGTTCATCCTTGTATTGGGCAATTGAGCCATGGCGGTCTTAACCAGCATAGCACTACGAGCTGCATGGGCACGACCATTAACAGCATTTGTCCCTTGATTCGTTTGATTCTCTTTGAAACTGGTGCTGCCCAATAATGTTGATGATGTACGATTATTGCTGCCCATTGATTTCCTTATGACTACAACACTTTGTCCAACACTGGAACCACTTGAACTACTGCGACTGGCTGGTACCCCGGAGCGTCCATAGGCAGTGCTGCGTGTATTTTGGGCTGCCAACGGTCGCTTACTGGGAGATGAGTCCACTGAGACTGTATGCAAGGGTGTGGTGGTTTTATGAACTAGCACTGTTGATGTTGATGTTGGCATGCGACGCACTACAGTGTTTGTTGAGGCGCCACTATTGATTGAAGAACGTGATGAACGTAAACTATTCCGTGAGCTGCTACGCTCTACATCACGTTTACCAATCGCCAGATGACTGGGTGAACTATGTATTGGCGGCGTATCTTGTTGTGTTTGTTGTTTCGTTCGCAGTGAATGCCTTGCAGGGGATTGAATCACTATGCCATTTGGCATTCTTATTGGATTTGTGCGATTGTTTGTTGTAGCTGTGGTGGATACACTGGACGGTGTCCGTTTGACAATGGTTTGAGTATTATGATGATTTTGTGACTTAATTCCTTGTGTTGTTGTTTGTTGTTGCTGTTGTTGTGGTTGTGGTTGAGACGGTGATGTCCTCATACGTTGTGCATTGTGTAATCTATCAGCTAATCTACTTGTCATGGTTGTTATTGAATTATTATTCGGTTGACGTTGTTGCTTAACACTGGACTTTGATGACTTAGTTGCGGGCACTGTCACTTCATTGGCTTCATTGCATGATGAATTGGTGCTTTCTTCTTTACCATGGGATGGTGTATCTGAGACTAGAGATTGTGTTTCTTCAAAACCTTCATCGTTCAACTCATGATGATGAGGTGCATGAACCTTCAGAGTGGTTGTGGCTGTGTGTGTGCCACCATTTGCCAATCGAATGCCATTCTGTGTCTCTGACGTTATCTCACGAGGTGGACTCCATATGCGTTCTGGGGTGCCTGTTGGTGATTTAAGATTCCTTATAGCCTCACGTACATCTTCCTGATTAATCGAACTGATATGACGACCAACTTTTTCCAGCTTTTGTATTGTTTTTCCTTTATGATTTTTCTCCTCCAATGATTGTGGTTTTTGTTGGGATTTTGGCTGCTGTTGCATCCGTCGAATTTCACTTGCACTGGATGATTGACGTATTTTATTACCCGTTGATGCTGGCGATTCATTGGATTCACGTGATGATGTAAGTTCTTCATTGCCACTACTATAATCTGTTGGACGCTTATAACGTCTTGTGCGTCTTGTCGATGAATAACGATCAAAGTGACCAGGGGCATCTGGTTCAGAGCATTTATTGTCTATCAATGTCATCTTTTCCTTTGCTGACTCTACAGGCATGGGTTTATCAGTCATGCTCACTGTGACTATTGTTGTTGTGTTGGGTCCCGAGGACGCACCAGAACCAATAATGCGCCTTGTCACTGGTGGTGTCTCTATATTGTCTGCATCGATCTCTTTGCGACTATTGTTGTACTGTACCGATTCGTTGTGACTATTGTGATGCGTAAGCAAAGAAGCAAATGTGTCATCATGATTGCTGTTTGCTACTAAGTTGGATTTGGGTTGCTGCTGCTGCTGTTGCTGTTGCTGTTGCTCTGCATTGACATTGACTTTGGTGTTACTAGCTGTTTTATTCAGTGTTCCTGCTTGTATTGGTCCTGGGAAATTTCTACTACTAATCTCTGTGGTTAATGGCTTTTTATCATCTTTTTCCTTTTCCAACAAAGCATTACTCGATGGTCTTCGTATGTATATTTGCAGACGATCATTGACATCTTCTTCGCCCAGTTTCTGTATGATAGATTTACGACGATCTTCTTCTGCTATTGAATGCAATGGACTGCTGCCACTGCCACTGCCACCACTACTAATATTGAATTTGTCATTCTGCTGTTCCTGCGAACGCTGACGACGATATTGACGCAATTCCTCAGCGGTTGTGAGATGAGGTGAAGCATGTTGTTGCTGTTGATTATGATTTCCTCCATAGCCATTGTGTGTACTGGAGTTTAATTGTTGATTCCTTTGAGCTTTGCCTATGGCATTACTGACCTCGGCAATTGCTTGAATGGTGCCAACAACATCTGTATGTTCTAGTGTCTTTGATGGTTTCCAATCGTTATAGACGCGTTGGTAGTTGTTGTTGTTGTTAGCTTTGTTAGTTGATTCGCTTGGGTTAGTCGGAGTTGGTGCCGGTGTAAACGGCATAATTTTCTCCTCTGGTAGTGGATCTAGTTTTCGTTCGTTTTCTGTAAACATTCAATGCAATTGATTATTGTCTGATTGAGTGGGTGGGTGAGTCGTGGGAACGCTTACCTGTGTCGTTTTCAATGGATCTACGATTCGCAGTGACCAAACGTCGTTTGCGTTTATATTCCTCGTTTTGTTTTTCATCGTTTTCGTTCGATTGCAGCCAAGTCTCGATTTTCTGACGCCATTCACGGGATATTCTACAAACATCAAACGCAATATACTTAGATAAAAAGATCTTGGATTAAACATTTGGATACTTACCTCGGTTTTACATCCTCGTGCGCATGCTGCTGCTGCTGCTGTTGTTGTTGTGTAGTTGCAGACGATGTGGTTGGTGTTGATGCCGGCGTAACCGGTGATGGTTGGGCCAATGGTGGAGCCGGTGAACTGGCGCGCTCTCGATCAATGCCAAAATCAATATTCAATAAATCAGGACGTTTGCGACTGGAACTACCTGAACGAGCGCGCCTTGCCCATGAACGATCTAAAAATAGTTCAGAGGGGAGTTTAGTTGATACTTAACTCAAATGATTTTGCCTTGATGGAACTCACCTAAACTACCATATGCTTTTCGATCTCTGCTGTTATGCTCATGACCCGATGAGCTGCGTAAAAACTCCATTAAATCATCTTCTTCGGCAAGCACACGACTGCGACGTCGTCGCAAACTGCCATTGGGAGTAATGTCCGGTGATATGCCATCATTTGATTCCATGCGTATGAAGCCATTCGAAATATCACCACCACTATTAAAGGAACCCATGCGTCGCCTTGACAAAGCTGGACTGGCACGTGGATCGTATGTAGGATCCATAAGGAAAGGTGGCTCTGAATCGGATACAGGTGTCCCAGCTTGACCAACTATAAGCAGGAGAGAGAGAGAGAGTTGTTAAATTGAGACTTTCATTGACTTCACTCTGTTTATGTAAAACACTCACGTTGCCTGGCACGACGTGCCAATTGCTCCTCGCGTTGCTTCCGTCGCAGTGTTGCCTGTTCCTCCAATTGCTGACGGCGTTCATTCTCTTTTATGGCCTGTTTAAATTTATCACAGAAGTTCTGGAAGATTTTAAAGCATTCCTCAAGACGGAATGTTGCTGGATCATCACAAAAGAAATCAGCCAATTTTAAGCGCATCGACTCTACTTCTTTCATTCCTGCTTGGAGTACAGCGACTTCAGCCTCAGCGCGTTGCAGGAACTCAAGCATTTGTTCCTTAATATCCTCATCTGTTGCAGGTTGTTCGATTTGTCGTTTGATTTTACGTATGCGTGTATCCAACATATTGATTTCATTGTTAATTTGCTCCGAAGTTGTTCTACGGAAAAAAAAGACACAGAGAGAACGAGAACGAGTTAATTAAGTTTTTTTTAGAGATTTTGAAATAGTAATTATTATTCATACTTTGAGGCATTCTCCAATGCACCGAGCTGCGTGTGAAACTTGAGCAATTCTGGATTACGTTTCTCTGCCTGCAGGGCCACAAAATGTATGAGATTCATGCCTGGTTTATTGGCTCGTATATCTGTTAGTTTCTGTAGCGATGAAAGCTTCACGCCAGCAGCATTGCCAGCATAACCGCCTGAGTTAAGGAAGTTACCCGCCACCAAAACCATATAGAGTAGTTCTTGTAGTGTTGTGTTATTGATCAGATCATCACCAGCATAAAGCATGGCATTGATGCATGGATCCAAGTAGCTTACATTTGCAGCGAACTCTTCCTTTAGTAGCATACTTTCGATGCGTAATTTATAACTTTAGAAAGAGAAAGGGAAGAGAAAAGAAGGTTAAAAGTATATTTTTTTTTTTTTTTTGGTTTGGGGAATCATCAATTTCTAACTTACTTTGGTATTTCGAGTAATTGCAATAAGAACTTCTCGGCATTACCCAGACGCTTATGATCACCATTAAAGGATTTCAACATATCCAACTCATCTATTTCAGGAAGAATCTTCAAAAGGCCACGTAATTTCTCCGAACCAATATCCTCATGTTCACCATTCTTAATCAATTGTATAATGTCCTCATTGGAACTGTTAATGGAGGAAACAGAGAGAGAGAGAGAGAGAGAGAGAAAGAGAGAGAAGTTATAGAGGTCTTACACAGTTTTTCTGTTCTAATCTCAGCTTACCTTCTGAACTGCTTAAGGAATATATTTACATTGAGACTACGCTTGCCATCGAGCATCGTAATCTCGGTTGACTCCTTCTTGGCTTTGCGATCGAGTGTATCATAGCCAGAACTGCTGGCACTGCCTTCGCGTCCCAGTTTCGGTGAACCCTGCGCACTGGTGGTCTGCAAACAGAAGAGACCCTCCATTTCGTTCCAATCGACTATGTCTGTCATGTGACTGTCCTGATGATTGCTCGCTACTATGGTCCAGATATTTTGTTTGCCAATCACTTTGTTTGGTGGAATTTTACCCCAATTGAGAGTCTTCATTTTTGATTTGGGCGCCGGTGTATCTTGTTGAGGCAGCAAAACTGCAGCCGGATCACATAAGCCGTTACCTGGTTCCGGTGTTCTTGGACGATTTGATGCATGTGTACCATTTACATTGAGTTGACATAGCGGTGGTGGTGGTGGCGCACCCGGTATGGGTGGCGGTGCTGGTGCAGCATTACCATTGATCGTTATGAGCATTGGGGGTGGCGGTGGTGGAGGCAGTGGTGGTCCGCCTGCTGTTGGCTGAATTGTGATGGGCATAGGCGGTGGTGGTGGCGGCGGTGGTGCTGCTGGGCCACCAATCACTTGTTGTTGTTGTTGTTGCTTGTTATTATGCCCGGATGCCGGTGAAGCGGGTGTTGGTGGTGGTGGTGGTTGTGGTAATGGTGAAAGTGGTCCATTGTGTTGTTGATGATTGTTGCTGTTGGCGTTGAGTGGTGAATTTGGCACACCGGATGGCTTGCGACTGGGACTTGTGGCATCATAACTACGACAATGCGGACACGTAAACTTTTGGACACTTTGCGTACGCAGCAAACGCACTGAATCCTCATGGTTCTCGAGTAAAGTGGCACGATGCACCAGTTTCTCGGTGGTATCCCAGATAATATCGCTAACCGGTTCCTTGGGATCGATGCGCAACAAATGTTGTAATATGCTGAGAAATGGCACTTCCTGTGGCGTGTCGGCCACCTGATTTAGTTTACATGATGAATACAAAACATAACAAAAAGAGAGCATAAAAAAGATGGAGAGATTGAGAAGTGAAGGAGGAAGGAATTAATCTTAATAGTAGTTGAGTTATAAATAGAGTAAACACAACACATTTGATTGTTGGTGAGCTCTGTGTAGATATGTAAAAAGACAGCACAGGCACGCAATCAAATCATGTTGCTACCTACTACCATCAGCGGAGAAGAGATGATATGATGATATATACCGGTATTTCCTATTAAAATGTGATATGAATCTATGTGTCTGTTGTTTTTTGTGTGTGTGTGTGTGTGTGTGTGTGTGTGTATGTGGTATGCTTTTGGCGCGCGCTTATTCACTTTGCATTGCATTGTTCTGCATATGCATATAACCTTGACAAATTGTATTGTTGATGTAGATACATTTGTATCTTATTGTATCTTTAAAACAATCTAACTACACAAATATGGCAACAGATTGATGGAGGGCTCATACAGACAGACAGATAGAACATACAAACATACTATTAGTATGTATAGTAGTAGACATTTATACTTTCAAGACAACAATTAAATTTAAATTAGAATTTGTTCTTTTCTAAATCTTTTCATTTTGAATTTCTTAAGTATTTTATGGTAAAATAATCATACAAACCTGTCGCAGTATCGCATAGAAGACATCAAGATGTGAGTTTAGGTTGAGGCCATCGGGTCCCTGTAGGCTTTGAGCCTCGTCGCATTCCCGTTGCTCTTCGAATACGTCCAATTGTACAATAATATCTCCTACACTTTGTGCGACTTTTCTATAAGAAAAAAAAAAACAAAATAAAAAAAAATATTTTAAAAAGAAGAAAAAAAAGGTAATCTTCGGCTATGATGAAGCTTCAATGCTACTCTACAGAGATATTATAATATTTATTTGACTTGTGTTTAGGGTAGAATGAGTATTTAACATTGAGACCGAAATATTTGTATGAGAGCTATACGATCCAGTAGTCCTAGGATCTTGAAATTTGCATGGATGGTGAATATAGGTCAGACACTTATAGTTTCGAAATTTGAGTTTGATAACACAAAAAATAAAAACGATTTTCTAATAAAAATATGAATTTGAATCTGGTTTTGTATGGAAGTTAAGCGATTTAGTATTCATAGGAATTTGAGATTTATATGGCTGGTAAATATGAGGTAGACACTTATAATATCCAAATTACAGTTCAATAATACAAAAAAACAAAAACGTTTTTGTTAGAGGAACATGAATTTAAGCTTGTGATTGTATGGGAGCTATATGATCCAGTAATCCTAGGGTCTTGATATGGGTTATACAATTACAGTTTCCACATTTGAGTTTGATAACACAAAAAACAAAAACGATTTTCTAATAAAAACATGAATTTGAATCTGGATTTGTATGGAAGCTATGTGAATCAGTATTCGTAGGATCTTGAGATTTATATGGTTAATAAATATGAGGTAAATACTTATATAATCAAAATTTCAGTTCGATAATACAAAAAACAAAAAAGTTTTTCTAATAAGAATATGAATTTGAATCTGGGTTTGTATGGGAGCTATACGATCCAGTAATCCTAGGACCTTGAAATTTATATGGTTAATGAATATGAGTCAGACATTTATACTCTGCCAATTTCGAATTAATTATACAAAAAACAAAAAAGTTTCTCTAATAAGAACATGAATTTGAATTAAATTTTCTGTGGGAACTATGCGATCCAGTAATCCTAGGATCTTCAAATTTTCATGGTGGGTTTATATGGGTCAGACACTTATAATATCCAAATTTCAGTTGGATAATCTGTTAAACAAAAAAGTTTTTCTAATAAAGACATGAATTTGAATATCTGTTTGTGCGAGAACTATGCGATCCAGTAACTCTAGGATCTTCAAATTTATTTGATTAGTGAACATGAGTCAGACACTTATAATATCCAAATTTCAGTTCGATAATCCATTAAACAAAAAAGTTTTTCCAATAAAGGCATGAATTTGAATCTGGGTTTGTATGGCAGGGAATTCTTCTTGTCATCTGATTCGGCTGATTCCGACATGTCTGGTGAAAAGAAAACTGTTTGCAAAATTTCAACTTTCTAGCTCTCTAATGACTCCTTCTGTGTGTTACAAACTTTATGACTATCTTATAATACTATTCACTGCATTAAAAGTATAATGATTAAGAAATTATTATAATATTTATTTAATTATAATTTATTTAAATTAATTTTAAAAAATAAATGTATCTAAAAGTCATTGTCAATAGCTTTTTAATGCTTTCAATCGTCAATATTATTGGTTATTTTTATTTTATTATTTTTATTTATTTTTTGTATTTGTTATTACATTGAGAATCCACGTCGCAATTTTGTTATTTATTATTGTTATTATTATTGTATTTTGTGCAAACTCAATTCAGGTGACAAACAATTTGCTGCTTGGCTATCTTTGTGCTTATGTTAATGATTAGTTCTGGGGGCTGAGAATAATGTAATTGATTTGTTATTTATTGACCAAACGCGCGACAAAATATATGCAATTTTATCACTATCACAGAAATTTATATGCCTGTGTTTGTATATATTTTATGGGGCATATGGTTGAGGTTGATGAGGTGGCAACTTTGTTTTATTAATTTTAAATGGGTTTGTGTTGCTCGTAAATCTGTTTTGCTATCTATAAACTGAACTAAACAGTTTGATTGTATTGTATAAGTGAAGCTTGTAATTGAGTTCTAGACAGAAGCATTGAACTAAAATGGAGTTAAGAGACATTGACTAAATACTAAATTACTTGTTAAAAAAAATAAAAAAGACATACAAAATCAATAAAATAATGGCGCCGTTTATTCATCATCATCATCATCATCACAGTTATTTCCTTTTATTTATCTATTATTTCTTTTCTGTCTGCATGCAACAGCATCACAAAAAAAGCAACCATAAGGATACACAAATATCCTTCAGAAATGTACAATTTACAAAAGTGCATGACATTAAGTAACCTTAGATTTTTTTACAATACTAATAGAAAGGAAGGAAGGAAGGAAGGCAGGAACTAAAGACCACAAAGATGGCAAATGTGTCTTGCCTTGTACTTGGACTGAAGGCATTTCATGTCCTGGCAAGCAAAGATAGTTTTGTCTTTTTGGCTTAATGCACCTTTCTTCCTTTACACTCACTCACTTTAGATTCTGTACCAGATGAAAGCCGCCGAAAGTTGTCGTGTATTGTGCCAAAGACGAGCAACAACAAAATGTTAGACGACGTTGCAATTTTGTATGCTCCACGGCCGCAATATATGTAAAAACTTTAAGCCAATGGAAAATAAATAAATAAATAAACAAAAAGGCTGACGCAGGCAGGCAAGCAAGGCAAGTAAGTAGATATGCAGGTATGCAGGAAGGAAGGAAGGTAGTCAATGAGTCCTTGGCAATACACTTCACGCGAGGTTTTGATTTTTCTACACACAACAATATTAAACTTTATACCGATTAAATTTCACATTTATGGTTTAAAAAAGTGAAATGAACACGTTTAATTTTCATTTAAAATAAAAGTTGGCCTTGTTATATAAAGAAATATCCTTTTAATGAGTTTAACATGTGTGTTTGAGCCTTTTTGATTTTAAAGGTTGAGCTGAGTCGCCGCGTTGAGTTGGTTGGTTGGTTGGTTGGTTGTTGCTTTCACTACTGAACGTTTATTTGTAATTGCAATTTCATTACGTTTTAGTATTTAATTTTCAATTTCACTAGTTTTAAAATATTGGTGTGTGCTTGTTGTTGTTGTTGTTGTTGTTGTTGGCAATGTAAACCGACAAAAAATGAACTAACGAAGCAAACAAACGAAGCAAGGAAGTTGCTAGCGCGAGAGTCAGCGAACGAGTCAATTGAATTTATCCTTTGGCTTTGGTTGTTTGGTGTAGTAAAGGCAAACATAAGACAACAATTTAAATTCAGACGATATTCGAAATGTAGGCGCCACAGTCAGCTGCTGAGCATAAGAACTCGCTCGACCAAAAGAGAATATTTCAAAAAGAGAACAACGAAGTGCATGCACCGAATGAAAAATATATGTACGAAGTTAATAAGTGAGTGAGCACCGTAACGTATGACGGGAGATTCTATACGATTGAACTTCGGGCATTGCTGGCTGAGCTTCGCTTTCATCTTCGTTTTGATTAGTATTATTGTTGTTGCGGTTGTTGTTGTTGTTGTTGTTATTGTTGTTGACCTATTGCCAAAATGGCTTCATTTAGTTTTGTAGTCCTTTTCACATGTGTGTATACCCTGCACCTATTTCTGTATTACTATTGTAATACATTAGGTTTGAGGCTATCGGTACCGTCTTCTATTCTGGTAAGATATAAAGCGAATATTGAAGTTAAGAACAAGGCAATCTTGGTATAACAGAGCTGGTTATTCTATCCTAAGACCTCGTAAAGTACATGTACATAAAAAGAAATAATCAGCATGAAAATATGAGTCTATCTACCCATGTTTCTTGGAAACTATTGGGTTGTGTAATATAAATTTTCCAGAAATGAAAGTAAAGTTGCTTGACATTATATTAATACATTTCTATTCACTAGTGTATGTACCCATTTTATCTATACAGTTTTGTCATATAAGCAAAAGTAAGTTCAAGCCGATTGTATAAAATCCTGTAGGACGGGAGTCAATGAATTCCTGGTAGGCTGTAGGCTAGTTTTACAGCTTTGTCGGAATTAAATTGTTTTCCAACCGAAAAGATTTCCAAATTGCGGAACAAATGGTTCTCCGTGGGGGCTAAGTCTGGTGATATTGAAGAAGTTTACACTCCAATACCTGTTGTTTTGCCACGGTCATTTGTGCAATGTGAGATCTAGCGTTATCCTACAGCAAGACAAGAGTCGATATGTTAACCAGTCTAGGATGTTTTTGATTATTTGGTCCAGTTGTTTGTAGTATACTTCATCTGTGATCATTGGGTTAGGTTTCATGAAATCATAATGTATCACACCTCCATCTGATTAGTCTAGAAAACTGAAATTTTCTTATGCATTCGGGTGTGTTTAGTAATCAGTTGTGTTGCGCCACACTTAACGCTTTATTTAAACTGCCTTGACCAAAATTTTAAATTTTGTACGCTGAAAAAATAAATGTCCTCTCAGAGCATTTCAATAAAAAAAAAAAATAATAAACCAATGACATGCAGAGTTCTATCCGACTGAAATGTATATAAGTCTTGAGACTATCTTTAATCTTGTAAATACAATACTAAAACCGAAACACCATATATCGCTACTCCTAATAGAAAGGACTTGGTATGTCATCACACTTTGGGTAATCATTTCAGCAATTATTAATATCAATATTCATTTTGATTCATCATTTTCTATCTAAGCTATGAAATTACAATATTTTGGAGGCACAAGGAAAGATCCATCCTATTGTCTAATCTACCCGGCTATAGAGTACTAACTTGTTTGCTCACAACATTGTTGTTGTTTTTATTTTGCATTTGTGTTGTTGTTAATTGAGCACGTGGTGCGCGCGCAAAACTTTTACTTTACTCCGGCATTTCTTACATTGGAAGAGAGAAGAGCATTTCATTTTCATAGCCCCACCGACAAGCTACAAACATAATCAGTTTTCATCAACTCACTCAACTCACTCACATGGTTTTTTTTTTTATTTTGTATTTATTTATTTAATTTTTTTATTTATTTAACTATATTTAATCAAAGTAAAAGGAAACACATAATAAATTCATCTTATATTTACTATATGTATTTTGGCAAATTCATTCCTATGGAAACAAGTTGAGTTGGAAGTTGAAACAACACAAAGGCGTCACAACTTGAGCAAAGGCGTATGGTATTTTGGGTTTCATTTTACATAGCAACCGGAAATATTTTACCTACAATATATATTTTTGTAATATGACCCAACCCCAAATTAGGCATTTTATAATGATGGCATAATGACTTCCGATGATTGACAGTCAAAATTATGATAAATTTACATTTTTTTACAAATATACGAAAACAAAAAAATGATAAAAAAATCCACTTGTCGATTTAAATCATTTAAGGGATTACAACAAATTTTGTAGTTTTTGAAAATACAATACAATAGTATAAAAGGTGACTAGGGACAGGGTCAAATAGGATTGTACTTAATGTACTTAATCTTTAAGAACTTCTCAACATGTAATTTAACACCAATAATCTTTTAGAAACAAAAACAAAATAATTATTTACAAACAAAATAAAAAATAAATCCAAAATTAAATGGTGAAAAAACTTGTTAAGCAACTTTATATTTAAAGAAACAAAAAAAAAAACCAATATTGCTGCCGAAATACGCATTCATTGAAATATAAATAAATTAATAGAACTTTGTTTTTTTTTTTTGTATTTGAACAAAAGGAGAAGATTTACAAATTTTCAAGCAGACAAATGAGTCTGGGTCTGGCCTATCCAAAATACAAATCCATAAAAATTAATTTAAATAATTGTGCAAAAATAAAAATAAAACTACGCATTTTTATTATTTTGAAAATAACATGAAAATCGAGTTTGATGAAACACAAACGCTGATTTACTGATAGCTTGGGAAGATTTGAGATGCTTGTCTAGCATTTCTGTCTATGTCAGTTGTTAATTTACTCCGCTCATCATGTAAACTAGAAATAATTAATTCTATTTTTTGACAAAAAGTTTCGGCGTAGAAAAAAGACAACAGTTTGGAATAATAGTAAATCCGATAGATCGAAGCTGACATACCTTTCACACCACAATGGATTGTTGATTGCTCATAACATAGATAAATTTTCATTTTTCGACAGTTTAATGTCAGCTATATCAATTAATTTTGTCGATCATTCATTTTTTGAATATTCGAAAATCATTTTATGAAGTTTTCTTTGAATATCTTAAGAAATGAAAACTTTATATACACAAAAATTATTTAATAAAATTGTAAAGGTTTCTATGGCAAATTTGTCCAAATAGTGAATTTTTTAAATATTTTGTGAAGATTTACATCGCAGTTTATAGTTTTTTAACTGAAAAAATGTAGAAGTTTAAAATTATATGCACATAAGAGAATTTAAAGTACAGAAATTAAGAGGATTAACATTTCTTTCAGTAAAGAGGATAAGACAGAAGAACAAATACACGTATCTCTTTAACAAATTTCAGGTCTACAGCTAAAAAAAAACTGTGACATTATTTTGCAAACAAAGGATAAAGGTAAACTAATTTATCACGTCATGCTAATCATATCCGTATACCTATTGGGTCTCTGACGATCCCAATGAATTTATGTGTTACAAACATTATAAAAATAGAAATATTAATCTGTTCAGACTAAGGTTCAACTTTTGCAAATTTTAAGATTTTTATTTAGATTATTTTACTTTTATTTTAGATGAAAGACATCACTTATCATTTGTAATCCTGGATACATTGGATTTCCAATGTGAGCCACCAACCCAAGAGCTGTTTGGTATTCAAATTGTTAGTACCTTCGGGAAGGAAGTCTGACCAGAGTCTGTGTCTGGTGCTACGGGTGATCAGGAACCCACGAAAGTTGCTCTATCCTGGTCAGCGGCCCCCTTAAGGGAGTATCGTGATCGTTGTTAGATGATGTTTTGTTTTTCCATACCAAAGAAAGAGTCACATGACTAAAATAAGTTTTTCTCGAATTTAGTCCCTGCGGCTATAGTATTTTATATCAACGAAACGTTTATTGACGTTGATTATCAATCACTGTGCTCGGAACCGTAAAGGATTAAAAAAGACACCAATTTTTTTTTAGACCAATTAATTAATTTTTTTATAAATTGAATTGAATGCCATTGAAACTAATCAATCCACCAAAACGAACCGTAACTTCTGCCTACATCAAAATTGAATCAAATCAAACAAAACTAAACGAAATGAATTAAAACAAATGAATGAGTGAATAAATGAATGATTGAATGAATTGCTGATAAATTTAGTTGATTAACTATTTATATTTTTGTCTTTATTGTTGTTATTGTCTTGTTATTGTTTTATTTGATGTTATTGTGTTTTTTATTTGTTTAATCAAAAAACAACAATATTCGTACAAGCAAAACTAAAACAAAATGTCAATAAAAACAAAAACTATGCGAAAAAAAAAAACAAACATTAATTATGCCAATTTTCAATTTGACTTATTGTATTTATTGTTTTTTGTTTTTTTTTATTTAATTAATTGTGGCCAAATGCGAAAACAACGAAATTTGCATAAAAATTCAAATAAAAAATTTATCATAAAAATAGAAGATGAGAAAAAACATGATCAATGAATGTAAGTTTTTACATAATACCCTTTCGATGTTAAGACATCTGTGATATTTAGGACCGATTGATACAATTACAAGAGATTATTATTGTATAATGATAATATAATAATCAGACATTGTCGGATAAAAAATATGTATGAATTATTTTTTATGCGCTCCGTTGACCAATTTTGAGTAACTTTTTTAAGTATATTGCTTGGAATCTAGCTTATGAAACGAGAAATGGTTGCCTTTCAGTGCTCCAATTAAATCTGGCTTATCGGCATGAAGAGTCATTTGTCGTATCCCCATAAAAAAAAACCCCCTAATAAGTCAAATCACACGATCGAGGCAGTCAATTTTCCGGTACATAAAGTAGGGTAAAATAAACACAGATGGCATTTCTCAATTGGTCCATTAATTCGCGTTCCTGTGTGGAACCACATGCCGACCATGTTCAGCAAGTGCATTTTGGGCACTTTGGGTAAAAGAAGGTTCGAAGTCATTGAAGCCTATCGAGCGCCATTGCTGCGAATTTAAATCTGATCTGCATTGCAAGGACTAAGGTAATGACCACGTCAGTCTATCTGTGCTAACAAATAATCCAGTATCCATTCAATCACTGCTTCTACACTTATACAATACTAGGTATAAAGTGTAAAACTCAAAGTTACAAAAGTGTAAAATGAAAGAAAACTTTGATTTTTTGTATTCTCTTCTGATAATCTATCCAATGGTTACTCAAAGTCTTCTTCATTCATGACATACACTAGATTGAAAGAAATATGAGCAAAATAAATGTGAAGGGTATATAAGTATAGTACAAATTGTGACTGTTTTCTTGGCTCCGTCTGTCCTACACTACTATTTCCATGAGAAGGTATTTTAAGATTGCACCTTCTCACACTAAACCTGATCATATTAACTTTTAAATCGCATATAACTCTATTTTTCACATTATACTTACTCACATTTTGTTGTTTTGTTTGTTAGTTTTGCCATTTTTTGACATTGAGAGCTACTGGTTTTTTTTTTTTTTTTTTTTTATGTATGCTATATGGTTTCCATATGTTTTAAGACATTCACAGACGACATGATGATGATGATGATGGTGTCTTCGTTTTTCAATTGTGACATATTTGTATATGCAATTTAATCGTTTCAAATCGAACGTGTTCAATGTCAGTTTGTCAGGCTTGTCGGACATATTTTATATGTTAATGTTATGGTTAAAGCCTTTGGGGGGAGATTTCTTAAAAATTTGCTTTTGTTTTGCATAATACAAACATATGAAAGACCCTCACGTAAACAACATAATCATCATCAGCATCATCATCATTGTAATCGTTGTTATTGTCATCATAGCAATCATCATAATTATTAAGAGTATTTATTATTAGTTCACATATTTGTTTGTTTGCTTGTTTATTTTCGCTTGTTTTTATAACTTTGATTTTCGATTTTAAATTTGCATATAAATTTAAAAAAATATATGTATAAACTTTTATTACTTGCAAATTGTCGCGCATTGAGGATAAGTGAGTGGGTGTGTTCAGGGTTTTTTCATACACATAAGTATGATCGTTCAATCATTAAAACGTGCATCAGAGGTTTTGATTTGATTTGACTTAACTTGAGTTAAACTGAATTGAAAATTCTTTCGTTCACTTACCTTAAATTATTCAAAACTGGTAATACTTTAAGGCCTAGAAATAGAGAATTAATAAAAATTAATTAAAAAGAAATAAAAGCAATAAATTTATTCGACACAAAATACAATATCATAAAAACTCATGTCCATTACACACTCATAATTGAACTCTACGCCTCTTTTCCAACTCTACACCCAGTTCATTTAAATTATACTTATAATGTTTGACTTATAAATAAATGAAGCTTAAAATAATTAATTGCTTTTTTTTTTTTTGTTGCTGATGTCCAAAGCAAAAGGGCAAAGTGAATTAAAGATAGAACGCCCACCCCACATAAGTCGTCATAAATATCATCACACACAACACAAGCAGCAGCAGCAGCAGCATGAGAGGAGAAGCGCATTCATAATGTGTAATTCATTTGATTCTTTGGAAATGAGAATAAACTGTTCAAAGTTCATGAACTTCTAGCGCAACACCAAAAGCAATGAAAATAAACTTCTCAGTGACAGCAAAAGATGCAGTACAGTTTGGCCTGGAGTCGAGTCGAGTCGTGATGATGCGCTGCTGAAGCCTGGGCTGGTTGGGCTTTCTTTGGGTGACTTTGATTGAGCACAGAGATGAGTATAAGGAAAATATCTTACCATATCTTCCTCCCTACAAGTGAGTGAGTGTACAAAAGAGAAAAGATTGAAGTCAGCAATGCAAAGCACGCACCAACCAACGAAACTCTTGTTGCTTGTTACAAACAAAAGCCTTGAAGCGCTCAAGTATTTGTCGCATGAGAGATTTTTTGTAGTTTTATTGTTCTTAATTAAAATAAATTGAGATGCGCTTTTTCAACATTAAATGCATATTATAAAAAGATAAAAAACCAAAATGACAAAACCCATATGTGTACAAGTACAAGTGAAGTTTGATTTGTTTGTTGAACGTGCGTTGCAAGGCATTCAAAATGAGGGCCCCTTCTATTTCTTTACATTCAATACAATATGAAGTCAAATGGCTGACAAATCTGTTGACATTTGTATATCAACTGAACTGAACTGAACCAAATCAAAAATCCCTAAAAATGCAAAATACTTATTTGATTGTTTTTTGAAACTTCACTTGCTTTGACATTGGACACAATACACACGTGTGTAATTGTCCCAAGGCTTCTTTGAATTTTTTTTTTTTTTTTTCAGAGTACATATTCGATAAGTAATTCACTCACCCAGTCGACTCCATTCGTACATTAACAGACAATCAGGCAGGCACTCAATCATTCATTCAATGGACAACGACAACGATTCTCTTTTTTATTTTTATTTATTTTTCCTCATTCTTTTTTGCATTTTCATTCCATTCATTCATACAATTTCTTTGAAACACTTTTGTTTTTTTTTTCTGCTTTTTAACATTTTTTCCAGGAATCAATGAACTGACTCTGACTGACATCTGAGCATAAATATAATATTTGCCTATCTACCATAAATGATGGAAGCAAAAACAAAATATACATACATATGTGAGCATTTTAAAATGCCACTAATGCCAAGGCACTTAAGTGCCCAATTATCGGTTCATGAGCGCTATAAGCTTCATTCTGACAGTTTGTTGTCGGAATCTTTATATTCGTTTGCAAGTTGTATCTGTTGAATGTCAAAGTGTTTCATCTACTATTTATCTACATAATACAATATACAATAGTACATAATATGATTGAATTTATGCCATGATTTTCCACTTAAAACATGCAACATTTCATTTGATCTATGGAAAAAATTATATTATATAGATAAAAAATATTTTCATTTATCAAGAAACAATTTCAAATGATTTATAAAGCGTTAACAAAAAATTCTTATTGATTTACTAATTTATGTATTGTACAATATATGCAAAATATATAGATAGATATATCAGCAATAATTCTAACACAAATCTATTATATGAATAATAATAATAGATCAACAACAATTTAGTATTGCAGCAATTGATTTTCAAGTGATTTTTTTTTTTGTTTGCTAAAAATTATTTATGAATGACTTTTCTGTTTTGTTTTGATTCTTAAATCATTTGTAATTTATTGTTTATTCATTTGTTTATGTTATTAAATAATTAATTATTCAATTTAAAATATTTTAACAGAAAAATGGGCGTTGTTAGAAGTGATTTTGTATCATTATCTTATAATAAATACCTTACACACTCAAAGAGAAATTGTATTTAGCAATTTGTCATGATGTTGGTAATATGGTAGGTAAAGTTATAGAATATACTTTAAAGACTCTACAATATACTTAATTTTGAAAGGTAATTCACAAAAATATAAAAGCGTAGAGAAATGATATTAACACTTTGTTACGAAGTTTATAACATGTTAGAAGTAATTTTGTAGGATCCACATTATGCGACTATATAGACAAGATATTGATATAATTAAGAACTGTAAAGGAAATTCATCTGTTTTATGTAATAAAGAAATATCATTACATTTTAGTAGAGAATTTTCTTTTTTTTTTCGACTTAGTTTATATGTTTCAGACGAAGTTCTTTGATAAGAATAGCTAGGAGTGATGAATGAGTTTCTTTATGAATTACTCCTATATTTTTCTGATTAGTAAAACCAAAATCTTTTTTTCAACACAGGTATAAAGTCCTTAATCCACATCTGGAGAAACCTCACTACTCGAACAGTTGTTCCAGATGAAAATATACCCTTTTCACCGACTTCGCATTGGTCACAGTGCCATCACTCACACTTATCTAATCAACGGGGATGCTCGCCCTTCTTGTCAATTATGCGGTCAGTCGAGGTATCTACGATGCACCTTTTGGACAAATGCCCTCATCTTCAAAGTATCAGAGTTGCCCTATTTTCGAACTCCAATCCCTCTTCAGCCCTCATCACAGCTTTCAAATCCAATATAGAAAAAATATTCAACTTCCTAAAAAATTATAACCTTATAAATTACATATAACATATTTAATAATTTCTTAGTGTCGAAGGCCTAGCAGCTAGTGATCTTTAGTCAATTATTAGTTATAGTAAATATTATTTTTTTAAATGTAAATATTACAATTTTAAAGGATTAAAAAAAAAAAAAAAATAAAAATCTTTTTTTCTTCTTCTTTGTATTTGCAATTTGTCTATGAAGAGACGACAGTAGGCGAATTTGACTAGAATAGAAAATAACCTGCTTCCAGTATGGTTTCATACATTAACAGTTTGTGACTTAGAAGCTTCATATTTGCTTTCTTTTGGTTTTGACTTGTCAGGTGAGACGTCTTTCAAGGGTCAGATCAGATACTACATGATGACACTCCTTGGAATGACATCCTCACTTATTGTATCTCTTATGGGTGTTCAAGAAATTCGAAGTCATTGAATTAACTTGCATGAACACATGCATTGTCTTCATGACTTCTTTCTGTAAACCAGGTCTTTTACATATGTAGTTCTTCATGTAAAATATAGAGTACTCGTTCATTTGAGATGATGCCTATGGTATCTCAGCAATTTCCTGCTTAGTCAAACTTGGATTTTTACAAACTATACCATACACTTGCTAAATGAATCTTGGTGTTTTTTCACTTTTTGGATGTCCACTACGTCGTTCATCTGCAACGCTTGTAAGACCATGTTTGAACTCTAAAACCCATCGATGCACAGTTGGAAATGAAGGAGCAGAATTTTATCACTGTTCGCTTTCAATAGCTTCTTAGTTGTTCAGTTAAGAATTCAAGAGCACAAATGATTGTATTACCCTAGGCAAAAGTTTCCATATCAAATGCATAAATAGAATTATAGTTTTTATATGAAAAAATCTTATATTTTCTTATTTGTACAACTAAATTTTGTTTATTTCTCTGTAAGAGGTATTAAAACTTCAGTATAACTGAAAATATTATAACAATGCCTTAGGGTGTTTTTTCAGTGATTAAACTAAATACATTGGCTATGATTTATATACAATAATATTTAAAAAAAAAAAAAAAAAACGATTGATTTGTTTTTGGTATTTCATGTAAAATAGTTGAAGATTAATTGATGTAAATGGAAACCGGAAAATTTCACACACAAAGAAAAACACAACAGAAAACATAAAGTGCAAAAAAAAAAGAGGAGAACCGATTTTTCCTGGCTTTTGAGGTCACTTGACCAAATTTATATGAAAAAAGGTATCTACATATAAAGAAAGAGGGAACAATTGTTTGTTTGTTTGTATTGTTGTACACTACAAAGAAACGTTTTCTAGTTTTCTGTTTTTTTTCCTTTTTTCTTTTATTTTTTTTTTAAGTTTTAATTGCTTTCCTTATTTGGTTTTACTTACAGTTTTGCAAATAAAATAAAAACAAAAATAAGGAGAAACAAATCATAAAAATTATTAACGTCAATAGGCCAAATATGGTAGACAACAAACGCACGTTTAACAATAACAAAAGCAAACTTTCACGTTTTTTAATTTAATTTTATATATTTTTTTCTTTGTATATTAAAAAACAAAAAAATTAATGCATATTATATAGAAAACAAAAGAAAAAATACAAACATTTAAACCGGAAGCTTAATCATCATAAACGTAAATTGAGTATATATCTACAGAGTAAAAATATGTATCTATGTGAGATCTAAACATGTAAATCTACTAAGTATTAATTTTAAAGTTGATGAAAACTTTACACGACTTTAGTAGATGGTTTAGAAACTAGGGGCTACTACTCGGCTGCCACCACCTTCATTTGTTGTTTAAAATGTTAATCAAATGCACGTGCTAAGGTTTTTTAACTCTTAAACTTTTATTTAATTAGCATTTGATTGTCGCCTAAGGTGTGCGTGAGTGTGTCTTTGGATAACGGCTCAGTCAGCCAGGTCAACATCATAAGTATCTCGTACAATGTGTATGTTTGTTTTCTAATGTTTCCTAAGCTTAGGGCTTTTCTATCTGTATGTCTATCTGGATATCTATCTGTCTATGGTCAAGGCTATTTATCTATTTATTGTCTATTTATCTACTGCGGGCGTGAACATCAATCAATGAAATAAACTAACATTCTCACTCATATATGGATATCTTGCGTTTTTTTATTTAACTTATACCGCTCTCCTCTTAAGTTTTGCCGCAAAATATTCAAAATAACAAATAATATTGTACAAAAAAAAAAAAAAAAAATTGATTTGAATTGTTTCTCTTATTTTTTGATTTTTTATCGAAAACAAATAAATCACACTCGAAATTCAACAGTAGTTGACTTTTTCCTTTTAAATTTGTGTGCACTTGAAAATTGAAAAAAAAAAAAAAAATCAAAGTCAAATAACAATATTGTGTTTCTGAAACACAATCATTTGGCTAAGTCATTTTGTCATCATCATTTAAAGTTTTTTGAACTTATTTTCTTTATTCAAAACAGAATAAGATACAAAAATGATTGATCCACATTTAATGATCTCCTTCCGCCATTGCTTCTCTCACTATTCATTGTTTGTATTCATTGCATTCATACTCAGAACAAATATTTAGTGCTTAACATATTTTCATTAAGATTTATCAGCAGCTTGAACACATCACTTTTTAGCACATGAAGACATTAAGAAGAGAAAGAGACACATCCTGCTTTTTTTGGCCTAAAAACCACTTCTTTTTTTAAGTGAATCTGCATTTTCAAAATGATTAAATTATTGTACACAATTGCCTTGACTAACTAACTAATAAATAGATATATTTTCTATGATTATCAATTTGTTTTTATTTTGTTTTACCACTTTTCACTATAATATTTAAATGATTTAATAATATTGAAATAGTTGAGATTAGAGGAGTTAAGTTTTCATCTCGTTTTGCTCAATAACCAAAGAAAAAGGATATCAGCAAATTTGATCTGCAAATTGACAGGACAACAATAAATTTAATGTGAACACATGGCCAAGAGAGCCACTCTGGACCGTTAACACAAATAGCGACCCTGAGCGACCGGAAGAATCGATTGAAAAGCGACGCGCATTAGCTTATTGTGTAAATTTCTTCACCTTTTCGATTCGTGTATAATATAAATTAATTAATTAATTTAATTAATTATGTGCTTGTATTGGGTTAATAAAATTGCTATTTTGTGGAAATTTGTTTGCTGAATGGTAAATTTGAGTAAGTTTCTTTTCAAAGTATTTCTATTTATCAGTTTACAGTAAGAAATACATCACTATCCTTTTCTGAAAATCACAAATATCTCGCAGCATGAAAATGAATTGAAGGCTAAATACTTCTAAATGGGTAAAAAAAAAAAATGGGCCAAGTGCGAGTCAGACTCGTACTAGGAAGGATCCGTACCAGATTGGGGTTTGTATGAGAGGCACTCCCCTAGTGTTGCGATTCGACTGATTCCAACAGATGTGCAGCGCCTATATCAAAAACTTATAATGTCGAAATTTCAGTTCGTGAAAATTTCAACTCTCTAGCTATTGCGGCTTATGTGATATATGGTGATATATGTGGACAGGGAGTCTCTGCAATAGCGTTCTTATTGGTACCCTTTGGGTCCGGAACCCTAAAAACTGAAAACTGGTAGTGTCAATTGGTCATTAAGCCATTTCTTATGTATATGATGAAGCCATAAATATGATGGCCAGGCTTAGATAAGGCTATATGCTTAAAGCAGTTCCAGAAAGTGCAAAAGGTTGGTACTGTGCTTCATCTCTCCCTAAACTACAAGGTGTGTTCCAAACTCTTCTGAACTTTTCTTATAAGAAGAGAAAAACGCAAAGATCTTGCATTTACGTTTCAATTAATTCAAAGTAAATGCATTCCAAATCAATACAACGTTGTTCACTCACTGTCTATTAACGATTCAAAGGGGTGCTGGATGTTCTTCATAGGGATTGAGACAGGGCATCATTATCGATAGCCTTCGTGTCATCGTAACACGTTTCTTTCATGACTGTTTTGTGCTTTGGGAATAGAATATAAACACAAAGATTCTAAACACATGATTACGGAATGTGATTGATGGTTGCGATGCTGTGTTTTGAGAAAAAGTGGCGTACAAAAATGATCTGTGGGTGTGTATGGCATGAAGTGAGAGCAGATGACTTGTGACAAACGAAACAAACATTCATCAGCAGTTTAAATTTTATTCTTTCTTAACTCTTTCATTCTTTTCATTCATTCATTCATTCAATCTATTTAACATAAAATTCCGTACTCACCTATAAATTCGTTACGTATTCGAATGCGTTCCTGTAGCGTTGACGCTGAGATAATTACGCAATTGATGAATGCTAAAAGCGCAACTTGATATTCAATAGACGAATTTGACTTTTCCAATTCATTGATGACAATTTTAAAGCGATAACGTTCTTTTTTGAGATTCTTCAAAAGGAAACAAAACAATAGAAAAAAAAAGGAATTATGAAATTTATTATTATTTTTAGAAAATTCTTTCTTTTTTACCTTATAGAATTCCAGTGTTTCTATGGCGCGTGTGTAGCCCTCAGCATTGTAGGCGCATAAAGCTGAGAGCAATTCGAAGACCTGCTTCTTGACGATAGCATTATTTGTATCTAAGGCAGCGCCCAATTTCGAAATATATTCACGATTTTCGACAATATAATCCAAGCCGATGCGTGAGTCCATTTTATTTTATTTAATTATGTTGATTTGCAAGCGTTCGATCGTTTGTTTGTTTGTTTGTAAAATGAGAATTCGATTTATTTGACTTCCTCTGCGTGTCCTGATTGTGTTTATCGTAAGTTTTGTTTGTCGGCTTTCCTTTTGTTCTTTTGATATCTTAAGCTTTGTTCTGATTCTGATTCTTATTCTTTAACTGCACTAATTTCTATGCATTGCATTCGTTTTGTATAATTGTATCTTATTCGACTTCAGTTGTAGTTTATTGTTATTATTGCTTTGCTCCTAAGCATACTTAAGAAGTTCAATTCGTAATGATGATGTTCCTGTCTTTGGCTATTTGATGACTTTGTCGTCATTGCAATCTGATGAAGGGGCGACAATTGTATCCAACGAAAATTTACTTAGTCGTGCCCTTTTTTTTTATGTGTGTTTTTTGTTTTATTCTTTAATGAAGCATGCGTTTTGCATTTAATAAATAAATAAATCTGTGTATCTGTAAAAAAAAAGAAAAACAAAAAATAATGAAAATTAATGTGATTGTCGTTGATTGTTGTACTGTACTTTACTTAAAAAGCTAAGTCACTCAATTGAATTTGAAGGGTCGTTTTTTTAGTTTATTGGTAAAGCAAGCCTTCTCTATCCAAGACCCTCTGTACTTCTTCACTGTCCCCTGTCCCTGTCTTATCTGTGTTGAATATTTTTCTTAATGAATTTATTAACTTTTTGTTTTTCCATTGCTCTCTTCTCAATTGTTTATGACCGATGTGGGTATGTGAAGTTCGTGAACGCAATAAATTAATTTTGTTTATTGGAAACCTTCGACTTAAGTCAATCTATTGCCATATTATTATAATAGCAACAATTTAATAGTGATTTTTATTTAATTTTTTTTTTTTTAATTATAATTTTTTTTTTTGTTTTAATAGAATTTTCCATTTAATTGATACATTTTTTATTTTATTGAAGAAAAAAAGAACAAAGTATTTATTTTAAGTATTTAGAAAATGTTTCAAGTAAAAGGCCGCGCTTTAGATCAAAAGTTTTTTTAATTACAGAGCAACATTTAACTGATTTGTTATGCAGCGCCCCCGTTACATTTGATATTTACCCTACACATCTTAACATTTTGTTTTGTCTTGATCAATTTCCATTATTAAATGATCTTGTTAATTTGTCTACAACTTTACAAAACTTATTCATCATTAATAAACATTTTCGATTAATTATACTTGTTTCTTTTTGTATTTTAAATCAAATACTATTTCCGACTAGTAGCGGCGGCATCTTTTTTCCTTTTTATCAAAAAGTAAATGGCTACATTAGGTTTCTCCGAATGTTTGTAACACCATAAAATATAGGACAAATCAAATTATAGTGATCGGGAAGTGTTGCCAAGGTGCTGGTTGCCATGATGCGTGTCCCTCTGATATTTCCGAAAATATCTATACAGCTAATGCAATTTTAACCTATGGAAGCACAGAAATAGATGATTCAAATCATACTTTCTTCGATTTTAATAGATGGGGTGAAGAACGTGAGACGCTGGGAAACAGTGTGAGACCCATCAATGCAGCAAATATAAAAAAGCAGATAATGGGTGGGCACAATTAGCTAACTTCATAGAAAAAGTATTAAAATGTAAGAAGCGGGACCTGGAGACAGGTATTACAGATGATACATGAATACAGAAGAGGAAGGATGCCACCATGAAATAAGGCGAAAGCAGTTCCAGGGTGGATAAACATCCTGAAGGGGGACGACGGTAACTTTGACGATGCGAAGCCACTAATAACTCCACCATCCGCAAAACAAAAAAAAAAAAAAGGATGTCCCTGGAATTTTAAGATGACTGTAGGACGGATTTTGTGGAGACGTAGAAAGAAAAGGAGGCCATCCATGAAAATTAAAGGAAGACCTAGTTTGTTTGAAGTGGAATTGTGTTTCTTGTTAGTGTACTCATGTATTTTTGTATATTTTGTATGTGTAACGCTATTTGTTTCGCGATGACCTTTCGCCAACATTCTGATAATTTCATGGTATCGAGGCAATGGCTCTTATCTACAAAGAACTTTTGATTTGACACTATCATTATTACTGTCATTTTTATATCGATAATCTGATGATGTAAAAGTGTGAAATCATACAACTTACTCCTTCCCATACCTTTGCACGTACATATTCCTAAATGTAATAAGTTCTTTGTCCATTGCCGATTTATCAATTCTGGGCATTTCTCTATGATCGCTTTGCTCAGCAGATCAGGTGAGATGGGATACATCAATGCAGACTCAGGTGTATTCATGATCTTCCTTGTATGATTGTTTGCACTTTTGTCGATATACTATAGATCAAATCATAGAGCACACAGTTGTCATATAAACTTACTTACAATACTTAATTCAAATAATGATTTTTCATATTAAAATCACTGGACTGGGGCTTCTAAAATTTGCTTTTCGTTGACTTATTTGATTGGGAGGTTTACTTATGTTAAGGAAAAATTAATAATTTATAGAAATTAAAGTTTTCCCAATGGAAAAATCTTTACTATTGACTGGTAACCTATAAAATTTGATCAGCAGTTTCAATTTAAATTTCTCTTCTTGCAGAGAATAAATGGAATATCAGATATTATTATTAAGATAAACACTTCTTACAAAAACAAATTCTTAGTTACATTTCAATAAAATCAGTTGTAATATGAAACTTTTTCTTTCGAGAAGGGTAAAAATTCTTTGGTCAAACCAAAGATGAGGTATTTACTATTTTATTTATTTTTCTAAAGAATCTGGTTTTGAATTAATTTTTCTGTTGAATAGAATATTATCAAGTGGCACTTTGTGCGCGATTTGAAATTATAATTTTCATTTTTCTTCTATTGTATTTCAAATGTCATCTTCTCTGTCTCAGTTGACAGTTAAACGATTTTTGTAGTATAATTTGCTTGTCGTCGCCGATGAACTACATTTTAGCATTTTTACTTGTTTTTATACTAATCAATTTAGTAGCTTTATTAATGAAGATACACATGAATTTATTTATTTGATTTTGTTATGAAACTCACTTTCAATTGTGTGTTTGCGTGCGTTTTTTGAGAAAACAAGTTTTGAACTCAATAAAAATTCTAAATAAAACGATCATGTATATGAGACATGAGGAGACAACAACGCCACCACCGCCGCATTGTCATTTAAATTCGTTAAGTAGATTGTATCTTTTGTTAAATATTTATAGAGCGCGCACCTTGTTCTATAATAGTTTTGTAGGGGGCGCCATTTGCCATTAGCCATTTGCGTAAAGTTTAAGCTTCTTTCAATAGAATATAGTAGATACAATTCTGCTTATCAGTGAAATGACAATGAACTGGTTTCATTAGCATGCGCGAACGCAAAATCAATTATCTCAGCTATTTATTGCTAATTTATAAATTTATTTAAGTATTTTGTTTTTCATTTCTTAGAATTTCAACATATTTTTGAATGCATGAATAACAAGATATGCATATTTTTCTGTTTAGTTAATCAAAAGACGCTAAGTATCTCTCAATTATGGTCTAAGTATCTACTACTTAATGTGACTACTACTTCCTAAATGCTCCAAAAAAAGAAAAATAATAATAATAAATTGAAAATTGATTGATCACTATTTGCTGATAAGCTAAAAATGAAAATCAAAATGCCAAGTTATTGAACTCATGTCCAAAAAAGGCTCAACACTTCATTATTACTATATATAAGCAAAGTCAAAGCAAAAAGAAATCACTAAAAAAGAATTGCCACTTCAAAGTCGGCAAAACGTAAAGTAATTAGAATTTGTCAACGGCTTAAAAACAAACAAAACAAAAAAAAAAAAAACCATTGTAAATCAGTAAGGTGGGGGTTATGAATAACAATAATAACAACAACAACAACAATAACAAGAATAACAACAGCACTCACATACTTCCAACTTCTCGAATTCCAACTTGAAGTCAAGTCAACCTCATACATCTTATTTGGCCAATAGCAACAACAATAACAAAACATTAAAGACCATAAATTTCAGTTGAGTTAAAGTTAAGCTTTTGAATTTTATTTGTATTTTTTTCCTTTACAAACATTGTCTTCATTCATTGTACACCCTCAAAAAGTACATAACATAAAGTAAGAAAAATTGCATTGAGTCAAAAGACATTGCAACTTATTAAGCTTACGAGAGGCAATCAATAATATACAATAGATAATAGAACAAGTGTTATAATACTCATATTACATAATCTCCGATTAGGTTTACATACATTTTTGTATTGCGCATACATAAGTATTTTTATAATCCCTGGAAATATGTACGTGTAGTAATCAGTATGTGAAGGTCACCAAAAGTAATAATTTATTAGCAGATATTTCAAAACAAAATATATGAACAAAATACTAAAGCGACTACTTAGAATGGAACTGCTACTACGTTTATGCGATAGCTAGATCGATCCTTCTTCGTTCAAAATACATAAGTCAGACCTCATGCTTAAACACTTTTATAATACGATTGAACGCACTTAGTAGTTTAAGCAAGGAAGACCATAATTTTAATGCGATGATATTTCTTTAAGTCGATCTAAAAAGTCGCTTGCACACTTAGAACTTTTTGGTCACATTAAAATCAGCTGTTTCCAAAATGTTGTTTCGTGTATTAGGACTATGCATTAATTTTAAAGGTTTTTTCACCAAGAATGGGGCTTTATTTCGATTTCAAAATGGATTGATACATCATTCAAAGTACTGTCCGTCGCTAGCCACAACCTTTTCCCATCTTTCTTTCAATTTCCGGATTCCGTTTCTCCAAAATTCCGGCTTCTGGGCGGCTATGAATGAATCGATCCATTTTTTGGTCTCTTCATATGAAGAGAAGTGGTGTCCAGCCAGCTTACGCTGCATCTCCCGGAACAAGTGGTAATCCGAAGGAGCAATGTCTGGGCTGTACGGCGGGTGGGGTAGCACTTCCCAGTTGAGCGTTCCAAGGTATGTTTTGACGACCTGTGCAACATGCGGCCGAGCGTTGTGATGCTGCAAAATAACCTTGTCGTGTCTTTCGACCGTTTCCGACCGTTTTTCAAGCAATGCTCGGCTCAAACGCATCAATTGACGTCGGTAGACTTCCCCAGAGATGGTTTCGTTGGGTTGGAGCAGCTCATAGTACACCACACCCTTCTGATCCCACCAAATACAGAGCATGAGCTTCGAACCATGAATATTCGGCTTGGACGTCGATGGCGCCGGTTGGCCGGGCTTGACATATGTTTTTTTACGCTTTGGGTTATCGTAATGGATCCACTTTTCGTCGCCAGTCACAATACGATGCAAAAAACTCTTCCGGCCAAGTCGTTCAAGCAGCAATTCGCACGTGAAAAATCGGCGTTCGACGTCTCTCGGCTTCAACTCGTATGGCACCCAATTACCTTGCTTTTGGATCATTCCCATCGCTTTGAGACGTCTGGAAATGGTTGCGTGGTCAACGTCCAACGTTTCGGCGAGCTCTTCTTGCGTTTGGCACGGGTCTTGGTCCAGCAATGCCTCCAATTCTGCGTCTTCGAACCTTTTGGGCTGGCCAGGTCGCTCCTTGTCCTCGGTATCAAAAACACCACTTTTGAAGCGTCGAAACCAGTACTCACAGGTTGAAATCGATGGAGTATGGTTCGGGTAGGCATCCAACAGCAATTGACGGGCTTGGGTGGTATTTTTCTTCAAATTGAAGCAAAAAAGCAAGGCTTCCCGCAAATTGCGTTTTGACGGCACGAAAGTTGACATACTCGGAGCACAAAAAAACTATGTTGTGTACACTTCAGCGAAATGACAGATACTGGTAAACAAAGCCTAATGATGAGGCTTTGACATGAATATAGTTACAGTATTGCCAGATGCGATACTGTTGTAAATAACGCCATCTGTGTGCAACCTTTAAAATTAATGCATAGTCCCAATATATATAATATAAGTATACACTAAAAAAAATATAATCTCACATGAGATTTGGATATTTTTATACCTTTTAATTTTTGATCTCAAGAAAGTAATGCATGGTAATAGAAATAATTTGTCTAAAAACTTATTGTTTTAATAAGGTTATTTTATTTCTTCTGCAGAAGATTTTCGAAGGTATGGTACATAATAAATTTGGTCATAGAGTGAGATTTGCAGAGACCAACAATAAGAAAGGAGATCGTCAGTCTCAGTATCAGACAACCTCCTGAATAATAGCAGGCAAACAACACAAACTAAAAAGGCATCAATCTCTGGAGCCTGTGTTCCGCATACCGAACGCCGTTGAATTCTGTTGTTTTTGGTTGAATTTAAGGGATAGTTTTGATGACATTGATAGAGAAATTAATTAACTAAAACGGAAACAATAACTTAAATGGGATAGTCGTAATTTATAAATCTATGTCGGTGCAGTGGCCTTTTTAACTTTCTCAATCAGCATGTATAGTAATAAGGCCATAGGAAAATAATTGGCATGCACATTGATTTTATTCAAATGTTGGCCGTGGCTGAATACCAACTTTCAAGCACTTTGTCCATTGTTTCCTTATCAATTTAGGCAATTTCAGCGCGAATCTTCTATTTCAATTGATCAATTGTTAGGGGATTGCCAACATAAACTGCGCCCTACTGAAAAAAGTCCAGTGGTGTCAAATCGCTGCTGCAGGCAGGCCAATTGACATCGCCAAAACGACTAATCACACGGTTGTTGAATTTTGTGCCCGGAAGGTTGATTCTAAGAATGTTGAAACCATAGCTCATCGAGATCGATATCTTGCAATTCCTGCCACAAAAAGTCAGTTAACATATCTCAATAGCAAAAAGGGCACCACTCCAAAAAACACAATACCCAGTGACTCGAGCTGGATACATTGGCTTCTTTACGATGACATGTGAATTTTCCATTTCCCGAATTCTGCAATTTTGTTGTTTTTACACAGACGACGAGATGAAAATGTCCTTCATCTGTAAAGATTTTTCTTGCAAAATGTTGGTCACCGATTCATTCATTCATTCAAAACTCACTAAGGGCGGCCAACATTTGAATGAAATCATTTTTCATACTTAATCGGAACAATCACTCTATTAAATAAAGTAAAATCTGTTGAAAAGAAATGAACTATTGTCCATTTAAAGACCAAATCAAAACCGGATCAATGGCCCAGCATGGTAACGAAGGACTGGAATATATATATATGGAAAATGAAACACCAGAAATGTGATGATGTTTGGGTGGAACAGTGATATTACCAAAATTACAATCACTAATTGATACAAAGTCGTTGACAGAAGTTAGTCTCATATAAATTTATCTAAATTTATGTGAATCCTTAATCTGAACTTGTGTACTTGTTTATTATTGTAGTTCAAAAAATTCCATGTTTAGTCAAAATACTTAGTGAACGACCCTCGTAGATATGATATGATTGCCTGAAGGAAGGAAGGAAGGAAGGAAGGCAGAGAGCGCTGATGGGTGAGTGTGTATACAAATAAATATAAAAGATCGAAGGCAGCAGCCGTGACTTTTGTTGTTCATATTGCAATAAGAACGTGCGGCGCACTCAGCTCATATTGTCTTGTCAGGTGTCGACATCTATAAAATGTCAACTTATAAGAGAGACCTGTCGTTGTTCAATTTTATTATTATTATTATTATTGCTATTACTAAATCTATTGTTGTTGTTGTTTTTGTTGTTATTATTATTATTGTATCTAGTCATGTTAAAGTGCAAGTAATAATTCACGAATTTCAGATTGTTCAATGCTATTAATAAGCTACAATAACTTTAAAGGTAAGTATCTCTCTAATAGAGAAAGATACTCGTACATACAATAGTTACATTGATAGAAAGAGAATGATAGGCAGATAGATACATAGATGCAATACTTACTAGCATGTGTATGTACAATATCTAAACAAACGATACAAAATAAATAAATAAATATTGCATATGCAATGAAAAAATGCCTTGAATGGCTTAGTGTGAAGTGCCTTTATTCTCTTGTTTTATTTGTAATTTTTATAAATTTATTTTATTTTAATTAAAAGTACAAAAATGCATCTCAGAAACTTGTTGAGCTGCTTAACATAGCTGAAGTTGTTGCCAAGAAACTTAATTATAATAATTTGAATTTTATAGATAAATTATTGTTTGATTTTCTTTGAAGTCGAAAAATTCACAAGTCACTTGTTGTTGCAACAACACACTGAATTGCAGTGGTTATGGATAAGCGCCAGTAGGGCGTATACTTAATATGATTAAAACTTGCATAGAGTGTTTTGTTGGATGTTGTATGTATTATGTTGATGATGGCGAAAAAAACTATGATAATTTAATTTGTTGCATGCTCAAAGTATTTATGAAAGAATTTCATAGTGAAAGATGCATAGATATAAATCGATTAAAGACACACCAACCACGCAATAATGTTTATCAAGATACATTTCGAATATATTTAATAATAAATTTTAATGTGCAACGAATTATGTCTCATGCCGTCCCTCTCCCTCTCTCTCTCTCTCTCTCTATGTGTATCTCATTGTAAATGTATCTTTTTTTATGGGTATATTGTAAGCAGCTTCACGGTTTGTTTATTTGTTTATTTGTCTGCCTCTCGGTCTGTGTATCTGTTTATTTGTTTCTCCATCTGTCTTTCTGTCCATTTGATGTGTTGCAATAAGCGCAAGGTCGTTTCGGTGTTGTTGTTGTTGTTAATGTTGTTACACTGTTTGTTGTCTGCTCTTTGCTTTAAGCATTTTATTTTTGTCTATCTACCTGTCAGTATTTATTTGTATTCCATTTAATGCGTATTATTGTTTCTTGCTGTGTTGTTGTTTTAGATACATAGATACCATTTAGTTGTTGTATTGAATCTTATAAGCAGATAGATACAACGCCACCTGTAACGAATCAAGTTGGTCGCAGCTACTTGAACTTCTTTTTAAAGTGTTAAATGAATCGAAAATTCATTAACGCCTCTTTTGTAAAATACAATACTATTTGTTTATTTTTTTCGTTTGAGGTTTGTTAATTTTTTCATAATTTCCAAAAATATAAAATATAAATAAAATCTTTCACAGGTGTGTCAAAGTCGTTTTGCAAGTAGCTATCACTAAACAACAACAACAACAACAACAACCACATTTATATTATTATAATCGTGTAGCATAACTAAATTGCTAAGTAAGTAGTATATGGAAGCGTGCCTATGATTTTGAATTGCCTCATCATCAACATCAACATCATGGATTTGTGCCACCTACAAATTTTGTATCTAAACGAAACGCAGTTTCTACTCTCAATATTAAATGTATTGGTTGTGTAGACAAAACTTGTTTCGTTGCATTTTTGTGTTAATTAACACAACTTTTTGCGCAATCATAAAGAAAAACAAATATTAAATGCTTCATTTGCATGCAACTTTTCAAAAAACACAAAAAAAAGAAAAAGGAAAGAAACACACACTTTTCGATGCTCTTTTATTAGTTTGCCCGGTTGAATGTGACAAATCTGTAAAGCGGGTTTTGCTTTTAACTAAGGAACATGACTGGAACTTAACTAGATAGATAGAGAGAGAGATAGAGAGAGAGAGAGAGTGCAATTGAGGAGTATCGTCGTCTTACAGTCTATCTTTTTTTTTACTACTATAAGCCTTTGATTCTCCTCAATCTCGTTGACTATTATGAGTTGCAAAGTCTGCAAAGTCATTAACACCAATGAAGGTCAATGCAAGCAGCATGTAAATTTACATTTGGCATCCTTCTTCCCCATTGATTCCATCAACGGAAGTTGAAATTGATTTGAGAACTCAGTGACTTAGTAAAAAGGGTGGTGATGTTCACTCAATTAAAAGTCAGCATATCTTTTACTCAATCTCTCTAGACTCTAGACCCCAAAGCAATGTTGACTAGTCATTTAAACACCATTTATGAAATCAACACGATTTAGTGCGTTTTATCAACACAAATGAATCTGGAGAATCTGGGAAACAAAACAAAGTACCACATACGCATGGCAAAGACAGCAGCAGCATGCATTGTATCTTTGTATCTTTCTTCTCAAATGCTCATTGACACTTGGATGGACACACACAGACACTGTGTGGTATGGACACAGATACACGCGAGAAACTTATAACACTTGACAATGATGATGATGATGATGATGATGACGATGATGATATGTACAGCATCATACAACACGATCTGTTGTAGCTTGCATTATTATCTTTTTTACACGTATTTGTTTTTGTTCCAATGTTGTCGTTGTCGTTGTCATCGTCGTCATGGCGCATAGTCTCTCATTCAGTCTCAGCATTGACCTCATGACTTCTAAAATCGGTAAAAACATCTTTTGTTTTTTTTTTTGTTGTTTTTTTTTTAAAATACATTTTGTTATTATTAGTCCGAGATACAATAATATTGTTGTAATTGTTGTTGTTGCTGTTGTTGTTATTGTGAATCGCTTGTAATGTAAACATTTCACTGCAACTGTATACATATTACATATTTTTTGTTTTGTTGTATTTTTGTGTACTTGAAATTAGGATACATTTTAAGTTATTGAAAGCGTTTTTCAAATTAATAAATGAATGAATGATTGAATAAATAAATGAATGAATGACGGAGTAAATGAATGAATGACTGAGTAAATGAATGAATGAATAACTGACTAATTGAATAAATGAATGAACGAAAGAATGAATGAAATACAAACGTCATAAGATGATTAATGATAATTGATTATTGTGTGTATAAACATCTTTGAGTATGAAAAGAAAGAAAGTCAGTTGAAGTCAGCAAAAAATACACAATTGAAGCTATGGGAATCACAATAATTTATACATTTTTTGTTTTTGTTGCTGTTGCTGTTGTGATAAAGAAAGCAAATTTAAATAAAAATACTATTAGTGAAATGATTTGTTCTACTTTTAACAAAAATTCTATAATATTGTAGATCGTGATTGATGTTTCTATTTTAAGAAGTAAAGAAATTCTCTATATAAATGATTTAATTTTTTATTTTTTAATTTCATTAGAACTATAAAACAATGCCAAAAGAGTGAGGCTCTTCTCAAAAACTAAGGAACTAGAATTACAAGTAAAAGGTTAACATATTCTTACATTAAATTATAATAATTCTTTCATTAACATTTAAAACTAATAAGCAACATTAATACAATAAACATTTATCTTAGATACATAACTAAATTCATTAGTTCATTGAAAAATATATTCAAACAACCAAAGTATATCATCACTGTACAGTGAATGGTGTCTCCAGAACAAAATGAAGATCATAAATTTAATATGAGTAAAGGAAAGAAAAGTGGCCACTACCGCAAAACCGCAGTTCACTTTGGCCAATGGAACGTCTCCTAACAGAATACATCAACTTGACATTAGCATAAGTAATGAATGATCAATTAAATATAAAAAAGATACCAGGACATGATCAATCACGCCTACCTGGTCCTGTAAAAGTATATATTTATCATATAGTCCCATAACCTTTGCTGGCTGGCTTTTCTATCAAAGCAATTCGAAAAGATTTGTTCAAAAAGATAAATAGAAAAGTATTAAGCTTCTCATGAAGTTTGATGTCGTAAAGTGGATTGAGCTAGTGGATACCTCAAATTCAGAGATTCGAAAAGCATTTGAATAAACAAAACTACAATCAAAGCCAACAGCTTTTATTGGATTATTTAGTCACATTCTCTTCTCAAAATTTAATATAAAATCCTTGTTTATTATACAAAGTCAATTTGGATCTATTTATCGCAGCTTTGGAGAAACACAAATGTCTCTAATGTAGACATTGTTCAAACAGCGCAATCCAAAATATTGGGAAACATTACTTAGTCCAGTAATGATAATTAAAAACGAGCGATTAGTAAATAGTAAAAATCAAATAGCCAACATGAAATTCATCACTCGACAAAGATCGCAGACACGTGTTATGATGAAAAAAAAAAACAAGCTCAGGACACTTTTAAAATACAATACATTCGCTCTAACTGGAATTATAGTAGTATTTAAGATTAAGATTGTAAAACTGATAGTTTTGTCTCTAAGCATAACAAGAGCATATTCAACAAATAAAAAACAAAAATTAATATAAGAAGTTTTTAAAGAACTAAACTTAATAAAAAAGCTCCTGCATAATACAAAGATTTCAGTCCAGCGTTTTAAGAAAGGTTTGTCAACGCTGAATGATATGTGCGCCAGCCTCTCTGTCATCCTCTGGCTTGAATCACTCACAAACCACCTTGCCTTCAATTTGTTGGACAGTAGCTAGGTTTCCCTTTCAAATCACCGGAGGAGTAAGCGAAGGACTTCAGCATCCAATAAACTTCCAATAATATAATAGCTCCTATCTTATATAACAACACCCATGTCAATCTCAATTCAAAAACTTCGTTGTGTGCAAATATAAAATACATAAAAAAAAATTTTTTCATCAAAATAGTTTTTTGTTAAAATTCTCTTCAACTCATACAAATTATATTAATCATTAAAATCTTTCCTCCAAGATGTTAACACCAAACATTGTAACAAACAATTCAAAATACTTTCTTATTGTTGTCGAGATAATATTTTTGAATTTGTTAAAACTTGGCTTCATCGTATTGTAGTCATTTCTTCACAACAGTCTACCTTTTTTTTTTAGTTTAATTTAAGTTTGTTTTTTACTTTTTATTTTTGTGTCTGTGAGCTTGAACACGTTTTTCGTTGATTTTGCACATATTTTTCTTCTATTTTTTTTTTTTTTTTTATTATTTTTTGATTATATTTTTGCCTTTTTGTATATTTTACAAGTCCAACTGTGAATGCGTTTTATGGTCATTGCGAGTAACGAGATACATTAATATGATTTTGTTTGGTTTTTTTTTTGTTTTTAGGATATTTACGTTGTTATTGTTGCTGTTGTTGCTGCTGTTGTTGTATTTTAGCCATATCAGTAAAAGTGGCGTCAAGTTTAGTGGGTCTAGAGGTTAACTGGTTGTTGCTTGGCTAGTTGTAAGTTAAGTTGACTTAAGTTATTGTTGGTTTTTTTTTTTGCACCAATATTGTTTTTCCTTTGTGTCCTTTAAGCGATGATTGAGTCAGTGAATGAGTTTGTTATTTATTTTTTGTTTTTTGAAATAGCAATAATGTGTAATTATGATCAAGTTATTTGGCAATTATTAAGGCATCTTTTGACATTTTCTTTTCTTCAACTAAATTAATGAGTTAATTTTAGTCTTTTAACATTTTTAAAGGTTAATGAAGTTTATTAGTTTAAAATTAATCATTTATATTGTATATAAAAAAAAAAATTGTTTGTATCTAGAAATCTGAGATACATTTTGCTTGACTTAGCTGAGCAAAATGTCAAAATGACGCATTCTATTTTATCTAAGTTAAATTTAAATAAAAGTTGTGGGTGTTTTCTCAAAAAAACTTAACTGAAAAACTTGCTGTGTCAGGTTTCACAGGTAAAAATAATGGTGGCAGCAACGATGTTGCCAAAAAAAAATACAAATATATTTTGTTGAAAGACGTTGACAAAAGAACACACACAGACACAGATAGACACTCATACATATGCACATATAAATGTAACAACGCTGCATGTAACTAACTTTTGATAATTTAAAATTTATAACAAAAACAACAAACAACAAAAATTTAAATAAATTCAAAAGAAAATTAAAAATAAAAAACATGGAAAAATGAAACCCACTAAATAAAGTGCGTAGGATTGCATTTTGATGACCAAAACCACACCACAACACAACACAACACACCAAACCTAAACAGCCAAACCAACCAAAAACCAAATTCAAATTCAAGTTAAAAGACTAAAGACTAAAGACCACAAAACATTTTATAGAAGTTGTAATCAAGAGACTTTTTATTATTAAATTTCATCACCGTCCCCGATCGACCGAAGCTCTATTTTATATCTTTTCATTTATTAGATTATATTTATGCATGACATGACTTGACATGCGTTGACGCCGCACGGCGCTCGTTGACATTTAACTAGATCGCCCCCCATATACACGAGTATCTTTGTTATTGTATTTTCATAATGTTTTCGTTTTAGAATTTGTATTTTTATTCAACTTAACCCCGAAATGGGTCATCAATGTAAGCAGCTACTTACTTCAGTAGAGTAAATAAGTTACTTAATTGGTTACATACTACAATTTGTGTCAATATACAAATATATTGGTTAACAAATAACAAAAGAGAAAAGATACTTTTAACACTTCATCTTTTTGATGAACTTTCCACAATTACTTCTTCTTTCTTAAGTTTTCTTTATTTTGTTTTTTAGAAAACCCACAAATAAAATATGTTATCTTCTTTTATATTTTTATGTTGGTTTTAGAGTTGTTTGTTTTGGTTTTCTATTAAGTTTTATGCCTTGTCTAAACTTCTTCAGATACATTTTTGTTTTTTGATGAGAAACCCATTTCATTTATTTCTACTTCATGGTTTATTACTAAAAAGCGAAAGTTTTATGAGTCCAACACAAATTTTGAAACAATTTTATTGCTGTTTATACAATGTTTTACACACACTTATTATTATTTTAGAAGTATTCGATCTGAGGCACAAAGAAAATTTTTATAGGAAGCTTCCAAAATTATAGCAATGAAATTACAACTTAGCTTAGTTTGGAAAAAGAAATCAATATTTTATTTAAGCAAATAGAATTATTTCAAAATCAAAATTATAGATGTTTTTTTGTTCAAATCTAAGCAAAGTAAAAAGCAAAGTTGAAATTCCTGTCTGTTTAAAAATGCAGAACTTCTAAACCACGCAACGGATTTTGAAACGGTTTTCACTATCATTTTGAGAATTTTTGGCATAAGGTTTATATGTACAACAAATTCTAATCATGTAACTAAAAAAACTTTTTTAAAAACAATTATACCAAGGAGTAGATCAAGAAATGCAAGCAGACATCATTTAATTCAGAATGATGAAACAAACCTATGGTGACGTGGAAATCAGGCTGTCTAATGCAAGATCAAGGATCAAGTTCTTTGCGAAGAAAAGACTTCTCTGTCCAACATGAAGTTCGTTTTAGTCATGACAGGGATGGACGTAAATTTCAGACAGCCATGAGGACTCCTAATTTGAAATCATTTTAGTTAAATTCTGCTAGGAATTACGGTTTTTCTATTGAAATTATGAATGATTCTGTCGTTTCTAAAGGTACAATGTCGGTTGTATGCAAATACACATTGCTCCTATTTGAAATAGAAGGATGAATCCAAAGGTCCTTCCTGCTTACAAGGAAAAATAAATTTAGAAGAAATTCTTCCTCCAGCCGAACCATCGAACTTCTTACTGGTGATCATTCTAAATCAAATCTATTTATACGCAAGACACGCTGATATAACAACATTGTTATGAATTAAGTATATGATTTGTTTCAAATGTTTCTTGCGAAGGCTTCGCAGCGCTGCAGAGCGGGACACTTATAAATGTTTAGGAAGACCAAGACTTCTTCGTTATAATTTTTTGGAATCCTATTCTTCCGACATTTACAATAGTATTTACGCTTATGTTTTTGGTAAAAATAAACAATCTTCATAAAGATTAAGTTTGAATGAAGTTTGTTTCTGTTTTTGGGATATGAAGTTCATTGGTTACTTCTAATATGAACTAATAGAAGTACTTCAGTAAAGATATCAAGAAAAAATTTCATTTTTATGGTAGATAGGAGTTAGTTCAAGATGTTAGTTAGATGACTGTTTGAAGAGAACAATTGTTTTTTTTTTTTTGCCAAATTTCAATGTGCAGAATGCTTAAGGCGTGAAGACTTTGACTTTTTGGAGATCTTAATGCAAGTCACATCATAACATGGATAGATCATAACGTAAACGACATGAAATGAGACCGATCTTGTCGGCCATCATATTCCTTGAGATATGTAGTTGACTTCCTGATGAACAACATGTCAGTTTCTGTTTCGCAATTGAATTTTGTTTGATTATGATTTTTGTAGAAGCGTAATGGGAACAGAGCAAGTAGAAATTGTTGCTACACCAATCGTCCTGTCATTGTTACAGTTCTACTTCCTAGAATGACCAAAATCAATGAATTAAGGTTCAAATCCTTTCTGATCGTCAGATTAAGCATAATCGCATAATTTCTCTTCCCAAATGGCATCTTGGAATGAGATTTACCAACAATATGAATCTGTCTATTTATGACTAATGGCTATTTTGATTAATTCGATTGTTCTTAGCATAAGCAAAGTATTGAAATTTTAGAAAAAAGTTCAAATCATATATCGATATAGGTAAATATTTATATCTTTAAGCATATCCAAATTGGTATTTTATCTCATGCACCTGGACACATTTTTTCATTTACAACAATATAATCAAAAGTAGATCAAATCAAACTATTGTAGACTACTAAGCTTCAGGTCAAATATGTTGTCTTTCATGTTGATCTCTCAAGAACTTATAATTAAAATGGATAAAAAGAAAAAAAAAAAAGAAAAACAAATGACAAATGAAAACAAGAAAATATTTATTTCTTTGCATAATTTGTTATATTTTTTTTGTTGTACAAATTGTTGACTTTGGGTCGCAGCATAGCACAAACCACCACCACCACCTCCACCACTGTTTTCAAAGAGCATAAACATGTTAAACGAATTCTAAAACTTATGACAGCTCAACATGCAACAAATATTTGTATCTATGGTAAATATCTAAGCTTGACATTGCTGGTGGTAATAAATATTTGTCGTCAGCTCATGAAGTAATATAGACAAATCTTTCTGATACAAACAAATCCTTTTTTAAACTTGATACACATCAGGTGTTAGTTTGAAAACATTGAAAACACACACACACAAAATATGCGAAACAAAAAAAACAGACAAATGGCCTGGGAATGAAGTCAAGTTGAGATTGAGACAAATTTTAAAAAGATATACATACAATATGTCAAAAAAAAAAAAAATACATAACATAATAGTATGTAGTTGGTTTAAATTTCAATTGAAGTCATGTGAATTTTTAGTCCACAAAACATCAAACGAAAAACAAATACCCAAAATTATTATTATAAATCTTCTTATTGAAAAAACCTTAAAAATATTTCAAAATTTTTAAAATTTATTTTTCCAACTAACCAATAAAAATTAACAAAGAAACAATGACAAAGTCTCATAACTCACCGCCAAGTGAAGAAGGTCAATCAATATTAAATTAGGTGGGTGATCTTTATGTACTAGTATGACATCAAAAATAAAATCTACACTTCTCACTCAGTTCATGGTCTTGATTTTTGGGTCTTGATCTGATGTTTTCTCCAATAACTTAATTAATAAACATTTAAAAAGAGCGACGAGGTGCGCAAGTCCAATTCCAAGTCCAAGTCCAATTTCAAATTGATCACAATATGTGAACAATAACAATGGAATCGTTAAATAATAAATACAAAATAAAAATAAATTTAATTTTAATAAAATTCACGGAAATACAAATTTGGTGTTTTGTGTATTAAAAGAATATAAGCAGATGCTGATTAGATTGCGAGTAGAATCAACTTGTTTTTGGAATACAAAATATCTTTATAGCAAGTACATAAACATATAGTACATATAGTACCACATAAAATTTTGAAGGACAAATAGCAGTACCACGCAAATTATACAAAAGAACATTCATAGTTAATTCTACCATATACACATAACATAACATAACATAACATCATAACATATGTATCTATTAAACAAAACCGCCAAAAGACATAAAAAGTGCACCCACAAACAAAAAAAAAATTAAACAACGATGTTGCTGCTGCTGATGATGATGACGATTTTCATGCCAATCAAAATGTAACGAATCATTGGAACCAAGACAACCAGCAGGCTTAACTTGACTTGACTTCAGTTCAGTCGTCTAATAAAAGTGACTAATCATCATCATCATCATCATCATCGCTCATAGATACTTTATACATATATAGATGCCAGAACAGCTACAACATGTGAGTGTGTTTCTCCTAAAGATCTTGATGAAGCAAAATATTATAGTCAACGACGTTAAAGTATGTTCAATGCTGACAAGCAAAATAAAAGTGAGGAAAACAATTTGATGTCGTAGCCCACACACACACACACACACACTCGCACTTGTATCAAAAAAAAAAAAAAAAAAAAGAATCGCAACTGAAAACCACAAGTCAATGTCATTTGCAATGCGCTGGTATGGCACCAGCTACCAGCTACTAGCACCAGCAGCAACACCACCAATAAATGGACAAATGACAGACAAACAGATATTCAACCGCCAACGAACAACTCTTGAAGGGAATGTACAAATATTTGTTGTTGTCTCTAGAAATGTCTTGTGTATCTCTGCTGTAGTATATGAAAAGCATGTCGACGTTTAATACTTGAACTAAATGTGTCAAAAAAGCGTTTTTCCATTTGTTCATTAACAATACTTTACTCTTCTTCTGTATCTATCTCTCTTCTATGTCTCTAATCCGATGAATCATTTTCGAATATTAACTTCATGTAGGTTTTTATAACTTCAATATTTGTCTTTGTCTTCAAAGAGTAGCATTTTTCACATACTAAAACTTAAGTTAATATTTTTCTAATGTTTTCTTCTGTTTTGTGTTTATTTGTTTGTATTTTCTTTTTATTTTGTTGAACTTTTATGTTTTGACAATTCAAAGTTAAGGTCAACAAGGGATTTGAAACGCTGCGCTTTTTTTTTGTTTTGTTATTTTATTTTAAATTTTTATTTGTGGTTTTTCGTGATTAAGCGTATTTATAGATACATTGGAACGAGCACCTATTGTATGATGTAGGTGGTGGAGTGAGTGAGTGAGTTTAACTACAAACACACGAACAAAATATACTTACTTTATCCATTGGTGCAATGAACTTATAATAACCCAAGTATCTGAATGTGAGTGTGTATGTATGTGCATTTGTCCCAATGCTTTAGATATTATTTCCTTGCAATTGCGATAATTAGCGGTTATTGTTTGTTCATTGTTCACATACTTAGCTCAATATCTTTTTAAGTTACAATACATATTGTATTTATTATTTTTATAGTACAGAATGAAATTAGTGAAGTTTTGCTAATTAGATATTGTACAGAATAAAATTATTTGAACTTAATTCAACTTGTGAAGTTTGTGTAGTAGTGTTCATCATAAAATAACCTTTAACTAGCGAAAGTTTCTAATGATTTTGTTTTTGTTGAGATAATTTCAATATCTTTTAAGGTTTTCGTTATTATGGTATGAACAAAGAGATAACTCGAGGCAATATCTGATAGCAAGGCTGCCTAAAAGCCTTGGACTACTGAAATCTCGGACTATTCTCAGTTGCGCCAATCTCTTTTGCTCTCACGAATACAAATATTAGTAAAAGGGAACTGCAGGGGAGATCAGCTTGCATAAGACAAGGAATATCTGACACAATTTGAAGGGGATTCACTCCATAACTTCGTCAATCTAAGATATATCAGCACACAGATTACTCAGTTGCTAGGTAAACTTCGTTGATTGAATAATCAAGGTCTTAGACTTAGACTTAGAATTTAGATCAATATCTAGCTTAGTTGACTACACTAAATACTGTCTAATATATAGGTAATCATGTAAGAAGGCTGCGAGTAAATTAGCAGCTTTAGGAACTAGAAGGAGCCGAAAACAATTCAGAACTCCAGCTACACCCAATGCAGGGCATGATACTTGGAATTCTAGGTACAAGTTTTGTCAAGCGCTTAAAATGGCATCGTCGGGAAGCCTCTGCAATGTGACATCACAGCGCCAAGCCTATTGTGATGCCTGTTTAAGGGAAAAGGATGAGGTGGGTCGGAAGAGAATAATACAAAGAAGAACAAAATGGGCCAAGTGCGAGTCAGACTCGTACACGGAAAGTTCCGTACTAGATTGGTGTTTGATTTGACTGTTTCAAAAAAAATATACCGCGCCTATATCAGAAAGTTATAATGTCTAAAATTCAAGTCCAATTGTCCAAAAAACAAAAAAGTTTTTCGAATAAGAACCTGAATTTTAATGGTGGACTTGTATGGGAGGTACCAATCCTAGTTGGCCGATTTGGCTGATTATAACAGATGTGTAGCGTCTATGTCCAGAACTTATAGTGTCTTAATTGCAGTTCGATAGAAGACAAAACAAAAAAGTTTTTCTAATAAGAACCTGAATTTAAAGGGGGTTATATAAATATAAATTTCTGATGTATAGCCACCAACCTTCCATATTTCAAGATCGTGGGATTACTATTATTTGTAACTGATGCCCGGATTGAACTACAACTTCTGTGGAAATTTCAATTCTCTAGCTATTGCGGTTTATGAGATAAGACCCGAGGACGGACGGACGGACAGACAACGAAGTCCCTGCAATAGGGTTCCTTTTGGTACCCTTTGGGTCCGGAACCCTAATAAAAATGGGTACTACTAGTTGATCTGAAATGGTCACCCCTAAACCCATACCGAAGAAACCACGAAGCGAGTCAGATTACTTAATGTGATTTTTAACACACTGACCAAATCCTCAAAGAAAGGTCTCCCTGTCTAGAAGAGCAAAGCAGTCATACAGTAGGTGTTGAATACTTTCTGATATCTCCTCATCCTGACAGCTACGACAAAAGTCTTGATGTGGAATCTTTGAACCATCAAACCAATTGTGGAGTTCCTCGTTAAAACTCCCGTCATCATCCGAATCCTTTTCTTTTTCATTAGTAGCCTAGGAGGCATCACTGTTTGTGATGCTGCTACCTATTTTCTTACTTATTCTATACTAGAATAATATAAATGAAGTTTTGCCAATTAGAAATTCAGAACTAAAATTATTCAGAGATAAGGATAAATCCATTAAGTCTTGTCCATCATTTAATGACTACTAAAACATTTATTTCACAAGCAAGCGAAAGTTTTCTAAAGATTTCTTTCCATTTTCTACCTTCACCCATCGCTTTTCACTATGTTTACATTAATCAATCTTTTGCTTTTATAGCTTTGTGCTCTAAAAGAGAAATGCTACAAGCAAAACCAGTTCTAATAGTTTAATTTTTTTTTTTTTTTTTGCAAGGCATTTAACTTATTTGTATTTAGAAAAAGATAAAAACTATAATAGAATCATACCTAAGTAATATTGTGAGTAAGTAAGATGTTGAATTAAGCTAAATGTTTGTCATTATTGTTTCTGTAGTTGCTGATGTTGTTATTATTCACTATTCTTGGCTTGACATTGAAAAATAGCGACAATAAAAATATATGTATAAAATGAAATAAAAAATAAAATTAAATTAAAAACAAGATACCTTTTATGTAAGTTCAACATTTTGTGCAGATACACACTCACCACATACACACATCATACATCATATTATAAATAAATACATACATATGTGTAGAAATATATCTATTTATCTATCTATGTAACAACAAGTATCTTTGAGACGACTTCGACAACGAATTGTGTTGTATTTTTGTTATGAGAAACTTGAACTACCGTATGTGATATTGTATGTTTGTTGTTTTGTTTGTTTTGTGTGATGTGACACAAAGCATTTGTTACAGTTTCTTTTTTTCATTATTTTTATTTTAATTAATTCATAAAATAACAAAACAAAAAAAAAAAAAAAACTTACGAGGAAAAAATGGCGTAGTTTCAATTACGGTATACTGTGTTGCTTAACTAAGTCAAGTTATTTCCTGCAAAAAACAAAAGTTCAGAATTCTAAACCACTATAGATCAAATAAAGAATTTACCCTTTAAGCAAGAGAATCTTTAGTAATAGCAATCTATGTAAAATGTGTGATAATAGAAAATTTCAGTGAATATGATGCTATAAAGCATCTTCAGGCGAAGAGAAAGAAAATTTTCATATGTAAAGGATGAAATGTCTTTTGAAATAGAAAGATTATAATTGGTAATTACAGAATCTAACTATAGTTTTATAATTGCTGGGATCGTGTATTTTACATATATAATAATATCAAGGATATTAACAAGGGCTGTAAATTTGATTAATGTGGACGGCAGATTGCTTGTGTTATTGTGCTGTCAAGTTTTGTGCAATCATCTAAACGGCGTTTTTTGCTCTTTTCACAGTAGAGCATAAGCAGCTTCAATATGCAAGCAGCTCAAAAGTGAACAAAAACAACAAAAAAAACAACAATATGAAAAGAATATGCAAAGGTTTTTGAAGCAAGCAACTTTTTCAGCACTGTGAAATGCTCATTTGATTGACAAATTCTTATCACAGAATAGGCAAGCAGAAAGGTTTTTTGTAACCATCGAGGAGATGATGGTGGGTGAGTTGATTGCGTTCCGCTCTCAAAACAACAATATGAAAGGAACATGCAAAGGTTTTTGAAGCAAGCAACTTTTTCAGCACTGTGAAATGCTCATTTGATTGACAAATTCTTATCACAGAATAGGCAAGCAGAAAGGTTTTTTGTAACCATCGAGGAGATGATGGTGATGGGTGAGTTGACTGCGTTTCGGACAAATCGGACAAACGTTGAGCAAATTAGACGATCCCAAGAGTCAGGGAAGTAGATTGGAGTTCGAAAAGAATTTGATGTTTTACACCATTGGTAATATGATAGCGATTGGATGAATTCGATATCTCTGAGTATGTCCTTTATGTGATTCAAAATGTTGCCCTCTACGCTTAGGAAGACTGTCAAACATGGAGCACAATCTACTTCCATTACTGCAGTATCAGCGTATTCATTAATTTTTATTAACAAGCGACGTGGAACACAGATAAGTTATGTTATTTACGGAAAATTATCTATATGATGAGAATATCAACAAAAAAAAAAAAAATAAATAGTGTGCCTCACCCTCACAAGCACAATATGGAAGTGAAACTTCTTTAGCGAAGCGAGGTAAATAAAAAAATTACAAAAAAAAAATGTGACGAAAATCAAAATGCGATGATGCTTCAGAGACGTAGTGGCGAGACGCACAAAATAATGCACAATGTGCAATGTGCGGGCTCGTCTGCAGCGTAGAGAATGAATGCATAAGCATGAGTAAGAGAGAGATACAAAATGCTTTACTGATTGTGTTTAATTTACGAAAGAACGTACGAACAAGTGGCCGAATGACCGAAAATAAAAAAACTCTTTTGTTTTGAAGCAATATATCACTACAATATTCTGTATTATTGCTTGACCATCTACTTTAGAAGTTCCACTTACATATTGTATTTGCCTAAATAGCTCCAATATATTAATAACATCGTCAATTTTTAATTTTCGTCACATTTCATTTTCATATTATTTGGATTTACTCCCCCTTCGCTAAAGAAGTTTCACTTCAATAATATAATAATATATAAAATTCAAATCATTAAAGTGTTTTATCAAAAGCCAAGTATGCAAGAAAAGTCTAATCATAATGAAGTTGAAATTCAGGAAGAATAGATATATCTGTAGATATCATTTAAATTTGATTTTTAAAGGAAGATACAATATATTTATATTCAATCATAATGAAATTTACAAATATTGAGTGTGATTTTTAAGAAGGAGACTAACGATGTTCTAAAAATAACTACGAAACAGAAAACTTTAAAATCAAATGAAGTAAGTAATTTACAAATTTCTGGATTTCCAAACTTTGTCTAGACATGATAAAAAAATATATATTTCCATCGAACTGAAGCGAATTACTAATGTCAATTTATTTTCCCCCAAGATTTAGTTAGACATATTCTTTTTTTCATTTTTATAAACCAGAAAATTGTGTCCTACTTTAATACAAAATAATTATAACATTTTTTGCTATTAAAAAACAAAAGAAATTTTATCGTCTCAAATATCAACATTCAACATTCATCCATATCCCATCGACCATTATGAACTTGAGCCAAATAGCGTTTAATTGCTCTAATTTTTTGTTGACTTTAGCCACGTGACTCATGTGCTCGTAACTTGTAACTTAAATTTTTGTAAGTATCTAAAGTCAGGCAAAGTTGAGATGTTGAGATTTACTTTATATATACATATATTGTACATTTTTGCATGGGCAACATGTGCATAGATACAGAGATACATTTGCATATACATAAGTGCATCTGTTGAATGTTTGTTTTATTTTTTAGGGCATACATAGAAACCAAGTGGAGCGCGCCACATTGTAGCTATTGTGTTTTGTTGCAGTCTTTGTTGCTTGAACTTGTATCTTGTAATCTGATGCTTTTTAGTTTCTTGTTGTTCATTGTTTTTCTCAAGTATTTCTTTTTTGCCTCTTATTGCCTTTTGTCTTAGATTTCATTGTATAATATAGTAAAATAAAATAATATGTATAAAAATGAAATGTTGTAGGTATTTGCAGCAACTCATGGCGTATGCGCAATCTTAATAAAATACGTATATTTTTTTTTTTTTTTTAACTGTTCTCCTCCTTCAATTAAAATTGTATTGCTGCTGTGGAAATAAAATTATCTTTTTTGTTATTTGTATTTTGTTGTGTTTAATGTGCGCCACACTAAACATTCAATAATTTGCTTAATTAACCGTGTAAGTCTTTGTGGTGAAGTGTACGAAACTAATGAAGCATAGCGGATTTTAATAGTCTGTTATTTGTTATTATTATTTGTTGCAATTTGTTGGTGTTTTAGTTTCTGTTTTTTTTTTTAATCTGATAGCAACAACAACCTTTGAAAGTGAGGCTTTAGTATTTTGTTTAATGTTTCATTGTTGGTTTTAGTAGTTAAGTTGTTTTAAACATTGAACGATGTTGTTTGAGCATAGCAAATTAAGCATAAAAAACAAGTTAAAACAAAAGATGCCGACGTCGACACGAGATTTATAATCTTTTTAAAAATGCAATTAAAATTATTTTAAATAATGAAAACACTTACATTTCTTTATTGGATTTAAACACCATTTATTTATTTTTAGTTCTTCCTTAATTTGCTTCTTGTTTTCACTTTAATAGTAAAATTTAATATTTATTTTTTAATGAAAATCGGAAATAAATTTCATTGTGTTTTCATTTTATGAATCAATCAAAGAAAGAAAGAAATTGGTTTGAAACAAATTTTGTTTGTTTTTTATTCTTCTGCCATTATACGTATAAACAAACATTTCTGTTTGACATAAACTGCCACTCAACAATTATAAAAAGTAAAAGCAAAATTGCTAACCAGGATCGCAGAATCGGCTAGTTGTTTTCCATACTCTTATATTTTTTTCGAGAAAATACCTCCGAAACGTTCCCAATAATATTCATGTTCGCGAAGTAAGAAAGCCAATCTAGATATTTCACATTTTGGTAGATTATCTAAGGTTTTAGCATCCTGGCAGTATGAATGGGGAGGTGTGTCGTGCATGGAATTCATCTAAAAATAATATATAGAGTTTTTTTACTTTTCCATTTATTTTCGATGAAACAAACTGCAGTACACTATCCCTATAATATATTTGTAATATGGGTCTCCACACATCATTATGGCACCTACACAGTTGTGAAAGCAATAGTCTTCCTTTCATGATTGTAATAGTTGTGGCCATCTACTTCATCCTGGATGAACTTCTTCTCATTAAAAAACATGATAGTGTGAAACTCCTTGTTCCTCATCATATATTTTCGAGCACACCAAAGGCGCATTAGGCCTGTTATTCTTTTCAAATGATTGACATTCCAAATAATGTATTTTATAGTTTCTAGACTTGCATTCTTCCCTAATTTTGGCAACAGAATGTTGGAATGATAAGCTGTTGGTGTCCACGCTTCTACTCACATTATTACTATATTCATTTCAAATAAAATTATCAACTACATTTTAGCATTTTTTCTGGTTTAGACCACCTTTGACATATTCCTCTATTTTTTATGTTTCAAATAGTGTTTTATGAACAATTGATTTTTCATTAAAACAATATTTCATTAAAATCGGCCGTGTATTTTCTATATTTGTGCTCATAAAGGTAAGAAAGAAGCGTCTGATATGTAAAGTTTAAGTTTATTGATATTGATTGCTTAACAATTGGTCTAAATTAATTAATAACATTCTGATTGTATTTCTTAAGGTGACAATGGTAAAATGAAAAGCTCTATTTGTATTGAATTTTGACGATCAAATAAGATGTCATAAACTCTTGAAGAAGTTCTCTGTTCCTTAAATACTTTCTTGCGAACTAAATAGAACAGAAATTATTTCCCAATTTATTTTGTTCTAATTTCGACACAAACTTATTTTTAAGAATTCTTTATTTGAACACCTTACAGTTCTCCTAAATTTAAGCAATTGTGTTAACCTTTTAAGCATGAATACCAAACCAAATGATCCTGACTTAGAACAACTAAAATTCATAAAACAAAGCCAATACACATATTTAATCTAGATCAGTGACCTTTCTTTATTGAATCCCAAAAATAATTTTTTCCTTTATGATTTCATTTGGATTATATCATTTGGAATTTAAAGTGGATTTAAGCTGTTGGCATTTGACAAATTAATAAGAATTTTGTGTTCATGATTATTCATAAAGAACCATTTCATTAAAGACGGGTCACGCACGCCTTTGTTTTAAAAATTCTTTAGACTTGGTCAGTCACTTAAATGAAACAATCACGAAGCTTCTTTTTGCAACATTCAATGTAACTAATCACAACATACTGAAGAGTAACAAAGACATTCTGAATACATACATATATTGTATCTGACAAGAGGCAGCCACACCTACTAATCGAATAGACCAAACTCTAAATGTCATAAACGATAACGCTGCGCAAACGTGCATGGACTGCCAATAGATCAACTAAGCATAAACTAAACACCACTGAAGACATAGGTGAGTTTGAATATTGTTAAGTACATATTTTGATCACGTATGATCATGCGCACATGCAATATGTAGAGAGGAGCCTCAGCAACAGACATTTACCATGTGCACGATAATTCAATTAATTGCGCAAAATGTCCTAGAGTCATATGCACTTCGATTGGAATGATCGTTTAAATAAATATTCGATTCATAGCTTTGAATCTAAACAAACTAAGTAACTACAAAGTATCAAATCAAAAATCATCGTTCGACTTCAATTGTTCATCGTTCACATACGAGTATGTTAGTTAGATAGATCGTGCAACGTTTCATTAAAATCCATTAAATTCTTATTGCGATAGAAAAAGTGTAGTATGAACTAAAAGTTGTTTCTGTTGTTGCTGCTGCTGTGAGATTAAGTGTTGCAAAACATTATATACTTTTTCAATAGATTGTTCGCGCAATCATCACAACACAACCCAACATAATTTAAAAGTGCAAACAACTGGACAGATAGACAGATACAAAGGCAAGACAGATAGATAGATAGATGGATACTTTGGGAACTGAATGAGTGAGTGATCACTGATCAGCATATAAACTGAAGATTTTGTGTATTTCGAATTTGAAGTCATTCAGTTAGTCAGTTGAGAGTCAGTCATCATAGTTAGTCATATTTTCACTTTAACAACTTTTGATTTATTTCAGTACAAAAGGAAAACAATTTTCTTTCGACATGAAGAAAAATGAAGTTTGTTTTTGTTTGTCTGTTGCTTGATCGCTTGTTATCTTCGTTAGTAGTTAAAGTGAAAATACATTCGATGTTTATTTTAATTTTTTTTTTGCTCAATGAGAAAATTGTCTATCAGTCAGTCAGTCAGTCAAATACATAGATTATTTGTCAGTTACTCAATATGTGTGTGTACCGTGAGAGAAGGAAGTAGTCTCCTAGGTTTATTGAATTGTATAATTTTGTGGCATCTTCTCATCAATTGTAATGTTGTCTGCAATTGTCACTCATTATTTATCATAACAACTCAATCAGAAAAACCAAAACCAAAAGTTACATAACAACACAGAAAGCCAATAAGAAATGAAGCTATTTATTATTAACTATCAGTGACATCGAAATGTATCTTTTTTTTCCTTCAAATTATGTATTCCTAAAAATTTTCCCTTCATTTATACAATTCCAATTCCAATTTCAATTTGTTATATAATTTGCATATAAGCAATGAATGCTTCATTCATGCATGCACCGTTAAATTCAGTAGACAGACAAGAAGGTTTTTCTTTCCCATTTGGGGGATTTATTGATGTCACAATGTGATAAGCTAATTGTGTTTACCGTTAAACTGGCTTAAAGTACGTCAACGTCTACACGTCTAACAACAAAAATACACACACATCATGTTGCATACATCATCATCACCATCATGCGTCACATTAGACAACTTTGTCAACTCAGACAACAAATGCGTCTGTAGATCGTTGCGGATAGTTTCGATTCGATTTCGGTTCTATTACTTACAACGAGTACTAACTGCGGACATCCGTGGACGTGCATTGCTTCTGAAATGAATGAATTTCGATGAATTTCAATTTGTTGACAGAGCGTTGGTGGTTGGTTGGTGATTGGACTGCTGCTACTGCATACGCATGCGATCGACCTATTAAAGTCTAGATTTTTTTTATTGAATACAATATCAGATATAATATCAGATACATGTATGTATGTATAGTATGTGCGTGTATGACTTCTATATAAAAGTATATAGTATTTTATGCGATTTTATTGCTTTTTTGCCAATTAAAATAAATGAATTTATGTGCAACTTTTTTCTTATTCTTTTATGACATATTTTTGAATTGTTTGAAAGAAATTTTTTCTTTTCCTTTTTTTTTTTTTTTTGTTTTTGTGGTCACCTTAAATAATAAGTCCAAGTGAGTTTATGGCAGCCAATTGTTCTTAATTGAATTTTACAGTTATTTTTTGAATGCTTAACTCTTACGGTTTTTATATTTGTATGCAGTATTTATTTTAATAAGTTAAGGGTACATTGACATTGAGTAGAAGTTTGAAAGAAGTGCTTAGTGTTTTCGTAAATCTTAGAGAATTAGAATAAGAAAGCGAACAATAGAATGAGTATTAAATTCTGGAATACAAAAGAATATAGAACAAGAGTCGGGGAGAAAAAAAAAAAATAATGAAAGTTGGAAAGTTGAGAGAATTTTACATGAACACTAAGTTTCTCAGTGCTTTTCTTAGAATCTATTTGCATTTATACATATTATAAAACATAGTTCCGCGCCATGTCTGTGCGTTTGAACGCGATAAACACAAAAATTACCGAACGGAGTTTCATCTGGTTTCAAACAATGGACGGGTTTGTTCATAAGGAATGTTTAGGTATATAATTCATTAAGGTTTTGAGTAAATAGGCTGAAATATGGCAATGATTGTTGAAGATGACGAAAAAAAAACAAACATGCTATGAACTGTGTTCACCATATGTCCAACGTCGCAGACAGCCGAAAACAGTTTAGCTGATGATGCAGTGTTATGTGGTTAACACAGTTGACTGATTTGATTTTAGTCGTATTATCGGGAATTGCATCAAGGCTAGTCGATGGCAGACATACAGCGCGTTCAGCACTCAAGCTATCATTTTATTTGAACCAGAACAAAGAACTCACCCGTAATTTAGCAAGAAAACTGGAAGGGCCACAGGCCTTGAATCATGCAAAATTGTAATACACCAATATGCTTGAAAATCAATCGAAGTACTTGGCCGGACACTGCGAAAGGACGTAACAACGCGCGGCAGGTATCACTATTATAGAATAAAATCGGTGTATAGCATAAAATACAGAAAGGAAGTTATAAAAAAAAATCTATAAAATTTTGTGAGACCAATGGTCACATTTCAAAGAGAGTAACCACAGGATCACAACCCACTTGGAGTTATTGTATATCAGCAGATAACAATATTAAGAACGCTTATTAGGACATAAAACTTTTCTTTGTCCCGAGATGAGGAACAACTCCTAATTGTAAAACGTCACTTCAAGTTTAAATCTCTAAATTCTATTTCAACCCATCAATATGTCATTTTATGAATGAAATAAACGTAAATTTACGTGAATCATATTCCAAAGAAATATTTATTATACTATACCAATGAATGAAGTTTTGACTTGTCAGACAACCTTAATTTAAGCATTCTAAAAGACAGCACTTTTTACTAGAACTTCAAAAAATCTCTTAAAACTAAACGAAATAAAAAGGGTATACAAACTTTGAAGAAAACTGGAAACCATCAAATTTATATATTTTTCTTTTTTTATTAAGTTCGTTAACGATTTACGAGTAGTCTATGGTAGCATTCAAAACAATCAACTTGTACAGATTACATACTCATTGCATTCATGTATGAACTTCATTCCCGCTTGCAACTTATTCTGCTTCAATCATCTTTTGTGTTACTTTGTCCAGTTTTATTAATTTGTATGAAGTAACTTTAGTGTTCACCAAAAAAAAAAAAGATACAATTTTTCATTGTATTGGACTGTGTGTTGTGCAAAAGTTTTTTGACTTCTGAAATCATAAGTTTTGATGATTCGTATTTTTCTTTTTTTTTTTTGTCTTCTTCCATATGTTTAAATTTTTAATTTTTCGTTGTTGTCAGTTTCCGGTGTTGACAAACAACAGTTGCGGGTGTCACCACCAGTAATATACTGTTAATATATGTATCTGTCAATTGTTAAATCTGTTAGTTCTTATTTTGTTGTTGTTTGAATTTGATTTTAGTTTATGTTTCATTATGAGAAACATACATTTGTTCACTGGCTCACACACTGACTATCAGCTTAACTTCATTTATTAGAAATGATGGATGACTTTATAACGAGGAGCATACAGTTAATAGTCTATGATAATGATGATAATAGTGATGTGTGTCAAACGTCATGTTAGCAAGGTTCAACTTTAACCAAACATGATATTCTAATTTTTTGTTTCGTTTTCTTTATTTACTTTGAAACTATTTTCGCCTTATCGCCCTATTAACTTGTTATCTCTTTATGTATGAATATACAAAAAAAAAAAGTATCTGTATCTCATAGTATTTGGTGTCATGAGACGCTTTTTGAACTTTTTTTTGCATAGTAATTCTTTGTTTTGCACATACATATAATAATATTTTTTGCACACTCACGCAAAATGTTGCACGGAAATCACATTCAACGCTTAACTGGCTTAACTCATTTTGTGCCAATGTAGGTGAAGAAACAAGTTTAATACGCCATCAATGAATGAACGAATGAATGAATGAATGAATGTGTATGTTGAATAAACGACAACGAGGACTGATATTGATCAATAAATGATTTCACTGTTGCTCTTTGTATTGGGCTTAATAGAATTAGACGCGTAAACAAGAGAACCTAACCTCAGGCTAAATCCACCACAAAATCCAAAACCAAACCGAATCAAACTAAAACCACAGTTTTTCGCAATCGTCACAAAATCAAAATAATATAAGGAAAACCAAATCAAGTTCGTTCTCAAATGCTTAAATCTTCAGTCATTTCATTTCATTTCAATTCAAATCAAATCAAATCACATTTTGTTTGTAAACATTTTTTTTTTTTTTATTAATTTATTGTGTATACAAGTTACAGTTTTCTTGGTTTTGTTGTTGTTCTTGTTATTTTCTTGGCCAATTTTGCGCGCTAATAAATTAGTCAGAAATAAAAAAAAATATATATTAATATTAATTGAACGCATGTTGGCGTCTTGTGAAACCACAAAAACCAACAAAGAACAACAAACATGATAAAAAAATAAACAAAAAACAAAACCAAAGTGACTTAGTGACAGATATAAAAGATACTGAGATACTAAGATACAAACAAACAAACAAACAAACGAACGAATGATTAAATTAATAAAGGGCGTTAAAATTTTATTTCAATATTTGGCAGATTTATGTATGTGAATCAACTAAGAATTGATTGAATGGAAGTTGGACATTAAAGTTGTCAGTCACTTAGTCGACCTTCACACGATGTAGGTTTGATCACGTTTGCCAAATTTTATTGATGATTATAATTATGATGATGATGGTGATCATGAATATAATATAAGCAATCATCTATAATCATCATTATTGGCATTATTGATACGAGTATCAATACATAATCAATAGGTAAAAAATATGCGAAAAAAAAACAAAAATATTTAGAGTTTTTTTGTTTGGGTATTTCTTTTATTGTTTGTTTTATTGTTGATTTGGTTTAGTAAACTTTTTTGGTTCTTCAATTGTTTATTGTTGACTAAGGTTGTTTCTATTTTTTTATTATTTTGCAATTGAAATGTGAAAAAAATATTTATTTATTTATTTATTCAATCAAATGCGGGAGGGTAATAACATTTTTTTTTTTTTTTTTTTTGCTTTTCATTTGTTATGCAACCTTCAAAAGCCTCATGACATTTTTTTATGTTTATTAGGTGAGAATATTTTGTTTGCTTTAATTTTTTTTGTTAAAAACAAATCAATGGATAAATTTAATTTGAATTGATTTGTTGATTTTGGGTCTTGGGGTCAAATGAATAAATTTTTGAATCAATCAACACAAAAATTGTGAATTCAATTAATTGTTCATCTATAGAAATGAATGAAAATATTCAATCAATCTAGGAAGAAAGGAATGGAAAAATACCATGCATTGTTGATCCAATGAGTTGAAAGAACTAAAAATACTCTTAGGGAAGTGACTGATCTGAAACTATTTTTATTTGGTATTTGATTGATAAAAAAAAAAGGAAAGAAAAAATAACGAAATGAACTGATGACACTTCCCTGTGATTTTACCAAATCAAATAATCTGCTTTCCATGGAAAGTATTAAAGTTTACCGAAAAGATTTGGTCGAGTTTCCCCTATTTTCTCAAAATTACATATTAAAACTCTTCAATTCTATTGTTCTTGTTATTTTCGGTGTAAACTGGAAGAAAAAGTATTCCCCAGAGGTTGTTAATCTGGTTCAGATCTGAGAATGGCACAGTCCAGACCAAAGTATTAAAAGGGCATAACAATAAGAAGGCCTTACCGCCAGGAAGCATGTGAACCAACATTGTGACAAACGTTGGGCCGACAAAGACTACAGAAAATCACATTTTGGGCCGACAAAGTCTACAAAAAAGCATATTTTGGGCAGACATTTTGGTGCAAGATGGAAGGTTAATGCTTTTAATGGTGCCTCCCCAAATATGGGTATTGTTCTTCAAAATGTTATCGTTGAAGCCAAACAGCCTAACTCAGTTATTAGGAAGTACGTCATGGTACAGCTGATTAAGAACTTCCCTCGTAACGGTAGTTTGAACTGCATTGCAGAACCCGATGAAGTTTTGGTCATTGTTTTCAGTTGTTAGGGTCAAGCTGTCTGCTCGTTTCAAGATCAGGAAAGTTGCCAACGCTTTTGGCTGTTTACAAGGAGAAGATCTTAAATGTCTTTTTCATAGACTTTGTTTAATAAGATAATAATACAAAAAAATCCATTAGAGATTCCCTTTTGTCAAGTAATAACAGTAGACGACTATTGCTTAACAATCCCACATACCCCTGAATATTCATTCTTAAGCTTACATAAGGCAAATGCACCCCATTCTATATCAGAACCATTCCAAAATTCTTGTTCGAAAATTTGTGGTTTTTCTTTCCTGCCAATTGAAGTGAAAATCATCTGGGAAACCTAAAATAGACAGGGGTCCATTGCAATAACAAAACTTCTTCATTTGCCAAGATTGGTATCCTTAAAGTGAATGGGTACAAGATTCTCAAGAAATCGAGTACTTATTGAGTCCATAACATCTTATATGATATTTAATTATTGTAACCATTCTTGCCAAACCAATAAATGAATACTCATAGTAAAAAGGTCATGATTAACATTAGTAAACTATTGTTGTGTGTATGACCTCCTCCCCCACATTAAATAAATATAGTATTCTTCAGAATGATCTTGAATTGTTTTAGCAACTCAAACAACACAATTATTTTTCGAAAAAATCTCAATGTTAATAAGTTTTTTGATTCTACTCAGATGAGTTTCATTGTTTCTATTGCACAAAAAAAAAAACTTGAACAAAAGAAACCACATAAAATTAATGTTGCTTCTTTATTTTATTAAGTTTCTTCTCAAAGTATTAAAAACACCATAAATTTCTTTAAAAACAATTCATTACAATTTGTCTAAAAATATTAATTATTTTTGTGGTTTGCTTTTGAGTTTTGAAAAATTGATAAAATAAAAAAAAAAGAAAAAATCAAACAAAAATCAACAAAAAATCAAAACAAATAAAACATAACAAACACAAAGACTTACAGTAACATTTTCTAAACCGGAAATAAAGGAAATAACAACGAAATAGTGTCAATCCATGACAAATCATATTCATAGAACAAACGGTCAATCGATTACTGACTATGCTACTAGTTAAAGAAACTTAAACGAAACCCCCTTTTTTTTTCATTGAAAATTACAAGTTTTTGACATAAGAAATTTTCATTAAATTAATGCAAAAAATATTGTAATACAAAAAAAAAACAATCTTTAATGAATGAATAATTTTAAAAGGCAGCATAGTTGAGTACAAATCAAATGACAGAGAGGTGGATCATTGACTGACTGACTGACAGACTGACAAATAGTCAGATAGATGACGATGGCATTAAATCTACTTTGTTTAAGCTTAATATGAAGTGTAGACTGCATAACGCACACAATCAATGGATGCGCATCATTACATAAAAAGCTGTTAAAAGAATAATAAATAAGTAGCAAGCGTGATAAATACTTCCTATAATGCATGGGGGCTTAGGGGTCGTCTTTCCCCACCCCTTTTGACATTTTTGAATCATTTAAGTTTAAGAAAAACTAAGTAAAATTTCCACACATTTTTATAAATTTAATTTGTTTTTGGTCGCGCAATTTAATTTATATAATTAAAAACAACTTAAATGAATGTATCGCAATATATGAATGTATCTAGATACAATTGAATGAAACGAAATGAATTAAAAAATGATAAATTAATATGGGAAAAATCAAGTGGCAAATTTGTGTTTAAAAAGGCGTCACTGTAACATAAAAATAATTATACAAGTATTTCGAAATACAAGTGGCAAATAACAAGTTGCCAAAATTGGCAAAACTTAAAGATGCCAAAGCCAATGACACAAAGAGGTAGAGGGAGGAAGGTAGGTAAGTTGGCAACTGATACTCATTTAGCTTAGGCGTATTATTATATTTCAATAATTCAAGATGTAACCAAAAGTCATACACACGGTTGTATGACTTTAGTTATTTCCTATTTAATATAAATAAATATATGCGAGGGTCATTTTTATACAAGTAATTTCAATTTAATTACTCATCGTTTATTGTGAAATTTATTGAAGAAGATATCTTACTTTGTCTAGAAGCAACGATTAGTATAAACAACATGATGGACACCAAACATTTGATTTGATATTAGAAATGTTAAGGGCATCAAATGCTCAGAAGTCGTTAATTGTTGTAGGTAGCAGTAATATGATTAACACAGGACACTTGATAATAAAAGCAATAGAGTTTCCAAGTCAACTAGACTTCATTTGCAAAAAAAAAAGATTACAAGATAAGAAGGCCGATCAATAACCTCTTGGAAAATCCGATAGATGGCACATCAATAACCTTCCTTTTTTTTTTTGTAAGTTTGGTTTAGTACTAATCTGCTGTTAAAGTCTCAATAATATTGACTACATGGTTTCATTTTTAATGTTAATTTAAACAACAAACTTTTGTGTTTTTTAAAACATGAAGTAAGGTAAATTTTGTGTCAAGCACAAGCAAATTTTGTGCTAAAAAACCAATTACCGAAACAAAGGAAAGGCTTGGGAACTGTGCACCATCAAATAAAATTCAAATTCAATAATTAAGAAGGGGTTCACTAAATTCTTCGTGGTCGTAACAGTACAAGTCATGGAATGATATTCGAAGATCGGTAATTAAAAGTGCGTGAGATGATTGAGACTGTAGGTATCTCAACTCGCAGGAATATTTGGACATGAAAGAGACATCCGCGCGAAAGCTTCCGTGACTGCTCACACTCGACCATAAGCGCAAAGTGTGGCCACTTCGAATTTTTTGGGCGAAAGAAGAAATATTGATTCATCATAATGCATCAGAGATCAAGGAAAAGCCAAAACAATGGACTTCTCTGGATGAACGTGCACTAAAGAAGGTCAATGTGGGGCTGTCGGCCAAGACTATGGCGACAATTTTTTTTAGGATGAACGCGGTGTCATTTAATCGAATATGTATCTTTAAAAAGGTGAAACAATCACCGACGAATATTATTCAGAGCAGTCGGACAGATTCGGCATTGATTTGAAGCAAAAACGACCGCATTTAGTGAAGAAAAAAAGTGCTTTTCCACCATGACAATACACATGTGTAGTCACCATGGAAAAAAAACTGAAACTATTTCCTGTTTTCAAACATGAAGAAATGGCTCGGCCTTTAGAAATTTGCGTCGAATGAAGAGGCTTTCCTGAAACAAATGCCTATTTTGAGGACCTTGAGTAAACATATTTTTTGAAAGGGATAAGATTACAAAAAAAAAAAAAAAACTTTGGCATTTTATTTTTTCCTAAGGATTACTTGATCGATCCTTGTAGTATACAAGTCAACCCAACTTTATTCATTCTTATGATATGAAACTTTTTCTTATGATCGGGTACCCTTTTATGAGTAGCAGCAGCATTAAAAAACCTGACATAAAACAGTGTCTTCCTCAAAACAATTGTCATCAAACTAATTTAGTCTATGACATCTTTGCTAATTTATTGTTTTTCTTGTTTCTATCAGAAAAATAACACAGCAAATTTAATACTATTTATGCAGATCAATATTACTTTCTAGACATCTCAATACTTTGAATTGAATCAGTGGCGCGTGGGCAAAGTAGAATATTTAGAGCTTCTAACACCAACGAAGAAATTTGAATTTCGCTTTGAGTTTGTGGTCACCTTTCACTAAAGACTCAGTGGTCTTATAGCGAGTTGCCTATAGGAAAACACGAATATGATTTCATATAACAAAACTATTCGAATTGCTCGTTAGCCCAGAGGTAAGTGCACTAAGCTGACATCCCAGGAGTTGTGGGTTCGATTCCCGCTCAAGGCAAGTCTGGTCCTGTACTTTTCTAATTTCCTCATTTCCTTCTTAACTTTTCCCTGAGCTGAAGGCCTCTATCACTATTGCTTCTATTAAAAATACTAGGTTATAATTTGTAATTATTATGAACAAAATGAATAAATAAATAATCAAAACTATTCTTACTTTACAAATGACCCTCGTTTTAAATTAAGAAAGAAGATTATAAAAAGAAGCTACTAGAATATTACACTTAAATAGCATCTTTAATTCCATTTTATTGTATTGTATTTCATTCATTTCTTATTAATAAATTGTTCATATACAATTTATTTAATTTTATTTTACTTAATTTATTGAACGTGGGCAAAATCACTTATACGTCGTGTTGGACTGACACTAAAGTGAGAGGAGGCGTAATTTGTGCTGACTAATAAATATTATTTATTTAAAATAAAAAGAAATATATATATAAATATTTAATAAGAAACAGAAATGAGAATAAAATAAAATAAAAAATGTGTGAAATTTTTTCAACTGACAAAAATGCAGTTTTAACTTAATAAAAAACCGAAAAAATCTTAAAAAATTCAAATAAAAAAAAAAAAAAATGAGAAAGAATCACAAAACTAAAATGAAGCATAAATTAAGTGATTTATGGTTATTTTATAATGTGTCCAAAAGGAATGAAAAAAATAATGTATTTATTTATTTTTTTGTTTTCTTGCCATGTTTTATGCGAAAATAAATGCCTTTAAAGATCAGAAAAAGCAAAGCATGAAAAATTTGCTTACAAAAAAGAATTAAGTATCTTTTTTCTTTAGTTAAAATTTATTTAATTTTTTTGTGCCTTTGAATTCTTTATTTTATGACTTTGCAAGTGCTGCCGGCTGCCTGCTGCTGCTGCTGTTGCTGCTGCTGGTTTTACTGTTGCTCTTGTACTATGTGGTGGAGTTCTAAGCGTGGGTTTTTCATATGCATACACACACACACACACACATACACAACTATCAATCTATATCTATGTATACATGTATGTGTCTTTCCTATACACACTTACATACAATTTATATAGAAATACTTCAAATGACACCCACATTAAGTAAGCATTTAGTATTCTTATAAGATTTGTATCTTTTCTACTATTTTTCCTTCTTTTTTTTTTCTTAACTTTGGTTGCTATTTCACAGTTGAACTTCAGTTTGAAGTATGTTATTTTTTTTTTTTTAAATTATATTATTCAAATGCTGATATTACTGTTGAGCTGCTTATTAATATCTATGCAATTTTTTAATATTTCAACACATTTAAGAACATTGAGAATACAAAAAAAAAATATATAAAAAAATTAATCATACGTCGAGTTGGCAAATATGATTATATAATAATTTAATAAAAAAAACAAATAATAATAAACAGAAATATTGTATTTTGCGTGGGTGCAATAAATACATTAACTTGTTTTGCCAACTACTTTACTAAATACAATTGCCTTCTACTACTACTTATTCTATTTATTGCATTCAGCCACATGCCGCCACCATCACCACCATCACCAACATCACCGTCATCATCATCATCATCATCATCATCATCATCTCCACCACAAGTTGGCGTCTTTAGATTTTTTTATTATTGTTTTGTTGTGTTGTTTTTGTATCGTCTGCCTTCAAAACCGCAATTTAAACAATTTGATTTGCATTATTTATTGTTTAACAAATAAACGCTTTTCATTCTTCTCTCATCATCTTTATTACTGATTGTTCGTTCTTCACCCACACTCTTTCTTTTCATTTCTACATCACTTCTTTCTTTTTTTTTTTGTTAATTTGTGTTAGTTATTTCTTCAATGAATTGTTTTTATGCGCTTATTTGCATACTAAATAATTGCAATTTGCTTATTCCCTGTTTCTCTCTCTCTCTCTCTCTTTCTCTCACAATTGTGGTTAATTTTTCCAACTAATGAAAAAATATCTACATTCATTCAGTCATTCATTCATTTGTTTGTTCATTTGTATAACTCAAAGGCACCAAAAATTAAACGAAAAAAAAATTCATCTTAAATCAAAACAGAGAGAAGAAGAAATAATAATACAAACGACAACCTACAATAAATACAACAACAACTTTAACTTACTTGCTGCTTTATTAACAACAACAAACAACACAAAATGCAAATATTTATTACCAATAATTTATTTAACTTATTTGCCATTTTATTTGATTTGTTCTTGTTACTTTTGTTGTTGTTGTTGTTGTTGTTGCTTTCATAGATTGATTTAATTGTTGCTAGAAGCAGCAGCAGCAACAGCAACAACAGCATATTTAATTAGACGACATTTGCTCTCCCTCTCCCTCTCTCTATCTCTATCTCTCACTGTAGTATCTCTGTATCTCTGTACAATTTGTGTTGGTGGTTAAATACTAGTTTTTGGTTTTTTTTTTTTTTTTTTTTGTTCTGAGATTTCTACTTCCAATAAAAGTACAAAGTCAAATTTAAGGAGGAAATGCTAAAAAAAAAAACAATTGACAATATTTCTAGTTGATTTTAATTCAATTTTATTTTGCTTATCATTTGAAAGATCTTTGAAAGCCTTTAAGAGGCAACTTCCATCCATTAAGAGTTACGCACGTGTATAACTGATAATTTCATAAAATGTTGGTTTATAGAATCATTGACAAAAAATGAACTTAGACTGTAAGTATAGTTTTTGCAAACTCCTAAAGTAATCAATCAAAATAAAACACAATTGAGTTTTAATTATTGGTTTATGTTGTTGATTTTGTTTGATGTTGTAAGTCAACATCCTTAAGAGGAAAAACAAGTTTTAGTAAATTTTAAGTACTTAGCGAATTGTTTGCATTTTGAGTTTGGTTTTCATTGTTGCTATGTGGAAATCAGATCATGGTGGTGTCAGCCAATAAACCTACAATTCTGCACTTGAAAAATTGTATCACAAGAACTAAAAATGATGGAATAGCCGAAGTTATCATACTAAGGTGCGTTGCAAAATTATAGAACCAGCTAAAAATTTTTGATTTCTGAAAAACGAAAGACTGTAGGGTATCACAATGTTCTACGAAAATGTGTGGAAGGCAAAATAACATACTTATAACGGTATTTGGTAAAAATTGTTAGTGTAAAGTTTTAAGCAAATCAAAAAAAGAGCTTTTTTTGCTGTTGCATTTCTATAGAACCATTGCGTTTTATTTTTATTTTGAAACAAAGAACATGATTTTATTTATGTAATTGACTTTAATTTAATTAATTAGGCTTCCTTTTGCTAATATCGTCTGAAAAATACGATTCTTCATAGTGTCAATGAGATTTTTAAGCATGTTTGGTTCCAATTTGTACCATTCTCTTATTATTGCCCTTTTCAACTCTTCAATGGAATCATATTGTTTTTGATTGTTGTAAATCCTTCGGACTAGTATTCCCCATATGTTTTCCATCGGATTTAGGTCTGGGGAACAAGCCGGCCAGTCCATAACATCAATGGATTTTCCAGAAAACCAAGACATGGTTTCGCGACTCACGTGAATTCTGGCATTATTTTGTTGGAATGTCCATTCTGTTTTCGGATTTTGTCTTATAAATGACACTAGGCTCATTCCGAGGACATTAATGTAGTCACTGCTCTTCATTTTCGAGGATACAAATTGAATTTCTAGACAACCTAATGTAGAAAAAGCCACCCAAGTCATAAGGTTTCCTCCTCCAAAGCACCTTATTAATGCACCCCTAGAAAAAGTTTTTGCCTACGCTCCTGTGTTTTAGCATACAGAAATATTACATTATTGATTGGACTTATGTTTAGGGTAGAGTCAGTATTCATTTTGCACTTGTACATTGAGACAGAAATATTTGTACGGGAGCTATACGATTTAGTAATCCTAAAGTCTTGAAATTTACATAGTTGGTGAAACGTTTTTGTAATAAGAACATGAACTTGAATTTGGATTTTATGTTTTCTCAGTCTCTTTTTGTAGGAGTTAGCTACCTTTTTTATTGTGTTCGTTGCCGAATCGATTGGAACTGCAAACAAACCATGGCCCATCAAAATCAGCTTTGTTTTGGAACATTTAACTTCTCTGCATATAACTTAAACTGCAACAACACCATATCTAATCGCCGATAGATCACACAGGTTTTAATATTTATTTGTACAATAATATATTGTTTTGAAGGTATGACGACGATGACTGATGATGATGAGGGACCTCAGTATTTATCTCTTGGAGATGTAAATATTCATCAACTTGTTTTACACGACAGTATCGATCGGATAAGTACAATATAAACTTATCATGCAAAAGTACTGGTTTGATAGAAACGTATTAAGTTTCTTCAGTAATGCAGCATGACAGACTTTATCAACATCCAGGAATGCAGCAAAGCAAATGCATTTTCAATATCACGAGTTATTCTATAGGGTTGTGCAATTGTTGAATGTTTCGTACGGAACCAAAATTTGTGAGCTATAAGTTTTTCATCAAGACTATCCATTACTAATATAGGTTTATACTCTTTGTTGAACCAAGATTTGAGACTAGACATAAAAAATTTATAATAATAATAAACATGTTTCATAAAATTTTAAAATGTTAAGTGAAAATATCATAATTTTCAAATTTTTGGTAAATAAATAATCCATTCGATTCCCTCCTAGTACATTGGGGATATAATTTTGGCCTCACCAAGGCCCATTCGATTGCCCTAGGAAGCTGATTATGCCAATATACATACTATGTACATAGCTTAGATCAAGAAAAGTGAACCCAATTGTTTTCAGATTCAAACCAATGTTTTTTTTTTTTTCTTGTTTTGGGTTTGAAAATCCTTCATGACAAAGAATTAGTTAATCCTCTTGGAATCAATTATTTCATTCATGACATTGATATCACACGCAAGCCAATGGTTTCGCATCACTGGTGTAGATTGTAGGGATAAAATTTGATCTCACCCAAGATCGAATTATAATAAACATGTGAGTGAATTTTGTAGTGTCTCGAAAACACTATTCTATACAAATTAATCTTTTTAAGAGCATATGTCTTCATCATATGAATAGTAAACAAATTATTATAAATTTTTTTAAATAAATTTATCATTCCTTCTCTTTTAGTTTTAAAAATTCTAAGTCACATAATTCATATTTAGTCAAAATTTTCATTCCATTATAGGAAAAATTAATTTTTTTTTTGTTGTTTATTAAATACACTTCTACGATTATTGTGGCAATTTACAAAGAATTTATTACTCATTCATTGCGTTGATTCATTTAAGTAAAATTAGTAAACCCAAACAAACAATTGACACATTATTAAAAACCATTTGTAGTCTATGGCAGTGTGACGTAACAGGTTTATAAAAGAGATACAACACTCACTCATAACAATAAAATATTGTATTGTACAAAAATAAAACAAAATGTATCTGCTGCTTATCTAACTGTTAGATAAGTTAACTCTATAAAAAGAGTTTATGGACAATTTCTAATTTTGGCAAAGTTGAATGTTTTGAAAATTGGCTTGGGAATTGTTTAAATAAATAAATAAATAATATGCAAAAATTCAAATATTTAAAATAGACAACAGAAACCAAAAAAATATTAATCTTTTCCATGTTTCTTACGTTTTACTTGTTTATTTTTTGTGTTGCGTTTCGTTTCAATTCGTTTCGGTTGGTTTTCATAGCCAATTTTATGAAACAAGTATTTCCTTTTTCAAACACACATTGAATTATTGACATAAAGAGAAACACACACACACACACACACACACATACACACACACATTCTGAGAGATTCAAAGATAGACAGATAAACAGATGAACAACCAGATAGACAAATAGAGATACAGACCAACAGACCAACAGACAGACAAGCAGAAAGTAAAGTATTGGACGAAAAGTTAAAACTGTGAGTGAGTGAGTGAGTGACTGAGTGTGACAACTGTTTGCATGACAACAATAAATGCACCATATTTGGCATTTGACTTTGGACAGAATGAAAGACGAAACAACGAAGCAGACAGAGGGACGACGTCCGTCGGATGGTCAACAAGTAACCAGGAGACGTGGCAAACTTTAAAAAGCAAAGCAGAACAAGAAGAATCGATTGACCAGATTGAGGATATTTCTATGGAAATTAGTCTTTAAGTTTATGAGCTATTCAATTGATAAGAGGCAATGATGATGCCATACAATAGTAATATGTTTCAGTCTAAATGTCCCTGATTACTAGAAGACTTTGCTCAAGCCCTGGAAAATATGCATTTTTAAGATCAATTTTTTATTTTTAAATTTAAAACATCAAGTAATCTTAGAAAAAGCGACTTGAAATGGTAATAAATATAAAATTCACATAGTTAAATCGATTCAGTTAAGATCTCTCCGATTACCAAAAGATTTGGTAAGATGAACTATGCTTTTTTAAATGTAGAACATCAAAACTTTCTTTACAAAATGACTAGAAATGATAATACAACTGGAATGGATTTATTTTATGGTATACTAGAATACACAGCCCGGCGTCGCACAGGTAACCGAAATCCTTAAACTTGTGTGATCAGTACGATCATGAATAGAAAAGTTGAATTATATTTTTGGTCTTTCATTCTCGCTTCCCCCTGCCGCTTTTTTTTTTTTGGACAACCGGACAGACACAGAAAAAATTCCAGTGACTTGACAAATGAACAGCAACGTACACCTGGCCTTGTCTTCAGTATTATTTTATTATAGAGTCTTTCAATTTATTCAAAACAATTTGTAGTGCGTTGCACAGCACTTGAAATACTTTTGAAAAAATGAGACGAATCGAATAATTTAATTAAAAAATTGGCATAGTATCCTTAGGGTTTTAACGCAGGCGACCTGATTAATTTAAAAATATGTCTCTAAGCTTTATATGCAACAATTGATTCACCAATTACGCGACAACTGCCCCAAATATCGGATCTAAAACTATCCTATGTCCAAGGCGGGAGCCAACTATTCACATACAAAAAATTTCATTGCAATCAGAAGAATGGTATTGCCGCGCATAAGACTCGAACAAACAAACAAACAAAGTTTAATTTTTATATAATGGATATACATACATATTGTGAATCTAAACCATTCTCAGATCCCCTTGAACACACACAAAAAATGTCATCAAAATCGGTCCAGTCGTTTAAGAGAAGTTCAGTGACATACACACTCACAGAAGAAGTATATATATAAAGATTAGTATTCCATATTTTTAAGGAAACCTCTCCATTTGATAAGTAATATACCCACAAATTTTATCGGTTAGACCAATAAGCCTCTCAACTTGCTCCAAATTTATTAGTTTTCATAATAAAATCCAAGGTTTTATCCTTGTGAAAAAGGTATGAAATCTTCGATGAAACTGAGGTTAATATTTTAATTTATTTTTCTTTTCAGGTGTTCGTCTTTTGTGCAGATTGAAAATCTCCTTCCTGTTTTCATTGCCCACACAAGATACACAATCTTTGCTAAATATATCAAAATCTTTCATATTTTTTCTATATACAAAAAAAAAAAAAAATATTTCAACATAAAAGTGTCTGATATCTACAATAAATAGAAACGCCTTTTAACAAAGAAATGCAAAAGCTACGATTATTTAAAAATTCAAATAAATTAAATAAAAAGTGAAATAATTTTAAAGCAATTTTCATTAATCAGATTCATTTAAACAAAGGAAGAAAAAAAAAAGCGTGTTAATTTACCCGTAAGCAATTTCAATGTCAAAAATACAAAACAAATTCTAAAAAAAATTCATCAAACAAAAAAAAAAATACAAATAAAAATGCTAAAAAAAAAAAAAAGAATAGCAATCAATAATAACCAAATTTAAATGATTTCGCAGAACAAGAACACGACATGCAGACAGACAAACAACTTGAGATCAGATCAGATCTACTCAATCAAAATCAGAAGATATGTATTTGTATACTTTTTCTTTCTTATTTCTTTTTTGCCATCAGGTATCCATTTCGTTCACGGATTTCGGTCATTTAATGTGTCAAAAGAGTTGGGAAAAGAAAACATTAAAAAAATTATTAAACGTATCAAAGTCAGCTTTGTACGACTCTTAAATAGCCTGTAACATTGATTGTATTGTAAGAGATTAGTGTCAAGGTGTCTAGGGATACGAAAAAATAAAAAAAAAACAAAAAAGAAAAAAAATCATTCATTCAATCATGGATGATTGTGTTAATAAAATAATATTAAGGAAATGTTTAATGAATTTAATAAATTTAATAAAAATTTCATTAATAAGTCAATTGATCCAACCTTGGAGCAGATGATCATCTTGAAACCTAAAAGAGCTCTTCCTAAAGTTAAACATTTAATCTGATAGCTTTCCCAAGTGTTTTAGGGTTTTTGTCCAGTAATCTTGTGACATAAGGGCTATTCATCTCAGGCTGAAGCCCCGACAATTGTCAAAATTATACAATCTTTAGATGAATCAATTATTCCAACTAAAGGATTAGTACCTTCTTGTTTGTTATGATTGATTTAAACTCTCAAAATCTCTATAAACCAATCATTTCTTTTAATGTTTTGGTAAATTCTACACTTCTTAATATAGGGTAAAAATGAATTGTATTCCAAGTTTTCTATATGAGACATAGAAGAAAAATTATGAGAACAATTAAAATTAATTTAGCAATGGTTTCTGTAATTATTTGTCTATGATCATCTGTGTTTTTATGACCCTAGTCCTGTCTGTATTACACTTTTCTATGCTACTAACTCAATATACATTATGAACACCCATATTTGATATGATGATTATAGGGTATTAACCCTAAGAGGGACGCAATAAAAATGACACAAATAACTTGATAATCATTCTTCGTCTTTTGGTTTCATTTTAAATTGTCATTATCGGCAAAGATCTATAAAAACATAATTTTAGAATAATGCGGGCTGAGTAGCTAAGTTTGGTTTCAAGTAGCAGAGGATTTAATGGGGGAATTTTTGAAAAATTATCACATTGTTCATGACTAAGAAATTTAGAACTTTATGAATGATGATGATAATCTATGTTCATATTGGTAAATTTAAGTATAAATTTGTCCTTAAGCGTCATTACCATTTCAAAATCAAAATAATCTGCTTAAATGTAGAATTATTTCTTTTCAATCCATGAGAAATGATAAAAATACCTTTTGCAGTTTAAATTCTTTTTTTTTTTTTGATTTAATCTTTTACTTGGAAGTAAATAAGTTTTTATTGTATTGTCGGCTTAGTATAATGAAAACGACTCACTGATACTTTAAAATCAATAAAATAGAATAGTACAATAAATAAATGAAAAACTATGGACATATCTATAGAGAACCAGAGGGACATGGAAAAGAGAAGGTGGGGGATAGAAAAAGAGATTGAATAAGAGAGAGCGAGAGTGTCAACATTACAACTTAGCCATGTTAATTAATTGTTTGCCCAACGATTACGGAAGACCAACACACAAACACAGCAAAGTGTAGGAATTGTGTGTGGTTGAATGAGGAACTTATGGGCGACGGATCGCATCGGTCAGAGAGAAAGAGAGAGAGTAGTAGTAGAGTAGTATTTGTTATCGCACAGGTTCTATGCAATTGAACCAGTTTTCTCTTCTTCTTATTGCTATTATTATTGGCATTTACAGTCAAACTTCCTTAGCTTGAACTTCTAACTATAACTGAAATTTTCTATTGTATTGCATATTTTCAACAAATCAAGTTGTAGTAGCGTTTAGAACGAAGAGTGTATAAAATTATTTTTCTATAAACTGTAATTCTTTCTAACTCCAATAAAATAAAAATTTGCTCAAGTAACTTTAAAACGAATTTTTTGGGGTAAATCCCAGGTAAAAGCAATGGATATTGATGTCAAGTGGTTTTTTTGTTTTAAATAGGTCAATGAATATGATATATAATAGTAACTTAAAATTGATAAAGATCGAAAGTTGATGGAAGCTGATAACAAGGCTAGAATAACATTGCATACTAATAAAATTTCCACTGCTACTCAAGGTGGTTTAAATTGATATGGACAATTTTCAGAGATCAGAGATAAAACCAACTCGAAGTGTTATCAAAGATGATGGTAATTTAAAGGAAGAATGTATTAAACAGACGAGTATTTCCAAGAATGTTTAAACGAATTCATTGACAATTTTAAATTCATATGAATAGAATCTCATTTTACTGAAACTAACAAAAATTAAGTAAATGTTCAAACAGATCATTACCAAATATTATAAGAAACTGTAACTAGACAACTTGATGTTCCACAATTAACCTAGTTTTATTGAATAAATCTATAACTCGAAGACGATTCGAGTTATGGATGTTCGACTGTTATTTTTGTTATTTGTGTTGTTGTCATTATTGCCATTTCTTATTAAGACTAAAGACTTAAGCAAACCACAACAAGAATATCTCACATTTTTATAAGAGTATAAGCCAATTTATAACAAAATTTGTTGCATTTTCTATTCGATTAAAACTTTCAAATTGAACTTGTGACGATGATAAAATCAAATGAAATGAAATAATAATAATTTAATACACCTGGTGCCTTATAAAAATTATTAGCAGTTTTTCGTCTAACAGATACTTTACGTCTCTGAAGTTAACATGGGTAGTAAACTTAAAACAGGCACTAATATTATTCAAATTTCAGTTCGATAATACAAAAAGCAAAAAAGTTTTCCTAATAAGAATATGAATTTTAATCTGGGTTTGTGTGGGAGCTATGCGATCCAGTAATCCTTGGTTCTTGAAATATACACGATTAGTGAACATTAGTAAGACATAGATATTGTCTGAATTTCAGATCAATGCAAAAATGAAGACATTTTTTCTTATAAGAATATGTCTGTTACAAACTTCATGATCTAAGATCTACTACTCAAGTTGTTCACTCCATGAGGGAGCAGACATTTGCATGATAGATAAAAATCCGACATGAGAAACTATTTAAGTAATCAAATATCACACAATCCTAGTGGTGATCACCCAAGCTAATTTCACTCTATTAAGAATTGATCTATTATAATTTATTTGTAATATTTTGGTTAAATAAAGAATAATCTTAATTATATAAATAAAATGATTTTATACAATTTTAATAAAAAAAAAACAACTTACCTAGAAAGTGTTTTTCCCTTTCTTATCTTTTTTTGAAGCGGATCCAATTTTTTTCTTATTTTCTTACAATTTTCTTTCCTTTTATTTAACAACAACAACAACAACAAGCAGAAATGGTAGCTTGGCACCTGTTGCTTTTTTTATTTATTAGTTTTTGTTTTGTTTTTATTTCTTTTTAATGTTAAAGTTGTTTGTTTGTTTGTTTGTTGCAGTTTGCAAGTTGTTGGTCCAATTTGTTTACCAATTTGTAAGTCGTTTATATTCGTTTGATTTTTGTTTTGTAATTTTCGTAATTTTTGTTCGATTAAATGACACAATTTTTCTTGATCTTTTTTTTTTTTTTTGCAGTAAGAATTTCTTAGCTAAAAATTCCTTCTTATTGTACACTATTATTTTCGTATGTCTTTATGATCATATGTACGTTTGTGTTGGTTTGTTATAAATTAAATGCACATAGAACGAACACACATAGTGAGAGAAATAATAAATAGTTTCGAAACACCCACGCACAAAAATTTATTAAGATGAAAAACGCGTTTTTCTTTTATCGTCGTTGATTTAAAATGAAAAAAATTCATTCATTCATTCATTGCATTTATTCATTCAAGAATCTTTGCCACCAGTAGTGAGCATGCAGTCTAAGATACTCGTTAATCTTTTTTTTTTTTTTATTTGGTTTCATAGAGAAGGGGCTTTGTTGTGCTGGTGCGCCGTCGCATTAACAAGAAGAACGAAGAACAAACAACACCAACACAGCCCAGTCAATCAATTTTAGTTCTTTTAGAATTGCAATTTTTTAGCTCTCAAAATTTAAAAGTTAGAATCGAACTGGAAGAGCTTAAGACGTCTTTATCGAAGACTATGAATATTCACTGTAATAAATTAATGAACAAAATGGAAAAATCGAATTATTAATGGACTTAAGAAAACGATTTTTATGCAAATCAATTTTCAATTTTCGTATTGTAATTTGCCGATGGCCGAAAGAAACCGATGCGCGCGGTCCTACTTTCTTTAACTGTCAAAATTCGAATGATTTCGGCTAGCAAAGACACGACAAATAGCGAATTGCGCTTCGAAAAGTAGCGAGTGATCGATAGACTGCTTTTAGGGTGAATCGGAGTCGCGCGGGTGAAAAGAATACGACTTGAAATTGGAATTGAAACGGCTGCTGGCTGCTGCTTCTGTGCTGTATGTAGCGCTTAATTATTTATCTCTTTCTCTCAACTCTCCCAGCACCTTTTTGGATAATTTATTTAAGGGCGCCCATCATTTAAATAGTTTAATAATTAAAATTTAGATTATTTTTATCCACACATTAATTTTTGATAAACCAGATGAAATGATGTCAATATCAAAATTCGGTTGGCCCTAAATTTAGTATTTATTTAGCATTGGCCCTGAATAATTGTTTCATTATTTCATATGTTCCTCTCTCTCTTGGTGTTTCACCAATTACAACCCGTTCCATTCCTAATCGTTCGTTATCCACCTCGCGTGTAACTGAATTTTTAAACAAAATTTCAAAAGTTACAAACTCGACTGATCGCTGCCAACTTGTTGTATTTACAAAAGGGTAGATATATATATTTATCAGTGTTAGGAGTGTAGATGCCACAATTTTTTTTTTTCTCGTATGTTATCTACAGTTTTTCCAATGTTTTCTGCCATTTCTTAAAATCATCCAAAAAATACGATTTTATCGTAGTGAAACAGCACTTTTTTTTTAGCAAAAAGGAGCCGTCTCTCTTTCAATTTTGTATCCAATCGGTCCAATAATTCACTGTAGTACTGCTCCGTGATCATTCTTCCTTTCCAAAAGGATTATTCACTTGGAAACCCAACAAATCGTTGCCATGATCATTCCGGTCGTTGGCCGAAAAACCTATTATTTTGACTGTCGCATGGCATATAATAATGGAATTTCGCTTAAAGAGTTGCAAACACTGCATCGACATTGACAGCCGTATCCGCTTGTTGTCCACAGTAAGCAATCATGGCACTCATCGGGCTGACACCTTTTCTAATGATCACGTAAATTTGACATTCCTTCTAACACGATTACGAACTCTGCTACTTTGTTCATGGATCTTTTCAATGATTTCCTCGGTAACCACGCCTGCCGGGCGGCATGGGCGCTTCTCATTAAAAACGTATGTACGTTGCAAAAATATCTTCCAATAGTCTCGAACATCGCTTTTATTTCTTCGCATGTTTTTGCATCCAAAAAATTAAACAGCGATTTACGGATCGATATTGTTCTTTTTCCATTTTATCGAGAAACACGAAATATGTACGTCTGATACAACTGGCTGCCGAATAAAATGTATACTGTGAATCAGTCTGAAATTTAATATGCTGTCTTGTGACAGATGCCAGTAGACTACACTAATGCCAACTTCCATCTGTAACGACATCTGTCTTCAAACACTGGTACTTATTTATTGATCTGCCTTCGTAGTGCAATAATTCAATATGAAGCACCCCATGGATACAGGGCATAAACATTTCAATGATTTAGGTAAGAGAGATACACGTTAGACCCACAAGTTGCTTGGGTTGTATGAGTTATACGAACACATCAAGTCGCTGAAGTTGATTTGACTTGTTCATATCAATTTAGAATTTAACTCTTATATACTTGGCACACCATTTTCCTTGTAACATCAAAGTGAACATCATCACAAGGATCTTATGGGCCATATAAAGATTTCAATGATTTTAGATCCACAATATATTTTGAGATGTTCCAGCAGATGCAGTTGCTGATGCTATTCTAATTATTCATATGATAACTCGTTAGAGATCGTTATACAGTTTATCCTTTATACATTTAATGATGCCTTAGACCCACAAGTTGTATGGTTTCTACCATCACATGAAGGCACAGATATTGTACTAGTTTTTTATGACATCTTGGATAAAAATGAATTTCTTCATAAATATAAAGATGATTTTGTTGGAGGAACACGCGTTAGATCCACAATTTATTTGAGTTGATCAAGCAGATAAAGTTGCTGTTGAAGTTCTAATAAGATGTTCTTAAAAGATAATTTAACCATATCAATGTAAAGTACATTACAATTGTAATGTAGGATCAAAATGCACGTTTTCATAAAGATCTTTTTTAGCACACAAATTTGTCAATGATTTTGGTAGAGGAACACGCGTTAAACCCACAAGTTGCTTGGGTTGCACTAGTTGTATCAGCACATAAAGACGCTGATGCTCTTCTAATTGTTCATATGCTAATGATTCGTCCTTGTCTATATCAATGAAGAGTTTATCGTTTATATACATAATATCACAATCGCCTTCTAAAGTTTTATATAAACAGTCTCCGCCATCTGTTGCCAGCCAATCGAGACCGAAACCCAATTCGTTTGTCAGCAAAATACTAATGTAATCAGCTGAAATGTATATAATAATATTTTAAAATAATGTTTAGCAATTATAACATAAATAAATCATACTTTTCACTGTATATATAAGAATTTTGTTGCCTTCTGCATCTTTGCCTGCTGGTATGGCTGTCAATATGGCTAGATCAGTTCTTTGGGCAATAAATATCTGTTCACATGGCTGTAGCTCAATGTATTCGATTTGTGGTGGTTTATCTAAATGCTGTGTATTAATAATAAAAATAAGTTTTGGTGGAGCCCACAATTATATTTAAAATTATACTTACATTAAAGTAGTTTTTATAACTTTCCAGAATCTCTTCGGTGCCGTAAGCGATGCCACTCCAATTGTCAGGTATCTCAATTGGACTACAAGCGGTCGAACAAAGTAACAAAGGCCCATTGTAATCATCCTATTGGGAAGATATGTGTGAAGAAATATAGAAAATAAAAGTCAACACTGTCAAAAATCTATCCAAAGTAAAATTTACATAGGTACAGTCAGAGGGAAGTCGTATCCTAAAATGTTGCGAAATTGACACAGACAAACAGCAAAGCATTTGCTACAACAATAATTGCAAATTTGACTTATTACTTACCGATTCATATTTCTGACAAAGCTCCTCTTTATTGTTATAGAATGCAAATGCTTGTGTGAATTGATTCAGAAACATATTTGCCAACTTAATTTGCTAATTTATATATTTAAATTATTTAATTTAATTTGTATACTTAATTTCTAATTTCACTTCACACGATTCAAGCGCCCGCGATTTTTGTAATGAAGATCAGCTGGCACAGCTGACCTGGCGTTGCCATATCGATTGTTTGGAGACAGTTTGAGTGCCATTACACAGTGTTGTGTTTGTGCTGCGTACCCGGTCCGGCCAAATGCCATGTAGGAATCTCACATTAAGCGTTCCGCACCATCCTAAAAGATTTAAAGAAGTAACAACAACAACATTAGCGTAAGATTGCTCGCTCTAACTTCTCTAAATTGGCTTTTAACACTTGGGTAGAGCAGTACGGGGTACCAGAGTCAATACTCACAAAACTGTAGACAAAAGGGCGCCACTCCATAACAGTGCTGTGCAAACTGTACGCAGTGCTTTAATTTTCTTTTATTGTTATTATTTATAGCGTTAGTTATAGCGGTAATAGAAATACACACTTTTCCAAAAGATTTACTGTCTAAGAAGAGAAGCATACAAAGCGTAGGCTTAGTAATAGGGTTCCGGTTGGTGTCCTTTGGGTATGGAACCTTCCAAACAACACAACAGCGCAACAAATCGCGTACAGATCTATCTGGAACCAACCATACATATTAAAAAACTTCAATATTCCAACCATACACTTACGTACCCATAACACGTTTAAACAAGAAAACAAATAATTGGTTTTTACTTATTCAAAGATATGTTTTATTAAGACTTAATAACACTTATATATACGAATACTTAGCGTCTTTTTGTTGTTGTTTTCTTTTTTTACTTTAATAAAAACGAAAGATTATAAATATAAAATATTAACTTTCGTTTGTTGATTACAGTTTTTAATAGCGAGAACCCATGCGCCGATCAGGTGTAGGGCTACGGTTGCGACTACGGTATCGGCATGGAGATGGTGACCTAGAATAGCGTCTGCGATATCCACCGCTTTCTTTAGCTCCACCACCGCGTTCTTTAGCTCCACCACCGCTTTCTTTAGCTCCACCACCGCCACGTACACCACGATCACCACGGCTATTACGTGAACGGCCAGAGGACATTTCCACTCGTAAGCGTCTGCCACAGCACCGTACTCCATCAAGGCCACGAGTTGCGTCTTCAGCATCACGATGGTCCTCGAATTCTACAAAAGCAAATCCAGGTGGATGGCGTGCCACCCAAACATTGCGCAAAGGGCCGTATTTGCAAAATAGAGTTTCAATTTCACATTTTGAAATCGATGGCCCCAAATTTCCAATGTAAACCTTGCATGCCAAGTCCCATTCACGATAGCGTGGCATATTGTTTTCTATATTATTTGTTCTCTCAACTTTTTAAAATCCTTACACTCTGACTTTAGACTTAATTATAAAATGCGACACTGGGTACTTCTTCCTGTTTACAATGAATGAAATGTTAAATAAGAAGCTGGAAGTCTATGAGTAGCATAATTTGATGATAGCCACTTACCAATTTATATTTGTTCTTTGTAGCAACTTTGTGTGACATTTAACTTAAATTTTAATTCCACTTTCCTCTTCACGCTACGAATAGCGAATAGTCATTGGCTTCCATCACACAATTCAATCGCGCGCGTTTCATGTAGTGAAAATCAGCTGACTCAGCTGAGTTGGCGTTGCCATATCGATTGTTAATTTATGATTTGTCGATTCAGTCAGTTGGTTGATTTTAATCAAAACATATATGTATTTTTAATTGTATTGAAATTAATTTCAATTATTTTATTTTCAAAATTTTAGTCGCTGAATTTTTGTAACAAGCGACGGCAACGTCGCCACATAACATCTGTTCCTTGCGCACCCCTCCCGGGTGCCCTTCTCTTTTACCTTTTGCAGTAAACCAACTGCGGCTGCAACAAAATTTGTTTGAATAAAACATATCCAAAATCATAAGTTAAAGTATTGGAAAAATGTTAACAAGCCGTGTGCAATTGCTGCGTTGTGTGCCTGTTGCTAAAACCACAGCGATATACTTACAGACAAAGGTTAGTAGACGATGATGCGTCTGTGGCGCTTCGTCCAAGTATGACATAACCTGCAAATCCAACTTTATTCAAACTCCTATTGGTTTTCAGTTCTTACCAACGGCTTCAACGACATCACCACTATGTTTGAACAAACGAGAACTACACATTGCCATGAACAGAGCAACGCCTTTGTCCCATAAGCACAACACTGCGACGATATTACAACTGCACCCACCGGCATTGGCTACCCTCGCTGTATTCCCCATTGGACGACGTTACGCAAGCAATGAATTAGAAGATGTGGAAGTTGTTGATACGTCAAGAAAACCTGAAATAGTGGAACTGCCAGATATACCTGAAGCACCTCCAGTACCAATTGATGTAGATCAAGTCACAGAGACATTGAATGCTGCCGGTGAACCAACTTTCGCTTCTATTGGCTTAGGTGGCTGGTCACCTGTTGGCATTGTCCAAAATTGTATGGAGTATTTGCATGTTGGTTGTGATATCCCTTGGTGGGGTGCAATTGCGATTGGTACACTTGTGGTGCGAACAATAATCTTTCCTTTGGTTATATTGGCTCAACGGAATAGTGCCAAGATGAATAACAATATGCCACAGATGCAAGTGCTACAGATGAAAATGACTGAGGCTCGGCAGTCGGGTAATGCCATTGAATCTGCTCGTTATGCACAGGAAATGATGTTGTTTATGCGTGACAAAGGGGTTAATCCCCTCAAGAATATGATTGTACCATTGGCACAAGCACCACTTTTCATATCTTTCTTTATGGGCCTGCGACAAATGGCAAATGCGCCCGTTGAATCAATGCGCGATGGAGGCCTCGCTTGGTTTACCGACCTAACGGTAGCCGATCCATTCTTTATGTTGCCTTTGATCACAAGTGCTACGCTTTATTTAACCATTGAAATTGGCACAGATAGTGCACGACTGTCTGCAGCAAACATGAACACGATGAAATATGTATTACGTGCCTTGCCCATTGCCATCTTTCCATTCACAATGAATTTTCCGGCTGCAATTTTAACTTATTGGGCATGCAGTAATTTCATCTCACTGGGCCAGGTAAGCAAATACACTCATCATCAAGTCCTAAATAGCTTACGTTTAATCGTTTATTAAATGATTTTCTGTCAGGTTGCTGTCCTAAGGATACCAGCAGTGCGAGAGTTCTTTAAAATCGAAAAGATGATAACGCATGCACCTAGTGATCTTCCTGCCAAAAAGAGCTTTGTCGGCGGCATAAAAGATTGTATGTATTACTTTTTAAAACTATACTTATGATTATATGTGTACGTGGTCGTTGTCTTTCAGCTTGGGCAAACATTAAAATCTCAAAAGAACTTGAGGAACGTCAGCGCTTAGATCAAATTCGATTTGATAAGGCCGGTAAGGGTCCATTGATCAAAACCTATAAATACGATCCGACGAAACCAAAACCAGCACCAACTTTGAATATCCCGCCAATAATGGAAAACAAACAGCCAACAATCTCCACACAACAGCCAGAGTCACAGCAGCAATCAAATCATCAAACAAAAGCGGCTAATAAATGAGTTTCGACTCGAACTGGTGGATATCGTTGTTGTTATTGGGACTCTCCTTTATTGCTTAGATTAACACAGTTAAAGAGAAATTCTAGTTTAGTTTTAAGACAATTTTGTTATCAGTAATAAAAGAAAAAAAAAAACACAAAACCTAAGCCTGCATTGTTATACATTGATTAATGACCTCGGCAAGGTGTTTGTTCTCTAGGGCGGCAGCTACTCGTTCCTTGTCCGCCAATTGCTTATTCACCGCCTGCTCTGAAGCATGTGTACCTGGCGTAATCTCAACGGTTACTTTGAAGCGCGGTGGAAGTGAACGAAGTAATTTTACGCGTATTGAAAGGCCAATGAGTGTCGCCATTGAACAATGTGGTATGGTGGGGGTAAAATTAATGAAAACATCATTTTTTTCATTATTGATCTTTATGAGTTCCTCTTGAACAACATGTAACTCTTCCAGTGACAATGGATGCTCCGGATCGTTTATGTTTCGAATGAGATCTAGAAATGTATTTCATTTAGTGACTGATTGAAAGTATTTGGGCAAACTAAATTACCAAATATCTCACGCTTATCAAAAGGATCTACAACATTTTCATCTTCCTCAGTGGCTGTGACAACACGCTCCTTGATTTTGCCATAAACATTTGGATTAATGTTTTCAATTTCCGTTGGCATTTTTTCTTTTCTTTTCCCTTTTTTTTTTTCTTTTTTTGTTCACTTTATACACTTTTCTTGATACAAAACAATTTCTATTTTATTTCAACAACCAGCTGTTTTCCATTCAATTCACCAATGCAATGCAACTGTGGGTAAGAAATTCACCATTCGGTAAGAAATTTACCAACTCATGGTTGCATGCAAAAAAGGCGCCAAGCTATAGCTTGTGTGGCTTACTTTTGCACCACTTGTTGTTTAAAACAGTTTGGAGAAATCTAAGAAAACAGAAAATTGTTTGCGAAAATGGAGGAATCATTAAGTACACCACCGCGCGTTTTACGCAATAAACATTTGGAATATTAAAAGCTGCTGCACGCCCTTGCAAATTCCACCATCGCCGTGTCTATTTGCGCTTGGACATGGCACAGGCGTCTGTGTTTATCGTTTGGATCGTTCGCCTAAATTGGGACAATTGCGATCGCCTTGGGCTATCAAACGAGTAGCAAAACGCTTGCGAGGCGACGAAGTTGGCGAGCTCTTTGACAAACGCATCTCGAAGGAAGCAGATATTTTGAGGTAATTTGTTACTTCTTTTTTTGAGGACTGCTCTCACTGGATTGTCACCTTATGGTCGTGCTAAGGAGGCTCAGTATGTGCATCACAATGAGGAGAAAGGCCACTGTGTGAAATAGTCTCGTTGATGCGCATTCCGTCCATCCTATCCTATTTATCTTTTCATTGCGTTCTTTAATAAAAGGTTTTATCATATTTTATAGCGTTATTAAGCATCCAAATATCGTTGGCTACCGAGGCTTTGTCGAGTCTCCCATGGGTGGCATAGCCCTTGAATGCTGCACTACATCACTTGGCAACATACTTGAGGAACGCTGTAAGAATGAATTGGGTGCTTTACCAGCGAAACGGTGTATTGAAATGATTTTTGATATTGCTAAAGCACTTGATTATCTTCATAACGAAGCCAGGGTTTTACATTGCGACATAAAATCATATAATATTCTTATTAATGGCGATTTTGAGATTTGCAAATTATGTGATTTTGGTGTCTCGCTGCCTCTGGATGAGAATGGCGAAGTCAATCGCGTTGAAAATCCCAACTTGCAATACATTGGAACAAAACTATGGTCAGCGCCAGAAGTTATTGAGGAGGATGAGATTCTTGATTGTAAAGCTGACATATTTAGTTTTGGTCTTACAATCTATGAGACACTTGCATTAGTGCCACCACATATGCTTGACTTAGAAATTGATGACAATTCAATTGTAGTTAATACAAGTATGCAGGACATATTAAAAACGAACGACAATTGTGAAAAAGATGAAGATGTTGATGATACAGTTGAAGATGAAAATGAAGCTAATGGTGGACATAGTGAAGATGAAGATGAAGCTAATGGTGAAGATAGTGAAGATGAAGATGATGAAATAAATGCTTTGAATCTTGCTTTGGGCACACGTCCACCTCTACCAATGGAATTCATGATAACTGATGAATACAATCTTGTTGTCGAGTTATTCTATTATTGTACCTGCATGTGCCCTGAAGATCGACCAACAGCAAAAACTATTTGGCAATCATTTAAAAACATGAAAATAACAGAAACGAAGCAAAACAATGCTGATGATAAAGACGAAACACTTTTCACTAAGTTATAAGTTAAGTACAATATATATATTAATATCATATTTTATAATCTCATTCATATCGCTTAAGCTATTTAACTTACCACACAATAATCTAAGTATATTCCATTATGGTTAACCATTTGAGTTAATAAAGAAACGATACAAAACAAAATAAATGATTTCAATGCAACTTATGAGCGAGCAACCCAAACAAATACTGAAGATGCCACTAACACTAGCTAAAACAAAATGGAATGGAAATAAGTAAAGATAAAGATTTTGTTTGTTGTTGATTGTTTCGGAATACAGTCGGACTTTTCCATAAAGGAATCACTTTCAGGACACTGCATTTTTTTTTTCTATATAAGTATGTATTTGAACTTACGTCAAACGAATCTTTAAATATAAAATGTTTAGTTTGCAATTGTCATCGTTTTTAGAGACGTGTTCAGCGCTACCTGTAGAACTTGCCTGTACCATGTGTTTCAGGAAATCACCATAGCATGCCGTTACAAATGAGCGGCATTCAACTTTCCTGTGGCGTTTCGAAGGCAAACCGGTTTCTAATGTTTTGGTGGATGGTAAAAATTTGGGCATACAATGGCAACGGCGGCGGTATTCTGATTCAAAATACAAGAGGCTGACGCACATAAGTCATGTTGTGGAGCTTGTGCCATTGAAACGAATAAAAAGTTTATATGCTGTTAGACTGACTTCCTCTATAAGGAAAAAGTCAAAGTCGTCAAAGAAACCACTCAAATTTTACTTTCTGCTCTTGCCAAAATTCCCATTGCTTACAATTAGAGGAAAGTTGAAACATAGAATGGAAGAACAAAGCTTATTGAGTACAACAAAGTACATATGTTCTATTATCAATGCGGGAATATCATTATCATTTCTGAACAATCACGGATGCTGCTTGGTATGACAAACAGGTTATAATACACCGTGACCTTGGTAGCCTATTTATTTATGATTGCCGGAAAAGTTTGAAAATGCTGCAACCTACGAATCGTTTTTAGGTTTGTAATATTTGTAATATAATTATTACACACATTTCCTATATGAAAATAAATAACCTTTCCATATTTTCATCTAAAATTTCAGGAGGCTACTTTTCATTACATTACATTCAGGCGCAGTGAGATATTGCATCTTAAAGCTTATAAACCGCAATTCATAAATTTGGCGATTGTGGAAAGTAGCTTTTTTCATGTGTCATCATCATTCCTGTATAGTGAAGTGATTCCGACTGCATTTAACTTAAGAATTTGTCTACTTACACATTATTTCATACCAATTTAGTCGAACATTCATTTGGTAATCATGTAAACGCTGGTACCCTACATATACATCCAACAGACTGAAGTCTTCTAAGGCCCGAGCATCATCCCTTATGACTTGACTACAATGTTAAGTTAGTGGTGGATGAAAGAAAAATATAGACAAATTGCAGGAATGCTGGCTGGACATTAACTCACAGGAATTCTCCTAGAAATGTTTGATTTTCCAAATTACTCAACTTGACTGATCTCCTTACATAATCATAGCGATAATAATTACAGGTGGGCAAACAATGACCACAAGACATTAATTGAAGCCATGAAGATGTTTGATTATGTTCTTCACTTATGATCCAGGACACTTTTTTAAAAATAATTCTGTATATAGTTTAAGTTATAAGAAATTGATTGTCATAACTCACATGAATATCGTTTAAGGCATTCCTTTTCCAAAAGTGTACAGATCCTTGTATTATTGGCGACCAATTCTGTGGGTGCATAATATGGTAAACAACCGCATAACGCAAATAAATTCTGCATTTGACAACGTGTCAAGCAAGCCGCCTGACTGTAACTGTCACCAAAGTCCTTATATAATTCATCATTGAAATAACATTCTCGCTTTTCCAGAGCATATTGCTGCACCTCCGGTTGAGTCAATTGGATAACCGAACGTAATATGAAGGTATTTGCTTGACCAGCACTTACTTGTACTTGCAGCTTGGAACCCATTCCAGAATTGACGGATACCATATCCGTGTCATATATGTTGACGAAATAACCATTTTGCTGGCTCTTTGGAAAATTATCTTGGGTACTTGTATTGAGTAAGACAGACAACCCCATCAATTCATCACCAAATAACTCTTCATGTCGGTTCAAGGCGGCAGTGTGATTATCGAGATCTTTATAATTAAAGACACAACAGTAACCGCTATCGGTGGCGACCAATTGGAAAAGCGTATCACAATCTTGAACTCTACCAGCGAAACGACATTTGATCAATTGTGTCCTGCAACTAGGGGCAAGTGAAGCAAGTAGTTCTCGTAGAGTCTTTCCAGTTGCATTAATCCTTTCCACTTCAATATTAAGTAAACGTATCTCTTTTGTGTCAACTATTTCCGGTATATAGTAACTAGTGAAGTAGTGTAGCCTTTCCATCCAATAAGTGGAACTTTTATTGCTTTTCGTTGAAAGAACTTTTGCATAATCTCCAACTGCTTGAGCTGACAATTTGTTCCCATTACAAATGGCAACTGCCGGAAATGATATATGGATCCTGTCATGATCTTCAACTACGAAAGATATTTCAATTTCGTGAGACAAAAAAAACGACACAAGATCACCAACGATATACATCGTTACTAAGAAATTTACCACAAGGCAGAGGACCCAGAAAAGTCTACAAAAACCAAAGAGAATATGACAATTGGTGGATAGTTACAAGAATTCCATGTACTATTCTTACCGTTGATACTCGTGTCGCCATATGTGGTACAGTAATTTAAAACCATTTAGACTGGTCTCACGGAAATATTCCATAAGTGCTTCTTTCACGGCACTAAATTGTCGTCCTTCCTTATCGTGCAACATTTTCCTTAAACAGTCAATTGACAATTGACTTTGAATCGAAATATTCAAAGCATGAAAGCAAAATAACTTAACCTTAAAAAATATTGACAAGAAGAAGAAGCCCGAAATTATTTACTTATAAACACATGTTTGTCGGACTATTATTATAGGTTAGGATATCATAAATCTTATCAATGAATCTACATACATGACTATTTTTCTGTACCCTAGCTCAAGGCCTTTGTTGCTTCAGCTTTAATATTGTATTTTAGAATTAAGTTTTCTATTGTACAATAAATAAATAAATAAATAAATAATAATTTTTCTGTATTGCATCTACCACTCCTTCTTTTCGTCTAACATGAATGAATGACACTTCATTTGCGTCTTTTATGATTCACTGGACTCGATTTCAATCAGAATTGTTTGAGCCCTGGGGCTCTAAGAAGTAGCACTTATAGTTTTGCACGATAAAGTACCATTTCCGTTGAGCCAAATGTGCTGAGGCGGAGTTCAATACTTGGCGTTGAATTTATGATGAAATTACGCGCAAGTTGTAGCAAATCAATTCAAGTAAATCAGCAAAATGACCCACACTTGTGATGTGCTGGACAAATTGTGTATCGGTAGATTTAAGTCAATATCGCCGCTAGTGCCGGCATTAATAATATTTGGTAAAACACTGGCGCCAACTGCGGCTACAGGTGAAGCCTCATTAATGAGATGCAGGTGTATTTCATGTAAATTTAGTAGCAACCCCTTGAGGGGAATATCGTTGAGTATGCGCAGTGTGCACTATATCGAACTTATGGCCATTATCTGTGCAATGCGCTTTTATCGATTCACGTGAAATCTGATCAAAGATTTTTCTAGTGCGATCTAGAATAAATTTCATTGCACTAAGCAAATTATTTACTGAATGCCTAAAAGTCATCATTTATTTTCAAATAAATATGGTAGACACTAGTGGCGACACATGTGCCAGAAAGTACAATCGATGTTACACTTATATCACTAACGGCATTTTTGGCAGCGGCACTTATTTCCTGTCCGTCTGTCGAGGTATATGACAATGCCCTAGTTGCACCTGTGGACCCTAGACCGACAACACCGCACCGCGTCTCGCTATCGCTCAATGCAGTCGATTGACCGTGGCGTCGCCGATCAAAAAAATGCGTTACAGAATACGTAATTGTAACGGCAGTCGTTCCAATCATAATGGGTCTAGCTACAGGCAAAGCCATTGCAGCCGCAGCTGGAAGGGTGGCAACTTAACCCCTTACCTCCGCAACTGTATCACCGACAGTTAGTATTTTACTCGTCACAGCAGCCGCTGCCGCTGCATGTACTTCCAATGGCACTTCACCAGACTCAATGAAAGTATAGACGCCATTTGCTGGTGCAATCAATTTCCTTGGGCGAAATACAGGATGCCAACTTTCAATACATTTGTAGATTCCTGCTCATCAATTACTAACACATAGATTATAGCAGAGAGAGCAGGGTGCGATTGGTATATTGCCTTTGCAACCACACATCGAAGAAGGTCTTCCGTTGCCTATCCAGAAAATATGGATTTTTGCCTTCAACATCTTGCAACAGCGTCTTGATCTTCTGCTTCAACACGTCTGACTGTTCCGATGAAAGAGAATCCCAAATTATCTCCCATCGCAAACCTCTACTCAGTGCAAAGTCCCGTTACACATCGTAAGTTCTTCTTGTCATATCTTCTTCTTGCTTGCAAGTCAGTTATATGCAATTGAGCAGATGTATATCCATCAGTTGCATAACCACTCCAACAACATAGCACAAAGATTGATGGACAACAGCTTGGATGCCAGGCAGCTAAAAATATTCCATGTCCTGGAACCTTTCCCATGGAGAATTGGAAGTTATAGTATGTTTATACTTATTGAGCTCGCTGGAGTCTCACCATCTTATGGTAGAAAAATATATTACAAAATGTATAAAAACAAAAAACTTATCTCTAATAAATAAATAAAAAAAAAAGAAGAACTGGAAATTGGTTGATTTTCGTACATATATTACTGAAAATTAGTACATTTTACTCTTTATTGGATTTGTACATTAATTTCTAAACCTAGGAACTTTGATTCGAGTCCTCGCGATCATCATCATCATCTGAATCCTTGTGGACAGCAATCGGCTTATTATATATGTAACTCATTTTTCTTTCATGAGCTCGCCAGCAGTCAAGACAAGATACATATTCTGTTTCCGCCTCCGGCAAATCCGAATCGATATGGCTGGCGTGACTGCAAAGCTGCCAATACATCCGTTCATTTGAAGGTTCAATAGATTCCTCCTCTATTGGTGGGTTCTCCTTTGACACGCCCACACCCATTGTCGCTTAAGAAAATTTGATATTGAAAGCGAATTTCAGAGACAATTTACACAGATATTTTTCTATGTCTTGAGCTTTTGACAAAACTATGAGAAATGATTTTTTGATTCAATTCGTCAGTGACAGCAGAAATTGAAAACTAGAGATGTCATCCTTTCCTTAAGTGTTTTTTAACGGCAGTAAATTGTTGTCGTCATGTCCCTTCCATATCGTGCAGCATATTCCTTCAACAGTCAATTGACAATCGAAATATTGGAACCATGAAAGCAAAATATCTTAACTTTAATAAACATTTAAATTAAGAAGCCCCAAATTATTTATGAACACATGTTTGTAGGACTATAATTAGTTAGGATATCATAGATCTTTTTAATGAATCTACATGACTACTTTCTGTATTGCATCTACCACCACCCCTTCTTTTCATTTAACATGAATGACTGTCATTTCTAAGAATTGTAATACTATTGTATGTGTGCTCCATGTGGTATAGCAAGTGCTCCTTGGTATGCCGGCAATTTTAAAATCGTAAAGACATGAACAGATATCTATATATATCAACATACATAGCACAAAGATTGATGGACAACAGTTTGAATGTCAGGCAGCTAAAAAGATTCCATGTCCTGGAACCTTTCTAAAGGAGAGTTGGAAGGTATAGTAATGTTTATACTGATTAAGCTCGTTGGAATCTCACCATTCTTATGGTATAAAAACACATTACAAAATGTGCAAATAAAATTAACAAAAAAAGAATAAGAAGAATTGGAAATTGGTTGATTATCCTCATATATTAATGAAAATTAGTACATTTTATTCTTCGGGTTCCTCCATTAATTTGTGGACATTGGAACTTTGATTCGATTCCTCACAAGCGTCAACCCAATCATTGTAGACATCAATCGGCTCCGATAGGAAATTGATTGTAGCTTTATAATCTTCCAAGCAGACACGGCACTTGATATAGGCCGAATTGTGCGATTTATCCATACGAACCTCACAGGACTGGACATGATTGCAAAATGGACAATTAAATTGTTCATCTAAAGGTTGAATACATTTCACCTTTTGCGGTGGCTTCCTCTTTGATTTGCGTCTACCCATTGTCACTTAAGAAAAATGATATTGTAGGCGAATTTCAGAGACAATTTTTTTAAGATAATTTTTCTGTCTTTAGCTTTTGACAAACGTATTTGAAATGATTTTTTGAAGCAACCGTCACAGCAGTGGGGAATTAATTGACAGTGTTGTCAGACACCAAACTGGAGAACATGACCAAGCATAATTGATGAGGTAGGTCATACACCGCAAATCAAATCGACTACCAACCAAATAACGCGTATCTAAGCCCCTGGATGCAATTTAAAAATGAATTGTTTGACGAGTCTTCTTCTTATTGAAGCATTTTTATTGTTTGAAAGTGGTTGGATGGTGTTTGAAGGTGGTTGGATGGTGTTTAAATCAAACAGAATGAAATTTTTGTGTTCAAAATAGAAGTTCGAAGCTGTTCGAACTAAAATCTCGAGGTAATTTTTGTATGACACAATGCTCGAGGTTTTGTTCGAGTTCGCGATTGCCGTTGATCGGACGGATTTGCGCGTGCATTTTTGTTATTGGCGTCAAGTGATGTTTTAAACAATTTAAAAAAAAAAATTGATATAATAATTTAAGAATAAATTGCAATAGGAGAAAAAAAATAAATAAAATTATTTCTATATTTAAGAAAAAAATAGAAATTTAATCTCCTTGAAAAAAAAAAAATATAAAACAGAACAACAGAAGAGAGAAACCGACCCAGCAGCGCAGCATCCTTTTGTTCTGTTTAAATTTTTGTGTTGTATGATTGTGTATGTGTGTGTATTGCTGCTGCATTCCGCTTTGTTTTTAATATTCGCGCTCCACCCTCGTGTTGTGCGACTGCCGCTGCCTCTTACGAAGCCGTCATCGTCAATGATGCTACGAAAGTAAAAGCGAAATTTCATTCTTTTATCCTTCTTCTTCTCTTTTCTTCTCTTCTCATCAACATATCATATACATATCACTAAAGCAGCAAAAAAAAAAAAATCAAGTAAAATTAGAAACATAAGAAAAACATCCTACAGGAATGTAGAGAAAGAAGAAGAAGAAGAAGGAGTGTCACACAAATACGTAACATGAATAAATGTGTGTGTGTGTGGCAGTGCGAGGATGTGTTTTAAATTTATTGAAACAAATAAACACACAAATAACAACAACAACAACAACAAAGTGGTCTGTTTTTCTTTTTAATTTAAATTAAAACAAAGCCTTCAAACCTCCCTCGCTCGTTCATTTGTTGGCTGGCTGACTGACTGACACATCCTTCGCCGCTTCGTGTGTGTTATTCTTATTATGCTTTCTTATTTGCATATGAGTTGTTGGTTGCATGTGTGTTTGTGCACCAGTGTGCTTGCATTCGCATTCGCGTGTGTTGTTTCCAACAACAAGTAAAGCGTCGACAAGTGATTCAACATCGTCGCGCCATATAAGGAGGTGCTTTGCTCTATTGCATTCTACTCTGTTGACGTAGGCAGCCGCCTGTTAAAATATACCCGCTGTGCGTGTCCTTGTCGCTTTGGCATCCACGCCAGTCGTCAGACGCCTCTTTATGCCTGGCTGCCTGCCACTTCTCATTCCAGAAGTGAAGCGAAAACTCATGTAAACCAATTGACGTAGGATGTTCTTCTGTTCGTCATCATCATAATCTTGGCCACTTGCCTGCTGCCCCAGTTTCTAGTGTAAAGCGATTTTCATCTTGTTTGTGACAGCAGCATCCACCATTCACTACTCGGATCTTGCTGCGCTATTACGGACGTCTTGTATTGCATTGTATTGCATTGTTCTTGGTCGTGGAATCTTCTACATATTAAATGTAAGTTTAAAACAAATAACTTGGCTAAGATTGCATTGCGACCTATAGAGATGATCTATTGCATTGTGATTTTCAAAAAACTTAATACTTAAAAATATTATTGTCTATTAAAAATTAAAAACTGAAAAAAATTATAAGTATGCAACTCTTTTCATTAGTATTGATTTGTCATTTAAAAAAAACAAAAAAAAAAAAAATAATAATAAATATTTATTTATTTATTTATTTATATAATGCTAACTTAAAGTTAAAACTAGAAGTTAACAGAAAATTAGCCATGGCTGCCAGGGCCTTCAGCTAAAATAATAAATAATAAAATCGGCTTAGTATAATGTGCGCTAGATAAAATAATGTTAAAAATTTGTTAAAAACGTGCCTGTATATCGACAACAGCGCCACCTACCGGGTCCAACTGAAGCATAAACCATCTTGGTGACCCCATTAATAAAACAAAAAAAACAAAAAAAAAAAACAAATTTAGCAAAATTGCTCTAGCTGTTTAGGAGATTAAGAGTCACAATATTTCGTACACTCGAGTCTATATATATAAAAGAAAGTCGTGTTAGTTACACTATTTATAACTCAAGAATGGCTGAACCGATTTGGCTGAAAATTGGTGGGGAGGTAGCTTAGAACCAGGAGACGGACATAGGATAGGATAGGTTTTTTTTTCGTCCGTCCGTCCTCGGGTCATGTTTTAAAAACCGCAATAGCTAGAGGGTTGAAATTTTCAGAGAATGTGTAGTTCTATTTGGGCATCAGCAACAAATACTAAAACTAAAATATTTTCGAAAACTTAAAGGGGTCCCAATACAAGAAACATTTTGGTTTGTATGGCAGCTATACGATCCAGTAATCCCACTATCTTGAAATTTGGATGGTTGGTGGGTATACATCAGAAACTTATATTGTCGAAATTTCAGTTTGATCGGACCATACAAAGCCCCATTAATATTCAGGTTCTTATTGGAAAAACTTTTCTGTTTTTTGTTCTATCGAAATTTAGACACTATAAGTTTTTAACATAGGTGCGGTAAATTTGTTGGAATCAGTCAAATCGGACCACTAGGAAGAGTACCTCCCATACAAACCCCTCCGTGTACGAGTCTCACTTGCACTTGGCCCATTTCTTTTTTTTTTAATAACTGGGCACGCACAGGGGACGTAGCAACGCACGCCGGGTAAGGCTAGTTTTATATATAAAGAAGATTATCCCATTTATTTCCTTATGTAAAAGGTAATCAAACAACTTAGGATGCAGGGCAATCCTAACTAAATATTCTATATCTTCTTCAATTTATTATTTCTCCATTAAATTGACTTGACTCGGCGATTGGGTTTGCTTCAGTTTGAATGAGTTTGTGGTTCTTTAATTGAATTAGAAAAATTAATCTAATTTTTATTGCGTGTCATTTTGAGTTCCTATCATCATCATCATCATCATCATCATATGTATATTGTATTTTAATCTCTTCACCTTAATTCTAAAAGAAAAGGAATGTTTCCTAAAGGCGTCGGCTATTGCATTTTCCCAACAGATTCCTTCTCAGCCTTTTCATTTTTTGTTTATGTTTTCTTTTCATTTTTGTTTTTTTTTTTCTCATTAAATTGTTGGGCTATTGGTTTGTTCATTGTCTTTATGGCGCTTTTCTTCTCCTCCATCGCCTTCATCTCCTTGTTACTTCCATTTCTTTTTGTTATTGTTTGGATGCCGCTCAATTTGTACTTTCCATTATCTTATCAACCACAAGCTCAAGCACAAGCATCTTTTTTGAGTCTCGCTGTAGCAATCTTGATTGGGTTTTTGTTTTGTTGTCTCTATATAAAATATGTATGTACTATATAATGAGCAACAGTCGCGCTAGAAAACAACAACAAAAACAAGTATATTGGGGTTCAAAAAGCAAAATAGCAACAACGACAATAACAACAACAGTAACAATACTCTGTGATTGAAAAGGCGTCAATTGACAAGTTGTTCTTGTTTCTGAATGTGCTTCTGTGAGTTTGTCTAGCACAGTGTCTAGTACAGGGTATCTTAACCTAGTTTTTATGATGATGGGGTGGGGTACAGGCTCCGGCAAATTGTTTTGTAGAGATAGGAAACATAAACGGATCGATCCCAAAGACTTCGTTACAGGAAAAAGTGTTTACTATAGAGGAGATGTCTGATGGAATGACTATGAAATTATATAAACTGATAATCTCTGGATGCCCAACAACAAATTGTGTGTACATAAATAAATTGAAGTTTAAGAGAGAGTGAGGCGCAGACTCATGTCCGATTTATCCAGTCTATATAATTTCATTGTCTAGTTTACAATTTTAATCAGTACATAAACTGAATCCATTATGAATGAGTGAGTATTCAGTATGATAAGGCTTGAGTTGATAAGAGATTTTTTGAGATAATTATTTATATTATATTCAAACACACACACCTACACAGATATTTGGTACTCTTAGTACGAACTTCACTTATGGGATTCCTAGATGCTTAGTGGATGGAATTTTGGGGCAACTTATAGTTAAAGAATCCATGATCTAATAATATTGTAGAGCAAGAGCAACAACAGCAACAGTAGTAGCAGTAACTTCACTCACTCTCCACTCTCTCTCCATTCTCCAGTGACCTCTTTTTGTGACTTTTTACCAGTATTTCGCACATATTTTGCATCTTAACATGTTTTATATTGCTGCCCCCTGATCTGATTTCTTGTTAGTTTAGTTAAGTAAATTAATTTATTTTTCATTATTTTTCTTCTCTTTTCATTTTCTTTCTACCGCATTCTTCAAGTTCTTCTTTTACTTTGTTGTGCACATTCTGTTTTATTACTTAGTTTCGGTGTCGCCGCACAAATGCTGGCGCTTGCTCCATGGCGCAGAACAACGCAGTCCACATTGACCTTGACTGCGAGTTTTTATCATCATCATCATTTTCACTTCACTCCACTTCACTCAGCATCCCATTCAATGTCCATTCTGAGTTCACACATCATTTTGGTTGGTTTTGTTCTAATTTTTTGTTTTTGTTAACCAAAAAAAATGAATTAGCAAAGATTATTTTTAATCTAAATTTACTTTATTTTTGTTTTCTTATTTGCAGTAGAGTAGCGTGCCGACGATTTTATTTTATATTTACTTTTTTTATATAAAGCATTTGTTTGCTTGTTTCTTGTTGTGTTGACATTTTTTTACTTTGTTCTCTTTTTGTGCTCTCTTCCGCGTGAGTGTTGTTTTTGTTGCTAGTAGCGAAGTAAGTGAGTGAGTGAGTGAGTGAGTCATGTGTGTGCACGCATTCACATTCACTTGATTTTGGTTGCTTTGCTTTTGCAATCTTTGATTTTGTTTTTATTTTATTTGATTTCTTATTTTTTCGCATAAATTTGCTGGTCGTTCAGCTTCCGGATGTTAATGACCACTGAGAGTGGCGCCTTTTTTGGAACAACAAAATGCCTTTTGTTGGCTTAAGTTCTTAAGTTATAACATAACATAATGCAAATCTGTCATAAAAAAAAAAAACCACCGATTGTCGTTGGTAATTTAGCGTGTTGTTTTTGGGGTTATTGTTCTTATAACAACAAGGGGAATTGCAATCGCAAGCATAAGAAATTGGAACATATGGAATTAATAAGAAATTGGGAATGAATGACTGAATGGTAAGATGATTTGTGTCCAGCAAAAGAAAATATTTACAATTCGGGGGCATTCACGAAAACTTATAAATCGCACAAACGACAAAGTTGTATGGTCACTTTTGTGTTTACGCTGCATATGTCACACAAAACCATAAAACAGCTGATTGTTGTTTACTTTTACTATATGATTTGCCTGAATTGCCAATCAAAATGTTGCAATGCTGTGTCTTTTATGAGATTTGTGCGCATCAATCATCGCCACTGTCGCAATTTCAGCTGTTATCCTGCCTTTTTTTTATTTGTAAGTAGAACAGAACAGCTGAAAAAAGCCGAAAAAAATTGGGATCAGAAATTTCAGCTTCTTATTTTCAGCTTTTTATTTTCTTCTTAAAATTACAAACATTCGTTCAAACTGCGAAGAATAGTATGAAGGTGAAATATCGATGCCCCTTTATTTTCTTCAAAATTCAGCTTTTTTAACTCATTATATTTACAAACAGGACTATACATCATGGTTCAACTCTTACACACAGTAATACTTATGTGACCTTCTTGTAAGAGATAGAGAAAAGGGGCCTCTAATTAAGCAAAATGGCTGGTGGTCGATCATTGTTCCTGGCTAGTAGATTAACGTATCGTGCAAGTTTAACCATATAATTACATTTACGCTTAGAACATTCTTCTTTTACTAAAAGTACTTGTAGATCTTTGTGGATATATCTTCATTCCTGATTGATTGTCCTAAGGATCTTGGATTGAGCTTTTTGTATACATAATTTCGTTATTACTCGCTCTTTCGGTATCCCACAATTCGAAACCATATGCCCGAACTGGTTTAATAAAAGAGTTGTATAGTCATACTCAAGTCTCAGAAAAGATTTCGGGCTTATTAGCCAATGAAGACTTTGTACTCTTAGTTTCATATGTGTCCTTTTTTTGGCTTCTATGTGTTTTCGACATGTGAGACGTCTATACAGATGAACGCCAAGATCAGTAACCTCCTGGGTTTGAGGAATTGTAGCATCATTTTTAGGATACTAGAGAACATGTCCGACGATTCAGTGTAAACGTAACGTACTTACATTTATCCTCATTGATTTGAATTCTCCAGTTGGATGATTTTAAGATGAATATCTGATCTGTAGCAGCTTTAACTGGGTAACGAGTGCGTTTTATTATTTATAGAGGTGCGTTCATTCGGATTAATAGAAATATAATTAAGATTAAAAAGGTGTGGAGCATTATGAGAACACCACCACTGGCAACTATTATTAGCAGAGAGACCAGTAGCAATGAAGGGAAAGTGGTACTAGTGTTGCGCAGAATTCTCAATTCGTAGTTGGCATCAACAGATGGATGATGACCTTACCAAAACTACTTTTCTCTGGAACTGTATATCTTATTTTCTAATGCCCTCCGATGCAACTCCTTACGACCTGACCTTCCACAGAAGATCGTCCAGAGCATGGCCTAATGAGAAGGCAAAGGCTCTCAACGAAAGGGCGAATGGGGAATATGTTGCTGTTTGTTTTAACTGCAAGGGGGGCTATAGCATGTCCAACAGCAGTCGGGTGATTTCGGGATTAGATGCGACCATTTAGAGGAACCATGGAACCATATGCTGTTGTACTTAATGGTGGAGTTTCTTGGGACTCCTATTGTCTTTGCTGCCTTCCTAATTTCTTTGTCTTCACTTTACTTTTTCGCACTCCTTGTTGTTGTTGTTATAGTTGTTGATGATGTTTGTATTGTTGTTGTTGTTCTTGTTGTTGTTGTTATTGTTGTCTTGCTTACGTCAGTTTAGTTTTTAACAATACCAAATATTATTTAAATGGAAAAAGATACAAAAAAGATAAAACATAATTTAAATCAAATAAAATGTTTCTCTCTTCGCATTTTACACTTCTTTTATTGTTGATTTTCTGCGAAATGCTTTAAAGCAAAAAAGTTGTCAAAAACAACATCAACAAAAAAAAAAACTTATACTTTCGTTTTGTTGTTGCTATAAGTTTTAATTCTTATGAATTTCTCTGCACACTCTCTGCTATTCTTCTTCTCTTTTTGATATGTGAACTCGTTTTATTTTTTGATGCCGATTTAACGTTTTTAGTCAAAATTTACAACTACTTTGGCCCCTCTTTTGTCCCCTATTCATTTCGTCATTTTCGTGTTCGTGCTCACCGTTACCGTTTTTTTGTTTTGTTTTGTATTTTTCATTTACTTTTATTTTGACCTGTTTTAAATTCTTCTTTGCCTCTCTTTCCAAAGTTCAATTGTACTTTGTTTTGTTATTAGTTGTTTTCCATTCAAATTTCTTCTTGTTTTTCCACTATTTCATGCATTCACACATGAAGAGATCAATGACCTCCCCCAAGCATAAGAAACAAACAAAATATTAAAAATTAAAATTAAAACAAAAATATTTGTAATATAAAACAATCTCAACCACAGAAAAATGTAAAATTTAAAACGACTCTCACTTCATTCGCAGTCGGTGGCAGATTGTTTTTTTTTTTTTTTTTGGTTATTGGCATCTCAAATGCTTGCGAATATTTGCAAACTCGAATCACTTTATCACTTGTTGTTGTTGTTGTTGTTGTTTCTTTTTTCGATTTCTATGGGAAAGTAAAAATGTAAGACGATCAACAAAAACATAAAAAAAGATTACGGAAATCGTCTGTGCGATAAAAATTCGTTGATAATTTTTTGCATTAATGGCATGCAAAATGAAATTAAAATAAATAAGGCGAAGCGGAGTATTAGACTAGATAGGACAGATAGAAATAGGAATAATAGGCATCGCATAGTGTATACTAAGGCGTTGTTATCCGACAGGTTGATTGGCATGGGCATCCAAACTAGGCAAGTATTTCTTGATGTGCTTCACGATTTCTTCATTTATCGTTGGTATTTGCAAATCTCGTTGGGTAACTGAGTTCAGGACAAACCTTTGCGGGCCGACAATCCTCCGCAGTAGCTTGGACTGAAACCTCTGCACGATTTCTACGTTTGAGTTGTCTGGGGTCCCCCAAAGCTGTATACATAATTAAGTCCATACCAATTTCAGTATGGCCTAGTATAGTAACACCTTGTTTCGCAGGTTCAACTTCGAGTTTGTATGGAATAATAGACATGAAGTCAATTGGTTTAACGAGACCTGCCAGAAAGCCCTAAAATTATGATGCCGTTTACATGGATTGGAAAATTTCAATCAATATGAACAACCAAATTCAAGTAATACCTGGTTATGCTCCACATGACATTAACCAGGCAGTCAGCTTTTTCAATAGAAGATAGTTGGGACACATAGCTAGGGTATAGAATAATTAGGATAGATCAGATACATATGTACTTAGAATAGTTAGTTCGGAAAGAATCATGTTAGCATAGATAGGACAGGATAGGTAAATTGAGATTTAATTAGTAGATCATCATGTCAGCAGAATTGAGTTTATTACACAATTTCTTGTACAAAAGGCGAACTTAGAATAAAAAATTAACAAATAATCAATCATTAATTATAAATGACTGTAGAATTCATATTGAAGTTAAAATTCAGTTCTGATAGCCAGTTTTTCTAGTTCTACTTATTTATTTATTGTTGACTTAAAATTGTAATTACAAGCTAAAGCCTTTTAGATCTTAGGATCCTATAGTGGATGATACGCGTCTTGTGGGCACTGGACGCTTTCAGGGGGGCAGTAGAAAAAACAACGTAAATTAAGAGGCTGATAAGGCAATCCAAAGCGGCAAAGACAGAGAAACTCTTATCTTCGAAACGAAGGCCTGCGACGCAAGGCAAGTATCAGTGCGACCCAATGCGGACTTTACCATCGTTTTTGTAGCCTTTTTTTTTATCGTATTCTTGGTACATAAATTTTCTTTTTGTAGGAGAGGGTAGGCAGCTTCCCTATCGTAGGTATGTATGTATGTGATAGCGTGCGTCTATTTTGTTCCAAAAAAACACGATGAAATTTCAATAAATTGCAATGAACTCAACGACAGAATCGTGGGCCTTGGACATAGCGACAGTTGTGTATGTGCACTATACCAAAAAGAATTGAGGGAAGAGGTACTTGTTTATATATAGGAACTCTAAGAACTGAAATGAAACAAATAGATCATTCCATCCTATCAGTTCTTAGCCTCCGTATCAGTTCTCCTTTTAGTATTTTATAATTACACGTGGGAAAAACTAGCAATTTTACTGAAACCGAATTGACGACTGTTATATCTGTCTAAAAGGGCCATAATACTTTAATATACGGGAATTTGAGTGGTAACGGTTATTCTTCTTAGTTCTACATATTATAATTATTTATTAATTTTATGCTTTCCCAATTTTCGTATGCTTTGGAATGAATCACTAGTTCTTATTCACTTCATTTTACCCATTCAGTCTAATAGTCACTCACTCGCTCGCCCATTCAAGTCACGTACTTAATTTTTTAACCTCTTTCTTTCTTTTTTCGGTTAAATTCTTTTTTTTTTTTTTTTGTTTTTAAATGTATTTTCCCCATTTCTTAATATATAGAATTGCACTTGCAAAGTTATTCCAAAACTGGAATCCATTTGGTGTTATTTTTGTTCTTATTTGTTCACATTTATTTCGTTTAGATTTCTTTGTTTTATGTTTGTTCATTTACAATATTTTATTTGCTTATTTTGATAGCTTGAGCGCAGTCTTTATTTGTTTTTACTGTTGTTTGTTTTTGTTGTTGCTTTTATATGCGTTTCAACAAGTTTCATAACCCAATTTCTTTACAAAAACCCACAACAATAAACAAAAATAATGAAATCCATGAAATATTTTTACGCCTTTCAATTATTGAATTAGTTTCCTTTTTTTTTATGGGATTATTAAAAAAATATATACAATACTCGTATTATGCAATGCATAATTTTTTTTTTATTTGCCTTAAAAAAACAGAAAGAAACTTTTTGATGGGAATATTTATTTTTTAATAGAAATTGGTGATATAAATTCAAATTATGTAGTTAGTGATTCTTGATACCAATGCGGATAATGTTCCTGTAAAGTCACTAAGAGCTAAAGATAAGATTTTCACAGATATCTCCAGTGCTCCAGACAATTTGATTAAATATGCCCAGGAACAATACTCATCCTGAACGAGGAGAGGTGATATTTTATTTAAGGTGTCCAAACATTCCAAGAAACTCAGATCCAAGGAACTTCTTGGCGTAATGTATGAAATACATACATATGTATTCCAATACTTGAAAAAGTTTGCCCAAAAACTCTTGTCTTATCAACTAAGCAGAGTCGCCACAGAATGTTTTTTCCACCGCATTCAAGAAGATTTAAGTAACAAACACAATTTAAAAAAAATGTTGCTTTCTGCACAAAAATATGCCAAAACTGAAGTTTAATTATTGAGACATTTGTTTTATAACTTCACTTTTTGATTTGGTTTATTACTTTGTAAAATATTTGATTTATTACTTAATAAACTATAGATATCGGTATCGGCATCGCTGACGGTTTACTTCCATAATCGGAAGCGGATTCATCGCTATGATAAGATCAAATTTCAGAATTGTTTCAGGAATTAGAATAAAAAAATGTCTTATTGCAAGTGTAGATAAGATGAAAAGCTTATCGATTAGAGAGCTAAAAACTAATCCAAAAATCAAGTTCCAGAAAATATTTTGGTGATTGGAAGAAACTCTATCACAATAGTAGTTTAATTCAGGAAGGGAACTTCGTGTTTTAAAACGAAAAAAAAAAAAAAATTGTCTTCAAAAAAAAAAAAAAATAAACAAAAAAAAAAATTAAATAAATACATTACCTTTTCAACACAAAAGTCTTGAAAGGCATAGTGGTCATCATGACTTCTCAGCAGTAGCCCTACTATGATTAATCTATATAATATATAAATAAACCCAAGTATAGTGATAGTATTGAATCCGTTCAAAAGCAAATTTTTGCTTTTTGCACTTACGCTGGGATCCCAATATTAACCTTCCATCTTACCATAGCCGTCTAAAATAAATTCGCCTTCCTTCCCTATCCACATATACCAATTATGCTAATACATGAGTCTTTGCACAATCTAATTGTAGGCAGTATTTTTTTCCGCATCTTTTTAATGGTAGTATAAATTTCAATGTTCCTTCTCAGGTTACAAGGAATTATTCTCATACACTAGTTAGTATTTATTTGCAGCATGATCCTTTTCGCATTTTATTTCAATCATACAACCTATACTATGACCTTGTATCTAACTCTATTTCTT